>CM034307.1:54269496-54955318 GCA_019925795.1 Dendrobium chrysotoxum
ACATGGATTTGAAGCGCCTAGGTGGTTAGCTGCTCCCCAATCCAGGCCGGGGTAAGTCCAGATTTGCACTGCATTAGTCAGGTTCGGGTCACTACTTTGTAGTACCCAATTTAGATTTAGGTTCTGAGGCAGATTTATGAATCTTAAGTCCTCACCCTTCGGGAATAAAATCCCAAATTTCTAATAAAATGTCAATTCAAACCTAAAAATTTCTCTCTTAAAATGTAAAGCCCAACATAGGATAGACTGAGAGGTTGCCTCTGAGCTTCTCAGAATCCGTACCTCACTCCTACTTTTCTTCTTCTTTTGACGCTCGTTAATAACTGTTCAACATTGAGCTTTCTCCTTGAAAATTCCTACTTCTTTCCTTGCCTTTTACTTTGTAATCAAAGGGTACGAAATCACTCACTGCTTAAATCGAGAGTTTTCTTAGGAGTACCCCCCTCCTAGGATGTAATTAACTATAGGGGCTTGCCCCCCTATAGGGATTTGAGAACTCCCAGATTAAAATAAACCTTGTTTTATTTTTATAAAACAAGGAAAAATCTTTGGGAACGCAGACATGTTTTAAAACCTCATTTCTAATTTTAAACATATTTATAGAATATTATTATTATCTTTGCAGGTAATATAATATTCTATTTATTATGTTCAATTTTAGAAATGATGACTTTTATAAAACCCATCCCCATTCTTTCTTTTGGGTGTTTTTGAAGAATGTTATGTTCGTCTTTTCAGATGATACAATATTCTCCTTATTACACCTAAATAAAGGGATGGATGAACTTTTCAAAACTATATTTCTATTTTTAAACACATTCTACAGAATTTCGTGTTCATCTCTCAAGATGATATGTTATTCATAGAATTGTGTTTGACTATAGAAATATTATTTTCTAAAACCCTGTTTTGATATTGAATCCATTATAGAATATTGGTCAGTCTCCCGAGACTGTACTTTATTCTTAATGCAGTATTCAATTACAAAATAGGAGAACACAAAATCTGCGTGGCGACATAAATTTTCCCACCAAGGTTTTTCTGGCGCTCCGCTGGGGAAACTATCCTCTCTCCTCTCATCTTTAGCAGTGATTCATACCCTTACATCGGTAGTATACTTGTGCTTGGCATGGTTGTAACTACCTTTCTTCCGCCGGTTATATTATTCATTTCATTCTTGAATAATTTGGCCGGTATCTAAAAGAAATTGTAGAGGTCTTATTTTGGACCCCCGTCAAAATATCGACGGGAAGTTCCTTTAATGACCTTTTTGTCTAAATAATCAGAAAATAAAATCCCTACGTGCTAACTTGAACGTTGCAGTTACATTTTTATTGTAGCTTGATGTTTGACTTAGCACTGGGTCCAAATTCTTAAAGTAAAAATTGAAACACTAAATAATATTCATTCTTATCTCAACATTATGTATTGCAGTTATATTTTAATATAACTCGATATATATGCGATGAGATAAGACTTGAATTATTTGGTTGGGTCAATTAAGCTTTTGCAATTAAAATAATTTTTTCAAAAGACTAATTCAAAATTTTTCTTGAATTTCAGGAAAATGATGGGTAAACTAATCTTTTCCTTGTCGGATAATATGAACTTGGCTTACAATCTTTTTGCTGACGGAAGTATAATCAAATTTGGAAAAGGATTTGAGGATTTGCAGTTGTCTGTTAGTGGACCTGAGTTCACTATTGTCCCACCTGCTGAAATTGCAAACCAGAAGCCTATTCTAGAGTTCACTTTGGGATGTGGGTCTCAGACTGCCCCTGTAGCCCCTAGGCCCTCAGTGTTTGCTAGAATTGAACAGCCTAGCCAGGATCAGAAACTCAAATCAGTTGTCGTAGCAGATAGTGTTTATCCTTTCAGTGCTCCAAGCAAGTTTGAAATAGGCTCCTCTTCCAACATGTCGACGATTATGACTAAAACTCAGAGGAGAAATAAAAATCGTCGAACAAAGAGGAGAATGGAAAATTGGGACTATCAAATCAGAATGAGCAAACTCTCTCCTACCTCTCCACATCTTAGTGCAGTAGGTTCCATCTTCTCTCCGCTGCTGATGGAGAGGAAGATGTGAGGAAGATTGCTCGTTCAGTTCCTACTGCTGTTGGAAAGTCTGCCACTGAGCCAGTAAAAGATAAGGAAACACACATTCAGAATATGGTAAGGGCAATAGTCCAAGAGTGTGCAGATAATCATTTCCAAACCAAGGAACGGTTTTTGAGGAATATGAAAAGGATGATTAATGAAAAGATAGAAGAAGAAGCATCGAGTCAGAAGAATACTGGAGCCCGGGTAGTGAGTCAGTCGAGGGCAAGAGATAGCAAAAGAAAGTTCAAACCTGTTGCAATCTCTGCACTCACTGATGGATACCCTAGAAACCGAGGAAATCTGACAGAAAGACAGACAGTATTGTTTTGACTGATGTGTCGAGAAAATCCAAGAGTACTCAATATGTTGTCCAGAAAACTAGTCGTCAGCTGTCTCCTTCCTCCATGACATCTCAAGAAGTTAGAAAAGTTCAGCGGTTCTCTCGTGTCCACTCTTCTCCCCAGACAGATAGGCACCCCTCTACGGGTCCTTCTTCGTCTTCTCATCCGGCTGTAGGGCGGTTGGAATCATCAAGCCAACTCTCTCCAACATCAGCTGAGAAGAGATCTGGAGACCTAAGGAGGAAGTTGCTTCTCTGGTAGTGGCTTCACCTGAAAAGATGATAGAAGAAAAACTCGAAGTAGAGGAGAAACATGAAATTAACCCTTCAGATCATATGGACTATGAAAGATATGTTCCCGTTGATCCCCACTATGTTTCCGGAAGGTCTATAGAGGAGATGCTAGGTGAACTGAAAAATAGCATTAAAGATCTGGAGAATGAAGATGCATTGAACTTTGATTTAGATCAAGATGACATGTTAGATGATGCAGTAGCCGATGTCCTTATGGTGGAAACAAGGGGATCAGCTCATGATGATCAAGCTGAAGATGCTGGAAACAGGACGTCGTAGTTGAGGAAGGCATTGCGCCGGACTTAACTCAACGTCTTATACAACAGCTAAAACAAAAAGATGAGCAGATCTCAAGTATGGAGAAGAAGATAGAGGAAATGATGGCCACTATGGCATCATTCCAGTGCCAGGGTCCTTTACCACCACGAGCACAGGTTGAGTCTTCTCAACCCGAGTCTGTTCAGGTGGTAGGGAAGAAACAGATAATTGAGGCTGTAGAAGAACACCAATCAGATCCAGAAATCAAAGCCTCTCAATCAAAGAGCTAAAACAGATGGTGGAAAGACAAGTGAGGGAGGCATTAGCTGAGTCACAGAGTGCGTCGTATACCCCAAAGGGTAGGCCCTACCCAGAGGAGTTTGATGCAGTTCCCTATCCAAAGGGATTTGTGCCCCCCTCATTCAAGATTTTCGATGGTACCGGAAACCCTAGACAGCACATAGCGTACTTCCGAGCCAGTTGTTGCAACGCTAGAGGAAGTGATGCTTTACTCTTCAGGCAGTTTGTTAGTAGTCTGTCAGGGGTGGCTTTTGACTGGTATGCAGATTTACCCAATGGTTCAGTGCACAGTTTTACAGAGTTGGAAAACATGTTCGTCAAAAGGTTTGCAGGCAGTCAGCATCACGTTACAGTTGGGGATCTTGTTATAGAGAAATAGAAGCCTGGGGAGAAGCTGGTTGATTATATACTAAGGTGGAGGAATTTGAGCATGAAGTACGAACCTCAATTGCAAGAGCAACACGCGATTGAGATTCTGCTTAAGAACATTCATGGACCGGTAGCCTTTCTTTTGAAAGGATTTACCATCAAGACATTTGAAAAACTGCTCAATAAAGCCTCCAGCCTACAAGAAGAAGCTTCGCAGTTCACCTTCCTTACTGATCAGTCCTCTTCAGATCCTAAAAAGCTGAAACCCCAGAAGGTCTTTGAGAAGAAATCTGGGACGGTGTCAGCTGTGGATAAGGGAAAGCAGCCAATGAAAATTCAGGTAGAGAACCCACCTTCTCAGTTTTATAATCAACAGTATCAGAGGCCTCAATATACGTTACCACAGTATCAGAAACAGTATTCGCCACCGCAAGCTCAGCCACAGTTTAATCAACAACGGCCTTACCTTACTTCGGAGGAAAGAAGGGATAATTGGGACAAATTTAATGCATTGATTGGCAAGACTTACCCCTTTAAAAAGGAGGCTTTAAAGAGGATATTAAAAAATCTTCTGAAAAAGCCAGACTTTAAATTGCCTGCCCCTAGGAGGCCAGAGGAAGTGGGTAAGTCTGATCAGCTTAATTATTGCCCTTACCATCAGATGTTGGGTCATCAGCTTGAAGACTGTGTTACTTTTAAAGAATGGCTTGATAGGAACATCAAATCAGGAGCTGTAGTGATTCCCAAAGAATACTTAGTGGATCCGGGGCAGGGATCAGCTAAGTGTGTGACTGGTGAGCCTATTGTTCCTGCTTCTTCTTTAAATTCTGACTCAACTTGGGATATAGCTTTATCCCGTTCCTCAAAGAAATTTCTGAACAAACTCTATTTTTCTCTCTTCAGGAGTCTTTGGGAGCTCAGAAGCCTCTCCAGGTTGATCTGATAGTTCCGGAAGGTGATGTAGAGATGACTCCACCTTCAGAGCTTAAGGGAGCCCAAGTCAGCCAGGTCCTACAGTTCAGGAGAAGGAGGATACCAGAGATTATTTTGTTGCTTTTAGTAGTGTTGATTGTGATGTATCCAGTAGAGTTGTGTTTTCTGCGGATGGGGAGACTGTTATCCTCAATCCTCTTATTTTAGATGACTTTTATTTTGTTCCATGTGATGATGTCAAATCAATGAAAAGGATCTGTGTATATCTTGTCTATTTCTGATAGCGATGTTACGGATGACTTGAAAAACTTACCTGAAAATGATTCTCTTAACAATCAATTTAATTTGGAAGAATTAAAACATTCTCTTGGCTATTATTCAGATAGTGATGCCCCATGCTCTTGATTTGCAAGGGTACGCCTATCTGTATTGAAGCAGAGATGTCGGATTCTGAGAATTTAACAGAAGTACAATCAGAGTTAGCTGAGGTCAAAGTAGATAATCCACATGTCGCTTCTTCTGAAGAGATAGTGCAAATCAAACTTCGTAGCGGCAAAGTGCTACCACCTCAAGCTTCTTCTGGAGATAAAGGGAAGCAAGTTGTTGACGAACCAGAGTCTTCTCTTTCCACTTCAGCCCGTTCCTCTTTCGGGTCCAGTTGAGAGTGGAATACCCAAGGTCGATTATAATGTCCTTATCTCACCTCAGGAGCTGCCTGCTAAACTGAGCATTTATGATGCCCTGATCCTTTCCAAAGAGATGAGGGAAGCGTTAATCAAAGCTCTACTAGATCCAGATATTTGCATGGCCCAGTTAGCAGCTGCACAGCCTGATGAAGCTCTTTGTTCCAAAGGAGTTCCTGAAATTTCTTTTTCTGATGAAGATCTATGTTTAGGGACGGCTGATCACAACCGTCCACTATACATAACAGTAAACATAGACAACTTCAGATTGTCACGTATCCTGGTCGATCCTGGTGCATCAGTTAATATTATGACTCTCAGAACTCTCGCTTATTTGAGAATAGACGTTCGTAAGCTCAGTTCAGACAAAATGATCTTACGAGGGTTTAACGAAATGGCGGAGAGGGCTTTGGGTTCAGTTACTCTGTTGTTGGAGATGAAGAATTTAAAACTGAAGCAAAGTTTCATATTATAGACTCTCCAACATCTTTTAAATGCTCTTCTAGGTAGACCGTGGCTTCATGAATATAGGATGGTTCCTTCCTCCCTACATCAGTGCATTAAATACATCAGAGATGGTGTTGAGCACTGTATTAAGGGAGATTTACAACCATTCTCAATTCATGAAGTAGGAATTTATGAAGATGCCGCCTATTATTTGCCTAAAAAGCAAATCGTTCCTAAGGATCTCAAATTGGCCAAAAGTGAAAATGGCACTTGAAAAGAAAAATGAAAAGGAAAAAGAAAATTAAGAAAAAAAGAGATGAAGAATATCCCTGCCTCGAAGATAGCATCCGATGGCATCCTACTCCTCCCTCACAAAGAGGTGGTAGGATTACCCAATGGGGGCGAGGTAGAGGCAGAGGATGGCAAAATTATGAAAGTGCAACGTATGAAACCATACAAAAGCAAACTCCTATGATACATATTGATTTAGAATCTGACTCAGAGGATGAATCATGTGTATCTAAAGCTGAAAATAGTAACAAGAGGCCGAAATTTGAGATCTCTTTGGAACACGATAGTGACGATGATAAAGTTAAGGCAAAAATAGAGGATGATTCAGATTTGTCTACCTATGAAAAGCTTAAAGGATATGTGAAGACTTTAGCTCTAACCCCACTATCTCAAGATAATATAGCCGGGTTGGCAGTTAAGGTTTCACCTGCCTTGAGCGATGATTGTAAAACTGCTAAGTTTATTCCTTCTTCTAGCAAGAATGTTGAAACTGATGTACACATTGATGATCCTTTGATGAATGAAATAGTGGAACTCTCTTTTGATTGGTATCCTTATGGTGTTAAAAATTTAATTAAGCAAGGTCTAACCCCATCTACTTGACTAAACGTCAAGCTCAGTCCTTTGAAAACTTTGGAATACTGAATATTATAAACAAAGTCAAGGGCAGGATTGGGTTTTAGTACTGTTTGTCCAATTTGATGACGATGATTACTGCTTGGTGATAACTAACAATTTAGGATCTGATCGTCTCTTTATGAAGGACATTGAAATTCTAAATGAATTTTGTTTTAGAAACTTCAGATGATTCGGATGACTTTCAAGTTAAGGAGGCACCTCCCGAGCTTGAGGAGGAGATCCAATCAACTATTGATGAATTGAAAGAAATTAACCTTGGTAATGAAGAAAATCCACGTCCGACGTTCATAAGTGCCTTATTGAACGAGGATGAGTCAACCAATTTGGTCAAGTTGCTTTCAGAGTTTAAGGATTGCTTTGCCTGGAGCTATGACGAGATGCCTGGATTATCTCCAGAAATAGCAGTCCATAAACTTGAAATTCAACCTGACGTGATCCCTGTCAAGCAAGCCCCATGACGCATGCGCTTAGAAATTGAACAACAAGTAGTGACTGAAGTTAAAAAACTGATCGATGCAGGCTTTATTCGAGAGGAAAAATATCCCTCTTGGTTGGCTAGCATCGTCCCAGTAAAGAAAAAGAATGGTCAAATTCGCGTATGCATCGATTATAGGGATCTGAATAAGGCTTGTCCAAAAGATGAGTTCCCGTTGCCTATACCGGAACTCATGGTAGACATCGCCTCTGAGCATGCAATTTTCTCTTTTATGGATGGTTCATCTGGATATAATCAAATCAAGATGGCTCCTGAAGATGAAAAATTCACTGCCTTCAGAACACCTATAGGGGTCTTCTGTTACAAAGTCATGCCCTTTGGACTTAAGAACGCTGGTGCAACCTACTAGCGGGCTATGAGCCGAATCTTCGATGATCTAATACACCAACAGGTGGAATGTTATATCGATGATTTGGTAGTCAAAAGTCGTCAAAGGGAAGACCACCTTCATGATCTGAGAATCGTTTTTGAAAGGTTGCGCCGCTACGATCTAAAGATGAATCCCTTGAAATGTGTTTTTGGGGTTACTTCAGGAAATTCTTAGGATTCGTAGTGAGACACCGAGGCATAGAAATTGATCCTTCCAAATAAAAGCCATCTTAGATATGCCACCTCCTAAAAGTCTTACCCAGTTAGATCTCTTCAAGGTAGGTTGGCATACCTACGAAGATTCATTTCCAACTTGTCTGGTAGGTGTCAACCATTCGCTGCTTTGTGTAAGAAAAGATGCCCGATTTCATTGGGATGAAAAATGCAAATGTATTTGAAAGCATAAAGCAGTATTTGTTAACGCCACCAGTTCTAAGCAGCTCCTATCCCTGGAAAACCCTTAATACTTTACACCACAGCCCAGCCTAGACAGTTCTCTTGGCGCCTTGTTAGCCCAAACTAATGAGGAAGGAAAAGAGAATGCACTTTACTACTTGAGTTGGAGACTTCTACCACTGAAGCTAATTATCCTCCTATTGAGAAACATTGTTTAGCTTTGATTTTTGCTGCCCAAAAATTAAGGCATTACATGTTAGCTCATAAAATCAAATCTCATCTCTAGAGTTAATCCACTCCAATACCTGATGCACTCGTCCGACGTTGTCAGGGCGTTTAGCAAAGTGGTCAATGTTTCTACTCCAATTTGATATCACGTTTATACCATTACGTGCTATCAAAGGTCAAGCTGTGGCTGACTTCTTAGCAGCACACCCGATCCCTGCTGAGTCCCCTCTGAATGATGATCTCCCTGATGAACAAATTATGAGTTTAGAGAGCAGGAAGGAAATACTTGGAATTATATTTTGATGGTGCCGCATCTTCACAAAAGATCGGGGAACCTCAGGAGGTAATCCCAGGGAAAGCCGGTATCGGGTTGGTTTTCATAACCCCTGAAAAGGGATTGTTGCGTTATTCTTACCATTTATTAGAACCTTGCACTAATAACGAGGCCGAATACGAAGCTCTAATAACTGGTATAGAATTAGCAATATCAATGGAAATCAAAGAAATCAAGATCTTTGGAGATTCACAACTTATCATCAATCAAGTTGCTGGTATTTACAAAGTCTTGAAACCTAAACTTCTTCCGTACCATCAGTACACTATGAAACTTCTTGAGCAAATTCCGAGCGTAACCTTATATAAGATACCCCGTGGAAGAAATTCTACGGCGGATGCCCTAGCAAAGCTCGCAAAGGAATTAGCCTGTATAGAAGAAGAGTCCATTTCCATAGAAGTTCAAGGTCGTAAGATCTTGTCTCCTATAGACTTGGAATACATCAATAAAAAGTTTCCTTCCGAGGGCGAGATTGTTCTTGCCATTGTTGATGATACGGTTGACTGGAGACAACCTTTCATTGACTATTTGCAAGAAAACAAACTCCCTCGAGAGAAATCTGCCGCAGATCAAATTAAGAGAAGGGCTCTTTCTTACACATTGATGAATGGCATTTTGTACCGCCGGTCTTTCGATCAATTGTGGCTACGTTGTCTTAGTAAACAAGAAGCCCAAAGGATCGTGACTGAGGTACATGCCGGATTGTGTGGTGCCCACCAATCTGGCCCCAAAATGAAAATGAAAATCAAGAGACTGGGTTATTACTGACCCTCAATGATTGACGACTGTATGTCCATTGCACGTCGTTGTCACCAGTGTCAAGTGCATGGTGTAGTTCTACATCAACCTCCTAATGTTCTGCATCCAACAATTGCTTCATGGCCTTTTGAAAGTTGGGGCACGGACATCATTGGCCCTATCGATCCTCCTTCTTCTAAAGGTCACCATTTCATTCTAGCAGCAACAGACTACTTCTCAAAATGGGCGGAGGCTGTTCCACTACGAGAAGTTAAAACTCATAATGTGCTCCAATTCTTCCGAGACCATATTGTATATCGATTTGGCATTCCTCGTCGAATTATATCCGATAATGGTCCCTCCTTCAAGAGCACTAAAATGAATAATTTTGCTAAACATCATAATATTGATTGGAGGTACTCCACAAGCTACTACCCACAGGCGAATGGATTGGCCGAGGCCTTCAATAAGACGTTAGTAGGAATTCTAAAGAAAATCTTAGAGGACAATAAGCGACAGTGGCACGAAAAGTTAGGGGAGGCTCTGTGGGCTTATCGAACCACATGTAGAACCCCAACTCAGTCTACACCGTTTGCTTTAGTCTTCGGGGCTGAGGCTGTTCTCCCTTTAGACGTACAGCTTCCCTCTCTAAGGGTTTCAATTAACAATAGTATTACATCTGAACAGAACGCCCGACTTCGTTTAGAAGAACTCGAAGGTTTAGAAGAGAAGCGTTTGCAGGCTCAACAGAACCTCGAGTTATATAAATCCCGTATGGCTCAAGCACATGATAAAATGGTCCGTCCTAGAACCTTTCGAGTAGGAGAGTTGGTGTTGGTCTTACGTAGACCTATCCTAACTCATCGAAGGTTTGGTGGTAAATTTGAGCCTACATGGGAAGGTCCTTTTGTGGTGGAGAAAGTCTACCAAGGGGGATCTTACCAATTAGTGGATTGTAAGGGTGATCGTCCTATGTTGCCTATCAATGGACGATATCTTAAGAAATACTATGTGTAATGACGTCGTTATGAAGATTTGCAATAAAATTATAAATTTTTCAGCATATACGTTGTTCTCGAAGCTTATGAATGTGACATACACTGGGTCCAAGTAGTTTGTATTTTTAAAAAATCAAAATTGAAAGATTTCAAAATTTGAAATGACTGAGATGTTATATAGTATTACTATAGAAATGTCCTTTTATTTATTTTCTTTCTTCATTTATGATGATTCAATATAAAAACATAATCCCCAGTGGATGATTTGTAAGTTATAAAGATCATTTATAATAAGGGAGAGAGCAAAAATTTCAATCCAAAAATTTCAAGCTCATTCTTTTGGATGGTTTTCTCTTCCCTTCTAGAAAGTGGCATATACGAAAGCTTTTGACGTCTAGTAATTGTTAATGCCATTTGTGATGAAGGGAAAAGATCAAAAATCCTGAAAGAAATCAAACATTCATTAAAATTTCCAAACCCGACTAAATTTTAAATCCGTCTTTAGGTCTAAGCCCGCTTTTACGGCATCCTATTGACTTCCGGCAGAAGTCCGCTTTTACGGCAGCCATCCAGTTTAAATCCGTCTTTAGGTCTAAGCCCGCTTTTACGGCATCCTATTGACTTTTGGCATAAGTCCGCTTTTACGGCAGCCATCAATTCTAAATCCGTCTTTAGGTCTAAGCCCGCTTTTACGGCATCCTATTGACTTCCGGCATAAGTCCGCTTTTACGGTAGCCATCCAGTTTAAATCCGTCTTTAGGTCTAAGCCCGCTTTTACGGCATCCTATTGACTTCCGGCATAAGTCCGCTTTTACGGCAGCCATCCAGTTTAAATCCGTCTTTAGGTCTAAGCCCGCTTTTACGGCATCCTATTGACTTCCGGCATAAGTCCGCTTTTACGGCAGCCATCCAGTTTAAATCCGTCTTTAGGTCTAAGCCCGCTTTTACGGCATCCTATTGACTTCCGGCATAAGTCCGCTTTTACGGCAGCCATCAAATTTAAATCTGTCTTTAGGTCTAAGTCCGCTTTTACGGCATCCTACTGACTTTTGGCTTAAGTCCGCTTTTACGGCAGCCATCAAATTTAAATCTGTCTTTAGGTCTAAGTCCGCTTTTACGGCATCCTATTGACATCCTGAAGTGAAGTATAAGCATCCCCAGCGGCATCTTCTCTTCATTAAATTCTAAATCTTAAATTCGTCTTTAGGTATGAGTCCTCCTACGGCATCCTATTGACATCCTTGAAGTTAGGAGTAAGCATCCCTAGTGGCATCCTTCCTCTTGAACTAGAAAGAAGATTCAAGTCTTACCAAAATCATATTCAAATCAAAATCATATTCAAACTCTTACATTCTTGTCAAACTACATTCACATTATTACATTTAACTTTTTTCATACCTTGACTTTTCTAAATGATACTAATCTTATTAGTTATCATTTCACTAAAGTCACCATCAATGCTGACATCAACTTCTAAATTACTCTATCAGCTTTTCATGCTAATTTTCTATCAAAGCACAAATCTCCTTCAATTCAAATACCCAAATTTTCAACTTCAATTTTGGATCTATTTGATCGTTTCGGTCAACGCCAATACGCACGATAAACTTTGGCAAGTTTATCATGCCTATTGGGGGTCCATTTGTTGACCTCATTATTCGAGGTCAATTTCCCTAGAATTAATCTCTAGTACCTAGGTCTTCATAACCTAGTATAGACGTCGCCCTTAAGATTTCCCTTAGGTGGACACCTAATGATGTAGCATCGACTTAACCTCATGACTCGGACTAAATCAAAATCAATTCAATCCAAATCTAATTCTAACTCCAAACTAAACCCAAATCGACTCAACTCAAATCGACTATTTAAATTCAAAACCTTGCTATACCAATCAAGGCGAAACCAAATCAAATTGACTCGAATCGAGTCCGATTTAAAAACGATCCCTTCGATTAAGCCAAATCAAGTCATCTCATACTAATTGAAATTAGATTGGCGAATTAAATTAAAATGAGCGATTTAAATTAATCTTGAGTTTTTTTATTAACTAAATTTTGTCGATTAATTTTTTAATTATGTCAAAATCAGCTAGATATATCATTAATAAAATTTAATCATTTAGATTTAACGAAATTTTTTTTTATTTAGAACTAGAATTGATAATCTTATTTCAAGTTAATTAAAAATTCAAATTTAAATGAAATAAAAACGGTTATGAGAAGGATTAGGGCCAGTAAACCCACGATCTCCCCTCCTCTCTCAGCATTTTTTTTTTTTTTCGCGAAATCCCCCACGATCGTGGCTCTCTTTTTCCGTCTCTCTGGCAAGAAACCGAAGCCCAGTTCGCAACTCCTCCCAGTTCGCGAAACGACCCAGCCTCCTCTCCTCCCAGCCGTCCGCAAGAAGCCAGCCCGAAGCCACCTTGTCCGAAGCCCTTTCTTGCCCTAGGCCGCTACCGACCAAACCTCCTCCCCTCCGATGTCTCTTTATTCGCAAGCCCTAGCCGCCGGCCTTCTTCCCATTCGCAGGTATACGTTTCCCTTATTTCTTCTCCATCTTCCTCTTCTTTATCTTCTATCATTTTCTTCTTCTAGAGTTTTCTCTCTACATTGCTATGTCTTGTTGGATATAGGTTTCTTTTCCATGTGAAATAAAAGTTTCATATAATTTTTTTTCCTTCATCTTGAGATCAATTGTTTGTTCCCTAAAAATTGTAGAGGCGTTATTTCTAACACTTTTTTTTTTACCCCTAACGGTTATGTGTCTTTGACATTGCATTGAGAGTCTTGTCAGTAAAAATGGTAATGAGGGTTGTTATTTGGAGAAGAATTTATTAACGGCTTCTTGCTTTGCTATTGAAGTTAGGAACATTCTATGTAGATTCTTTTAAATTTCTTTGCATCATGATAATATATATGTTGGGAGTTCTCTTTCTTAGTTTGTATGCAAAGACTAATGAAGTTCATGATGGCAAAATGACCTTTTTGAGTTCCAACATACTTTCTACTTTGGAGCGTAACAAAGTGTGGAGGTTTTCATAGTTTCAATAGAATGTTATTTTGTCCTTGTTATATGGCTGTAAGAGTTTTGGGAAGAGGCGTTTTGCAATTACTTTGCTTCATTTAACTTTTGCATATGAATTTAAGTGGAAGTCATGCATTATATGAGTATTTTATGTTCAAAGTAAGCAATGTGGTATGGATATTTTTGTATGATAGTTAAAGCAAAAGGGAAGTCTAAAGTGATTTCTGTTGTGTCCATATGGAATGGTAATGACAATTAGAAGAAGGCATGAATTTTGAAATGGGGTTTGAAATGCATTTGACATTTGATCTCTCTTTGTTTTCTATTATTTATAGAACTTGGTTCTGTTAAAAAAAAACTTATAAATTTAATATTGTGATATTGAAAGACTTTTCCGTTAGAGTGTTGGTGCTATCAAGAAAGCACTACGGTTCTTATTTTCAAACAAATACTAACCGAAGCTTCAATACCTTCATATGAACAATAGAACGTGTGACTATGAATTCTTGGCAAGTGTTTTATGTGTATATTTGGCATCAAGGGAAATTTGTAAATTTAAACTGGAGGGATCTCTTAGATGTCCGATAGCATAAAATACAAGTTTTTGGGAGAAGTGAATTGTGCTTTTGTTCAAAAGTAAAGTGTATGTGAAAAGTAAAATGTTTGCTTTTGTGGGAAATGTATGTGTATTTTGAAAAGCTTTCTTCGTGTGCAAATCAAGAGCTGACGTGTGTGCTTTAAAAGGTGATTATGTGATTTGGAAAATGAAAGTGTATGTTTAAAAGAAAAGTGTAGAGTATGACTTTGGAAAGGGTGAAGTGCATGAGTGTTAAAACTAAAGTGTCTTGTTTTTTTTTGTGTAAAAAAAAAAATGTGTGTTTGAAAGTGTAGGTTCTGAAGGGTGATGCCATTGAAAGATGAAAGATAAAGTGTTTCTTTGTGTGAAAAAGTGTGTGTTGAAAGGTTAATTGTTTGTGTTTTGGAAAGTGAAAGGGTATGTTTCTGTTGCAAGATGAAATGTGTAAAAGTTGAACTTATGCATTTTAGAAAGGTGGAAATGTGTATGCTCTAAAGGTGATTTGTATGTTTCTTTGAAAAGTGAGATGCATATGTTGAAGGTTATATGATTGTTGGAAATGGGAAGAGTGTGTGTGTATATCATTTAGAAAGTGGAATGATGTGTAAGATAAAGTGACATGTGTATGTGTATTTGAAAAGTAAAATTGTGGAGATTGTATGTTTTAAAGTGGAAGTGTAGGTTAGAAAAGTTTTGTGTAGGAAAGGTGAAGTGCTTTGAAAAGAGAATTGTATAATTTTGGAAAGGTAAAATGTGTATGTCTTGAAAACTATATGTGTTTTTTTTTTTTTTTGAAGGTAACATGTGTATGTTTTTGAAGGGTGACATATATAAGTGTGAAATGCTTTTGTGGAAAGTGTGTGTGGGAAAGTTTGTAGATTTTGAAAGATTAAGATATGGGTGTGGAGGAAATGAGTTTGTTGGGTGTCTATTAGGAATGAAATCAAAGGAAGTAATGTCCCTCTTTCTCTCTCTCTCTCTCTCTCTATCCCTCTCTTTCTCTTCATTCTACTTCTCCCTTCCTGTGCCTCGAGGTGAATGTTGGAAGAATAAATAGTATGCTTTCAAAAGAGAACAGTTTAAAAGGTAGACAGCTTGTGCTGGCCTTCAAGCCCGAAGAAAGGTACGTTTTATTTTTAGTAAATTTCAATTATTTCATTATTTATTATTAAATGTGCTTCTAATCCTTCCATATTTTATTATCTTTATTTGCATGAACTGCGAGGAACGGTACCAATCAAGTGAACAAGAAGAAGCAGAGTAAAGGTGTCAGTCGTCTCTATCCAACCGGGTAGAGGTGCTACGGGCGTAATCCACCGGGTCGTAGCCCCCGGTGTTGTAAGTTTTCTTAAAACTTAGAAAGCCCCTAGGAGGCCGTGGTGTGTTTTGTGCGAACTCCTCCCTTCTAGGTCCCCGTAGCAACTTCAATTTTATTAGGATTATTTATTTTATTTTAGATCCTTAAACCTCTTTACACGTGCGCAAAGTCCTAAGGGTTAGTGATAACAAAATTCTTTTCATTCCACATAACATTAGTGACATCTAAGGACAAAAATTAAGTATTGAGTCTTAGAGAACTTAGACTTAGGATGCCTGCACACTTCAGGGTAGAAATACATCACATAGAAAACTTAATGACATTCCCCTTAGGGTTATTGTATGTTATTAATACAACCTTAATCAACTCTAATTAAACTTAAATAATTAATTAAGAAGAATTTCAAATACACTAATGATAATCTAAATAAAAATATATAAAAATCACATAACCTTTAATAACTAAGTCATAATTAACACACATAACACTAGGAGATTAAATTTGAACATAAAATAAAATGGAATCTAATTAATGTGTTAATCATCTTATAATCAAATAATAAAATAATAACTAAATAAAATTTTTCAAACTTTAATAAACCCTCAACAATTTAATAAATCATTAACAAATCAAATAAAATCATTAAAATTTTAATAAAACACTAACACTTTAATAAGTCAATTAAAATTCCAATAAATGATTTAAGATTAACAAAATTTTAAAATGTTTAATAGATTATTAAAAATTCAATAAATCATTAATTAAAATAATTTTAAAAAAAATGGTTAACTCAAATGACTAAATAACAAAACCCTATTAATCAACTTTAACAATCAAAATTCAATCTAAAACAAACTTCAAAACAGTAAAGACACAAAAACTTAAATCTGAACTAAAATTCCCTTTGACCCTTCAACAAATCAATTTCAATCAATTAGATAACTTTAACTAATAATAAACTCAGGATATATCTAAACCACCCAGCCTACCGCACACACTTAGATTTGTTTGTTAGGACAACCGACTCTAGCTCTAGGTTAGGCTGGTGTTTACTTTCTTGCTGTTGTGTGACGGGCTTTCTCAGTTTTCATTGCATGCTTGTATGATTGACATTGAGTGTCTGTTTACTTTTATCGCTCTCTATGATATGATGTGATGGGCGATAGATTACCCCTAGGTTAGGAACGATCTGGATGCTCACAGAATCTTATGCAGGTGTCCATGCTCGTGCAGGGCTAAATAAAAAGGGGGCAAATTAAAGATTAAAATTAACAATAATTTTTGCAAGTGCTTCAGAAAATGCTAAGCCCCCTTTAAAATTAAAAGAGCATGGTCAAGTGTGGCTGATAAATTTAATTTGAATATATAACTGCTTGGGAATGGTTTTATTATAAATGTCTAGGATAACCTTGCAGGTGTGTCTAGATTTTCTTTTTCTTTCTGGAATGTAATGTAAATGTAATTATCTGTTAAAGTCAAATATTGTGAAAGTGATTCAAAAGTGGGATATCACACCCAACTCGGAATCCAAAGAGAGGAGAATGTCCCTTAGGGGAGTATTCTCTTCTATTTGGAAAGCCAAGTTAGGGTGGTTCTAATATCTAAAGAGAAAAGAAAATACCCCTTCCGGGATGAGTTTCTTTTCATTTGGATATCCAGGCCCGGCGGACCCAAGGAGCTCGTGGCGGACCCAAGAAGCTCGTAGCGGAACTAAGGAGCTCGTAGCAGATCCAAGAAGCTTGTAAAGAAAAGGAGACAAAAAATGAAGATGAAGAAGACGAAGAAATGAAGATAAAAAGAAAAGTATATCCCATTTTGAAATCACTTGCGTCAGTCTTAGGATTAGAATCCGGGTTTGTTGTCAGTGGTGCCCGGCCACTTTACTTTTTCAGTAGACCCTGGGTTGTAAATAAACTGGACATTGGACATTATATTTTTGGATAATTTAATTTGAGTGTTTACTTTGTTTGTGCACTAGTTTTTTTTTTAGGACTCTTACATGCCGTGTTTTGTTTTAGCCTGGATACGCATCGGAGTGTTTTTTGGTAAGGATCACGATAAACTTTTTTCTACTTGAAATTTAAAAATAAAATTTTTTAGGCTCACATAGAAACTCTAACGAATCTAAGAAGTAAGCTCGGACCGCCGAGAGTCAGCATAATCATATTATTACTTTCTCTTCCTTGTTAGGCACCTCCCCGCCTGCGGGTTCTGGCAGACCACCTGACCTATTAGGGTGCAGTTCTGTCAAGGGGATGTTGTGCAATCTCTAGGGAAAAATCTATTTTCTAAGCCTGATTTTAAAACTGCTTCATAAATCATTTTATGCATTCGAGTCAATTAGCATGCATTGCATTAGATACAAATTAAAAGAGTCTAAAATTTTAATTGCATTATGCTCCTAGGCATCATTTACCCTACATAAGTAAAGGGGCCAATTAGATTTTGTTTTAGATGTCGGCCCCGATTCCTCAAAACTTAAATAACGTCCCTACCCATCTTTCATAAGAGACTGGACACATGGATTTGAAGCGCCTAGGTGGTTAGCTGGCTCCCCAATCCAGGCCGGGGTAAGTCCAGATTTGCACTGCATTAGTCAGGTTCGGGTCACTACTTTGTAGTACCCAATTTAGATTTAGGTTCTGAGGCAGATTTATGAATCTTAAGTCCTCACCCTTCGGGAATAAAATCCCAAATTTCTAATAAAATGCCAATTCAAATCTAAAAATTTCTCTCTTAAAATGTAAAGCCCAACATAGGATAGACTGAGGTTGCCTCTGAGCTTCTCAGAATCCGGTACCTCCTACTTTTCTTCTTTTGACTCGTTAATAACTGTTCAACATTGAGCTTTCTCCTTGAAAATTCCTACTTCTTTCCTTGCCTTTTACTTTGTAATCAAAGGGTACGAAATCACTGCTTTAATCGAGAGTTTTCTTAGGAGTACCCCTCCTAGGATGTAATTAACTATAGGGGCTTGCCCCTATAGGGATTTGAGAACTCCAGATTAAAATAAACCTTGTTTTATTTTTATAAAACAAGGAAAAAATCTTTGGGAACGCAGACATGTTTTAAAACCTCATTTCTAATTTTAAACATATTTATAGAATATTATTATTATCTTTGCAGGTAATATAATATTCTATTTATTATGTTCAATTTTAGAAATGATGACTTTTATAAAACCCATTCTTTCTTTTGGGTGTTTTTGAAAAATGTTATGTTCGTCTTTTCAGATGATACAATATTCTCCTTATTACACCTAAATAAAGGGATGAATGAACTTTTCAAAACTATATTTCTATTTTTAAACACATTCTACAGAATTTCGTGTTCATCTCTCAAGATGATATGTTATTCATAGAATTGTGTTTGACTATAGAAATATTATTTTCTAAAACCCTGTTTTGATATTGAATTCATTATAGAATATTGCGTCAGTCTCCCGAGACTGTACTTTATTCTTAATGCAGTATTCAATTACAAAATAGGAGAACACAAAAATCTGCGTGGCGACATAAATTTTCCCACCAACTATTAATATTAAGATGTGTATATATTTCTAGGAAAAAAAATTCGACAGAACTGTAATTTAAAAACAAATATGCAGGTCATTAGCAGCTGATTAGCAGAAAAACTTAAGTAAATATACACGTGATCGATTAGGAAAATAAAATTATGCTTGTATTAGATTTTCATAAATAAAAAAATAAATAACTAACAAGCTTAGCTGATTTTTTTAATTTTCGTATCTTTTTAAGAATTTTGACGAGATCAGCAGTCCCGATTATTGTAACTAAATTCTTATTTGAGCCAATGTCGATAGAATTTATACCTTCGATCTTTGAAACTGACTTCATTATATTTTGTGAACACTTTGGACTTGATATTTCAGCAGAGATTACGATCTTCTGTAATAGAAAAGAAATAAAAATACTTAAATAAAAATTTAGAAAAAAATTAACTTAAATTTAGAAAAGTACTTAAAAGCATTTAATTTCTTTTCTATTACAGAAGATCGTAATCTCTGCTGAAATATTAAGATCAAAGAGTACACAAAATATAATGAAGTCAGTTTCAAAGATCGAAGATATAAATTCTATCGACATTGGTTCAAATAAGAATTTAATTACAATAATTGGGACTGCTGTGCTGATCCCGTCAAAATTCTTAAAAAGATACGAAAATTAAAAAAAATCAGCTGAGCTTCTTAGTGTTGGTTCGGCAAGCGAGGAAGAGAATGAGATGAAAATTTTTAAAAATCCATGCTGCGTCATGTGATAGTGGTTATATCAAAATTAAAAAATCATAAATATTCACTCCAATATGTTGTGTGCATCTCACGCATATACAAAAATAAGAGAGATTCAGGTTCATCTGATGTTTTGTGTGATATGTTTGTGTTGTGTTATGTAATCATTATCATACGTGGTATGCTACTTACATAGCCTTTGCCTTAATATTCAAACAGCTCACCTTGATAATTGGATTGTGAGCTTTGGCTATCAACTGAGAGATCTCATATTAGAATCTTGCATTTGTTTTGTGTGTTCTGAGTTTACTTAATTGGCTCAAAAGTCCTCCAAAAAAAAAGGGGAGACCATTTACCTTTTTATTGAAAAATCATTATGCACATTAAACCTACACCCACTATTTAGATAAAATGCACATTTAAGCATCTGCATCTTCATCCCCTCTGAAGAAAAGGGCGTCCTAATTAAGAAGATATTCCCATAATAGCTATAGTATTTTTTCACATATCTTTTCAAGTTGTGAATTGACATCAAAGTCCCACAACATTAAATATAGAAATCTTAGCATCGTGTGATAGATGAGAAACAAGCTCAATGCTCTGCAAAGAAGAAAAATTAGCATCGTGTGATGGATGAGAAACAAGCTCAATGTGATCCTGCAAAGAAGAAAAATTAGCCACTCTCATGACAACTACAGGATAAAATAAAGCTTCATTTCAGAGAGCAATCAGTAAGATGATCTTGATTTTGTTTTGAAACTAAAAAGATAAGGAAGAGAAAGTCCCAATTGTATTTCTTGCATCGATGAATGAGCCAAAGTAAGCTATTTATAGGAAAGTGAGGGACCAAAGGAGGCGGCCAAAGAGCCATGTAAGGCAAAAAAATAAGAGCAAAATATACTAAATAAATGCAAAGAATCAATCTCCTGCTAATAAAAAAAAACCAGCAATTTAAAAGGGCAAAATAGTAAGATGGATAAGAGCACATAAAAGACAATCATTACTCTTCAAATTAACTATCCCATTGTTGCCAAACAAGATTACTTTTAATTGTTGTAATTTTGATACCAATTTTTTTAATTGAGTGGTCATTCATTGATATAGATTTTTCTCATTGATTTACCCATAATATCATTCATATTAGCTTCATCTAGTAATCTTGCCAATGCACTGAATGGAGCGGTGGTAAAAAATAAACCAAATTTTACTATATTGTTTGCTATCTTTAACATTAAATATTCAGCATAACAGTTATTATGATAGTGTATTTTTGCATGCTAAATTATGTGTTTGTATCAGACATTTTGTATGTTCATATAATACATCTATGTGATGATTCAACACCATTGTGTGACGTAGAATATATTTACATGTCGGTACGATATGCTTACATAGCATGCTCTATATGACGGTACGATATGCTTACATAGTATACTCTACATGCTACAATGTATATGTGCACAATGCATTTTTTATGCTAGGCGGGAATATTCATAACTAACTGCATATTCATGTTATATTTATATTCTTGGGTAACATACATTTATAATGTATTTTCATTGTACGCTTGTGCGCTCTTCAAAGCATTTGCATGATACATATGCATATTCTGAATGCATTAATATATACTTCAAGGCATATTATCGGAATATTATGTGCTTCCCAAGATAATGATGTGCTTCTTGAGGCGGTAGCACATCTCTCGGGGTTGTTATATGCTCCTCGATACTATTACATACTTTTCAAAGTGGTGGCACGTTTCTCAAAGCCATACATTTAAATTTGATAAATTATATTATGATACATGAGGAGATATTTTGAAATATTTAAATATAATCAATTACGCAAATGATTATCTTTGAAAAATGCGTGAGACTCCAAATACAACAATTTTCAAAATTTTCTTCATGAATTCCAGTGGCATAAATCCTTCTTAAAAGTTTAATGCGTGATTTGTAATGTTAAATTCCCTTCTTTATTTATAAAGTATAAAGGAAATATCATGAAACGTGATAACAAGGACCTATTCAACTCGCGTACGCGAGACTTCCTTATAACAGACCAACTGCCTCACACGAATTCATTTAACCTACAATGCGCCTCCAACGCTTGAAATTATCACGCAATACAGAACAATATTTAACCTTCATATGATACAGTTTAAAATAACAGTTTGAACTATTTATCCCTACTTTATGCATACACGATCATGCTAACTGCCCATGTAAGTTCAATTAAGTAGACATAAATAGCTAGATAATTTCTATTGTCTGGCAAAGCAACCAGTATTCTAATTTTACGACCCGTGCCATCGGTCTTTATCGTAAAATCAAAGACCTCATGCCATTAATCATTAATCTAGGCGAGATAAACTTCAAAATTGAAGGCCCTATGCCTTTGTTTTTTTATTCGGGTAGAATGATTTCTATTTCGAAGATCTTGCGCCGTCGTATCTGTGATCCAGGAAGGCAGAAACCACGACAAGTGCTGTCCCGATCTCCCCTCGAGCGGAGAGGAACCCAGTAAATTTTCAAAATAACACCGAGAGGCTGACAAAATCACTCTAGGATGCTAAATTTTCTAAAAATTGGAGAGCGATTAATTGTGAACTTAAATTACTTAATTCAATTAATTAATTGAAATTCGAGAATCCTTAATTTGAAATTAAATCTCAATTAATTGATTAATTCAATTAAGTATTTACTTGAAATTAATTAATTAAAATGATTAATTAATTATAATGAGTTAACTGAAATAATTAATTAAAATTATTTAATTATTTAAAATTAATTAGTCAGCTAATTAAATAAAATCAATTAATTAAATGAAATTTGAGAGCGAGTTTAATTAATTAAAATTTCAAACATAAATTAATTGATTTATTAAATTGAAAATTATATCAGTTAACTAATAAATTAATTTTAAAATAATTAAATTTCTTTTAATTTATTAATCAATTAATTTCAAATTAAATCTGCTCATTTAACAATTAATTAATCTATTTTTAAAAAAATAACCTTAATTAATTGGGCATTTAATTAATCAATCAATTGCAAAAACTCAAAATTAAAAATGGGTTAATTAAATTACATTGGAGCAAAAATATGGAGAGAGCCACTCTAGTGAAAGTACGTATTTTGATTTAAAAAAAAAGGAAAAGCAAAAAAAAAAGATAACGTTTTCACTGGTCAATCCTAAGTACAATTCACACAAACTAAACATCAAACTCCTAAAATTAAAACTCAAAAAACTTACATGTGATAAATTCTTATCTATATCAATTCCCTGTTTCTAGCCGGATCCCCTCCCAGTCTTGCCTAGTGCCTAGTGTCTACATTTTTGTAACGGCGGCCTCCCGATGACTCGGTTAGGAAAGTAGAGGTATTAGATTTGACTTATGTTAAGAAAGGTAGAGGTAGACCTAAAAAGACTTGGTTAGAAAATATTAGAAATGATCTTTCTTTATTAGATTTAAACGAGAATTTGACTTTTAATAGGACACAATGGAGAAAAAGGATTCATGTAGCCGACCCCACGTCGTGGGATAAAGGCTTGATGTTGTTGTTGTTGTTGTAGAGCAAATAAGCGGTAGAAAATAAAGCACATAAAAATACATTAAAATTGTTACATATTTGCTCAATTGATGATTACTTTTTATGTATGTTATTGTAGCTTTCACTATGATGATGATGATGATGCTTTATGAGAGAAATTAATAGCCTTATACTCTCTGCATTTTTAGTTTCTCTAATCAACAAAACTTAATAGCAGTGTCCCTTCTATAACTAAAAACCTAGGTCGATCCGTATATTAATATTGAAAGTCGTCTCCATCCATATAGAAGGAATACTAATCTATGCCTATGCATTTTTGTGATATTATTTGCCTATGCATTTTTGTGATATTATTTTCATCCTCCTCCTATTGAAACAATTTTAACCTACCCAAAATCTTTGTTAAGAAATTTTGAGGAGTTCTTGAAAGCTTCTTGAGCTCTTCTTGTAAGAGAGAGAGAGAGAGAGAGAGAGAGAGAGAGAGAGAGAGGGAGGAGAGAGAGAGACAAATTTGGAGGAGTAAAACTACCTAAAGCTTTATTAAATTTTCCCCAAATCTTTACATCACATAAACATCCTATTTATAGGAATTTATAATGGTGTGATAACATCTAGGAATAACCTGACTAAAACTAGACCAACACCTCACAATCGTACATGATCATCACATCTCTAGTAGATTCTCATGCTTGTTTATCTAGCAAAGTTGATTTTATTTTGGTTGTTATCAGTTGATTCAAAAACTCTTTCTTGCAGGCTGTGATGCTCTGCTCCTGCATTTTGGCATTTGCACTTTCTCTTTTATTTTGCATAATTACTAACGCCATGTAATGCTATATTGCAATCATCTAAATAATACAATCACAGCTTATTCTCCTCACATTCTTCAACATTATCACCGTTAAAGAATGATATTGATTTTGCAAGTCATTTTGACAAACAATGATAGAGAACTTAGACTAGTGTGGCAGCCTCGAGGAGAACTAGTTAAAATATTTAGACTATATTATTGCATATAAGAAGAATAATTCACATAAAGCGGATGCAAGATTCGATTTTCGAATATGATTATGATTGTTCAAGAAGATTCTCAAGGTACAAGTTAAGAATATATCTTCCTGTTGATTGAACATCTATCCTTCTCTCTCTTGGTTCATATTTTCCCTTGCGCAGTTGGTACCTATGGATAACAGCTGAAACAGTATATGCTTGCCCTTCTATGGTCACACTTTCCCCACAGTGAATGTTCTGCACTTAGGAGAGAAGGAAGTGATAAATTAGAGTAACTTGTAAGAAAAAAAATGTAATGCTGAAATATTGGCAAATGTTGATTCAAAATGTCAATTTTAAATAAAGGGATTGTGCATGATATATCTAGTATATTAATAGCTTTTGTAGCCAATACGATGCCAATCTGACTATTGCACATCACTGATTAAGGTTTCGTTTGCGACGGCTTTTTTATTGCTGCTTAAAGCAACTTTTTAATAAAAAAAAATTAATTTGTATACTAAAAAACTGCTTAAGAAGCGGTAAAAAGCCATCCCAAACGAAGCCTAAATATCTTAAAAATTTGACATAAAGTAGAAAATTGATTCAGCCTAAACATTTGTTGCATATTCCTCTCTTCATCTTAGTGCCTAGTTGTGGTTGGTAGGAAAAAAGAGCTCTTCACTCTACAGCAAGCTTAGAAGCAAAGCAACATCAACATTTTTGACATAGAGAGAAAATGGCAACACTAATAAAACTATTATTCCATTTGTTTCTTGACATGAAGGCGATTGTTCACTCTTTGAAATGATCTTTGGATCGATAGAAAACTACAGTTTAACTAAGCTTACTTTATATTTTCATGAGTAATTCTCCTATAAAGCAGTAAGTCCACTTAAGAACTAGTTGATTATGTCTTATCTTCTAATACACGTGACATAGTCAGAGGCTAATGCTTAGCTGAAACATCTACATGTTTAGTAAGATTTTTTGCATTTTAATCTCGCCACATACAGATATGATTTATAGTAAATCCTATAACCCGAAATCCATCTTCAAAATATGCATTCCCCATTGATTCCAAGGTCACATCAAACTAATAACCTTATTAGTAAGAACGAGGATAGAAAAAACAGAGATTCTGCAATCTATACCGAGGGCAAGCATCGGACACCGAGGTTTCTAGGCGGCGGCGTTATCTCGATCACCTTAAAAGGGTAATGATGGTGGTCTCGATCCCTCTCCTTTTTTCTGCAACAAACCTGAAGAAGGCCTCGCATCTGCGCCACGATTCAATCCAAAAACAACACTTATACGCTAACAACAGAATCCTGCAAACTCTAATAGAGGAAACTAAGCAGAATCCAACCTAACTCTTTAGGGTTTTGCTGCGTACCTTTTGAGTGGTCGCTGCCGTGGAAGCAAATGCCATTTTGATCCTCTCGGCGGCTGATTGGAAACGATGGAAATCTTTTATATTACAATTGTTGGGAATTTAAAGGCCGAAACTTGTTTTGAGGCAGAAGAAGAGGGCATCTCGACAATCGCAGGAGATACTGAGAGCTAGATATTTGCTAGCCGTGTAAATAAATTTTACACGCCTGAAAAATTCATTATTAATAATTCTGATAGAAGCTGCAGATTTCTCAATGCGAAAGAAAGAAGAATAATTCAAAAACTTTTTGAAAGGATGTAAACAATAAAGATCTTTTTCAACCATTGGGTAAGGATGTCCTGAGATTGTTGCCTTTTTTTTAAATCATATATTACTTTACATTACACTAATTTTAATATAAAATAAATAATATTTAAATTCATCCTAACATAATTTATGTGGGAAATTTTAATATGAATTCTTTTGACAAAGGAGTTGTAGCCTATTCATGGATTAATTATTTTGTGTGGTCACCGGATGCGTTCAGAGACGAATGAGAGCACGTAACATCACTTTTTGTTGTGTATCGGTGCTGTGTACAGGATGGCGTGGCGCGCTCTCGTTCCTCCGGACGGTCCTGCAACTGCACAGAATAATTTCTCCTATCCATGGGAGAGAATTTTTTGGGAGTAAATGATGAGGGCATAGCTTAATTTTATTCAATATTACTCTAAAATAAAAGAAAAATGAGACAGGATATTGGAGTGTTTTTAGAGTTGATCGATCGAGTAACCTCGCCACCATGTAATATTCGAGTTGGCTTCTTTTAGCCACCATCATTATTAAATTTTACACTGCATTCATTACTTTAAATAAAAAAAACATTCATATACATTTATTTTATATTCATCAAAACCACTCTAAAATATTTCTTTTGCACCACATTTCTTTTTTAGCCAACCAAATATCCTCATAATAAGTCAATTTAAACAACATCAGTCTTGTATAGGGGTGCACGAGTCTAATCGAACTCGAGTCACCTATAGCATGAACTTGAACTTAAACTTGATTAATTAATCAAATTTGAGATCAAATTTAATTCTACGAATTCAAGTTGACTCATAAGCCAACTTCTTTATGATAAAAGAGAAAAATTATTAAATTCCAACCATTATTATAATAATATTATATTAAGAATAATACATAATCACTTGATATGAGTGAATGAGATTTAATTTTTAAATATCTAAATAGTTTTATACTTAAATTTCTGAGTTCTAATATAATTTAAGTATATTTATAATAATATTTTTAAAGTAGGTTCGTAAGCTAACAAGTCGAGTCGAGGCAAGCTTACGCTTGGCTCATTAGCCCATCAAACTAACTCACAAGCCTTTTATCAAGTCAAACTTGAGCCAGCTCACGAGTATATTTGACTCAAAACACCTTGAAACTCCATAACTAGCTAAAAGATAGAAGGATGCCTTGAAAATCTAGTGTTTATTTTATAGGCTGAAGAGAAAACCAACTCATTTCAATAACATACCTAAGAAATTTTTGTTTTGCTGACAGGATGCATTGACAACATTTCCAATTCTCAAATCTTTTTTTTTTTTTTTACATTTTCTCAAAACAAAACTGTTTTTCATCAAAGAAGCATTATAGTATCATTCCGTCAGATAACATACTGCTTCTTGAGAAGGTTAGCGCAAAATTCCAGGTCGAAATGCTGCTTGGGAGGGTCTCCAATGCAATCAAATATTGCATCTGCGTCTATGAAGTCCTCTTCAGCCGTGTACCTGTTATCAGAACATAACTAATGTACTGTATCATTGATTTTCATATCAGTAAAAAGTGTATGGAACAGATTATTGACGAGCTCAACATCCAATCTTTAATTCTAGATTAAATTGAAACTTCTAATTCATATTAAAAATACAATGGTTAAGAGCATGAGAACATTAGATTTAAGTTTCATTTGTGACACTTTTCTTACTATTTTCTAAAGCAATTTTTTAATTAAAATTTTTTGTACTAAAAAACTATTTTGGAAAGCAATAAAAAAGCTGTCACAACAACTTTTTCATTATTTTCTAAATCAATTTTTAGTATAAAAATTTTTTGAACACAATTTTTGTACTTGAAAGCAGTAAAAAAGCTATCCCAAACAAGGCCTCAGTGTCAAATCTGATAAATAAGAAATATAATGATGTGAAAATAACAAGCAGCTGACCCTATCATTTAGGCTTGAAGATTGATTTGACTCATGTGGTTGATTGGCCCTTAATGCATGACATTTTATGATATGAAGATTTTCCCTTTCAAAGAAGTATGATGACTAATTTGAAGAACTCTCATATTATTAAGTTGCATGAGATTATTAAATATTAAATTCAGTGCACATCATAGAGATAAAAGAATGTGCTGGTGTAAAAATATAAAATGATTTATAGAGAACAAGTATATGCTCTACAATTTATAATAGCTAACAAACAATTCAGAAGCCTATGGTATTGCATTATCAATAGAGCACGGCGGAAATCACTTCCCCCACCTACCCAAATCTAGGAGACCTTATAATAAACTTGGAGAGATCGAGCCTCATTTACAAGAGTAGTCATTTGAAGTAGTAAGATAAAAATGAGAATATGAAGATGAATGTAAGGTAAAACCAAAAATATAATGAAAAATGATTTTATATTAGAGAGATGGTGGGAGTAACGCCTATTGGAAAAAAGATTTAAATGATTTTGGCATCTGCAGTGTAAGGAAGAATATGCATGACCAAAATAGGGAGAGAGAATTCTTGTAGAAAGTTCAGGAAAAAAAATGGATGGAACAAAAATAACATTGCTAAAAATTAGCAAAAATGATGTACAAAATAGAGAAAATACCAGGTAGCCCTTAACAAGAATTAATGTAAAAATATTCATAAAATTGGCCCCACATAGTAAGCATAATGCTAATGACGACGGCAATGATGATGATGCAATGACAATGGTACATAAAACATAAATTCACCAGAAACATCATAATGCATGCATTTTTCTGTCTTGGAAGAAAATAAGAGTTCGGATACCGCAATTACATTGGTATGTAATTGTTTCATAAGAAGTGATCAACGTTAGTTCTCAGAAATGTCAAAATAGAAGTAAAAGAATCTGAAAATTTCAGCCTTTATACTTACTTACCCACTCTTCGTAATTATGCATTTCATACCAGCAGCTTTTGCTGCTGCAAGACCAATGGCGCTGTCCTCCACTACAACACAACTGAAATTTTAGAAAAAATCATTATCATATACATATTAAAATACAGCAAGGTGCATGAATTATTAAAAATCATAGTTTAGTACTTTAGCGTTCATTCTTTGTCGAATACTATTACAAAACAACAAGCCTTTATTATCCCACTACATGAGGTCCGCTGCATGTCCAGCCTTCTCTGTCAAATCTTGATTGAAATTGATTTCTTAGGTGACGCTTAAGTTAAACAAACTAGCCGTAAATGTAATATGCATATGTACATTAATAGTTTTCCATGTACATAAATACACATGCTTCAGAATTAACCATCCATGAGATAATAATCTTTAGCAAGATATTGTGCATTTGGAGGTTTAGGAACAATTTCTTCTTTAGCAAGATATTGATGCGTTTATGAAATTTAACTAGAAACAATCTAAACTCACAAAATCATGTATGCAAGATTTACTTATTAAAGAACATTGGATGATTTAGGAAGGTCGTTAATAAAATGATTTATAAATTTATCAAGCCATAATTAATAGCCGGTATTAACCATATTTAATTAAACAACTAATTACAGTAGAAGAAAGTATTTCAATGGCTCAACTAGAGAGTTTTATTACTCCTAATAAAGAAAGGCAAATTCATCTATAGAAGAAATCTTCATATGTGTATAGCAGTCCGCTCGATAGTGGTATAAGAGATTTGATATATTCATAATGAGCATGGGTTTCAAAATACGTAGTTATGATAGGTGCTTCTACTTCAAAATATTACAAAACAAGATGGAAATAAGATTTTTTTGTTAATCTATGAAGATGATATATAATTGGCCTACAAAAATAACGTTGGCATACAAAAGCGCACAGGTTTTAAAGTCTGAATTTGATATATAAGATCTTAGTGATGCAAACAGGATCCTTTGAATGGAAATTTAGAAGGACGAGAAAAGAAGAAAACTGTTTATATCCCTAAAAAGTAATCTTCAAAATGGCATTAAGAGATTCTCGATGAAGAGCCAATTCAAGTTATTTGCATCTCTATTTCCTTAATCAGATGAAGACATTCATAAGACGATGAGTATTCCTTATGCCACTGCTATAGGGCCTTTGATGTATAATATAATTTTTTTGATAATGCATATTGCTTGTTCTATTAATGTTTTGAGCAGGTATATGTCCATCCTGAGTTAAAATATTGGAAGGCTATGAAATGACAAGGTTCATTCAAGTAACTCTGAATATGGGATTGATTCAGATCAAATGCTAATGTGTTGATGTTATTGGCTATGTTGACTCAAATTTCACTAGATATACGGAAGTGAGGAAATCTATTATTGGTTAAATGTTTGTAGTTTAGGGATGCCCTTCGAGCTAGAAATCTCATCTATAGTCAATTGTAGCATTGCATTAATTGAAGCGGAGTTTATTGCTCAATTGAAGCAATGAAGAAAAAAATTTGATTGCAAGGTTTGTTGAGAGAGGTTGGTATTTTTTATGAAGTTATCACCATCTATACAGACAGTCAAAGTGCTCGCAAAAATCTAATCTTTCATGAAAGAACAAAACATGTGAATGTTATATTTCACTTCATTAATGAATTGGTGAATTTAGGCACAGTCAAGCTTGTGAAAATATCAACTGAAAACAACATTGCAAATAGGGCAACCAAAGTTGTCCTTTTGAGTAAAATTAGGCAGTGTCAAAACTTGCTGAAGGATTTCTGGTTTGGCATCCTCTCTTGAGATTTACTCTCTTTAACATTATTATAAATCAAGATGGGAATTGATTAAGTGATTTATAAATTATTTAACAATGAATTAAAATTTTACAATTGGCATTGAATGTAATTAGTTTAAGCATTTAACATGGCTAATTTGTTTAAGCATCGGTTAATTGCTTACTTTTTTTTTTTAGTTTTTATATAATTCACTAACTCTTGCTTTAAGTAACCGGGTAAAAGAAAGGAAATTGGGATCAGAGAAATTGCAAGGGAGAGAGGAGCAAGCAACTTTGGGACTTTTCTTGAGTTTTTTGGTTTTCGGGAAAAGGAGTGGGAGGGCTTTGGGCTTGGGTTACTGTTCGACCGGTCCAACCGGTCTCGTATGAACTGGATCACGTGAAACAGAGGCAGACATTTTCCGCCTTTCTGTGTTGCCGACCGAACCACCGAATCCCATGGAGTGGTTTAGGAAATATTTTTAGGGATTTGGGAGGGGAATTTGAATGTAGGGACTGTTTAGAGATTTCCTTCTAGATTTTATGCATTAAATAGTTTATTTTCCTAGGGTTAGGGAATCTTGAATTTGGCTGAAATTTGAGATCTCTTAGTTTCTTTGGGCTCTAGCGGCATCTAGAGATTTGGGAGAGAAAGATCCTACTCTCAAATAGAGGCTCAATTGTATCTTGGTATTTTTCGTTTCCCTTTCATCAAATAATACAAACTATCTACTGTTTCATGGTTTTGTGTGGGTTTTTGTGGAAAATTCTCGCTGTTTTCAGAAGATTGATTGGAAATACTTGAGATCTACAAGTGTTTCCTATCAAATTGGTATGAGAGCGTTGTCTTGGGGCCATCGGCGACTGAAATTCTAAAATTTCAGCGGGGAAATTTCATCCGGAAGAAGATCTTCTCGTGATTCTTAGAAAGAAATATGGCCGGGAAGAAGGTTAAAGTTTTGGAAGGAGAAATTGGACAACTTAAATTAGATTTGGAAAGAAATTTTTTTTACTTTAAAAATCAGATTTCATCCAATAATGAAAGGATGGAAGGGAAGTTCACCGTGATGGAAGAGATGTTGAAGAAATTGCTAGAAGTAAAGACCAATCCGGAGACGTCGGAAGCAAGGGAAACCATTGGCGGCCATGGAAGAGATGGAAACCCTAACCTGTTTAGAGGAAGGGAAAATCCGGAAGTGGAGATCTTAGAGGGTGAAGACGGAATGCCTCCTCTAATACCACTTTCTAGGGAGGAGATGAGCACTAGTTTAGAAAGAATGGCTGCTGATTTTGCAGGGAGAATAGAGGAGTTCTATCACAGAGGTGCTGAATTTGAAAGAAGAAGAGGGGAATTTGATGAAGAGGTTGAGTATGATCGCCAGAGGGAAGATCGTGACAACTGGGGAGGACCTCCTCTTCGCGGAATGGGAGGTTATGGAGGATTCAGTGGCAACGGGGGTGACCCTAAGGTGAGGAAGCTGAAGATGCCCATCGTTGAGGGCGAGGATGGCCATGGCTGGATCTACAAGGTGGAACGATATTTCGCCATCAACAGGAAGACGTCCAGCTGACGGAGGCAGGACTGTGTTTGGAGGGGAAGGCACTGGCATGGTATCAATGGCATGACATGAGGCAACCCATCCGGAGCTGGAGGGAGTTCAAAGAGTGCTTACTAGAACGTTTCCGAACCGGTAGGAGAGTTGACTTCTATGAGTAATTATTTACCTTGACACAAGAGGGGACAGTGGCAGATTACCTTGACAGGTTCGAGTACTTGGCCAGCAGATTAGACCGGCTGTATGAGACAGTGCTAGAGGGGAACTTTATGAAGGGGCTTAAACTGGAGATACGGGCAACGGTTAGGATGATGAGGCCAAGAGACCTGGGGGAGGCCATGGAGTTAGCACAGTTGGTGGAAAATCAAAGGTATCATGAGAGGGGAGCCAGGAGCAGAAATTCAGGGGGGTCTTACAACACGATGACCACTCTTCTAGCACCCAAGAGGCCTGCATTAGGCAACATTAATGAGACTCCCAGGGAGAACCCAGCAGGAGGAGGAAGTGGGGGGAACTTCAAAAGACTGACGAAGAGGGAGATGCAGGAGAAGAGGGCGAAGGAACTATGCTTCATATGAGATGAGAAGTATACTTCGGGGCAAAAGTGTAGGAATCGAACTCTTCAGGTTCTTACCGTCTGTGATGACGAGAAAACTGAGGGAGGTGAGAGTATGGGAGAGAGAGAGATGGAGGACAAGATGCATCTGGATGTGATGGAGGTCTCCCTGAATTCAATGGTGGGATTCACTCTGAATCATACCATGAAAATGAAGGGGGAAATAGCCGACAGAGAGGTGGTTGTGTTGATTGACATAATTTCATCTCCAACCATGTCGTGGACCAATTGGGGGTGACATTGGTGGATACATGGTGTTATGGAGTGATGATGGGTACGGGGAAGGTGGAGACGGGTCAGGGGATATGTAACCATACAGGAGGTTCAGGTGAGGGAGGATTTTCTCCCATTGGAGTTAGGGAGCATTGATATCATCTTGGGAATGAAGTGGCTGCAGACCTTAGGGGGATACCAAGGTCAACTGGGGAGCATTGACAATGGAGCTGATGGTGGATGGGAGAACAGGGCTCACCAAAGCCATGATATCACTTAAAACCAAGGTGATGAGCATACAGGAGGTGAGGGAAGGTTATCTGATGGAACTACATAGATTGGAGAGAATCAGATTGGAGGGGGGCGGGGACAGTCCTCTTTCAATACAACCATTGATTCAGCAGTTCAGTAAGGTTTCTCAGCCGCCTCATGGGTTGCCTCCTCCAAAGGGACATGAGAATGCTATCATTCTGAAGGAAGTAGTTTCACCTATCAGTGTTCATCCGCATCGTCATCCCCAAATCCAGAAGGATGAGATCGAGAGATTGATTAGGGAGATGCTCGAGGCAATGATCATTCAACCTAGTGTCAGTCCATTTTTCGGTCCAATGGTATTAGTCAAGTGCTTCAGCAACAGTTTCGTTCGTTCCACCTTGAGGAAAAGGTGGCACTTTGGAAGGGGAGCATTGTTAGACCGGTCCAACCGGTCCCGTATGGATCGGATCACGCAAAACAGAGGCGGACGTTTTCCGCCTCTCTGTGCTGTTGTCCAAACCGCCGGATCCCATGGAGTGGTTTAGGAAAGATTTTTGAGGGATTTGGGAGGGGAATTTGAATGTAGGGACTGTTTAGAGATTTCCTTTTGGATTGTATGCATTTTATTTTCCTAGGGTTAGGGCATTTTGAATTTGGCTGAAATTTGAGATCTCTTAGTTTCTTTGGGCTCTAGCTGCATCTAGAGATTTGGGAGAGAAAGATCCTCCTCTCGAATAGAGGATCAATTATATCTTGGTATTTTCCGTTTCCCTTTCATCAAATAATACAAACTATCTACTGTTTCGTGGTTGTGTGGTTTTTTGTGAAAAATTCTCGTTGTTTTTCGAAGATTGATAGGAAATACTTGAGATCTACAAATGTTTCCTATCAGTTACTTGAGCAAGAAGGTTGCCTATTCTTTGGAATTAGCTACTCAGGTGCAACAGCCGTCAACTTGGAGATTGATAGTTAGGCCTACTTGAATTTCTCATCCTCGGCATCTTCTTCCCCTATGATTGTTGTAGCTGGAAGTTTGAACCGCAAAAAAATTTCTTCACTCAATCTACTATGGAACATGAAAGAAAAATAGGGGTTCCTGTTCAGATTTCTTGAGTAAGCCAAGTTGAAAGGCCAAAGGACCTTGTTGGGACCAAAGGCCTGCGAGCCTGGTGGGGCTAGTAAAAAAGCAACCACCGATCACTCATCAAAGTAAGGAAACACCTTTCCTATGGATCCATGTACAAGAAAAAAAAAGGAAGCCTCAGGGTGGGGCTAGTAAAAAAGCAATCACCGATCACTCATCAAAGTAAGGAAACACCTTTCCTATGGATCCATGTACAAGAAAAAAAAAAGGAAGCCTCAAATTACTCACGTGGCGCCAATCGATGAATTCATCGAGCCCTAAAGGGGTAAACAGTTAATGGACATTTTTTTGAGTTATTGTATTTAATTATTTCCAATTATTCTCTATGCAATATTGTGTATGAATATCCATTGAAAGAATGAACTCGAGCTTTCCTATCCACTTATTTCCTACATGGTATCAGAGTTTCTCTTTTTCCAACCTTCTTTCTTCCTCTCTTTTATTATTTCTTCTCTTTATGTCTAATTTCTTGTCCTTCCCTTCAAAGAAGTCAACTATCATGAACAGTGAAAACTAGATTAATAAAGAGCCACAAGGGTGTCAAATTATTTGAATGAAAAACTACCTGAAGTGATCCAAATTGTGAAGATCTTTTTGAAAGAAAAGGATAAAATCCATCACCTTATGGATTCTCTTCTAGAATCAAAAGAGCCCAAAGTTTATCTTTTAAGATGAAGCAAATGACATGATCATGGCATAGTTATGGGGCACCATGATGCTTGAAATCAATAGGTCAAGCATATTTCTAACAACCGCAAAAGATGATTAGGATGCCTTCATATAATTGTACTTAAAGGTTAAGGATCTTACTCTCATCTATGAGATTAAAACTAAGATCTCAACAACTAAGGTAACCTCCCTGCCATTGAAAATTTTTATACAATAAAGATTTACTAACTTGAACTAAACTATTACCAAGATCTAAAGATGAAGAGTAGCAATGATGTAGTGATAAACTATTTGTAAAAAGAGAGAATTTTTAAGTTTTTTTTTAGAACTCAATAATGAATTTAGCCAAGTTTGTGTTCAGATCTTAAGCAGAAAAAAACCGACCATATCCTGTATATTATTCAAGGTTGTGAAAACCGGACCGGAAGAAGGAGAGGTTCAGGGTTCAATGGTTCGACCTGGGTCGAACCGGGTTGAACCAAATGATGTAATAAATAGAAAAATTATTTAAATAAAATATAAATGAGAGAATAATCATGTAATAATATAAATTTTTATTAAAAATAAATTGAATTCACACATTAATAATATCTTATGTAATTTTAAATTTAAATATATTCAATCTTTAAATTTAATTCAAATTTAACAAAAAATTAGCTTACATATAAATTTATAAATTTAATATAAATTATTATTAATTTATGTTATATGTTTAAATATAATTTACACCTAAAAATTATATATTAAATTCATATTATAAATTTACATTTATAAATTATTAAGGTTAGATCATTTATTATTAATAAATAAATAAATAAATAATTTTTATAGTACATAAATAATAAATGAAGTATATAATTTATTTAAATTTATTAATTAAAATAAATGTTATTTACATTATAAAAAGTGTATTTAAAAAACCTATTTTAAAATATATAGTATATATTGTAAACTTAAGAAGTAAAAAGTTCAACTTATTTAATCCCACATCACTTGGGGAACTTCCTCTCAGTAATGCTTATACTTTGTAATGCCTTTTGAGTTTGGATGGGGGGACTCACATGGAGTGATGGAGCTATGTGAAATGCTTAGTTGGAATTTTTGTATTTATAAATTAAGCAATTTAAATTTAAATTAATTTGTTAAATTATAAATATTATTTAATATTTTATTCTTAATGTATTAAATTAATTTATTTAATTATTTAAATGTTTCAAAATTTGAACCAACCAATTCAAGGGAACTGGGATCGATTCGTCGGTTGAACCAGCGATTCTGGCCGGTTCATCCTGATTTGATACAAAATCGGTTTTCAGGCTGAACCGAACCGGCCTTTAGACCGATTCACAGTTAAACCGGTCAGACTGCTAATTCGGCCCGATTTTTAAAACCCATGTATTATTCATTCATCTCTACTCTCAATATAGAAATCATTTAAGAACATCAATACAGAGTAGGGCATCTCTCTTTCAAAATCTTACAAAATATGTTTCATTCACTTTTATAAATGTTAATAGTGAACAGCTTCATTGTGATACTTCTAAAATTACAAAATATCTTTTTTTTTTCTCTTAAAGTGATTCTAGATTCTCTTATTCTTATATTAATTTAATCAAGGGAATCCTCAAAATATCCTAACATTTCTAGAGCTATAGGAATTGTCACTTTTAGATACACTTGGATGACATAGGTAGGTATACTTATCAAATAAAAATAAAATGTTAGCTTTGTTCTCCCTACTTTTATTGCTATGATAAAAATCAATTTAAAGTTAACATCAAGATATTTCGCATAGATAATGCTTTCAATATAGAAATCATTTAAGAACATCATTACAGAATAGGGCATTCCTCTTTCAAAATCTTTAAGAGTATGTCTCATTCGCTTTTATAAATGTTAATATTGAATAGTTTCATTATGAGACTTGTAAAATTATAATATATCATTTTTTTTATTTTCTGAAAGTGATTCTAGATCCTCTTACTCTTATAATATTTTTTACTCAAAGAGGATCCTCAAAATATCCTAGCATTCCTAGAGCTATAGGAATTGTCACTTTTATTGAAAATTACACTTAGATGACATACTCATAAAATAAAAATCTAATGTTAGCTTTATTCTCCTTACTTTTATTGTTATGATAAAAAAAATTAATTTAAAGTTAACATCAAGATGTTTCGAATAGATAAAGCTCGTGATTATTAGAATCAAACATTATCTTCTTTCTTTAATAAAAGATATCATTCACCAATGCTCCTATCCTAACAACCCCCAACAAAATGGGATGATAGAGAAAACCATCACCTTCTCGAAATCACCATAAATCTTCTTTTAAAAAATCAAGTTCCAAAAAGAAATTGAGGAGAAATAATACTAACCACCACACAACTAATCAATCGAATACCCTTGAGAGTAATCAACTTCAAAAGTCCTCTAAACTACCTTGTGAAACTCTTTCCTACAAATAAATTACTCTAAAAAATTTTTCCAAAAATATGGGAGTGCATTGCATATATCCACATCCACAAATAACAATGAAATAAGCTTTGATCCTAGAGCACTCAAATGAGTCTTTGTAGGGTATTCCTCGACTCAACATTGTTTGTCCTTATGAAAACAACATCGAAATAAATTTGAAAAACCAGAAAGTGGTTCGATCCCTATGGGAAACCAACTTAGTAATATATCCACTAAAGAATTTTACAACTCCACATTCAAAAATACTAAAAACAAACTTGGGATAGAAGATCTATAACACCAAATTTGGGAGGGGGTGTTGAAAGGCCAAAGGGCTTAGTGAGAAGAAAAGAAGCCAGGGATTACTAGTCCAAGTATTAAAAGCCTCTCCCACAGATCTATGTACAAAAAATGATGGAAGGAAGCCTCGGATTACTTACGTGGCGCCAATTTGTGCATCCAGCAAGCCCTAAAGAGGTGGAGAACTGATGGGCAATTTTTTTTTAGCTACTATATTTAGCTATTTTCAATTATTCTCTATCTAGTTTTATATACAAATACCCTTTGAAAGAATAAATAATACAAGCTTTCCAAGCTACTTTTCTACAAGCTATTTTTTGTTCACTGATTCTAATCGGAGATTAAAATCTGTAATCACTAGCAACTTTGCTTCACTGATCAAGTAAAGAGAATGTGACTCAGGTTTCTCCGTGGACGCACAGTTCTCTGAACTCAACCACATATATTGCGTGTTCTTTTTGGTAGGTTCTTGCAGATCAGTTTACTGTAACTGGTTAAAGCATATATGTGCTTGAATTTTTCTTTTTAATATTGTCCAGCTGCTGTGTTAATTGACTGTGACCGAACCTAATATTATAAACATAGAACAAATAATACTAGTTCACTAATATCACAAATTAAATCTTAGATATGATGTTCACTGTTTCTGTTTAATTTTTCTTGAATTGGTCTGATCATGTTATCATTCTTGCATCAAAGTTAGCTTGCAAAACAGTTTTTATTTGATTATTCACTATTTTCTATAAAACAGTTCACTTCTTGTGCTATATAGATGGTGTATTTTCAACAGTCGTAATAAGAGAAACTTAATAATACGCACGTGAATTAATAAAATGCAACGAAACTGGAGACAGAGAACAGTGACTTCCTAGTTCAGCGTTCCGAAGAAATATTCAAGGGTAAGGCCAAAGTTTAGCACAGCTCGAATGCTGATGACCCAGAAATTAAATAAGTATTAAAATAATACTAATAGCCAGAAATATATAATTAAGTGAAAATGAAACACATAACTATTATTTTCATAGCTTCTACTAATCTTAGGCAGTGATGAAGGCCAGAAAACATTACCTTGATGGCTCAATGCCAAAAGTATTGGCTGCTAACAAATAAATAGCCTGTTAATTCAAAGAAAAAAACTGTTAGCTACTATTACTTCAAATACTAGAAGAAATAAAGCACTGTCACTCTTCAAAACCAATATTAAAGGGCAACTAAAACAAACTGCTACATTAACAACAATTCAAAATAATACGACGATGCACTTGTTTGAAGTATCAATTGGGGTAAGGGACGACAGGTCCCTAAGATATATGGAATAATTAGGTGGATAACAAAGTAAATGGGAGGTGGGAACTCACACATGCACTTTTTTTCTTTCTTTTTCTTTTTTTAGATTGTAGCATGATAAAGAAATTGTTATACATCTCAAGCAACTAAATTCATTTATGCAAGACAGTTCACAGGATCTTAAATTAGAGAATTCTTACGGCAGTGCCCATTAAACCTTGCGCATAGCCATTTACAACATTTAATAACGTTTGGTTTAATATACACATCTTGTAATCCTCATGAATCAGGAATCTGAAATTATATGAAATTTATTAAAAATTTTAAAACAGATGAGAAGAAGACAATATAATTTTCCAACAAAATAGCAATATAAGATGACAGAAAAAATGACGATGCATTTCAAGTCTTTAGCCGTTAACATACAAACGCCAGACAAGCAAGCCAAAATTAAAAAGTTAAGTTAGTTTATTCCCGCTCGGATTCCTACTCATATTTTCTTTATTAAATTTATTGGGGTTTCTGAATATACATTCCTTGATATAGTTTGATTGAAATTCAGTCTTTAAGTTGAAAATTTACGTTCATTTGGTTGAGTTTTTTACCAGCTTTCGGAAGGCTGACTCAAAGCAGGTGAACCCTGTTTAAAAAAAAAAACTGAGCTGCATTTCTGATAGGAAACAAGTGCAGAAATCGCCAAAATAGTGCTAAATTTTGTGATTTCAGAAAGAACAAAGCAGGAATTTGCAGAAATTCCTTGGTCAATAGGAAAACTTAATAATAGGTGAAAAAGTAGAAGAAAACAAGATACAATGGATCTTCAATTCGAGAGGAAGATCCGGCTCCCCCAAATCTCTAGACGGCAGCTAGAACCCAAGCAAACCTCAAGAACTCCTAAATTGATCAAACATTCAACATAACCCTAACCCTAACAAATAATACAAAGCCAAAAGTCCAAACAGCCCTTCAAATTCAAATCTCCCGCTCATCCGCCCCCCCCCCCCCTCTCTCTCTCTCTCTCTCTCTCTCTCTCTCTCTCTCTTCCTTAACATGTGGACCCCACCCCTAAGGAGGCGGGATCTGCCTAGTTCCACCTAGGCAGAAGCCTAGTGTAGAATTGTGTTGGTCCCTTCTGGACAAGCCGAACCGGCCCCTCTTAGGCCAGTCTAACAGTTTCCAAAAATAGACTTTGCAAATGATGTTTTTGAAAGGAATTTTAAAAACTGCCACATAAAATGACTTTTTGAGATAAACTTATCTGACTACTTCAAAGCCTCAACAACAATTGGGCCATTAGTGGCCGAAGTTTTGTAAGAACCACTGAAATAGTAATTAGACTAATCTGTAATGACCTGAACTAATCTCATAAGATTGGCGTGTTCAAAATTCTACATTTCTAAATTTTCTATTAATGTTCTGTCTTACTTGTCATTTTAGATTTGTCTTAAGGGGTGCTATGTTTGAAAATCTTGGTGTCTATGAAAATTCCTTGGGAGTACTGCGTCGTTACATTCTAAGCATTGTGGCATTGAGCTCTCTATATTCTAGGTAGAATAAGAGGTTTTTGAGGAGCATTGAGATGCTTAGTTCTGGGTGCTGCAATGTTGGCTTCTCTATGTTAAGGTGCTATGTCGTTGGGTTCTAAGCGTTGTGGCGTTGGGTTCTCTGTATTTTGAATAGGGTTTAGGGTTTTCTGGAAGCGCTGCGGTGCTAGGCCGTCAGGAACCACGACATTGCATTCTGAATTTTTATAAATATCAAATTTCACTAAAAGTTTCACTATCTCAATTCATTTCCCACCGTTGGATCGTCGGTAAGAGAGTGAGTAGAGGATTTCTAGAGAGAGTTCGATTCAGGGTCTACGAGTTGTTTTCATCCATTGGGCCAGTTGTAAAATTTGTTGAATCGAGGTAAGTTACATTTACCCATGGTTTAAAAAATCATTCGAGCCGCACAATGAGCGCCTTGAGGCTTACGCCTCTTTTAAATGGGTGCGACTCAATGGGTTTTGAGACAATGCCTCATTTTAGTAAAATTTTATAATTTTTTTATTATATATTATTATTATTATTATTATATTTTTACTCTATTATATAAAGAGAAAAAACCAATTAGTTATAGGACGAATGAACAAAGTTGAATGGTTGTGTTATGTCTAACAAAAATTTGAAAGATAAACACCTCAAATTATAGAAACAAATAACTGATGATGATGAAATAAATTATTTGGTTGTTGATGATATGTTATCTGATGATGAATGGATAATAACAAAATATAACGAAAGATTTAAAGTTAAATATGGAGGAATGCCTTTGATGATGAGAAGAATGAAGATATCAATACTAATATTAAAATGACCATCGAATTGATAATAATATCTACTTCATAGTCATTTTAAAAAAAGTAGCAAAGTATAATGGCTTATTTTGTTGTTATATTTTATATTATATTGAATCTAATGTTAACTGATATTGGGAATAAGGAGTTACAAAAATATTGTAATTGAATAAGATTTTGAAGATAATAATGAGATATAATTCGAGGCTGATATAACTATTACATATGAAGGCTATTATAAAGAATATAAAAGTAAAGATGAGGCTACTGTGGATCGTGATCCATATGATATATTTAAGTTTTAAATGTGTTACTTTAAATCTCATTTCAAACTTTTATTTTATAATAACATTTAATATTGAGATTTGTAGTTTATATCTTTATGATGATGAATCAATGTTTTATTATATTTTTGTCATTTTTCTAAATTATTTTTAAGTTCACAAATTTTTTATATTTTGGTTTCGAAGCTTATGCCTCGGTCAGCCTCGAGGCTTATGTCTCGCCTCCCTAAGGCAAAATGCTTCAATTCCCAATTTCTCCTTTTTAAACCTGCATTTACCATTCTTTTTTAATAATATGGGTTTTTACAAAAGTTTGGCTTTTTAATTGCACAAACGGCATAAAAGTGGGGATATCTAACATCTATGAAATTTTCATCATGTAACTTTTGGTATATCGTTGTTTTTTCCTATTTTGCACATTTTATTGCATTTCTTCTAAAATTTTATCAGGTATTTCTGATTGTAGGGAGTTTTGAGCATTTTTAAGTGTACGTGAATTCTGATAAAAGTTGGTAAAATCCCCAAATTATTTTTGTGAACAAAATCTATAAATAGTTTTACGGTTGACAATTGTTGAAGTGTGTGTAAATTCACCCCAAAATTCTGATTGTTTTGCCAAAAGTATAAAATTCTTTATATTTCTATGAAATGTTTGATTCTGTTTATGTCTATTAAAAGTGCTGATGTTCCTGTATTTATGTGATTGAAATTATGTGAAAGAAGAAAATGTTGGCGGTTGTTTATTGATGCTCATGTTCATCCATGTGAAGGTATAAGGGTCTACTTTTGAATGGTTGAATGATGTTATACACTGAGAGTCATAAAAGCCTGATGTGTACATGGAGCCATAATGGTTTGATTTTGTATATGTTTTGATTTTATGATACGTTTGGGAGGTATAAGGGCCTAAAAGGGAGACTAATCTAATCTGATGTGATTGGAGACTAATACATTATATTTATTTTTTTATATGTGAATGTTTTTTTCTATTATTTGATTAATGGTTATGTTGACATTGAATTGAAAAATAGTTAAACTTCTGATGTGTGAAATACTATAGTTAATAACATTGTTCTAAGCCTTCTATAGAATGTTTTTGTACATGTAGCGTATTTTATAGTTTTTTATAATGATAGAATAATCTCTTTATTTACTATTTTGTTTATTATTAAAATTTTAAGTAGGTTCAGTATAGCCCATTGAGCCATGGTTTGCTCATACCTATTTTTATGTATGTGTTAATTTCAAGTCAAAGAAAGAGGGAAAGGAGCAAGTGAGTAGATAGGGGTTGCAGATTCAGGTGCAAGGTATGCTTTCTGTTGATGAATGTTTTTATTTGTCAATCATGGTGATTATACATTGATTATATACCATCATTGTATTTCTAATGGATATTTTGTATTGTAGAGCTTTTTGAAGATAAATAAAATTTTTTAACAATTGTTTTATGTACTTTAAATTCAATAATTAATGTCTCTATGTTTTTGCTAATAAATGAAACAACAACAACAACAACAACATCAAGCCTTTATCCCACTACGTGGGGTCGGCTACATGAATCCTTTTTCTCCATTGTGTCCTATTAAAAGTCAAATTCTCGTTTAAATCTAATAAAGAAAGATCATTTCTAATATTTTCTAACCAAGTCTTTTTAGGTCTACCTCTACCTTTCTTAACATAAGTCAAATCTAAGACATCTACTTTCCTAACCGGGTCATCGGGAGGCCGCCGTTTTACGTGACCAAACCATCTAAGGCGACTCTCTCTAATCTTATGATTAGAGATAAACGATGTTGGGTACATAAGTTTTCACTCGGAATAACTTTACAATCTTTGCAATCTAAACGATCTAATTTCCTTATAAGAAAATAATCAATCTGAATTTGCTAATAAATGAAAAATTAAAAAAAAATTCTTCCAAATTTATCTTGAAAATTATCATGTCGACGACACGATGTGACCCGTTCAATATACGGGTTATGTTGGTTTGGGTTGGGTTGTGATAGGTTTACTTAATAGTTAATCAAAATTATAGGATGGAGCGTTCTCAAGTTGTGTTCTCAATTTCCACTTTTTTTTCTTTTCCTGAATCATTTCGTCACAGCAAAAAAGTTACATGATGAATTGTGACCGTTAGAATAAGCAATTTGCGAAGATACATAAAAGTGATTCTTTGAATACAACAACAACATCAAACCTTTATTCCACTATGTGGGGCGTTCATTGTGCCTTGTTAAAAGTTAAATTCTCATTTAAATCTAATAAAGAAAGGTTATTTCAAATATTTTCTAACCAAGTCTTTTTAGGTCTACCTCTACCTTCCTTAACATAAGGTAAGTCTAATACATCTATTTTCCTAACTGGGTCATCGGAAGGCCGCCGTTTTATGTGACCAAACCATCTAAGGCGACTCTCTCTAATCCTATCTTCCACTAGAGCTACTCCAACCTTTTCACGTATATGCTCATTTTGTATCATATTTCTAAGAGTAAAGCCACTCATCCACCTAAGCATCCTCATCTATGCAACACTAACTTAATATTTTGCTTCTCTTTTAATGGCCAACATTCTGCACCATAAAGCATTGCAGGTCTAACTACCATCTTATAGAATTTTCCCTTAAGTTTGAGGGAGAATTTTCTATCACACAACAAGCCCGATGCATTCCTCTACCCCAACCATCCAACTTGAATTCTACTAATAGTATCCTCATCTATTTCACCATCACTCTAAACAATAAACCCAAGATATCTAAAACGTGTACTCTTATTAATGACTTGATCACCCAAAGTCACAATCCCCCAACAAGAACTATTATTACTAAAATTACACTCCATATATTTAGTTTTAGATCTACTCAAACGAAAGCCTTTAGACTCTAAGGTTGCCCTCCATAATTCAAGTTTACCTTCAACCCCCTCTCTACTCTTATCAACAAGAAGAATATCATCAGCAAAAAGTATACACCAGGATAGCCTCTTGCAAATGTCTAGTGAGAACATCCATGACTAAAGAAGAAAGATATGGGCTTAAGGCTGAAATAGAAAAATACTGGGTCAAACCACCTTGTGTCTGAACACAAGTAACAGCTCCTGCATACATATCCTTAATGACTTGAATATAAGCATTATTAACCCCTTTCTTTTCTAGAACTTTCCATAGCACTTCTCTTGGAACTTTATCATATCATTTCTCTAAATCAATAAACATCAAATGTAGATCCTCCTTATTCTCTCTATACATATCTCCATCAAACCTCTCAATAAATGTATAGCTTCCATAATAGACCTACCCGGTATGAATCCAAATTGATTTTGAGAAACATTAGTATCATGCCGCAAACTATGCTCCATAACTCTCTCCCATAATTTTAAGTATGACACATTGACTTAATTCCTCTATAATTCGCACAATCTTGTGCATCACCTTTATTCTTAAAAATAAGATCAACACACTCATTCTCCACTCATCTGGCATCTTTTTAGTCTTCAAAATAATATTAAAAAATTTAGTAAGCCAAGAAATTCCTTCATCTCCTAAGCATTTTCATACCTCTATTGGAATATCATCAAGTCCAACAGAAAAAAATTGGAAAAAAAAAGGAAAAGGGTACAAATAGTTGGAGAAGCCTAGGAACGAATCCATCTTGTTCTAGTGTCCTAGTGTCCTCTTAGACTTATGTCTTGAAGAAGCGAGTAACTTTCTTAAGGTTACCAACCCTTCTGCACAAAAGTTACGAAATACTTCAAGGATTTCAAGCTTGGGTTTTTGGCCTCTCAAGTTTCGGTCATTAATTGGTGATGAAGTTATCCTATTCAACTCTTGCAATACCCTATTTGCATATTGAAAACATAAAGATTTGTTCCACATATAACATTTAGGTCCAGTAATATGACCAAGGACCTCAAATACATTACATCAAACACCAACCACCAACCTAACTAGAAAGATTAAGTCAATGGTTGAGGTCAACAATGACTAGTACATCATTTACAAATTCTTGACAATCATTAGATGATGCATGATCTTCCCGTGGCCCGGTATTTATACCAACGAAATCGACTCTATCACAACATTGAAGAGCACATAATGCTGCAATGATATGCATGGAAGCCAGCTTCTCTTTAAATATACCCAACCATGCACATTCTTACCTATCCTAATTATTATATGAAATTCCATCATGTATTTTCAATTGGGGAATATATTCCCGGTATTGCAATATAGTAAAGCCAGACAATAATCCAACCATAAAACATAAGCCAAAGGTAGCAGGAAAATCCACGGTACATAAATATCTGAATCACCATTTATCATTAAATCTTGAACCATCATCATTTTGACAAGGAAACCAACAATATCCCTCCCATACAAAAGTATTTTCCACATGAGACATTATCCACTTATAATCAACTGTAAAATGACAAAAACATCATTGACAAATGTCAGCATGTAACAACTCAAAAAACTTGCCAAAACTCATTTTTGACACATAATCCCAAGTTAGACCTCATTGGTTAGTTCAAGCACAATTTTCACAAATGAATTAACCCCATGAGTTAGAGCCAACCAAAAGTAATTTCAATAAATATGATGTAGAACGAAGGGGGAGGGGGGTAATTTGAAATTTAAACTTCAAATTAAGTGGAAAAGGGAGGGATGATGGGGTTAACTGTATCCTTAATTGGGGCCTTTAATTAGGACGGAAATAATTAGAATGGAGGGGAGAGAGGGGCCGGCCAAGGAGGAGGGAGGAAAGATGTCCAGATTCGATGTATGTGGACCATAGCATTAACTGTGATGGGGTAATTAATTCTGAAATTAATTTCAGATTTGGAGGGATTGGAGGGGCTTCCTAAATTAGATCTATTGATTAGGAAAAGGATTTGAAATTCAAATTAATTTGAATTCAAATAAGAAATTTTCCAAGTTAACAAAAGATTAATTTAGGAAGGTAATGAAGAGGCTATTTTGAATTTGAAAATTCAAACTTGTGGATGAAGAGGGGTTAGGTATTAAGGAGGTGGGCCCAAGCAATCAAGTGGAGTGATTACTTAAATCTGAAATTAATTTCAGATTTAAGTTAATTGGGGGTTTTCCTAAATTAAAGGAGGGGAATTTAAGAAAAAATTGAAATTCAAATATTTTGAATTTGAATTTAATTCTCTTCCTAAATTAGTGGGGCTAAATAAGGAAAGCATTTATGGTGGATTTGAATTCAAAAGTCTAGAGGGAATTATGTGGCCGGCTGTTATGGTGGTGGAGAAGGATATGGCCAGCGGCTTTAGGTGGGGAGAGGCTAGGGGTGAGGTGGTCGGCCGGCTATGGAGGTGGTGGGGTTTATGACCAGCGGTTGATATGGATAAAATGGAGGTGGTTTGTGAATTTGGAGAGGTTTGTGGGAGAATCGGCCGGCGGCAAGTGGAGGGTTTTGGTCGGCGGTCAAGAGAGGAGGAGAAAAGGATTTAGGGAAAGAAAGATACAACCGTGAGCCCGGACACATCCTGCAGCTGACGGATATTACGTTGCCCTTCTCCAAGGGACTTCAAGCCACGAGCCCGGACCCATCCTGCGATTGGTGGAAACTCTGATTCTCTCCCATAGGAATCTCACCCAAGTTCTCTCCAAAGAACACAAGTGCAAACAAAATTTTATTAATAATCAATCATTCATCTAATACAAGAGAAAGGGCCTCTATATATAGGCCTTAAAAGAAACTAAAAGACAACTTTGCCCCTTGGGCTTACATAAGACAAGACTCTTAAATAAGGGTAAAAATGAAAAATGCAAAATTAAATCAAAATACAATTAATAAACTAAGATAAAAAATGGAGTGATCTCGGCCGTCGATCTTCGTCTCTTCCTTTGATTAACGTCCACCGTCGGATGTCCGCATCAAAATAGTTCCTTGTGATTCCAAGTTGAAGATTTGTTTTAATTTAATAACGTCTCTGTTCATTGTAACTACCTTGTCAACCAACCATCTTTAAACACAACCTTATTTGCCCTCATTGCAATGTTCTAGGAAATTCATGACTTATTTACCAATGTAGTTTTCATACACTCCCATACTTAGCATCATAGGTTTTTAACTTTTACTTTTGATTTGAATGTAGGATTTCTATTTTTGTTTTAAATTTTAATGTGCAAAATATTAATCTATATATGTATCATTTAAAGGCAAAAAACAGTTTGAATAAAATTTTGAGTGAAATTAGAAACGACCCAAAGCACCAAAGTTGCAAAGGTCATAATGAAGACATAATGAATACTAATTAAGTTCGGTTAGGCTAAGAAATTAAAAAAAAAATGTCCCATACATGCATCTGAAATGCAATATGTTACATTTTTGGAGCAAAACACGAGCAAACAAATTTCCTATCGAATCCGACTAGTACGACATCTAAAACATAGATTTTGTTTTCAAGAATCCTCTGCTAAAGATGTTACAGCCTTAGCCAGATAAATATTGAGGACGGAAAAAAATAATAATTTTTCAGAAATACCGGATCAGGCTTTTTTCGAGGAACCACATCTCCAGCAAAGATTTTTATCTTATCTGCTCTCTCAGACCCGAGCAAGAAGGAAACTATGGCTGACACCTGCAGCAAAGATATAGTTCCAACTGTCATTGGACCATATTTACAAGGAATCGATAGCTATATACATTCAATATATAAACAAGAAATGATAGTAACCCTACAAGCTTAACTTATTTCTTTAAAAGCTCTTCAGTATAACTACGGTTATTTAGATTTTATCAGTAATGTTTATGATGATTAGAGCTAAAATAATGTTTCTCAAAATCAATTTGGATTCATGCCGGGTAGGTCTACTATGGAAGCCATACATTTATTAAGAGGTTTGATGGAGAAATATAGAGAGAATAAGGAGGATTTACATATGATATTTATTGATTTAGAAAAAGCATATGATAAAGTTCCAAGAGAAGTGCTATGGAGAGTTCTTGAAAAGAAAGGAGTTAATAACGCTTATATTCAAATCATTAAAGATATATATGCAGGAGCTATTACTTGTGTTCAAACACAAGGTGGTTTGACCAAGTATTTCCCTATTTCGGTTGGATTACATCAAGGATCAGCCTTAAGCCCGTATCTTTTTTCTTTAGTCATGGATGTTCTCACTAGACATTTGCAAGAGGATGTACCTTGGTGTATGCTTTTGCTGATGATATTCTTCTTGTTGATAAGACTAGAGAGAGAGTTGAAGGTAAACTAGAATTGTGGAGGTCAATCTTAGAGTCTAAAGGTTTCCGCTTTAGTAGATCTAAAACAGAATATATGGAGTGTAATTTTAGTAATAATAGACCTAGTGAGGGGATTGTGACTTTGGGCGATCAAGTCATTAATAAGAGTACACGTTTTAGATATCTTGGATCTATTGTTCAGAGTGATGGTAAAATAGATGGGGATATTATCAGCAGAATCCAAGTTGGATGGTTGAAATGGAGGAATGCATCGGGCTTATTGTGTGATAGAAAAGTACCCCTCAAACTTAAGGGAAAATTCTATAAGATGGTGGTGAGACCTGCAATGCTTTATGGTGCCGAATGTTGGCCATTAAAAGAGAAGCATAATTCTAAGTTAAGTGTTGCAGAGATGAGGATGCTCAGGTGGATGAGTGGCTTTACCCTTAGAGATAGGATACGAAATGAGCATATTCATGAAAAGGTTGGAGTAGCTCCAGTGGAAGATAAGATTAGAGAGAGTCGCCTTAGATGGTTTGGTCACATAAAATGGCGGCCTCCTGATGACCCGGTTAGGAAAGTAGAGGTCTTAGATTTGACTTATATTAAGAAAGGTAGAGGTAGACCTAAAAAGACTTGGTTAGAAAATATTAGAAATGATCTTTCTTTATTAGATTTAAACGAGAATTTGACTTTTAACATGACACAATGGAGAAAAAGGATTCATGTAGCCGACCCCACGTAGTGGGATAAAGGCTTGATGTAGTTGTTGTTGTTGTTATTTTTACACTAAGGATAATCAGTGATTTATTAGGATTTGCATTAAGATCAACTTCTTATTATTTTTAATTATAATAAATAGGACTAGGATAACAATTTAATTAATTAATTGGTCGAATCATATTGGAATAGTTATATTGATAAGTGTTTAATTAAGACTTAATTAAGATTATTAAGATTTATTCTAAATTATAATAACCAAACATAAGATAATTCATTAATAATAATTCATAATATTGAATCATCTAGGCTAACTAAAGATTAATTAAGATTTCAAGTTCATTAATATTTATTATTATTAATTATAATACCTGAAATTAGTAATCAAAACGTGATTGACCAAGGAAAACAATAGTTAACTATTTGCTAAGGCTAAGCGATTAAAATTATGTTGTATTCAATTACAATAATTTGACATAGGATAATTCATTAATTAATTACTGATTGCAATTAATAATTTCATATATATTATGGTTAATTCAGAATTAATTAGCACATTAATTTAGATCATTATTTAGGGATGACCGAATTAAAATTAAACATTACTTTGAATAAATAAATATAAAAGTAATTATTTATTTATTTACTACTTTAATAGGTTTCAACTAATTATGATAACTTGAAGTAATTAGAATTTAAATAATATTAGATAAAGAATATTCATATGTGGAATTAATTATAATAACTAGACCTAATTATGATAATTACACATATATTAATTATGCTTTCTTGCTTTCATTGTTAAACATATTTTCTATCCTAATTTCTTCAAAAAGAAGACACAGAAACCATTGAGACATATTTTTGTTTTAAATGAAAATAAAAACAAGATACAATCAAAACAAAAATAAACAGATCCAAACATCGTCTAAAATAACCTAAACTTGAAAGCACTAAAATACCCTGCAAGCAGTAGTAATGACTATTAGACTATATGTGAATTTTTAAAGTTATTTAAAACTAGAACTGCATATCTAGATAAGCTTAAAAGTTACTACAGGAAAATTAATTAATCAATATTCATATGAAACCTGATAATGCATACCGCCTTCTCGTTTGATGTACTGCAAACAGCAACTTTTACCCCTTTAGCCAAAGCATCATCAATTAGCCTACGACAGTTCAAAATGTGTCTCAGCCAAATAGCTGGAACTGTTATAAATCTAACTATTAGATTACAACTCATTTCTGATGAAAATAAGTAGATAAATGTTATATTCATCGTGACAAACAAAGAAATGTTATATTCATCGTGACAAACAAAGATTCAGACAAAGCTCCCATTAACATATGATCTTAATTATCTAATGGATGTAATGCCCATTGTTTAAGTGTAATTTGATCATACAACAAAATACACGGCCGGAGAAAAAAATCACGTGAACAAGGTGTGGAGATTATGTTTTTTGCTTAGATGTTTGGCTTAAGAATTATACGGTTCAAAATCTGTAACAAGAACTAGCTACTTTAAGCTATTAACTCACTAAATTGCCAAAAAAAAGTATCAGAACTCCTTAATATAATTTGGTTTTTACATATAGGATATATTAATCAGTGAAGCTAATCAGTTTTAGAATTTTGTCACTTCCACGTAAAGACAAACACGGAAACATGAAGTGTCAAGATATGTATTAAATATAAAATTATGATCATACAATGAGCCATTTCGATACCTTTATAGACCGCACTCCTACAATTGCAATTAAAGGCAGCCACATAAATATTCACCATGTCATAGTGGTACAAGAGGGAAAGAGGGAAAGAGGGAGAGAGAGAAAGAGAGAGAGAGAGAGAGAGAAAGGAGACCTTGAATAGCTCATTATTTGATTCGACCAATAATCTCAACCTAGCCCGAGTTATCATGCTCCCTACTCTGATTAATCAATAGAGATAATCTACCCAAACATTAATTTTTATAAGCTTTGATTAAATGTAGAGACAAATTGACGTATAGGATGGATGGATGACTATTTTGAGCATGAAATGATTGATTATTGCTTGATATTTTTGCTTTTTTTATTTTTTTTTATATTTTTAATATGAGATAAATTTGAATTGAGTTCTCTCCCATTAAAATTTATAATGATCATGTTCATCATCATAAAGCACCTGAAATATTTTTTTCTTTCGAATTTAGAAGTGTTTTCATGAAGAGGAGCCCCTCCAATCATAATATTATGATAACAAAATCATCATCGAGAGATATGGCTCGGAGTACATGTCTTTGGGATAAAGAGCTTGATTTGGATACAGAACCTCTCTGATTATAATATTCAAATAACTAAACCAATCATTGGGATAGAGGGACCTTGAAGTTCTCATAAGAACTTTGATCATAAGTGTCTTTCTTTGTGATCGAGAGCTTTAATTGGATGGTGGACCCGTCTAGTTATAATATTATGATAATTGAACACATCATCATGGAAAAAGGCAACTTAAAGTGCTTATAGGATATTTTAGCACTGGATTTTCATATTTTAATAGAGCATTGGAAAATCATGACATGTTGGCCTCACTTGTGTAATGAGGTTTGATTTGATATTGTTCTTATAACTCAATCTGGTAACCACGCTTAGCATTAGGTAGTCCTATAACTAAATTTCAAAGACCTTTATGTTTAGCTTTAGCCTTACCAAGATCCTAAGATATTTAAGCTTAAGTAGTTTAGCCCAACTTAGTTATAGGTGTCAATAAATCTACCTTCAGGCTTTAGTCTCAATAAATGAAGGCATAATAAGCCCCACTAGACTAGGTCCCCTTTTGATCTAGCTTAGCATGGTTCCAAGAACCATAGATCACCCTTTAATCCTTAGTCTTAGTAGATTAAAGCTATCAACATAAGCAACACCAAACTAGGTTCCCTTTTAATCTAACTTAGCTTGGTTCTAAGTATCCATGGATCGCCATTTTACCTTTATTCTTAGTGCACTAAAGCTTCCATAAGCACCATTAGGTTGACCTCCTTAAGATTTAGTGATGGGGACATCAGAACATGGAAGGCCTATAAGAGACGTGGCCGTCGACCTACGGCCACGATTGAGCCGATATATTTTTGAGTTGTATTATTTATTTCTTCTATTATTGTGTCATGTTGTATTTGCTTTTAGTAGTTTCTATTTTTACCCCTTACTCAAGGGAGGATGTTTGTAAGCCCTGAGGGCGTTGTCGTCTTTTGTTTTCTTGAGTCATTGTTTGAGGCTATATATAGGCCCATTGTTCTCTTTTCATGTAATGAAGAATTAATCAAATTTTCGTTTGCTTAAACTCTTGATGAGATCTTGAGTGCATTTGGAGAGAGATCCCTAGGAGAGGGACTTTGGATCACCCACCAACCTTGGAGATGGCCGGGTTCGTGGTTATTTCTCTTTGTTGATTTTCTCTTCTTCTCTTCCTTAGGTTTCCTCCTAGGCCGCCGGCAAAAAGGCATCCCCAAACCCCTCACCTGCCGACCACCTTGGATCCCTCCCATTCCACCGCCAGTTTTCATTCCCCCACCTTAATTTTCCTCCACCACCCCCTCGGCCAAAGCCACCCGCCGGCCCCCCTTCCACCTCCCTTCCTTTTGCCTCTCAATGCCTTATTTCCTATTTTAAATTAAGTAAAATTAGGACAGATTTTGAATTAACAATCTAATGGATTTAAAATTCAAATCTTTCCTAACTTAGGAAATCTATTTTAGGAAGGTTCTTAATTTAAATCCTATTTGAATTTCAAATACTAAGGATTGAATTAAGTCTTTCCTAATTCCTAGACTTAATTTAGGAAACCCCAAATCTTCCCCTCAATCCTCTCCTAGCATATTAATGCCGCCGGCCCCCTCTTGGAGAGAATTAGGAATTATTTCCTAAAAAGCCACCACCCCACCTTGGAAAGAATTCAAACTCCCCTCCACCTCCTTTAGCCGAAATTTCCCCAAGCCCCACCTCCCCAATTCTTTCCAAAACTCCTCCTCCCTAATTTGGAATGAAATCCAATTTCCCCCCTCACGTGCCCACTTCCTGCCCATCACGCCTGGGCTGATTTTTCTTCCCAAAACCCCTCCAAGCCTTGCCAACTATAGTTTTCCCTGTTTCCAACTTGCTGCCAGATTTTTCTGCATCAAAACCCCACCTACCTACCACTCGGATTCAACCTAATTGCTGTCCAGGAAGGAGCAGCTAGCTGGTCACCTTCCCTAGCAGGTTTTCTCTCATGGTGGCAATACCTAAAGGGTCCCCTACTGCTGTCCAAACATCCATAGGATTCTCCCATGGCCACCCAACATTCTCGTGGAGCCAAAACAGCCCTTCTCATATGGATGGCTGATCCGTAGCAAGATCTCGGCCTTGTCTACTTCGAGCAAAGGTTTTTCTTCATCCTCCTACTCACTTGTTTTAATCGATTAACTAACTCTTGTGATTTGAATTGACTCATGACGATCTTGTTCACCTAATTTCTGCTAAGCCTAGTAAATGTAGGTTTGAGTTACCCTCTCATGTTTCTAATCTTATTGTTAGATTAGGGATTTTTGGTTGAAAGCCTATTTACTTCGCATGTTGTTACTTTTCTAGATTAATTTGATTTTCCAAGTGTTTAGCAAGGTGTTTAGCCTAAACGTAGGCGCTCCTTTCTTGTTTTATTTTATCGTTTCACTTGCTAGTGATTGTACCATTAATGTGCTAAAACAAGAAATCGTGCAATAGTCTTATTTCATTAATCTTAAGCACGTAGTTCTACATCATTTAGCCTAGCTTAGTTCTAGATACCCATAGAACAATTCTGAGACCTTAACCTTAGTAAATTGAAGCCACTGTAGGCTCCATTAGATTGTTCCTCTTGAGCTAACTTAGCTTAGTTCTAGATTACCTTTGCTCTAGCCTCATTTTAGTGGACTAAACCCACAAGGCCCCATTAGATAAGCTTTAGTTGATCTAACCGAGCATAACTCTATTTGTCTTTAGATCCACACTTAGTTTTAGTTTTATTGAATTTAAGACACTATTGATCCCAGTAGACTGGATAGCCTAGAATGGATGCCCTTAGTTCCATGCTAGCTTAGTGGATTGAAGCCCTTATAAACCCCACTGGACAACTATTTTTTTTATTTAGCGTAGCATATCCGAAGGAGACTATATATCTCCTTTTGACTCAGACCTTAGTGAAATTAAGCCAAAATTGGCTCTACTAGGTTGATTAAATTCCACAGCCTAACCTAGAATGTAGGTTAGGTGATCATACATTTTTACCTTCAATCCTAATCTTAGTGGACTTGAGCCCTCAGACTTCACTAGATTGATCCCAACTTGAGCTGACCAAGCATAGTCCTATGTGATTTTAGCTCTCTATGACTTCACTGGAGTCAAGCCCCATAGGTTCCACTAGATAACATTAGCCTTACCACATAGCTTTAATGGACTCAAGCCCTTATAGACTCCACCAGAATGGATACCATTTGGTTCAACCTAGCTCTGTCTTAGGTAATCACAAATTACTCTTGACCTTGACATTAGTAGATTCAAGCCTCTACATGGCCCACTAGACTTATTATGGCTTTAACCTAGTCAGAGAAGCTCCATCTTAATATGGCTTAATCTTAAGCCAATCCCAGCCCAATCCAATTGAAATCAAGCCTCACACTAATTATATTTGATTAACCCTAGTGGATCCAAGTCTCATAGGTCCCATTAAATGGTGAAAACCCTTAGAGCCTTGACATAGCCAACCCTTAGGTGGTGTTTACTAAACCTGACTCTAGATTGATCCAAGTCCAACTCGACCACAAGCCCTTTGACTTTCAATTAACCTAATCAATGTTCAATTGAGTCATACCTAAGCAATCATAGCATAAAACCAAATTGAGCCCTAGAACCCATTTGGAACTAACCAAACCTAGCTTGACAATAAGCTAGTCCATATGTACCCATATGGACCTATCCCTCAATAGAACTCACCCAAGTTTAATTAAACCTTAAACCCAAGTCTAATAGAGCTTAGACATCCTAAGGAATTTATACCAGATCATGCATGATAGCATTTGTTGTAATTCCCCCACCACTACTCTAAACTAATAACAACATATCTTTCATTCTCGCAAATCAAATTGTTACTACTAAAAACAAAGCATCATAAGCCTACTAAAAAGCCTTTATAGAAAGTGCTCCATCGTGATCAAGAGGTGTAATTAACAATAGGAGGCTTGTGCAAGTGGAATATCTTGAACCATAACATGAAATTGTAAGATATTTAAATTTTATTTAAGTCTTCAATAAAAAATAATATTAATAATGAAATTCATTATAATTAACTTAGAGTGATTTAATTAAAAAATAAAATTACTAATTATAAATATATATTTATATTGATACTTATCCTAAAATGACACAGGTTGAAACATATGTTGCGTAATTAGTTGATCGGGCACTGACCTACAGCGCTATGTAAGAAAGTGATGGAGATGAAGAGTAAGTACGAGAGAGAAAAAGCAAGAGAGAGACAACTATAGAGAGGGAGCAAGAGAAAGAGAGATCGAGCGAGAGTATGTCTGACTAAGAGAAGGCAAGCGCAGCAACAGAGACGAGCGCAAGCAAGGAGAGTACTAGGCCCATATGTAGGGGTGTAAACAAGTTGAGCCAAACTCGAGTTCTACTCGTCGACCAAATCATAAGCACGAAGTCGAGCTTGAACTTGGCTTGTGGCAACCAAAACGAGCCCCCAAGCAGCTCGCGAGATCTCGGCAGAAGCAGCAAAGAAGGCCAGAATGCGTGTTGCCAAAGGAGGAGAATAGTTTACCGTGTGAGAAGTTGAATTTTTTTATTTTTTTTCTTGGGAACTACTACAGTTTTTCTTATTTTTTCTTAGCTACTACAAATTTATAAATGCAAGGCAACTTTTTTTTAAATTGTTAGTTGTACTAGCAGCGTCTGCCAAGAGAAAAATAAACTTTTAACTGAATTTATTAAGAAAAAAATCTTTATCAACTATAGTATTACCAAAAAATCCCTATCAACTATTGTATTATGAGCCAACTCATGATCTCGCGAGCCGAGCCTCATCAAGCTCAAACTCGAGCTCGTGACTCAATGAGCTCGGCTCGCGACTCGATGAGCTCGGCTCGCGAGCTCGTTATTGAGTCAAGCTCAAGCTGCTAACAAGCCAGCTTGTCTTACTTGCACCCCTACCCATACGCAAGCAGGCCAATCATGCAAGAGCATGTATGCACAACAAAGCCAAGCTAGGGTTCCTGCATGCGCAAGGAAAGGTCAATAGCCAAGTAGGTTTTGTCAATGCCAAAAGATGATGATTTAGAATTTTTGAAAATCCTGAATTGTTCTTCATTTCCCTTCCTCAAGCTAAAAGGTAAGTTTCCGCTTATAAAATATACTTCCTAAATCTAGTTTTGCACCTATGTAAAAATTATAGTGTATTTCAATAAGAAGAAGAATAAAAGTAGGCGGACGAGGGATTTATATATAAATTTTAAATATTATTTAATGTTTTCCTAAATTAGTAAGATTTAATAGAGATATTACAATTAATTCAAATTTCAGAAATTAATTAAATTCAATTTTGTACAATTAAATTATAAAAATTAAAAATAGTTAATAATATGGTTAGTTATGAAATTGAACTTTTAAATTAAAAAAAATTTAAATATATTTGTATATTAGGAAATCGTAGGTAATAATTTGGAAAAAAACAGAAAGTTACGATTTATTTTGAGAGTTAATGTGGTTTCCTAAATTTTAAATGTAATGAAAATTTTTAATGATTTAGAAATTTTGAAATTTTTAATACAAGTATATTATGAAAACAATATTAGAAATATCAAATAAGAAATGTTAAATTTTAAAGTGAAATGAAATAAAACATAGAATATTTAAATAAATTTATGTAGATAATATTAATAATGAATTTATGGTTGGAAATGTAGAAATTAATCAAGAAAAAATAGTAAGTAATTAATTAAGAACAAAACTTTGATAAAGAAAGATGGGGCATTAAAATAATTAACAAACTCATCAAAATCTTATAGGTATCCCAATAAGGGAGACAACCTTCAAAGATTAAGCAAACATCAAATCATCTGAAATAAAGGTGAGAAATTATGTTTTCTATTTTGTAGTGATTATTTTCGTTCCTCTAAATCGATTGTTTTGATTATACCAGACTGCTATTGCAAAGTTATAAAATAATTTTATCTTTCATTTATGAAATTTCTAATATTGAAAAAAATGACATTAAGTACTTTCCACATTTTGAATCTCAATTGATTATTTCATCATATGATAAGCAAATGAGATTATTAAAATAAATATATGATGAGAAGAATACACATGAACGGTATATAAGAAGTGAATGCATGTGGAATGGTGGATTTCATGGTACTGGTTGGGAGAGCAATAATCTCGTACTTGTACATGGAGATGGAAAAGATTTACATACCCTCCAGAGTTAGGTTTAGAAAAGGTTCTGAGATGGTGTGCCTTTTGTAATGGCCAGTCCAACAAGTCACGTTGATTTAAATGAAAAAAGAGTTTCATGCCCTTCGGGATTAATTCACTTAATTAAAATTAACGTAGAATATGTGGCTAAGTGTTATATACGTCACATGGTTAAAGCAGAACATTAAAAGCAAGGTGGACAGTTGCAACACTTTACCAATACCATAGTGAAACTGTGATAAGCTAGCAATGGATTTTGTAATTGGCGTACCTAGATTGAGATAGAGTCATGACGCATATGGGTTATTGTAGATAGACTGACAAAATCTACACATTTCTTATCAATTAAACAAATTGATTATGTGGAGAACTTAGTAAATCTGTATGCAGGTGAAATTGTAAAGTTATATAGCGTACTAAAATCTATAATATCTAACAAAGATGGCAAGTTCACAACTAGATTGTGATAAAAAGATTCAAGAAGCTTATATTACCATATTGACCTTCAGTATCGCATTTCACCAAAAAACAAATGTACAATCAGAAAGAACAATACAAACTTTAGAAGATTTACTCATATTGTGCATTATTAATTTTGGTGGAGGTTGTAAATCAAACCTACCATTGAAAGAATTTACTTATAATAACAGTTTTCAATCAAATATTGAAATGATATCATATGAAGCTCTATACGGAAGTGCATGACACCTAGACAAAAAGAAAAATAATTAATATTAATTTAGTGGATGGTGCTACTAACAAGATATAAATAATCAAGGATAGATTGAAGGAAGACATACAAGAAAATATTATGATGCTAAGCACAAGCCAGCTAAATTTGATATTAGCGAATTTGTATTTATCAAAGTTAATATGATAAAAAGTGCACAACATTTTGGAAAGACAGGAAAATTGAGTCCACACTATGTTGGATTGTATAAAATTATTTAAAAAATTAGAAATAACTTATAGATTGGCACTATCTATACATATGCAGGGAATCTATAATATTTCTCATATAAGAACACTTTGAATATACATATCTAAAGAATCTACTATAATAGTTCCAAATTCAATTGATATACAACCTGATCTAAAATATGTAAAGGAATATGAGAGAATACTAGATTTTAACGTGAAGAGACTCCATAATCAAGACACATCATTTGTTTGAATTCTGTAGAAACATGAGACAGAAAGAGAAGCTACATATTTAATAAATAAATAAAAAGAGATGCTACATAAGAGGAGTCAAAAATGTGGGACAATATCCTCAACTATTCAATCAAGATATGCCTACTTATATTATATTTTAAATTTTGAGGACAAAATGTTCATAAGAAAGAGATTGAAATGGTCAGTCCGAATCGGTTATCACAATTCAAATGAACTAACACAATCAATTCATTCAATTAAAAGAGCGTTAATCCATCCCTTACCGAGAAAATGCAATAAAGCCGGCGCAAGCAGAAAAAGGAGGTTTGTGTAGTTTCATTTAGTTAGACTTAAGGAGACCGGGGAATCACTGGCGACACAAATAGAGAAATGGAGGCAAGAAGAGAGATGGAGAAGAGGAAAATAAGGGAAGAGAGGGAGAACAAGTATAACACCCCAAAATATGAAAAAAAATAATTTAAAATGAAAATTTAAGTTTCTGTTTGAATTGGAGCGCTTCACCGCTATGCTTGGCAGCACCACGGCACTAGGCTTAAGAGCACAACAGCGCCAAAAATCGCCATCGTGACATTGAAACTTCTGTTCTACAGTAATTCTAGATTCAACATGTAGCGCTTGTTCGGAGCGCTGCGACGCTAGGCCACTATTAGTATTTTTATGTATATTAAATTCTAAAACCCTAAGCATTAAGCCTCCTTCCCTTAGTGTCGTGGCTTGCTCGGGAAGGAAAGGAAGAGAGGAAAGGAAGAGGAAGAGGAGAGAGGGCAGAGAAAGAAAGTCGGTTTTGGTCGTTTTCATCCATTGCTTCAGTTAAGAAAAGTCTTCTAATCATTGAAAGTAACTCGAATCTCACTATGATTTTCAATGATTTTGAGTTTGACGAAATTAATCTCCTAAATCAATAAAAAAAGAATTTTCTCCTGATTTACGGCACTTTACTGTATAATTTTTCTTATACGATAGATACGGACTTTATAAACATTTTGACTATAATATTATTGAATTTCACCAGATAAAATAAAAGTTGTGATTTTCTAAAGCTACAGATTTATATACAGATTTCCAGTATCTAAGCATTTCATGTTGCATTTCATTGATACAACTAATATGAAATAAATGTAGTACGTACATGTAAGCAAGGAATGTTGACTGTTAACACTATAATTAATGCGGTTGGCTATTAAAACATAATACGTTGTGCAAAAGGGTGGGCCAACAAGCTTCCTTTAAAGATGGTTTATAGTGTTATCTTGATTGTAGCTTGTAACTGATGACTAATTATGCCGACGGGCAAAGGGTGAAGACTTTTAATGATTTATTGAAAGTCACCTATAATAATAAAGATAATGATAATAAAAATAATATAATAATATAATGAATACAGATGAAAGAATAAAAATACTATATTAAAGCTGGATATTTTGCCTTGCTGAATCATATACTGATGTAATCCATGCATTGCTAGCATTGATAGATAAAATAGCATATGAATGGTTATATGTATTGATTTTATAAGAATAAATAATTGACAAGATAGGCAAGACTGATGCATTGACACCTGTATGTTCATGATCTACAGGATCTATAGCATTGATTTATTATTTATCAATGTGTTGTCCCATACTATAATGATTTATTGATTGCTGATGCATTTATATTCTCGCACATGTTGTTGATGTATGGATTTAAGTGTAATGAATCTTGTTTCATTATTGATCATAATGAATCATACTAGTGTTAACTGATCAGTGATGATATTGAATGTTATTGATTTTATCAAGCATGCATATTGATTCTTTAAGTCTTGCATTAAAAGCTCTAGCAAGTTCTGAGTTTTTGTTGGGTTTTGTAAGCTCATTATGTGGTTTTATTGATTTCAGGTTAGTGAATGGATCAGGACCGTGTAGAGTGAGATTGATTGAGATCTTCAAGTTCTTTTGATTTTGTACCATATTTTCTTTTATTTTTGTAGTCAAGAACTATTGATAGGTTAGTGATTATTAGTGATCTTCTAGCTATTATAAATATGATTTTGGCAAATGAATATAATTAAATATTTCAATATGTATGATATTTAATTATTTTTGTTGGATATTCTATCAAATGATTAGAGTAGACAAATTAAGAAAAAGTTTTGATTATGATTGTGATCGAGCCAAACAGAATTTAGCCAAAGGCCTAGACAACTATTTCATTAAAAAAAATTAGTAATGCATTGGAAATATATCCATCTAATGTTCCTTATATATATGACATGAATTTTCAATTTAAAACTTTCAAAATGTATAAGCTCCTAATTAATGTGTTAATATAAATTAATATGTGGTGCTTGTACAAATAAGAGAGGAATTGAGAAAATAATTTTGAAGTTAATTCAAATCAAATTGATTATAATTTATTTTATGTATTTGTATGTATGATATATGTTGAAAACTCCTTGAAGGAAGCGATTCTTGATTCCTTCTTGTCCAACAACAATACCTTCTTCTCCTCCCCACTGGTTCCCTTTAGAAGTTGCACCTCCACTGCAACCTTGCTTCCCTGCCTGAACCGAGAGCCAAGCTCTCTGGTTGTGCACCTTCACTATAGCCTTGCTTCCATACCTGGACCGAGAGGCAAGCTCTCTGGCTGCTTCCACTAAGAGAGAGAAAATGAGGGGAGAGAGGGGAGAGAACTCAGTTTTGGGAGAAAAATAGAAAAAATGTTTCTTTTCTTTTTTTTTAAATCTCAAACAATACAAATCACCCCTATTTATACTAAAAAACTCAAAGGGGCAAAAAGGTTAAATAACCTAGAACAAAGACTTAAACTAAAAAGAGAATTAACATTTCAAATAAGAACTAATATCTAACAATCTCCACCTTGGCTCTTGATTTGAAATGTGATAAACATCCAATGCTAGGATTTCTCCTTTACCATCCTTAACAAGTTTAAGCAATACTGAAACTTATGATTTGGAAGAGCTTTGGTCAACACATCAGATGCATTATCTTCTATAGATACCTTCACAATCTCCACCACACCATTTGACACAGTTTCTTTGAGAAAGTGAAACTTGATGTCTGTGTTTAGTCCTTTCATGAAACATGGGATTCTTAGATAAAAACACAGCACTTTAATTATCATAAAGAATCTTCGCCTGTTTGGAAATAAAATAGACCAACTCTGTCAACAAGCCTTTGAGCTAAATAGCCTCCACTACATCGGGTGCAGTCATGTTCTTGGTTTCAGTAGTAGATAAGGCCACAACAGGCTGTAGCTTGCTCTTTCAACTCATGGTATTCCCACATACATTGAATATGTAACCGGTGAGAGATCTTCAAGTATCATTACATTCTGCAAAATCTGAATCAACATATCCAATGAGGACATCTTCATTCAATTCTGATTTTGTAAACTTCAAACCCAAATCTTTGGTTCCATTGAGGTACCTAAGCACCCACTTTGATGCCTCCCAATGAAACTTCCCTAAATCATCCAAAAACCTTGAAATGACAATAAGAGAATAGGCCAAATATGGCCTACAGCAAACCATAACATACATGATGCTTCCCACGGCATTTTGATAAGAAACCGTGCTCATGTATGCCTTTTCTTCTTCCTCCCTGGGACTTTGATCCTTGTTAAGCTTGAAATGAGATGCAAAGTAGAAACAGATTTAGACAATTCCATTTTGCACCACACTATTAATGTACAAGCCTTGAAATAACACTACCTCTTGACTCGCCTTCTTCCTCTCAATTTCCATGCCAAGAATTTTTTCTAGTAACCCCAAGATCTTTCATATCAAATTCATCTTTGAGAAAATTCCTTCATCCTTAGAATCTCCTTCATGCTTGAACTAGCCAACAACATTTCATCAATATAAAGCAATAAATAAATAGCACTACTTACTTCCTTTGCCTTCAAATAGACACAAGCATCATGTCTACTCCTTTTGAAGCCAACATCATGCATGAAGGAGTTAAACCTTTGATACCACATCCTTGGAGATTGCTTCAATCCATAAAGCGAACACCTTAGCAAGCAAACCAAGCTTTTCTTCCCAATTTCAACAAACCCTTCCGGTTGTTCCATATAAATAGTCTCCTTTAATTCTCCATATAAGAATGCGGTTTTGACATCCAATTGCTCAAGATTCATGTCCATTTGGACAACCAAAGAAAGGAGCACACGAATAGATGTGTGCCTTACAACTAATGAGAAGATTTTTTCATGGTCTACCCCTTTTGTTGAGTGAACCCCCTTGCTACAAGCCTAACCATGAACCTAGGCTTATCTTCAACACCAACCCCTTCTTTTCTTTTGAATAGACACCTACAAGTGACTAGCTTATTCTCTCTTGGCTTCTCCACCAAGTCTCAAATGTGATTCTTCTTTAAAGAGGCCATCTCCTCTTCCATAGCAAGTTGCCATTCACTTCTCTTCTCACACCTCATTGCCTCCTTGTATGAGGTAGGTTCATCACATTAGATAAAATCAACAAAGAGAGGATAAGAAATCACTTCGGTAAATCCATATATTTGAGGAGCCGTGGTTACATGCAAAGATCTGTCCCTAGCCAGCCCATAACTCCTTTGCAACTCCTCAATGGATCCCTCCTCGATTTCTTCATTTTTAGCAGCAACAACACATTCAAGATTGTTGTCCAACACTTCTATTTCTTCATGATGTTGTTGTCTTGAACTAGAACCAGCCCCTAGACACCTTCCAACAGCTATAGGAACTTCTATTTCATCCATAGAAATTGATCAAACCCTTTTAGGAACAAGATCAACCATCTCATGCTCATTAAAAGTGACATCACTAATTATTATGCACCTAGGATGTCCTAGTTCCAAGCACCAAAGTTCATAGCCCTTATCATTTTCAGGATAGCCTATGAAAATGCATTTGATAGCTCTTGGTTCCAACTTTTCTTACTTGATGTGAGAATATGTTATACATCCAAACAACCTCAACTCCTTGTAACATGCTAGTTGTCCACTCCACATCTCTTGAGGAGTTTTGAAGTCAATTGCACTTGAAGGACACCTATTGATAAGGAATGCAGTTGTGCTAACTACCTTTGCCCAAAATAACTTAGGAAGCCTTGCATTGTCCAATATACACCTCACCCTCTCCAAAATGGTCCTATTGAACCTTTCGGGCAACCCATTCTATTAAGGAGTGTGTCTCATAGTTAGATGTCTTGCTATGTCATGCACCTTGCAAAACTCCTTGAACTCTTTGGAGCAAAACTCCAATCCATTATAAGTTCTAAGCATTTTAACCTTCTTCCCTACTTAATTCTCCACAAGAGCCTTCCATTCCTTGAACTTATCCAAGGCTTCATTCTTGCTTTTTAAAAAGAAATCCCAAAGCTTTCTAGAATAATCATCAATTAGAAAAAAAAGAGTACATTGCTCCTCCATGAGACTCATGTTTGGTTGACCCCCACATATCAATATGTACATAATCCAAAGCTCCCTTAGAATCATGTCTTACATTTGAAAATTTCAACCCCCTTACTTTGCCAACTATACAATGCTCACAAAAATCAATCTCCTTGGGCTTCAAGCTCCCAAATGCTCCTTGTGCAACTCCTCCATTCCTCTTTGGCTAACATGTCCTAACTTTTGGTGTCATAACATAGTTTCATCCATTTGCGAACTCACCAAGCTAGCTTGTCCACCAATCAATATTTTATCTTGCAATATGTATACACCATTCATCCTCACACCAATGAATATAATAAGTGAACCCTTGCACACCTTGAGACTTTCTCCATCACACTTAAATGAGTAGTTATTTTTGTCAAACTCTCCCAAAGAAATCAGATTTCTTTTAAGTTCAAGTACATATCTCACTTGCTTAGAATCCTCTCCACTCCATCATGAGCTTCAATTGAATGTTGTCTTACCCTTGAATCTTGCATGATTTCTTTTCCAACTTTTCAAACCACCCATGTTTTGGTCACATATGGTAACAACACCCGGAATCAAGTATCCACTCCTTGCTAGGCTCGGTATTTGAGGTTACAAAGGCATCTGAACTTTCATACCCTTCCTCCACACATGAGGCATCTCCACTACTCTTTTCTTTGTCTTGATGCTTGTTCTTCAATTCCGGGTATTGCCTCTTGAAGTGGTCTTCCTTGTGACAAGAAGCACTTCACCTTGTCTTTAGACTTTGATATAGCATGGTTCTTAACTTTGGACTCCTACTTCTTGGGTCTACCTCTCAGGGCAAGGGCATTAACCACCCCCTCATACTTCACCTCAACCCCCCTTTGAATCTTCTTAAAGTTGAGTGCAGCCTTGACTTCATCCATAGCAAGAGTCTCATTCCCATACAACAAAGTAACCACAAAATGCTAAAACTTAGAAGGTAATGAGCTTAGAAAAATGATTGCTTGATCTTCATCTTCAATCTCCACTCATATGCTTTTCAAATCCAAGATAATCCGATTGAATTCATCCAAGTGCTTGTTCAAGGGCTTGGAATCATCCATTAGCAAGGTGTACAACTTCTTGAGATAAAGTCTATTGACTAGAGATTTTTGAGATATAAAGATCCCAATTTTTCCCAAATATCTATAGTTGATCCTTCATCAGCAACTTACCTTAGAACTTCGTCTCCTAGGCACAAAAGGATTGCACTATGTGCCTTATTAAGCACATCCATGTGCAATCTTTCTTCTATCCTCAAAATCCCTTCCTCTAATAGGGTTGCATCAAGACTTTATGGACTAGAAGAGCTCTCATCTTCAACCTGCATAGACTTCATTGAGACCTGTGAATTTCTCAATTTCAAGCTTAGCCATGGACATCTTTCATTCAAGAATGTTATGGCAGCTCTTCAGTCAAGTAGTTGTCAACAAAAACAGCCAATAAAAAAAGGATTCCATCGTCAGTCGCCTCCTTCTCCTCCACCTACTGTCCACAAAGAACAGCCTGAAAAGTTCCACTACCGATCACAACCTTCTCCTCCACCTATTTTCCACAAAACAGCCAAGAAAACTCTTCACTGTCGGCACCCTTGTTCTCCTCCACTTGTTGTCCACAAAACAGCCAAGAAAACTCTTCACCACCGGTCACCCTTATTCTCCTCCACCTGCTGTCCACAAAAAAACCAAGAAAAATCTTCACCACCTGTCACCCTTGTTCTCCTCCACCTACTGTCCACAAAACCAGCCAAGAAACTCCACCGCTTGGTAGGAATTTCCTTTTCTTGATTTCAAGAAACATCTTTTTCCTTCCCCTTGATCTTTCTTGCTCTGATACCAATTGTTCAAAACTCCTTAAGGAAGAGATTCTTGATTCCTACCTTGTCCAGAAACAACACCTTCTTCGCCTCCCCATCGGTCCCCCTTGGCAACTACACCTCCACTACAACCTTGCTTCCCTGCTTGGACCGAGAGCCAAGCTCTCTGGTTGTGCACCTTCACTGCAACGTTGTTTCCCTTCCTAGACTAAGAGTTAAATTCTCTAGCTGCTTCCACCGAGTGAGAAAAAAAAGGGGGGGAAATAAGGGGACAGAGGGGAGAGAACTCACAGTTTTGGGAGAAAAATAGAAAAATGCTACTATTCTTTTTTTACATCTCAAACAATATAAGTCACCACTATTTATACTAAACAACTCAAAGGGACAAAAAAGTAAAATAGCCTAAAATAAAGACTTAAACTAAAAACAGAATTAACATTTCAAATAAGAATCAATCTCTAACAATATAGATATTCATGATGTGGAAATTAAGAACTAAGTAAGAAAAGCAAGTTGTTTGAGATCAATGTGGGTGATTACATATCTATCTGATAGCAATTGCAGTTATTCACTTATTAATGTGTTTTTGTATGCTTACTTGACAATGATAGTATTGCTAAGGAATAATCAAGTGACTTCCTTCTTTTATTTGCATAATTAGTGTCTCTGAAATAACAATTAAAATGAACATCTCATTAAAAATCATACACGTATGATTAAAATTTAAATATAATTAGATAAATAAAGAAATATGCTAAAAGAAAATATATGTGCATGTTAAACAAAGGAGTCCACCCCCTTATGGTAATGGTTGGGAATGCAACATACCATGCACGTAAAATAGAAAAAGTTGTAAATGAAAATTGAAATGAAAATGATTGTGTCTTAATTGGTGCACATTTTAAACAATGCTCTTAAGACAAGTGTTAAATAAAGTGTTTTGACAAATACAATACAAAATGCTATATTTTGTAAAATGATGTTGCTTTTATCTTATCAAGTATATATATTTAGATTTTTGTAAATGAAATGTTTAATGATTACTTAAGATGACTCATATGCATATTATTTTTTATTTATTTTAAATTATTATATTATAAAACTATATTAACTACTGAGATTGTTGTTTAAAATTCAACCAATAAATGTAATGTTTCAAGTAAGGGTTCTATAGATTAAATGGCTAGCAAGAAAGTGTATCTTTATTTCCTACTTGTGCAAGCTATAAATACATTTTTCTCTAAAGAAATTTTTTATCAATTATTTGCACAGATTTACATGTATACTATCTTCTAATTTTTTATTTAGTATAATTTAGAAATATAATTAGTCATTGAGTTGTTTAATTCATTATTTAATTGATAACTATTTTTAGGAAAATCTCATTTAACTTTGGATGAAAGAGAAGAATTTATGTACAGAAAAAAGATAGCCTCGAAATTTAAATATTGTATTAAAGTTATTTGTAGCAGTTTTTTATTTTTTAAAAATATATATTCTATAGATATGGAGGAAAGAGAGAGGAGTACCAAAATGTTCATAAATAAAAGTTTATGGTTGAATTGTCTCTTTACAGATTAAAAGATTTCATTCTATAAATGAGAAGAGAATGCTTAATGTTTCTATTTGATCGTCCATTCTCGCCTCGGTACTCCAAGCTCCCAAGTCAAATCGTAACAAAAATCCTCATAAGAGGGTGAAATCATTGGTTAGAGGTTTACCTAAAAATTCAATATGCCTTAAAATTTTAACCTATAACCACTCAAAAGTATAATAAAACTGTGTGAAATGTTTAGAGCCAACAGGGATACAAGTTAATGTGGAGCAGCAAGTGACGAAAGCCACGGCACAATGCTAAACCATTATAAGAAGGAGAAGGCATATCATCAATCAATGGGCGTTGATGCAAGGCACTGCGGCAATGAGTGCAGGAAGACGACTCTAGCATTCAAGAATCATTGAGTATAAACACATACTAAGGAAGGCGGTCATTAGCACAAGCAAATTGCTTGTTGGGTCACACAGGTGAAGCAAAAGATCTAACAGGTACGACATGAATTGATGAGTGCGGAAATGACTCAACAAGTGAGTCTCTTATACCACTTGATGACATACAGAAGTAGGGGGAGAAAGACAAAGAGAGAGAGATACAAGAGATAGAAGAAGGGGCCTTGTAAAGCTCACCACTTCATTCAATCAATAATATCAACCAAGTCCTAAGTATCCCATTTATAATGAAAGGAATAGTGAGGTTCAAGCAAACAAAGCAACCAAAATTAAAGGAATAAACCCTGCTAAAGTAAAATAATGATAATAAGGCAAGAAATAAACCCTAATTAAACAAATTCAAATATATACCCTAAATATAAATCTTTAAATAAAAGAGAAGAATTATTTAATGAATTATGTCATCTACATCAAACATAAGTCTGAATTGGACGGCAGTCATCACATATTCTTTGAAATATTGGTCAATACCTGTAATAAAAGAGAAGTTAACTTCACACATCCAAATACCATGAAATCCAAATTATAAATCAGATTATTACACTAAAAAATATTTTAAGTTGTAACTTCCAAAGGCAATTTGGGCATAGCCATCTTTATGATTGCAACTCTTAGAATCTAAGAAACAGCATGAGACATTATTCATTTATTTGATTGCCATTCACTGCTTATCTTACATCCATGTATTGGTAGTTTATCTAAGCAATATTGAACTCAGTTTGCTTCTCTGCCAGATTAGACCTAGTCATATCGTTAACCATATACCGCCAAATGCGAATTTAATCAAAAAATAAAAAAGTTCGTCTGAACCGATTGTATTTTAGTCAACTTCAGCAATTCCATTGATATTTAACTTTACCAAAGCTATTATCATTTTCATAGGATGACACTATAATTATACTCTGGACAACTGAATTGTCTTTTAGATTTAGGCTTCGTTTGGGACAGCTTTCTTACTGTTTTCTAAAAAAATTTTTTATTACAAAAATTTCTACTGAACTAGAATTTTTTGTACTAGAAAGCTATTTTAGAAAGCAATAAACAAATGTCCCAAACAAAATCTTAATTGATAAAATAACATTTACATGGTCCACTGTATTTAGAAATTAAGGATTCTTAGATAAATTGCACAGTGGCAACTAGCATAAGAAGCATGGAACCACGAGCTAAATGAGATACAACTTAAAAATGCAAAATATTTTCCATTTAAGAAAAAGCAAGTTTGAATTTTTTTACTATTCTTGAAAAAAAAGCCAATAAGCTGTTAAGAAGAGACTAACAGAATAGTTTGCATGGTTTCCCTTCAAAAAGAATAGTCTCATAAGCAGTTAGATAATAGTACCTTTCAACACCAGGTCGCAGAGGGAGCAGCTTCTTCTCAATGAGAGCCATAAACAGTTCTGTCTTCCGTTTGTGAAGGGAAGCTACGAAACCTACTCTTTGCTCCTCAGTTTTTGGTGCTTTTTCTGGCCAACCGACCTGGTTGAAGTAAGCTGTCATTCTATAGTTCAAAGAACGAGAATAGGTGTCAGCTTATCAATAAAAATGAGAAACACACGTATCGTTAACACCCTCACCTTATCACCCAAAGTAAGAAATGCAGGTAACTTAGAATCAAGTTGAGTATTTTTTCAGGAAGTCAGACCAAATTTTGCGTAGGAACCACATCAAAAACCACAGTTTATCCTGAGTAATATATGCTACCAAGAAAGAAATAGCCACTAGCACACTCCAAATGCTTTCGTAATATGAAGTTCCATTACCTCTGCAGCAAAATAATCAATTAAAACAGCAAATGTAGGATCAACAGCATTTCGTTATCACCCCCAATTAATAAATGAAGGTTGTTAGAAAAGAAAACTCTTTTGGTGTGTATTACTCAATGGAAATCCACTCTATATATAATAGAGTAATCAATACAATGCACCAAGGCACAACTAAATGAACATACAAACTGTAGAATAATTTCCTAATTTTTCCTGCCCTAAAAATCCCATTCAAGCATAATCAGTGCACCCTTTTGGTCCGTCCACATGCTAGCTCTCAACACAGTGCCCTAGTCCTTTGATCGCCCCGTCATTCCCAACGCTCACAATGAGGGGTGGATTCACATGCAATTTCACTCGCTCGTGCAATATAGCACCTCTTGTCGCTTGCAAGCGCCCTTCACAAGCACAGAACAATCAACCTCCATCCTCTTCACTCTGCCTCTTCATATTGCACTTGTAGACACCAAAATTTGGAGCATTGTCTCCATGGTGTTTGCGCATATGTCATCTGCGGCCTTAATGCCTAGGGTGGCACCCCTCCTACTTCGATCAGGCTCACCACTTTGCAATTAATGTTCATTCCTCGTGTCTAGCATCGTGCCTCATCAGTAACTTTGGCTCTGAATCTTTTCTCAATCCCCACTCCATCTGTTCCACCAACAACTTCTCAAGTATTATTGCAATATGATACTTCACCAATAGCTACTGTAGTTCCTAGGGTTTCTCCAATTGTGGAATTTCCTTGTACAACTCATATTAGTGAGATTGTTAGTGAGGATAAGGGGTTATCATCCTTCCCCGCATATTTTTAACAAGGTCATATAACATCTCATAACAAGTTACTATCCTCATTTCAAGGTAAACCAGCTCTCATTTTGTGTGATTAGGACATCTATGAGTTGGCTTTGCCTTTTTTTTTTCTTTTTCCCATGTTAATAATTTTTCCTATGGTCATCCCAATATGAAGATTGTTCAAAAATTCAAAGTAAATTTGCATTTGGATAGGGGATAATATTGGACTTAGGGATTCTCGTGATATTCTTATTGAGTTATCCCAAAAATCTAATAACTCGAGACTCTTCCCTCATACATCACATTACGTGGATAGGTTTCTACTATGTACCTCTAAGTATTCCTGTCATTTTGATTATTTTAAGGAACCACTTGTTACTCCAGTGAAAGTTATTTTTCCGCCTCTTTGGAATCACAACTTCGATCAAACTATTTTATTCTATCTTGGTTCTATTTTGGTAAATTGCCTCAAGCGGATGTTGATATTGCTATATTTTTCATGTCATCGGTGGCTAAGATACTAGTCAAAATAGATATCACTACCCCAATACCCCTTTATAGAAAGAAATTTGTATTACCTTCACAACTAATAGCTACTAGCATATGGTAGAGTTTGATATAATTCCTCATTATTATAAAAAAAAAATTATCACGACTTCCCATGATGCTTTTGAGCATACCCAAAGATGCAGAAATCTCCTATCAATAGTAGCAACGGGGAACATTCATTTAATGAAAATATTTTTTGTAATTCAATGGTAGCAATTCTATCATTTTTGATCCGTTGACAAAACTTTGATTCAACTTTAAATTCTACTTTGGAATTAGTGTCTTACTGGATTGCTGACTTAACAATGAAAAATTTTCCCATGCATCATCATAAAATTATTGATCTAAGCCCACCGGATGATCTTCCTATTGTTAAGGGGGGGCCTTACATCCTCGCGCGGGGAACTCACACTCGACATTCGCACGGCTTCACTTGCCTGAGCGATACGCACGTCCTGTCGCTCACATGTGCCATTCATGCACACAGAGCACTCAGCCTCTGTCTCCTTTGCTCTCCCTCTTCACCTCGCACTTGTAAGTGCCACAATTTGAGGCATTATCCCCATGGTGTTGGTGCAATTGTCATCTACAACCTCAACACCTAGGGTAGCATCCCTCATGATCCAATTAGACTTCCCACATTGGTAGCTTTGACTCCGAATCTTTGCTCATTCTTTTATCATTCCCCCATTTCATCCATTCCACTAACTGCTCTTTAGGTGCTATCGCAATTGATGCTTCAGCAATGACAATTCCAACTCCTAGAGTTTAACCAATTGTGGAATCTCCTTGTGCTCCTCACTCATTTACTGAGATTTTTAGGGGGAATCAGGATTCTAGTAATTCCTCAAATTTTTTTTAGCAAGGCCCTATAACATCTCAACACAAGTTATAATCCTCCTTTCAAGGTAAACCAACTTTCATTTTGTGTGATTAAGACATCTAGCTGGCATCGCCTTTTTCTTTTTCCATTGTTGGCAAGTTTATCAAGGGTCATCCCAATATGGAGTTTGTTCAAAAATTCATTGTCGATTTGCATTTGGTTAGGGGATACTATTGGGCTTATGGATTCTCAACATATACATTACATTATCACAGAAATTTGATTACTCGATACACTCCATTTGAAGATTATATTATGTAGATGGGTTCCCAATATGTAGCTTTAAGTATTCTCATCATTTTGATTGTTTCGAGGAACCTATTGTTACTCAAGTGTTGATTACTATTTCAACTCTTTGGAATCACAAATTTAACTAAACAATTTTTTTGCTTTATATTGGCTCAATTTTAGTAAACCGCTTCAAGTGGATAATGCTACGACCAGACTTTTCAAACCATCAATGGCAAGAATACTAGTGTACCCCCATAGCGAAAGCATTTTTTATTGACTTCAAAAGTAATAGCCACTAACAAATAAAAGAGTTTGAAGTCATTCCCGTTTGTTGTTCTTCTTGCAAGAATTTATTATCAAAACTTCTTATGATGCTTCAAAGCACAACCAAAGCTACAGAAATCTCCTAGCAATAGTGGCAATGTGGAATATTCATCTAATGAAAACATTTCTTCTAATACAATAGTGGCATTTTTTTTTATCTATTATGCAAACAAAACTTTGAATCAACTTTAGATTCTACTTTGAAATTGATGCCTTCTTGAATTGTTAGCTCAATGGTTAAGAATTATCCCATGCCTAATCACAAGATTAGTGATCCTAGCCCACCTAATGATCATCCTATTGTTGAGGATATTAATGACACAAACTCTATATATTAGCCCTAATGTTGGCATTTCTAGCATGAGCAAGTGGATAAGAAATTCTAAAATTTCTATTCCAATACGGAAAGAAATAGCAAAACAATATATTGTCACTCTCCAAATATACTAGGCTTCAAGGTAGACTATTTTAATGAGGAAGTTAGTTCATTGGCACCTATTGGCCTTGTCAGTGTATTTTATTTTAGTTCTCCTTTTCATCTAGCAATATTAGACAATTGCTTCGTGTTGCACTCTTTTCATTGACACATTCAACATGACTTAATATAAGCCATGGCTTTTTAGTTTTTACATAATCATGAAAAAGTAAAGAACCCATAATTTTTGTAAAAATTCCCGCCACTATTTTTTAGCAGAAAATATTAGGGCTGACAATCTCTTTAATAGCATGGCATTAAGAATTAAATAAAAATCAACCATGATACCTTTCTTTCTTTCATGGAACACAAGATTGCAAGTAATGTAGATGGCAACACAATTGCAACAGTATAGACTGTATAGTAACATAGGTTGTATAACAGAAATACCAAACCCTGTTAAAGAGTTTTTACCAACATTATTTTGCATGAAGAATATACTTATTTAACCTGAACAATCATTCTAGCCACAATTGTATACTTCTTATTTTTACAGGTTATTAGGCTGCCTCCAACAAAAATGCCATGTCCTCAAAATGATGTTGGGAAGAGTTTAGTTATCCTTCCAGTATGCAACAGGCCTCTAGCTCCACTCTAACAACCAATGGAACTTCCACAAAGAATATTTCTTCTGGACCGATCACTTCTCTCAGGAGGATTATGATCATCTCATTCAACACTATTAGGGCACGTTTGGATGCAGGATTATGGCGGATTTAAGTAGGATTTGAGCTAAATCCTGCTAAACGCCAAAAAATGCAAAATTTAATATCACAGAAAGTCTAACCCCAGTTCCCGGCATTTTCGATAGTATTGTCTTAAATCTCAAATTCAGTAAATTTGATAGTTCGGTGGTTTATGGGATTTAGTCGAAGAAGCACACGAAACTGGTGAACGATCATTACCTTCACGGCAAGCTTCCATCGTAATTTCTGATCCAAGAGGAATGACGTTTTTGAAGGAGGCGAAGCAGCTTACTTTAGCAACTCTTTCAAAACTCTAATTCACCCCGTAGCACACAAAGTTGAAGTAGCAACAAGGACATGGAGACGAGGAAAAGCAAAACCTACACATGCCTAATGCTATAGGAAGAAAGAATGGCAGAGAAGAATGTCGTTGCTACTTCGGCTTCGCGTTATAGAAATAGATAGGCAAAGCCAGAGAAGAAAATCTTCTACTCCTTTCCAAACTCTGTTTTTGGCTCCTATCATTTTTTTTTTATTTTGTTTATCTTTAGTATAATAAATATAATTTAATTAATTTAGTTAACATTGATAAAAGTTTATTCTTCTTGTTGATAAGACTAGAGAGGGAGTTGAAGGTAAACTAGAATTGTGGAGGTCAACCTTAGAGTCTAAAGGTTTTCGCTTGAGTAGATCTAAAACGGAATATATGGAGTGTAATTTTAGTAATAATAGACCTAGTGAGGGCATTGTGACTTTGGCCGATCAAGTCATTAATAAGAGTACACGTTTTAGATATCTTGGATCTATTGTTCAGAGTGATGGTGATATAGATGGGGATATTATCAGCAGAATCCAAGTTGGATGGTTGAAGTGGAGGAATGCATCGGGCTTATTGTGTGATAGAAAAGTACCCCTCAAACTTAAGGGAAAATTCTATAAGATGGTGGTGAGACCTGCAATGCTTTATGGTGTTGAATGTTGGCCATTAAAAGAGAAGCATAATTCTAAGTTAAGTGTTGCAGAGATGAGGATGCTCAGGTGGATGAGTGGCTTTACCCTTAGAGATAGGATACGAAATGAGCATATTCGTGAAAAGGTTGGAGTAGCTCCAGTGGAAGATAAGATTAGAGAGAGTCGCCTTAGATGGTTTGGTCACGTAAAACGGCGGCCTCCCGATGACCCGGTTAGGAAAGTAGAGGTCTTAGATTTGACTTATGTTAAGAAAGGTAGAGGTAGACCTAAAAAGACTTGGTTAGAAAATATTAGAAATGATCTTTCTTTATTAGATTTAAACGAGAATTTGACTTTTAATAGGACACAATGGAGAAAAAGGATTCATGTAGCCGACCCCACGTAGTGGGATAAAGGCTTGATGTTGTTGTAGTTAACATTGATAAAAGTATCGAGTAGGAAGAGCATAGGTAAATACAAAGAGAAGAGAAATTAAACAAAAAAGATAGGTAATTGTTGAGAATAAACATAGAGGATTAGTAAGTAGGGTTAATAAAAAATTAGGATTAAAAAATATATAATAAGTATAATTTAATTAATCTGCTTAGAATTAATAAAAATTTTAAATTAAAATTTGTATTTTATTAGTTAAATAATTTACTAATCAATAATTAGTTGTGATATTAATATATAATAATTATAATTTAACATGATTTGATTAATTTCATTATAATTATATAATATGTATTATTTTTATTATTAATAATTATTTTTTAATTATTCTTTTAACTAATAAACTTTAAATCCTGAAATAAGTATCCAAATTGCACATCAAGATTTAACTAAATTTAACATCTAGAATGCCAAACAATTTTAAGAATTAACACTGTCAAGATTTAATCAATCTGGATTTATAGAATTTACTAAATCCTACTTGTATCCTGTAAAACCCGAAATCGGCAATCGTAAGCGTTGCATGCATCTTGGTCCACCGCAACGAGATTTAAGTGAATTTTCAAAGTCGTCGGATTTTGACGAAATTAATTTTATAAAATTCTACGCAAAATTTTGAGCAAATTGGTATAAAGAACCTATATTGAATTGCGCTAAAATTGGAAGTTAAAGATTTTAGAAGTTTAAGTATACCTAAAGTGCCCTTAATAATTATTAAAACGAAAATATGACATGTGAGGGCAAAATGGACATTATGCAAATAACCTTAACTCCTCCCTCTTAAGGGGACCGAAATTCATTCGGTCCCCATTCATTTCGTGCGGCCAAAATGAGAGACAAAGGGAGGAGGCGGGTGGGAGAGGCGAACGGGAAGTTTCGGCGGCGTCTTTGGGGGCGGTTTCCGGCGGCCAAAGTTGGGGAAATTGTAGGGGAAGACTAAGGGAAAGTCAATGTATGATTTACTTAAGAGATTTTCTAGTTTTTGTAAAGTTTTCTTTAGAGGAAATTTCTAGGGTTTCTCGAAAACCTAAAAATTTCTTTATGAAATTAATAGGGAATGTTAGGGAAGGTAAATTAATCGTAAAAACGATGTTTTCCCCAAAAACCTTTTGAGATTTGAAAATTAGGATTTTCCTAAAAAGTTGAAATCTTTGAAAGTGCTTTCATAACTTTTGTTCCTAAGGGTTCCAAGAGGGTTTCTAAGGGTGGAAATATGATTTTCTCACAAAATTTTATTTTCATAATTTTTATATTAAATAAATCCGAAAATAGATTAAGGTATTTATAAATTAGGCTTGGGGGAAAGATTGGAATGATATTGGGATGAAATTGATGATTTAATGTTTTCCGAAAATTTAGAAATTTATTTAATCCGAAAATTTAACTTAAATTATTTTAATTTCATTAAGCGTAGTAAAGATCGAATGGTAATTATAAAGAGTTTCGATAATTTAGAAATATATATAGCTTTAAGGAAAATTTCTATTGATATTTCTTTATGTGTAATCTTAGGTTTTGAACATAAAAGGACGACACGTGTCTAAGCGACGTAGTACGTCGTAGAGGTTGTTTTGCAATTGTGAGGTAGGTACTAGTATTTAAATTAAATTCATGTTAATTTTTTTTATGTTAAATAAGGCAGATGTGTAGTTATAAATCTTATTTTTATGTAACTTTCACAGGTTAATTGCATTTATGTATAAATAGCAAAAATTATACAGCTTGACCTTGAATTGAAATTTGAGTAGACATGAGATCATTCAAGCATGAAACAGTTTAGACAATTTATATGAATCTTTGATTGAATTAAGCCCTATGATATATATTATGATTTGTATGTGCATGATGATCCGGAGTACCAATCAGTAAAGGGGCTCTTCGGAGCCAATGGTAAAGGGGCTCTACGGAGCCAATGGTAAAGGGGCTCTTCGGAGTCAAACGATGAAGGAATGGCCAAAACTTGACTGTGTACCTGATCAGTACAAAACTCTAGTACTTCCGGGATGGGTGTTTTATATTATAAATATGTATTTTATGCATTTAATGAAAGGCTATAAAGAAAGGAAAAGTTTATAAAAAAGAAAGAAAAGTACAAGGGAAAAAGTTCAAGAAAATTGATTATGAAAATGTTATACAGTTTATACATATCAATGTCATATATGTTTTCTTTATTTTTCTCAAATTCTTCCAAATGAAAATTTCATGCTTAATTGTCTTATTTTTAATTATTTCATTGATTTATGATAAATACATGTTACCTGCCGAGCAAGAGCTCACCCCTGTTTGTGAGAATATTTTTCAGGAAAGACTGCTAGAGAGTGATGGCTGAGAGACCGATCACCTACCGTCGTAGAGGATCTCAGGATGATAGGTTTTTATAGTATTGCTATGTAATGTGTCAGTTGTTGTTTTGTGGACTACTGTGATGTTTTCAGTTTATGTCTTAAGTGATTTTATGCTTTGATGTATTGAGGATATTTTAGTTTGGATGTTTAGTGGCTCTTTCTTACAGTGTTATTGAATGATATTTATGTTTATGTCATTTATTAATTGAAAGTTTTATGATATGAATGTTATAAGTATTCTCTGTACGACCGTCTGTTTCCGCCCCGTTAATTCGGGCTAATCGGGCCGGGTCGTGACATATCCAAATAGCCCTTTAGCCATCTATGTATGCTTCTCATGCGATTTCCTCATTTAATTCTGTCACGGTTGCTTCTCTAGTATGTTTTGGACTCTAAACTCGGCTATATTACACATATGAAGTTAATCATTTATCTTGCTCCTTTAATATGTCCAATCTCCCGCATATCCTTGTTGATGATGGTTCCCCCTCCATTTATGTCTAGAAAAGACTTTATATCTCTCTCTAAGGGCTTATCTCTCTCAGATGTAATAGATGTTCTCAATTTTCTAATAAATTTACTTTCAATACATTGTCTTATTCGCATTAAAATTTGCTTTACAACATTTTATCTTATCATTTTGTGTTCTAGGATATCAGTATAATGAGCATGATTGGTGGAGGGATTAAAATTAGTGAAATCAACCATGCAACCTCTATAGTCCCATCTGCCTTCAATTCCACCATAACTTTTTATCGATGGCCTTATCGACTTGTCATTTGGATTATCCTCCACCACAAGATCTTCGAGAGTTTATTCTACCTCCTCTTCCCCTCAAGCTTGAATATAATGCTTGTGAGTTTGGTATTCATCATCAAAACTCATTTTCATCATCTACGTCAAGTCCTAATATCATCTTTTTTGAGTTAGTTCATTCGAATATTTGGCCTTTGAGTCATTTCCTTGCCCATCTAAGTTTAAATATTTTATTAATTTTAGTAATGATTCATTTATATATTATATGGGTTTATTTACTCAAATATCAATATGATGTTCTGTCTGTATTCACACCGTTTATTATGAAATTAAAGTTCAATTTTCTACTATAATTAAGGCCTTTTGCATTGATAATTTGTTAGAATTTATACAATCTCAATTTCAATCATTTTAAACCAATAATGGAATCATTTACCAAATCTTTTGTCTTTACACGTCTCAACATAATAAGCTTGTTGAATACACTCGATGTCACTCATTCGAAGTGGCAGAAACATTGATGTTCCATAAAAATATTCCACATCAATTTTAGAAAGATGTTGTTTTGGCCGTTGCCAGGTCCCAAGTCCTGGATAAGAAAAGTGGAGGGTTGCGTTAGGTAGTCGACAGCCAGCGTAAAATTTGTCGAATAATAATGACATGAATCCTTTAAGAAATTGTGTTAATGCTAGGGCGTCCCCTGAAAGCGACGCGTTGTATGGCCTGAATACAGCGACAAGTGTGCAAGGGCCGCTGCACCGCTGCACCGCCGCCTGGGTGCAGTGTTAAATAGGCAAGGGTTCCCACATCAAGGACGGATGTGGGCAAAGAAGCTAGTCCATGAAACTAAAATTAGGATAGGAACTTGGAATATAGGTTCCCTTACAGGAAAATTAATGGAATTAATAGATGTTATGATTCATAGGAAGATAAATATTCTGTGCATTCAGGAAACTAAATGGGTTGGAGAGAAGGCTAAGGAGATTGATAGTTTAGGATTTAAACTTTAGTATTCGGGTAGGAGTCGTATTAGAAATGGTGTAGGCGTGATTTTAGATAAGAGTTTGAAGGATAATGTTATAAATATTAATAGAATTGGAGATAGAATTATAGCTTTAAAGATTGTTGTTGATGCTAAGGTTGTTAACATTATAAGTGCTTAGTAGCCGACCCCACGTAGTGGGATAAAGGCTTGATGTTGTTGTTGTTGTTTTGGCTGACTTCTACCACATTAATTAGTTCTCTTCAATTGTTTTAGCAAATGTCACCCCCACTCAATCTTGTATCCTAGGAACTCATCATTTGCTATAACACTTAAAATTTATGTTCACTTTTTTTGTACATCTCTTTCATACTAATGATGAACTCCCTCTCCAGGCATCTTCCAAGGCTAAAGTCATCCTAAAGAGTGTGTTATTGTTATGATCCCACCAATCATATTTATACATCCCTATTCCCTAAATGTCACATTTCATGAACCCACTTTCCATTTCATTAGCTCCTCTTTGAACTCTTCTTCTCTTCATGTTCTCCTTCCTCCTGCATACAATATAACAACTCCTCCTCTCAAGTCTACGCATGCGGGATAATTTTATTGCCAAAGGATTCACACAAATCTATGAAATCATCTATTTCTGAAACATTATCTCATGTTACTCGGCTCAACTCAATCCGCATTCTTTTGTCTACGACTTCAATCAAGTTTGGACTTTACTTCGAATTAATGTCAGTAAAGCATTGCAGGTCTCACCACCATCTTATAGAATTTTCCCTTAAGTTTAAGGGGTACTTTTCTATCACACAATAGGCCTGATGCATTCCTCCACTATGGACATCCAACTTGAATTCTACTAATAATATCTCCATCTATTTCACCGTCACTCTTGAAAATAGACCTGAGACATCTAAGACGTGTATTCTTATTAATGACTTGATCGCCCAAAGTCATAATCCCCCCATTAGATCTATTACTACTAAAATTATACTCCATGTATTCGGTTTTAGATCTACTCAAACGAAAATCTTTATACTCTAAGGTTGACCTCCATAATTCAAGTTTACCTTCAACGCCCTCTCTAGTCTTATAAATAAGAAGAATATCATCAACAAAAAGCATAAACCAGGGTACATCCTCCTACAAATGTCTAGTAAGAACATCCATGACTAAAGCAAAAAAGATATGGGCTTAAAGCTGATCCTAGCATATTACTTCATCTTCATCAAACAAAATTCATTTGATTATGTTTTATGATATTCTATATTGTTGGCTTTATTCTTGTTGGTGTGATCAAATGGAGCACTAAAGTTAAGCATTATCAACAAAAGTCTTTTTGAACAAAAGATATATTGGGAATTGAGTTTTCCTCTAGCAAAGGAGTTTCCTTGTCTCAAAATATGCAACTAAATTTTTTAAAGAAACAAATATGTTAGGCCACAAAGCTATTGACATCAAAAAATTATAGATAATGCGGAATATTTGAAGATGTCTCTCATTATCAATAGTTAGAAGGAAAACTAATGTCTTAATATCACTCTACCAAATATATCATTTGCATTTGAAATTATAAGTCAACACATGCAGACACATAAATAGAAATATTAGAAAACCATTCTAGATAACTTCAAATATATAGACAAGCCAATAAACAAGGACTTATGCATACAAAGAATGGATATCTTAATATGAAAGCTTCCTCTAACATTGACTAAGCCGGGTCCATTGTTGAGAGGAAAGCCACATTCTAGCATTGTATTTTTATGGGAGAAAATTTGATCATAAAGAAAAGTAAGAAACAAACAATGGTTGCAAGATCAAAGATTGTGGTTGAATACATAATCATGACACACTCTACGTGTGAGATGACATTACGATCCTCGTAACGGAAATTATTTTTCCAAGTCTCAACCCATGGTCATAAATTTTGACAACCATGTTGTAATCAACATCGCTCATAATCATGTGTTTCATCAGAGAACAAAATGTAATGAGCTTGATCATATTTCTATTCAAGAAACAGTATTATCAAAGAAGATTGTTACACCTCATGCTCCCAACTCAAAACAACTAATAAATAATTAAATATTTTTACCAAGGCTCTAAGTTCGCATCATTTTACATGCTATGTAATAAGCTACCGCTAATTGATATTTATGCCTAGCTTAAAGTGTCGAAAAGTCTAGATTTGAAATAATTTTACAGGAAAGCTTTAATTAGCTAATTAGTCTAGATATGTTTCACTATATATCCTCATATCTAAGAATATTCTTTGCTTTATTTCTTGACTTTTGTATTCACCTTGTTTGACTTTATGTAAGTACTCTCTCAATCAATAGAATAAAACAATGTTTTCTCTCTTCAATAATGTCTATTATTGCACCCATTGTTCAAATGTCTAAAGTCATATATAGTGTATCATTTTCGCCTGACACCACAACACCTTTCGAGATTTTCCAAGCGTCAATATTAAAGTTATATCCTTCTTCACCAAACTATCCAATGGAGATCAAATTTATCTTCAAGCCTAAAATATGCCACACCTTGTGCAACTTGCTCATATTTCCAAGGGTAGCTTTGATTTGAACATCACCAACACCCGTGATACTTAAAGGTTCATCATCGAAAAGAATAACTTTTCATTAATTACGTTCAAATAAGTAGAAAAAGATCTCTTGATGTGAAATAGAGTTAAAAGATGAACTTGAGCCTAAAATCTAGCATTACATAGGATTATCAATATCAACAATTAATGCAACATAAATCTTTTATGTGGCAACATTCACTGACACTTCTTTATTGTTTCCATTTGTCCATCTTCCTCTAATCAGCTCTCTCTTTGATTAAAACTCTCTTCATTGCATACTTTCATGTAACTCTCCCTTTATTTTTCTTAATTCAAAATAGAAAAAGGGCATTCACAAAATTCTCATCTCCAATCCATATGTCCTAATTTATGAATAAGTATCGAGCATCATTGAAATCAAAGAATAGGTATCAAATGTCATTGGAATTCAGAATTATTTACCGAGACGAACTGTTAATTGCCATCACAATATTGCTCCATCTCGCCAGAAGTGATAACAACAAGTCAAGGCATGAAACCTCCCACCAAAGTTAATCTCAACTGTTCTCAACTAACTTATGATCAGAATGAATTTATTAATATACCCTACTGCTTAAGCACCTTCCATCATCCTAAGATTAAAGATTCTCTTATTAGAAATACGTTGATTAATGTTGATGTCGTTTTAGATATATCTATCAACATTTTCATTACTCTAATTATGTCTTCTCGTTCATATTTTGAATAATGCTCCTGACAAGTTATAGGTGTGCATAACTCCTAGCATCAATTTATCTATGACATATCAATCTTCTTGGTTCATGGATGTAAGTTTGATTTCCAAGAGCGATAGGTATTATTTTTTCTAGTATAATAAGTCCTCAAAATGAATCTTCTAGTAACCAAATTTTTTCCATCGAACTTGTTAATATTCACTTGTCCATCCTCGGTAGCCATTGTCCCACTTTTCCTGAAAATCTTATATTCAACTTTATTTAGCAAGTTGTTGAGAAAAAAACACAAAAGTAATAGTGTTGTTAAAAAGAAAATTATAGAAAACTTAATATAGATGACACAAGAATTTACAATTTTTTTACAAGATTATCTCACCTACATCTACAATCATGCAAAGAAGAAAAATTCTCCACTATAGTTCAAAACAATTACACCAGGATTCTCTCCTAAGCACAACCACTCAAATATTCCGACAAGAACTCTAAAAAATGAATTAAACAAGTACATACTCTCTTTGAAACAATAACTTGGAAACAACATTTCCATCATAAAGACCAGTACATACAATTTACAGAGCAATTGTATTGTTGAACTTTGGCAATAACACGATCACTGCATCACCATTCTCCTCTGCCCCCACAACACACACGCAGCAAAAACTTTTTATTCTTTCTCTCCTCGCTCAATTTTTTTATTCTTCATTGAGCACTTAATCCAAAATCAAATTTCTTTGGCTACCCTCTCTCTATTTAATCATTAGTTAGCCTTTTTTCTTTAAAATCTCATCTGTGGGTGAAATATCAAAGGTGCAACAAGATTCACATCAAGGGTTGAATAATCTTTTTAAAGAATTTAAACTATGCCAAATTATATAGATTCGTGTGAATAAAAAAAGAGCCAACATAATTAATGTCAGGCGGAGAAGATAAATGAATAGTAATTTATCTACTACAACAAAACTTCAAAACATAATGCTTATCCATCAAGCTAATTTATCCATATTTATCTAGGAGAAAAAATGGGCTCTATGATTCAAAAAATTTATTCTAGGTAACCAATGCTACTTCTGAAGAAATAGGCATCACTTTTACATATTCCAAGGTGCCACTATATTAGAAAAACAATTAAGACAGTGTGCTCTAGATTTTGCTTTTCAGAAAATTACCATCAACGCATAGCGAAAAAAAAAACTCAAGGTAACAATACAATGACAATATTTTACCTCTCCTTGCCACCACCAATCTTCAACAATTCACCATATAGGTCTACATCCCATGTAACACCCAGCTCCTTCTGTATTAAGGAAAACAAAGTCATAAAAATTAATTTCTTATGAAAATTAGATTGTACGAAGGTAGATAAAAGTGAAGCATTTAAGATCAATAATATAAAAGTGAAATAACCAAATAAGGCCCCTTGAAGATTACTTAGTCGGATACCCATATACAAAAGAACAGCTCAGCAAATGAAAATAAATCTTCAACAAATAGCCTATCTATGCAATTCAATATCCAAAAAAGGGTATGATTGCATTGCAATCATAATCTATTTTAAGTCATTATTTTTATTTTAAAAAAGGTCAAAGATATCCTAGACTATTTATAAGAGGTCATTTTAGTCAAAATATTTAATGTGTCTAATTTAGTTATTTGACTCTTCAAATCTTATCCAAAATAGTTCTTTAATTCCTCAAATATAATCCACACAAATCCAGCAGATTGACTAATTTGGATCACATATTTGAAAGGTTAAGAGGCCAAATTGAACACATTTGATAGCTAAGACTAAAATGGTCCCATACAAATAATTCAATGACCATTCTCAACTATGTCTCCTTTTAGGAAGGAATTCTTGTGGGAGTTTGAACCATTAGTCAGTGTCATTAGTATACGATATTTTTGGCTAAAAATGAGATCTTTTAGTCAAAAATGATCATAATATATAAGCACAATCTGGCAGATTAGCTCCATATTAAGGCATATAAGAGTATTAGATTTAGTCTCACTTAGTACAATTAAAAAAAATACTAACGTAGAAGTACTAAGAGGTTATATAACAATCATAAGCTTAAGTTTTAGATCGAATATACATTTGACCACCAAAGTATTTAACCCAACTGTTGTTCACCTTTGATTCACTATGTAGCCATTAGTATCACGGCTTGGTTAAGTCATACAGAGATCTTGGCAATTAATGATGAAAAAGGCAAGATCGTTTAAATTTGATGATTGAGACTATAACTATTGGAATATACAAATTGAAAACAACATTTATTGAAGAAAGCATCATTAATGGTAGTTGGGAACCAAACCAACATTAGGAAAACAAGAGAAGGATAAACAAGCACTAGGAGTTATCCACTTGACCCAAGCAAAGAAAGTCGCCTTCAACTTCATAAAAATACCACTGCACACATAATTAAGGTATTATCTGACATGCGCTAGAAGGCTCTGGTCATTAATAAGTTATCTCTTACACGCAAATTGTTTGATCATGAATGAATTCAACTTGATCACAAGTCAATTAACTAGATGACATCAATTTTGATAAAGAAATTTGTCCTTGAGCAAGTTGTCTACTTACATCAATATCTAAAAGTTGGAACACAATTATGGTAGCCAACAATTTCTATGGATTGAATAAACTAAAGCTTAATGATATCGAATATATAATCCTCAGCAAATATGTCAGATAGCACGAGTCAACTCCGTCCTCTGGTTTAAATCTTAATAACATAAGCAAGCCTCAAAACAAACCAATTCGAGGGAAAGGTCAATATAAATTATGAAACAAGAGCCAAAACATATATAGTAAAAGAAATGTCGCCCAAGTGCATGCGATACTATGGAAAGCTAGAACATATGATGAAAATTTTTTGCACAAAATAAAGAAAGGGCAAGGACAAGGTCAGAAAAAAAAGAGATTGCGAATATTGCCACAAAAATATTCAAGATGTGATGATTCTCAATACAAACGCTCAAATGAAATCATTTAATTTGGCTCAGGTGAGTCTTTTCAATCATCTCCCCAATAAAAATTCATGTCAAATCCACAGGAAATTATGAAAAAGGTGTTTCTTGCTGATAATTTGCCTAAAGTTAGGCACATTTCCAGCCAAAAGAAAAGATACTCTATATATAAGTCAGCTCACTAAAGAAGAGTGCAACACTACTTTCACTACTAACACAATAACTAACCAAAAGAGCAATGGTAATGGCATGAGGCAATAAGATTTGCTCTTTATACAACTACAATTGTAAGAAAAATGAAAATTAAAGCTCAATGATGTCAGATATCTCATCTCCATCAACGATTTTAGATAGTGAAGACATAAACCTGGTATTGAAGTTTACGTCAAATAACCAAAAAAGGTCTTAAGATCCTTCACTCAAATGGTAAACTGTTAAATAAAAAATCATTGGAATCTAACTTTCGTGAAGTATATATTCTGGAAAAGCAAAAGGCAGATCAATTTTTCAAAGCCTGAAAGAGAATTCATAATCAACAAGTTGGTATAGCTACACACTGACATATGGGGGGTCTCCCTCGTCACATCCCTTGGAGGTCCAATATACTGTCACTTCCATTGATTCCATTGATGATTTTGTCGAAGATATAAATGTATTTCCTTAAAAATAAATAGGATATCTTTGCTACTTTTGTAAGAAAGAAAATATAGTTGATAATGAAATTCTGTAAAAATAAAGTAATTGAGATCTAAAAATGTTGGAGAGATTGTATGGAATTCATAAATATAGATTTAACTACAATGAAAGGGGAACCTCCATTCCAAAGCAAGTTGAACCATAAGAGCCTCTAATAGCAATGGAGAATAGGAGGCACCATAAAATGACCATATTAAGCCTAAGCTCAACACTCTTATTACAAAGATTAAAATCCAAAGGAATTCCCAAGCCCACTAATTGATATTCTTTCTCCTTTACATTACTTGCTTCCTATTGATGCAAGTGAAGCTGATTGTTATGATGTAAGTGATGTAAGTCAAGGATTTCTCTAAGTGGGAACTAGTGATGAAAGAAGAAGTCAGACCTAGTGATGAAGCTATAAGTGCTTCTAATTGATGCAGCAAAACTACATGTTATGATGAAGCTACACAGGTTATATATTTTACTAAAAAGGAACTAGCAATGAAAGAAAAGATGGACTCTCTTGATAAAAAATCATATGGCCTCTAACAAAGATACCTAAAAATAAAAATCCTATGTGAAATTCATGGATTTTCAAGATCAAGGGGGATCAGAATGGTAGTAAGAGGAATAAGTGAATAACATAAGGCTCATGGTAAAAAACTTCCAATAGAAGGAAAAATTGTTTCACAAAAAATTTCACCCAATGATTAAACTAACAGCTATACAAAGTGCTGAGCATGGAAAATACAGAGAACATGCACCTTGACCAATTTCAAGTCAAGATAGCATTTCTCCATGGCAACGTAGAGGATGATATCTACATATTACAATCCAAAGGCTTCTACTTCATTGTGTTAGAAAAAGAAAATCTTATTTCTAAGCTCAACAAAAGCCTCTACAATAATAAAGCAAACCCTCACTAGTGATACCAAAAGCTTGATGGTTTCATGCAAAAAATTAATTTTCATAGAAGTCATGCACATCACAACTGCTATATAAAAGGCACGAGAAAGGACTATTATATTGGTTTCATATGTTAATGAAATGTTCATTACAAGGGCAAAATATTAAAAAAATGAATGACTTGAAAAAGAAATTCTCAAAGTAATTTGAAATGAAGAATTTAGAGGGAGTAAAAAAGAATCTCGGAATGAGAATTAATCATGACAAAGTTGTTGATATCCTGAATCTACCTCAATCTCAAAAAAGCATTTGATAGATTTAATATGATGAAAGCAAAGATAGTGAGCACCACCGTTAATGGTCACTTCAAGTTTTCAAAGGAATAGTTACTAAAATAGCAAATACATGGTCTGGCTTAAAGGTTTTTTGGAGAAACTAAAAAATATAAAATAAGATGTTGCACTCTTTTGTGACAGTCAAAGCATTATTCACTCGGGAAAAAATATCATGTTTAACTCCAAGAAAAAGTATATATTGTTGAAGTACCACTTCCTTCATAATCAGCTAGAAGAAGATGATTTGTAGTTAAATAAACAAGGGGTAGAAAATCCTATAGATATGATCAATAAAGTCATGCTCACATAAAAAAGCAAGGCTTTGTAAAGCCTTAGCTAATCTTTGATAATGATCATATGGAGGTGTCATGGATAAATTTCTCGATGATGCTCATTAATCTTGGTACATTAAATTTTTGTCTCTAAGTGGGAGATCATTAAATTTGTGGAACCAAACTTTCTTCCAAATCAGATTTCCTCAATATATGATTGAGAGCCACTCTTGATTAAAAATATTTAATCAGGATTTTGTTTATTTATTTTTACTTAAAGAGACCTTGTAAATTATTTATTTATTTGGTGAGATCAAGAAATTGATTTGCGATTTCCTAACTTAACTTGTAATATCTCTATAAAATGCATTGAGAGCTGATTTTATGTCACACGTTAAAATTAAAACTGAGAGAAATGGAAGAAAGGAGTTCTATATGGGTGTCGGCTATGAGGAGAATGAGAGTAGCTACAGTTAGAGTGAAGTGAGTGGGCATCCAATATGAGTAACAAGGAAAAGGCATAAAAGGTTTTATTTTTATATTTTTGGTATTGTAGCAGCATTATCACCTTGCTCTTCTCAACAAGATCATCAAGTTCATAGCAAGTGGATGCTTCCTTCGAGAATAATAGTGGGTAGCTATAACTTTCTCCTTATTTGGTTCATCTTCAAATGCAATAGGTAAATGCACTTCTTCCTCTTTCAATTTCAACGATCACCGCAAAAGTTGGTTTCCACTTCTTGATTATTCGCCAACACAAACAAAAAGTCAGCAACTCGTAGCAAGTGGTAACTTTGTTTCATCTCCACTGTTTCTATAAAGTGAAATTTCATTCATGTACCCAGCCTTGGAATTTTATAACATTTATGTTGTTGTGGACATAGGTGAATATCACCTAATCGGATAAATATTGTGTTTATGCTTATGTTTGTTTCTCTATTATTTTTGGGTTGTCCTTATTTGTTCTCCTAACAACCGGCATCAAAGCCGATGAATCAAATAAGATCAAATGGTTCATGTGATTTGTGGCTGCTGTGAATCCAAGTCATCTTCTACCTGGGTGAGCAAAGTTCAAAAAAGGTTGAGTCACATGATGAATCCACATGGTTGAGTGGAATCTTAGTGTGGGATAGTTGATAGTGTTAAAAAAACTTTTGTTTAAGGGAGAAGATGGTCTATTGGGAAACTCTCAGGTCATCAGAAATTTGTTAAGACCCTTGGGACTATTGAATGTCTAATTGCATGCATTAATTGCACACATAAAATCCGTGAAGAGACTCAAATTGAATTCCGAATAGGCAACAGAGAAAAGCAACAAACAAGCGTATGCTTGCCCTTTTACTACACGGTGTGGCATTTGCACAAATATTACAAAACTAGGGTTAGCAACTAATTCATGCCTAAAAAGATCACCTCGTCGAAGGTTTCGTTGAAGGAAATGCGATGACCGTCCTTCTCGGTGTCCACGAGCACGCCGTCACAGTCAAAAAGCAGCGCCGCGGGGAGGGTGGAAGGAGGAAAATGTGACGAAGAAGAAGCAGCACAGACAACAACACTCCGGCGAGCAATAGGCGCCAGTCCACCCCTCCACCCCATAAAAACCAGCGCAGAGGAGAAACGCCTCGTCGCCCTTTTAAGCAAAGGCGACGTCCGAGGAATAGTAGAGGACTGAGAACTTCTCCTCGAAGCCAGTGCCGAAGAAGAAGCTCCGGGCAAAGGAACAACCGTGGCCATTCGCTCGGACTTCTTTGACAAATCCTTGATTTGCCACTCCTTCGACCCCTCGTTCCATTATGCAGAGGAAAAACCTTATCCTTGGACGTTGGAGCGTCGCGGGAGTGGGAGCGAGCGACGTCGACCTGAGCTCACATTTCTTTTACCGGGCTCACTTAAGAAAATAAATAACAAGATTAATACTTCTTATAAATGATAAAATGCTGATGCAGAACAAAATTAATAAAGTAAATAAAAAATAATTAAACTGTTAAAATATTACAATATTTTGAATCGAGTAATTTTGATTAAAAAAATACATTACGGAACTTTTATTTTCAATTTTTGGATTCATTTGAAGTGGCATGACTTAGTAAAAATAACGTTAGCTTCTAAAAGACTTGTTAGTTAAATTTTTCGACAGCAATAGCGCTCGATAGCAATAAAATTTAATATTAAACGTTATATATTATATTTTTGTTTATTAAAATCTAATAACATTTTTAAGTTGGGTTTCATTTTAATGATTTTCTTACTATTTCTTAAAGTAATTTTTTAGTATAAAATTTAATTTTTTATACTAAAAATTTACTACTATAAGAAGCAGTAAAAAAACTGTCCCAGACGAAACCTTGGTCTCACCCTCATAAAAAAATATTGATAGAATTTTTATAATCATCAAGATATACCTACATGTGAAAAAAAATTATTATTACATTTTTATTTGATATTTTTTTAGCTATTATAAATATGACCCTCAACTTCTCAATTTTTGTTATGAGTGTCGTTCATTAATTATTAGAAATTAATACATCTCAATTTCTAGATACTTTAAATTCATATGATATTACAAATTTAATATTCGAGTCTTAATGTTCTAATATTAATATCGTCTAGTTCTTAATTTCTTTTATGACTTGCAAACAATATTAACTAGTTAGTCTCTCTATAGCTTATTTAACTCACTAATGTCTCTTAGTGCTTTTTTTTTATTTTTTTTATTTTTTTTATTTTTTTCTTCCAATAGCTTGCCTCCTCACTTTGCTATGGTGTCATTAAACATCCCCTCATCTTTACTATTCCATCTTCATAATTTCATGCAACAACAAATTTTATGCATGTATCACAACAAAGATTTTTTTAATGCCAATTCAAACCATAATAATTTGATGCAAATTTTTATATGAATATTTTAGGAAATTTGACTTGCACATTATTAGAAATATTCATATTTATCAATATTTCAAGTAATTTGATATCAACCTCATTATAATTAGTGGTGGTTAAATATGACTAATCAATAGCCTAAGTAAGCATAAATAAGCCTGCTAAACCTATAAATACCCTAATTATGGAGTATGAGAGCATCATGAATAATGAATGTTTCCCTTCTTGTATCTTATTTTTTCTTTTTCTTATTCTTTTTTTTTTTGTTTGAGAATAATAGAACACATTATAATTATTTAAATATGATCGATGTAAGTTTTAGAAGATTCAAAACCCAGTCTATTTAAGATCACTTTGTCGAAGCTAAATTTGCAATCGCATCCCCCCATACGTCAGTGTGTAGCAGTATCATCACCTTGCTCTTCTAAATATGCATATTATTGATCTATTTTTCAATATTATACATGTCTAAGTATATGATTCAATAAGGTAAGACATTCAACTTTAATGTCACCCGTCGTTGTTTAGCTTGGTTGGTGGGCGAGTACGGTTGAGAACCCCCCAACCTGTGCTCGATTCTTCTCGAGCCGCAGCGCCTCTTCAGTGGGGGCCCAATCAAGTGCGGGCCAGGAGGTTTCTGGGGTGGGTGCCTCTTCTAGGTCAGCCGAGGATTAGTCACGCCGCTAAGCGCCCTTTTGGGCGTGCCAGCGGCTTTTGGGCGTGCCAGCGGGTGGATACCCCGTTTCATATATATATATATATATTATAAGCTACAAATAACATACAAAAGATAAAATTATCAAATATAATTTAATGGTGCGTATTATATATAGAGTTCATAAAATTATAAGTAAAATGACAATCACTATATTCAAATAGGTAAAGCATTGTTTGCATATTGAATACGTATTCGTAGTTAGTTTGCTATGATACCTTAAACCCAAAAGATTTTCACTAGTAGACAATGAAAATAGAATGATTTAACAAAAATCATTACTCTATAGATGTGTCATCTCAACAAACTAATTAGAAAAGAGTTCAACAATATGCCAAGCATAGGGACGCGCGGTGCAGCTTCATGGTTGAGCGTAGTGCGGTTGCCTCCCGCGGCTCCCATTCGATTCCCCAAAATAGCCCAAAAAAAAAATACACCATGCATACAAGCATAATATATAGATATTATATTACAATAAATATTAAATAATTAAAATTATTAAAATTCTATAATTATTAATAAAAAATTATTTTATATTGACAACCTATTATCTTTATGAATAAAATTTATTTTTTCATTAAGAAAAATAATACAAATAAAATAGATATAAATTTATGAAATAATTAATATGCTATAACTATCAAAATATCATATCATATCAATATGATTATTATAATCATTATGAATAACAACAAGTGAAGCATATAATAAACATTAAAGAAGACACTCATAACAAAGATGGATTAATTTATTCATTAATCAATAAAAAGTCACATATTAAAGAACACACACTATTCATCATGCTAATCATGATGTTGAGTTGTCTCTTTTCAGCACATGCTGTTCCATAAAACTCAGATAAAAGAAAATTTTCAAATCAAGCATGAATTCATAGTAAATACAATTCAATTTCATTAATAATTCTGATTAGTAATTACGACTCGGCACGACCCAAAGCGTACAGTCGGCCCGACAATCGCGCGCTCCGATTCCCTCTGAGCAGCACCAAGAACCTCGCCCTTTTGTATCACTAGCTCTTCACTGCCTCATCGTCTCGATCTGGTAGTTGTAAGTCAATCCCCGCCCGTCTGCTTCATGATCTCTCCTATCTCGTATTTCAGTTTCCCTGTCTTCCTGCATCGTCATCTCTCTCTCTCTCTCTGGTACACCCACACACCAAACGAAAATTCCATTTGCTTGATTAGCTTCTTGTAAAAGATATTTCCGACACATTTCATCGGGTTCTTAAACTATACTCCACCCTCTCCCACCCGCCCCTCCGACCTACCGCTCACCTTCTCCTTCTCCTCTCCCCTTTCTTTTTTCCAACCACTCCCCCTTTTAATCCATCAATCTCAACAGCAGTCCGTCTCTCTTCTATCTGAGCAACAGAGATGAAGCCCTCGCTGCTGCAGCAGATCCACAACACCCGGCGGAGCAACAGCCTTCGATCATCATCATCCCCGCAGGATGGCGGAAGCGGAGCCGCCGAAGCCGCCTTTCGCTCCCCCGCTGGGGCCTTCTGGCTCCTCCTTCATGCCCTCTGCTGCCTCATCAGCCTTATCCTCGGCTTCCGCTTCTCCCGCCTTGTCTTTTTCATCATTTTCTCTTCCACGGTCACTAATATCTACACCAACTCCCCTGTATTCAGCGCCACGACGACAACGACTACCACGACCACCATGACGACGACCACCACCCACACCGAAACCTTAACCCTACCCTTGCCGCCACCGGCCGCTGATATTCTGGCGCCGAACCGCACCAGGAGCCGCGTGGTGGTCGGCCGGCACGGGATCCGGATCCGGCCATGGCCGCACCCCAACCCGGCCGAGGTGATGCGTGCGCACCACATCATGGAGCGGGTGCAGCGGGAGCAGAGGATCCAGTACGGCGTTAAGGAATCCCGCCCCATCATCGTTGTTACACCGACCTACGTCCGCACCTTTCAGGCGTTACATCTCACAGGCATCACCCACTCTCTTATGCTACTTCCCTACAATCTGACCTGGATTGTGGTCGAAGCCGGTGGTGTTACAAACGAGACCGCCGGTATTCTAGAAAGATCCCGTCTCCCGTTCCTCCACATCCCCTTTCTCGAGAAAATCCCTCTTCGTTGGACCGACCGCCACCGGATGGAAGCCCGCATGCGCCTCCATGCCCTCAGGTCCCGATCTCCTCTCCTCGTTGTCCTGATTTAACACTTGTTATTTAGTTATTGGTTTTGAATGGCAGATCTGATGAAGCTTTTGCAATTGAGCAGGTTGGTGAAAGAGCGGATGTTGGATGGGATTGTAGTGTTTGCCGATGATAGCAATATGCATAGCATGGAGTTGTTTGATGAGGTCCAGAAGGTGAAGTGGGTGGGGGCGCTTTCTGTTGGAATTCTTGTACATTCAGGGAATTCCAAGCCGATGTCTGATAAAGAGCCAACTGAGGAGGAGAAGCAGAATGCTCCGTTGCCTATTCAGGGTCCGGCTTGTAACTCCTCTGGTCACTTGATCGGCTGGCATACCTTCAATTCTTTACCATATGCGGATAAGAGTGCGACCCTCGTAGGCGAGGTAGGAACTGTGCTGCCCATGAAGCTGGAATGGTCTGGGTTTGTGTTGAATTCTAGGGTGCTCTGGGAAGACGTTGAGGGTAAGCCGGATTGGGTCAGGAATCTGGATGATGTGGGAAAGGATGGGGAGGAGATTGAGAGTCCGTTGGCTTTGCTCAAGGATCCATCTTTTATTGAGCCGCTGGGGAACTGTGGGAAGAAGGTGCTGCTATGGTGGCTCCGTGCTGAAGCTAGAGCGGACAGCAAGTTTCCCCCTGGGTAAGTGATTCTGACCTGGAAATATTTTTGAAGGATTTTGTGTATCGGCTGTTCTTTCATTTAATCAACTAGGATTTCCAATTTGGTCTTTTTTTCCAGCTTCTACTACTATTTTTTCTAATATTTAAATCGGTGAATTAGGAGGCCCTAAATAGTTGGGATAGGGCTAATGATGGTTTTGCTTAAATTAGTGAATTCTCTCAACATGATTGTTCACTATGACTTCTATGATGAATTAGGTGGCCCTAAATAGTTGGGATAAGACCAATTGTGTTTACGATTACTTAAATTAGTGAATTATCTCAACATGATTGATCACTGTGAATGCTATAGTCTATATTTATGCTGAAATGAATTTCATGCAATCCATTGATGTTTGAAATGGTTAATTTACCGAATTCCAATATTTTGTTATCTTTTATGTGAAATTTCTTACTAAAGTTAAGCCCGTGACGCAAAAATGTGAAACAGGGTATGCATATAAAATATTTCTGGATAGACATTATAATGATATGATAGAACGTAGAATACAGGCGCAGTGAATATTACAAATGCTTACCCATCTATAGCATACGTACGCTCTTACAAATTTGACATATTTCATATATACAAGCGTAAGTTTATAATTTTATACTTGAAACTACAAAGTAGGTGTTAAATAGAAAAAAAAAACTATAATAGTTATGAATACCCATACATAAGCATATACATGCACATATAGACATTTAGAAAATACGTTAGTACATTTGCTTCTCCCTATTCTATGGAAAAATATACTAAATAGGGGTGACAGAGGTGAGTTAGAGAAAGATATGGCAATCAGAGAATAAAAATAAGGGAACTGTATCAATGAAACTTCACGAGCTATTGGTTACTAATGCTTCCTTGAGAAAGGAGATATGAATATATATATATATATATATATATATATATATATATATATATATATATATAAAATGCAATATTCAATTTTAATATATCGGTCATTCATCTTAATCCATATCACAAAAGACAGCAGTATGCCAAACTTCATAAAATTTGACCACGATTTGGCCTTTTATCAATCATCCAAATGTAACATCCTGATAGATGACCTAGATAGTGGATAAATAATTAATTAATTTTATGATATATGAGTACTCAAATTAAATGAATTTTTTTGAGTCTATAATGTAATATTTAGAATATTTTCAATGATTTGGATTTCTAAAAAATAAATATTAAGCCCTACTTCAGCAAGGGGCATTGTAGGCTTTGCATTGTTACATATTAAGTTTGATTAACAGTTAAACATTCATAAAAAAGGATGAAATTAGGTCACAAGTGTTATTCTTAGGTTTTAGATCAAAAGTAGTTTTCTTTGTCTTACTGTTAAAGCTGATAGCACCAACAAATAATTTTATAAAAAATGAAGCATTTCCTTATAAAGGAATGATATTTGATATATTGTCAAAAAATTATCTTGATCGAGCATGAATCTCAAGGCAAATTTGAATTGGAAACTTCCAAAATTAAATCTGGAGCTATCCAAACTCCGATTTCTCCAAACTTATAGTTGCATTAAACATCTCAAGGAGACGAACCCAACTACACCAACTTTAATCCAATCCAAGCCAAAATGAGTCCAAATTAAGGGCCTGAAGCACATTTAGAAAGTTCAAAGCATAAATTGGATGATCAAATGATATTCAAATGTGACATACTTATAGTCGAATCGAGCGGCTCGACGAGACGAATCCAATGAGCTAAAGATCGCCGAATTCTGATATCATGAAGACACTCATATGCTTGATAAATGGTCCATGATCGAGGGAATTGATATCAGCTGTTCATCAAATCACTCTCAACATGCCCTTGATTTTCTCCCTACTTATTAGTCATGCCACTCCCATAAAACTATAAATAGGCCACTCATTCTTCATTGAAGGAGGGAGGAAGGAAGAGAAAGAAGAGAAGAGAGGAAGAGAAATCTAGGAGCTCTCTTGTCACCAGACTTCTCCTCAACCACCGCCCAACCATTGACCGTCACCGGACTTCTGCCCGACCACCGCTGTCACCAGACTTCCACCCGGTCACCGACCGTAGTTGGACTTTCGCCCGACCACCGATGGTCGTCGGACTTCCTCTCGGCCACCGATCATCATCGGATTTCACCCCGGCCACTGATCGTCGTCGAACTTCTACCCGACAACCGTCATACTTCTGCTCGACCGTCATCATTGTAAACTCACACAAAGTTCAACCCACTTTCTGGATTACACTAAATTGACAGTCCTCAAGTATAGGGATTAGTCAATCTTTGTAACATATTCAAATAATAGTGGAATCATTTCAACTGGGCGTGACCCCCTTTTTTAGAGTTTTCCACGTAAAAATCCTGGTGTTTTTAATTTCTCTGTTTGTGTGCTGTGTATCCGAGCTACGCTATGATGAAAAATTCTCTTACTTTACCGCCGCGAATATTCTAGCCCGCAACATTATTATATGTATACTTTTTAAAGTCTATATTCTATTGTTATCCTATATTTTATTGTATGGCTCATAGATTTAATTTATGAATTATTATCTTGCATATCCCTTTTGTTGTTAAATATTGGAATCATTTCTCTAATCATTTGGAATCTTCATAGCCTTTAAAATTTTATTGAAAGATTTGCTAATCAAATCATTGCAATATCACCCATAACTATTCTAATCTAAATATGTATCTCATCTAGATCCAATGCTTTACCTTCATGCATCTTCTTCAAAGTTAAGTTCTTGTCACTTTTTTAACAAAAGATTTGGAAATCTATTTACAAAGCTCAGTAGGTATTTTAAACCAAATATTTACTGAAAGGGGCAAACTTGATAAAAATAATTATTCTTATTATGCATAAAACCTTTATATTAAACTGAACAACCTGGTGATTCCTTTTCCATCAGCAGCTCTCTCTCTTTCCACTGGAAACTACTTTCGCAGGCTATTCTGAATCAGACTTCGGCTTTTTATTCTGATAGACTTTGTGCTAGTGTGCAATTTGTGACTTAGACATTAGATATTTCAATAGAGAGTTGGCAAAAATAAGCTGTTATGTATGGTACTATTGAGTTTTTTTATCATTAAAATCAAAACGGACGAGAGCTAGTAAAGGAGATACTATAAAACTAGTTTCAAAATTAAACTATTAACTCTACTGATGGTATAATTTCAGTTAAACCAAATGGCCGTGGATGTGAAGTAAAACTGTCAGCTTCTAAGTTCTAATTTATGCGCTTTCTTGAGTAGAACATTCCTTATAAATCAACAATGATATTAATTTTCCCAAGAGACCTTATGGTTATGTGCATAGTAAAAGAGTTTGCACTATTTTTAATATTCTTCAGATAGTTCTTAATATGATTGCTTTTTTATTTATGGATATGTTCGTTTGGTTTAATCACATTGGATAGAACCTGAACGGTTAAGCTATTGTTGCTTTGATGTGGATGAATCCTCAAACCCGTCTGATTCATCTCCCAGCACTTATTAAACTCTCTACCCTTAATGAATCTATGAAATCAAGGTATGCAGTTAGTCTTTACAAATTTTGACGTAAATTTTTTTATTATTTTTTGAGTGCTATTCACTTTTTTGATTAAAAAAATATTTTTAAGTGCTAAGCTACCAAGTTTTCATATTGAGTGGTTGCTAGGATTATAGATTACTTTTTCTAAATGATTAATAGTTCTATTTACCTTTTTCTGTGAGTTGACATTATTAAAACTCGTATGGGGAAGACCTTAGAAACCACGTGCACGTTGCGTAGGTTGGCGTATGTTGGCTGTGAAATCTATGTTATGGATCAGGCAAATTGTTTTCTTTGTTGTCTTATATTTATGTTGGTCCAAGTAGTTTATACCTTACTACTTTGTAGAAATGGTCATCGTGTCTTATAGAAATTATATCATGCAAAGACATTGTATTGATTTGTCTTTTTTTTAGGTGATGTGTCCCATTTTATATAGACGCACTGCATATGCTGGCTGATTATTTTTGGTTATGCAATCGCAATGAAATGTTATTTTAAAGCATATTATTGGAAAAATGAAATATAAAAGATTCGTATGAAATGATTATAATATTTGATTTAAAGAGTTAGATTGGTACTTCTATCTTACTTTATATCCATTTTTCTTTTTTTGGTGGCTTTATGGTAAATTGGCTGTTAGGTCATCTAAGCTACTTTGCCACTCTATTCTTCCTTTTTTTATTATCACTATCCACTTCATGATGCTAATCATCTACATAAATAATTTCATGTTTCCGTCTCCTGTCATTGCATTGGTACCCATTCATGCATATCACGGAATTATCTTTGCTGCTTGAATCTTGCCATTTTAACTCATGCCATTCATAAATGTGATGACAAATCTCTTGTTTATATTTCTTAACTATTGTTAAAGGTGAGCTAGATGCTCTCTGTGATGAGGCCACAATGCGTCACATAACTGTCCCATGGTTGCCATAACTAACACACACATAGCTTAGCACCTTGCATTAATTACCCAAATAATAATTTGAGTTTCTTTCCTTGATTGGTGAGATAAATGTTAATACTCAAATGATTATTATGAGTATGTTATTATAATTTGACCTTGAGTGATGTGAAAAGGGCATTAATAGTTTGGGAAATGAGAAAAGGACTAAAATGATACTAAAATAGTCTTCAATTATATTAAAGGACCATTTTGGTCTCTCAACTCCTTAAAGAGGAACCAAAATACTCCCACCATGGGACTATTTTGATTACTCTTTAAATATTTGAGCGATCAAAATAGTCTTTTAATATAGTTGGGAACTATTTTGGTCATTCATAAAGAGTCAATGGACCATTTTAATTCCATTCTATTTGAGAAATCGTCAATCAGACTCTTCCGAGGGTTCTGATAATTATGTAGAAAAAAATGGGTATGATAAGGCAATCTTGGAGTGATTTAAGCAATCTAATATGACATAAGTAGCAATTTCTAGTTGTATTCCTAAAATACAAATATTTAGAATTTTTGGATCCAATTGTGTCTGTAGATGACAATTGTTGACCTTACTAGCAAACATTCTCAAGAGATAAGAATCTTAGAACTTAGAATGAGTATGACAAAGAAAGGAAAATATTCAGAGAATTTAAGGAAATCTCAAAAAAAAAGAAAAAAAGATAGAATATATCAATAATGCTCCCAAAAGATCCAAAATACATCTCTTCATTTGTTATTGGAATATGAGGTCTGCAGGAGAAACTGCATGAAAAGTATATTAATTATGGCCCATTGTGGACCGTACATTAATTATGCATAAAAAGTGTTGTGGCTTATTAGGCGCCCATGTGGCTCTTTGTTTTTGGCTCAGTTCTCGGTCTTAGGGTGAGTCTTCAAGGGTGAGTAAGTAAGGAGAATCTCTAAAGCGGGCTGGTGAGTTGATATGGTGAGTCCTCTGAGCGTGTTGACAAGTCTATAGGTACAATTCTTAGGCCATTAAATGTGAAGGGTGAGTTCCTTTGTATTATGAAAATTGTGAGTTGAGAGCTAACTAAGTCCAGAGGATCATTCCATTGATCTCTTGAGATGCTCCTTCATTGTAGATGTGTTAAAGTGCTGATAGTGGCTTGTCTTTAGGCGAGGTCGAGTAGCATTGGGTTGTTTTTCCTCGCTGAAGATAAAAGATTTTAGGAGTTTGAATCGGCTTTTATGGCTCCTTATAGCATTTTTTTTTTTTTTTGAGATCACTATTTGACTTGTCTTGTTCTAGGAGGGTTGCATCCTTTGGTGGCTGTTCTAGCTGAGCTCTTATCACTAGAACCTATTAGGTCCGAGTTTTTCAATTCGAATTTATTAGTACCTGCAAAAGCTCTACATGGACATGTACGAGTATATAATAATTGCACTACTTGATTACACAGATTCTACAACCTTAATAATATAACAATAATTATGGCATCTAATGTCTCCCTTCAAATTGATATTGTTTTTTCAAGAAGCATCACTATGTCTATGAGGAGCTGATGATGTTGTCGTGTTTTGGTCTTTGTAACTATGTCAACAAGCAAAAAATTTGTTGAAGATGTGATAAATATAAATAATATGAGTGTCGAAAGCTTTCCAAATTGAATGAAAACAAAAAAAAAAAATTAGAAAATTAGAAAATCATAATTTTAACACAAGTATCTTTTTAGTGGTTTTCTCAACTTGTTTTCATCTAAACACATTTATTTGTTAGAAATATCTTATAATTGGGTCTTAAATTTCAAATATACCATTGTTGCGTTGACTTTAAGGCAAATATCACATGCAAAACTGCTGCTGGAGATTTTTCACGGCCTTGTTATGGTTATGAACCTTATTTATGCCATGGGAGACATAATCTTAGCATTCTAGTGGAATAGTGATTGTACTTGCCTTTGACTATGTTGAGAATTGGTTGTCATTTGCTGGGTATCTGCCGTTGAATTTCTGACATTTCATCTTGACAGAAAATCTTTAAAAGGATGAACATGTCCAAAAGTTTCACTATATGAATATGATTTTTTTTTTTCATCTTGGAAATTTTACGACGCATCTGGTGAAACTCAGTGTTTTTAAACAGTAAATATGGATGGCAATCATATACTCATTTAATACCTTTTCTGGACCTGTCATGATCGTTTCCTGTGTTCTTTTATCAGATACTTGTAGTCATGATCCTTACATTCTGAACTCATTACTCATTTGTAAATGTTTAAAGGTCAACAATACCTCAATGAGTTCATCTTTCTTTTTTCTTTTAGTTTGTTAGTGTTATTACACATCGTCATCTTTGGTGTTAACATAATTATTTGGGGTCAAATTCATGAATCATTCTCTTCCATTCATTCTTGTTGAGTGTTTCATGAGGTTATGATTTGATTTTCTGAAGTCCTACACAATATCCTGCCAAGTTAGTTCTGAACTTTCCTACATAATCCATCCACACTAATTCCATCCATTCACTTATTTTCATAAAGTACACCATTGCCATCTTTCCTCTAACATAATCATTTTTCATTTCTTATTCTATCATCTACAACACTTCAAATGGGTTCATTGTTTTTCTATTCTTTTGGTCAATCTTACATTTCGCAATTGATTTGCAACCATTTAAGACCCTTCACAATTTCCTTGGCATCATGTTTTTTGTTCTTGTTCGAATTTGTTATAAATATGACCGATTGAATTGCTTCTTCCTTTGCTATAACCAAAACTGTGAGATAGATCCCATTTGTGCAGAGTTTTCATTGCTTGTCCTCTATTTCGCAAATATGCAGTAATAATTTGCTAGGAAGACAGTTATTTTGTGATCCTTGAAAGCAGCTGATTGTGTTAAACTCTTAATATTTTTTCTCTTTCTATGCACCATCCATGAAACTCAAATGATACTTGCTGCTATTCGCTTTTTACGTCATTTTGATGTATCAGGCTTGACTCTCACTATTACAGGAACCAAGCCTCTTCCTTCTGAACATTATTTTCTTCCATTTTCTTTTTGTTTGAAGGGATCCGGCAAAAACATACGTGTTTATATGTATATTTTTATCATCTGAACACCATGTATTTATGCATGTAGATGGATCATTGATCCTCCTCTAGAGATCATTGTTCCTGCAAAGAGAACTCCATGGCCAGAGATTCCCCCAGTCCTTCCCCATGAGACTGTGTCCACCATCCAAGAACATACAGAAAAGCAGTCTTCAAGGTCTGGTAGATCTTCCAGACCGAGACGAGCTTCTCGCAGCAAGAAGAAGCATGATCCTCTTGCTCAGATTTCTGTGGCGTCCCAAAAGCAACAAAACTGAGGTTACAGAGATCCATCTGTACAGGCATACTTCTGTTACTCTACACTATACTGCAATATCAATAGCTTTGCTTGGCTTGCCTTCCATTGTTGCAGTTCTACCGAATCCGTAAGTTGGCCAATTACTGTTTATTGCGCCGAAGGAACGCTATTGATTTGAGGAGAAATATATTCGGCTAAGTGCCTATCTAGGCCTTTCACAAAATTCAAGCTGCTGTAGATGTTTCTCTGAAGATTTTTTCTGCAAGATGCATGAGTAGTTTTCATATGCGTTTGGTTGTTAGGTCTGATATTATAGTATTTCATCTAGCAGTATTCTATTATTCATTGACTTGTATTCCTACAAAAATACTAGTTGCTATACAAGTTGCGTGTCAGACTTGCTTCAGCCACATTATTCATCTGATAAATTTTATAGATTTGCTTCCTATTCATTGCAATGAAGCCTTGAAGAACATCTCCACTTTCCATGTTTAGTAGGTAAAAGCTTGATGAATTCACCTATTTTATTATTCATCTGACGGGCTCAATTATCAGTGAAATTATTCTATGCGGATATAGACCGCGTTCGAAGACGAATCAAAACGCGCTATGTCACCTCTTTGTTGTGTACCGCGGCTGTGTACCGGGTGACGTGACGTGCTCTGATTCACCTCCGGATGGTTTGATGTCCGCACAGAATAATTTCTCCAATTATGATTTATTAAATAATCATTTTATGTACTATTTTGCTAACTCTGCCCACTGATGTAGGATTATAAATTTTTTTTTTTGGTCTTTCATGGGCTATGCTATGGCCACACCCACACATGATTGCGAATTGTAAGAAATTCTCTTGGAAAGACTAAAGAGATGATTGTTTAATGGAGTTGGTAAGTGCCCTTGTTAATACTTAAGGGCTACAAACGAAGTCACTTTGAATGTCACTAATCTAGATCCAATATATGATATGCTTTAATCACTATTTTTAATGTAAAATTTGATACGTAAGTGACCTGATTAACTGATTTAGTGCTTACAACTTATTTATATACAGCTAATTTTACGCTTACTTTTTTAATTAATAAAGTATTTATGATGAGTTTCTATCATTACGCATCAAAAGTTGAACTTAACGGACTATTCATAAAGATTAGTAAACAATATCCTTCACAAACGGGCTAAAATATATACGGACTCTCAGTTTCTCAAAAACAAACGGCTTTCATATATGATATGTTCATACTCGACGGGATCTAAGGGTGTAAGAGAGTGGAGCCTCTCAAGTTCTACTCATTAATGAACTCATGAGTTGATTTTATTGAGCCATGAGCTTGTCTAGCTGCTCGTTAATTTCTATTTATTTTTTTTCTTTAAATTTTCACGTTCATGATTATTTGAGTTATATAAAACAGTTATGAGGCAATTTTATATTCGACATATTTGACATGTGGACTCCACAATTATTTTAGACGTAATTATTTTCTAAAGAAGGATATTTTAGATGCAATTATTTTCTAAAGAAGGAAATTTTAAATGACCTGATATACTATACTAAAACATAATGTAATACTAAAACAATATAGGCAAAGTGGCTATGATTTCATTAGGGTTATAAATGAGTCGAGTATTATCTGTCTAATTGAGTTAAACTGTAACCCTTATTGAGCTTGAGTTCAAGATCAACTCGAGCTCGACTTGTTCGAAAATTATTAGGCTCGAGCTCGACTCGTTTACTCGAGCTCGTTAGGTGTCTCTGAATAAAATAGCAGCCTATAACTTTCTTAACTCGTAGCGGCGTCCTATCTGCGCTGTGCTAGGGAATCCTTCTTCCCCTGCCACTGAGCTTTCCTAGGCTTTTCCCGTCAGGGAGGGATTTCTCCCTCTCCTGATGGCCCTTAATCCAAATGAGTTTTCCCCTCTCCCCAACTCTTCCCTTCTGGGTCCTCACCCCTCTCTTCCAGCTACCTCATATGCAAATAACTTGTCAGCTCTAGCTAATAATCCTGAAGACTTCCCTATAACATATGTTACTTCGAGCTAAAGCTCTTTTTCTCAGCTGCAGATTTATCAGAGGGTACTTCACTTTGGGCTTTATCCTTAGTGGGCTACTCGATTGGGCAACGTCCTTACTACAAACGTTTTCTCACCTCCATGAAAATGGTTTGAACCCACAAAGGTTTGCTCTCTCTCTCCTTTCCCTTGCAGATGGATTTTTCTTATTGAAATTCACCTCTTCTGAAGATTTAGAGATGGTATGGTCGGGTGGCCCATGGTTCCTTCTGGGAAAACCTTTCATCCTTCAAAAGTGGTCTCCCAAGTTCAAGCCAAAACAGGATGAATTGGCATCCATTCCCCTCTGGATAAAAATTGTAGACCTTCTGCTAGCCTTATGGACCCCAACTGGTATATCAAGAATTGCTAGCTATATCGAAATTCCTTTGATTGTTGATCCTCTAACGACCAAAAGATCTCGCCTTACCTTTGCTAGGATTTGTATCCAAATTTCTAAAGATTCCCCTCTTCTAGATGAAATTCCGATGCAAATTGACGGGGAAGACCTGGTTCTCAAGGTGCTTTATAACTGGAAACTGTCGCGATGCGAAGGGTGCGGGTCACTTGTTCATCCATTCTCCTTATGCTCCTCCAATCCTAACCCTAAACCATCATACCTCCTGCTGTTAGGCCCAGAGGAAGTAGCAACAGGCAGAACCTCAGGTCTCGTATTCTTGGCTCCTCTTCTAAACCTCCTTCTCCATCCTCTCGAATTCCTGCTATCTCCCATCCTTCTGTCATTGTAACGCCTACATCGATGCCCATTGTAGAGATTTCATCTCCTACGCTACCTCCTAACTCTACCCTTGATAAAGATCCCATAATTTCCAACCTTAATTTTCCTACTAAGGAATCCTCTTCCTCGGATCAATCCTCTCTTCAAAACCTTATGCTGCCACCTAAAGTTCCTTTAACCAACATGTTTGCTTCTCTACAAACCGAAGAACCCTCCTCTCATCCCCCTGATGAAATCCCAAATGGAGGTAATACTTTCTATTTCAACCAATCTGATGATAATTCTGCAGATATTAACCAATTGGTTAAGGACCCATCCTCCTCCAAACATTCATCTTCAAAGCCAAAATCCTCTCCCCCTGCTAAGCACTCAAAAGCCAAATCTACCAAAACGGTAAAATCCTCTCGGATTTACTGTCCCTGCCTCGTTTTGCATGTTGGAAAATAAGGGGGTTTAATAGTCCCGAGAAGCTAAGACTTTGCAAAGATCTTGTTAGCACTTACAATTTGAAGTTTATCTGCATTTTAGAAGCTAATATTCAGCAGACTGTGGATATAGACCCTTAGTTTATTAACTCTCATTTGATCTTTGATCATGAGAGTAGCTTTAACAATTTCAGTTATTCTACCCCTGGTAGAATTTGGCTGAAATGGGACTCTTCTCAATTGTCTCTCTCATATCTTCTTTTCATCTCAAATCATTCATGAAATTCGATCTGCGGGTTCCTTTCCCCCTATTTTTTTTATCTATTATCTATGCTGCCAACAATGCGGATGATCGAAGGATTCTTTGGAATCATTTGAGGGATTTAGTGCTTGGTTATGATCAGCCCTGGATAATTATGGGAAACTTCAACTGTTGCAGGTTTGATTCAGAGAAAGCATGTGGCATTCTTTCGCCAGCTGGTAGATTGGTGGAACTTAATAATATTCTCTTTGATTGTGGTGTTCAAGATCTTGCTTCGATTGGCATATTTTATACCTGGTTTAATCAAAGGGTGGAACATCCCATTCATATTAAACTAAATAGAATTTTGGTGAATATTGCTTTGCTTGATAATTTCCCGTCGGCTTATTACAAAGTTGCTCCCCCGTTTGGCTCTAATCACTCTCCCCTGATCTTGATGGCTTCTCATATCAATGGTTTCTGGGAGGATGTCCTTTCTGCTTTTGCTCGGCCTGCCATTGGAAGTCCAATCGCTTCTTTTTTACAATTGCTTATATAACCTGAAGAGGTCCCTTAAAGGTAAGATCTGGGCTTCATCCAACTACCTATCTAGCTCTATCCTTGAGTTAAAAAATATGCAGCATCAATGCCATACTAAACTTCAATTATAGCCTTTAGACCAATCCTTAAATGCTTCCCTTAAAAATATTAATGACTAATTGACTGCCTTGCAATCCTCTTGGTCTTCTTGGATATCCCAAAGAGCTAAAGCCAAATGGCTTTCCAATGGTGAAGATGATCTTGGATTCCTCTATGCTAAGCTTAGAGCAAGGAAAAACAAAAATGTCATAAAGGAGATTTCTACTCCCCTTGGACACTTCACCTCTCACCCTGAAGTTGCGGCTGCAATTCTTAATTACTTTAAGGACCTCTTCAATTCTCCTAAGCCTATCAATGAGAACAATTTCAACATTCCGGCTAGTAACCTAGTTCTTGTCCATTTACTTAACTCCCCAGTTTCTCCTGTTACTAATGAGAAAATCAAATCTGTGGTATTTGCTGGTCAGTCTGCCTCTACGCCTGGTCCTGATGGCTTCTCTCTTGCATTCTATAAGCATGCATGGCATATCATTGGCTAACAAGTTTGTAACACTGTCAGAATTTGTTTTTTTCCACCAGATCCCTTTCTAAAGGAAGAAAAGCAGTGGCTATCACTCTTATTCCTAAATGTTCCCATGCCTCCAATATCTCTGATTTTAGGCCGATTTTCTTGTGCAATATGTTTTATAAAATTATGGCTAAATTGCTTGCCATAGGCTGAAATTGACCTTACCTTACATAATTCATGAAAGTCAAGTGGGTTTCATTAACAAAAGTTGTTCTACTGATAATATTACCCTTGCCTCTGAGGTACTCAGAGACTTTAAATCTTCGCAAAACCTTTTTTGTGCAAAATTGGATGTTATGAAGGCTTTTGATTCGGTCTTCCGTGATTTTCTTCTTAACAAATTGAGGCAAAAAGGTTTTCTTGACTTGTTCATAAAATGGATAAAAGGTTGCATATCGGATGTTTATTTCTCAATTTGTCTTGATGGTTTGCTGGAAGGGTTTTTTAACTTTCCTTTGGCCTTCGTTAAGGCTGCCCTCTCTCCCCACTGCTTTTATGTATCGTAATGGACGCTCTGTCTTATGGCCTTCATGCTCCCTCATCTTCCCATCCCTTCACGGGCTTAAATTGCGAGGGTATTAGTCCTAATCATCTGATATATGCAGACGACCTTCTCGTTTTTGGTGTTGCTACAATCCATAATGCCTCCTGCTTGAAGAACTTCCTCCATCACTTTGTTGCTACCTTTGGTCTCCATATAAACCCCAACAAAAGCTCAATTATCTTTTCTAGCAAAGTTCTTGTGGCCTTGGATATTTGTGTTATTTATGGCATTGCCCATATGGACTGCTCTCTTATTTACTTGGGGCTTCCGATTTCATCCAAACAACTTAATCTTTCTCACTTTCAACCCCTCCTGAGCAAAATCTCTATTCTACTTGATGGTTGGAAAGTTAAATTTCTCTCTTTTGCCGGTAGGGTACAATTTCTGAAGTTCACTATTGCAAACACTATAACTTATTAGATTAGAGGTTCTATCATTCCTAAAGCTTGCCGCAATTCAATTTCGAAAGTATGCTCAAGATATTTATTTCATGGTAATATCAATGAGAAGAAGCTTCATTTAATTGCTTGGAAGTCCACGGCTAGACCGAAATGTCAAGGTGGACTGGGTATACCATCTATTGATTCTCTATATCATGGTGTTACTTGTTCTTTCATCTAGCATATGTATAATCACGAAACTGCCATCAGCTCTTAGTTTAGAGCTAAATTTGAATCCCCTAGGAAGTAACCCCCTCCTAGTGCATCCAAAACCTGAAAAGTTATTTGCTCCACTGCCTAGAAGATTAAAAATACTATCTCCTTATCTGTGGATCCCTATTGTAACTTCTCTATCCTTTGGGACCCCTGGTGTAATGGCAAGTCGTTGTCTAAATATTTCACTCCCATTAGACTTTCTCATAAATTTGTGAATGAATTCATAGAGAATAGGCAGTGGGTTATACTTGATTCATTTTCGGAGAATGTGCGTGTGGCTATTCTGGGAGTTAATATTATAGAGCAATCAACTTTGTCCTGGGATGACTCTAACAACCCTACCTTTAAGAATTTTACTGCTCAATTTTACTCTCATTTGGAGGAGGTGCATTGGTTTAAGTTTATTTGGCATAAGCATCATTCTCTTAGATTCGCTTGTTATGCTTGGATGGCTATGATTGGGAAGTTGAAATTTGCTGATTTACTCATTAAAAGGGGCATTAATGTTCAATCGGCTTGCTCCTTTTGGCAAAGTGCACTTGAATCACACTTTCACTTGTTTTTTTAATGTGATTTCTCTTATATGGTGCTCACTGCTTTGCTTCTTGTTCTGGACCCTTTCTTACTCAGACCGAACCTTATGCAAACTTTTGATTTCCTAGATAATTGGCAACAGTATAATGCTTTTGAGAAAATTTTTTGCTTCTTTACTATTTGCTGCATTATTTATCACCTATGAAGGGAAGGAAATAATCATTGATTCTCAAATGCCTGGGAAAGCCCTTCATCAATTCAAAATGCCATTAAACATGCCATTCATTTCAAATCGAGAAGATAGAAATTTCACGACAAGATCAAGGAGCATTTCCACGAAATTTTCTAGCGATTTTCTGGGAATTGTGTTACTTGTTTGTTTTTGCTGAAGCTTTTTGGATTCTGGACTATGATGAGCATGGCCTTCACGTCGTCATTCTGTCTATGGACAGCCCATGTGGCAACGATGGAATTTTGCTAGACCTTGTATGCTCGACTGCTGGAGCTCTGTGAAGGTCCTCGTGCCTCCCGTGTTTGCTATGGCTGGCCCTGTGGCAACCAGGACTTCCTTCGATTTCACTTGTGCTGCTTCCCCTCAGTATTTCTGAGCTGATTTTCTGATGATTTGGTGTAGGCTTTTATCTTCTGAGTCCTTTTGCTCAACAATTCTCTTTTTGCCATTTTTTCTGGTGATCTGAGTTTATTATTCATTTTCTCATTTTGATTTCCCTGTTTCTTTTTATTTTGTTCCTCCTTTTCTCTTACAGGTTTTTCTTTCATTTTTTTCTTTCATTATGGTTTACCATTGTAACTAGTTTTTGTTTTAATATATGAGCTTCTGCCTCGAAATTTCCAAAAAATAAAAAGAAATTAAAATGTCTAAAATCTAATTCTAAAATAATATAATAAAATATATACTAAATATTTTTAATTATTTCATGTGTTAAGCTCGAACTTTCTTAACGAGCTCGAGTAAATGAGCCAAACTTAAGCCTAATAATTTTCGAACGAGCCGAGCTCGAGCTCGAGTTGAGCTCGAACTCAAGCTCAATAAGAGTTACAATTTAACTCGATTAGACAAATACTATTCGACTCGTTTACACCCCTAATAACCCCTAATAACCCCTAATGAAATCATTGCCATTTTGCCTATATTGTTGTAGTATTACGTTATGTTTTGGTGTAATATATCGGGTCATTTAAAATCCCCTTCTTTAGAAAATAATTGCTTCTAAAATAATTGAGTCTACATGTCAAATATGTTGAATATAAAATTGCCTCATAAATATTTTATATAAAATGAAGTAACTCAAATAACTATGCTGGTGAGAATTTAAAGAAAAAAAATCAACAGAAATAAAAAAAAAAGAAAAAATCAACAGAAATGTTTGAGATAATTTTTTACTACCTTCTAAAATAATTTTTTTAACAAAAAAAATTAATTAAAAAAATTTGTATACTAAAAAATTACTTTAGAAAACAATAAGAAAACTGTCCCAAAATGAAGCCAAAAAATCAAGAGAAAACACAGCTAGCTGCTTATTCTAGAACTTAAATCAAGGTTAAGGTTTAAGCATCAGGATTTATTTCAGAATCTTAAACAACATGGAAGTCTCTCTCTCTCAGAAGTTTTTTCATGGTACATGTTTTTTTCCTGCCGTGTATGACAAAATAATCATCATCAATAGGAAAAACTGCAATTGCATATTTGCATTGATCACAAATAAAACATGAATGTTCAGTAACTTTATTTTTGAACTGATGCTACAAAGAAAAAGCATCGGTAATTCATTTTCTAGTCCCGGAATTCTTGCATAAATGATTCATGGAATGCCTTGAACCTGGAGATGATAGCAGGGATCTTGTCCTCCTGAGGTAGAATTGTAAATCTTATGTGCCATGTCCCAGGAACCTTCAACAAAAGCAAGGGGGAAAAACTGACGTAGATAAGAAAAAGAAACTGCAACTCTCGAACTGATGGAATCAGTACAAGAAAGCTCACCTGGCCAAAGCCAGAACCAGGAACGACCACGATTCCGGTGGCATCAAGAAGGCGGCGAGCATAGAATGTATCAGGTACTGAGTTAGCCGCCTTGGCAGCCTCAATTGCCTTCTTTGGCAAGTGAATACGGGGGAAGAGATACATGGCTCCCTCTGCCTTATTGCATGTCACACCTTCTAAGCTATTGAAGGCATCTTCTAATGCCTGCATTGAATATAAGAGGAGAGTTCTTTATCAAACTAATTTCTACATATGAAACTGTATAGTTAACCAGTGTAGGATTAGACATTTTGAATGGTAAACCAAAAGTAAGATCTTTTTCATTGCAGTAAAAAATTAAATATCATTATTAACTTATCCCAATTATTTGGGGGCAGCTATTCAAATCCTCTATTCATTCTAGTTAAATGTTGCAAGAAGTGTTTACTCTATTTTGCATGATTTTTTATATTGTAATATCATTTTGATCCATCGCTTCAACTTATTAAACTTTCAAAACAGTTTTATCTAACCATCTTTGTCAATGAGCATCTTTTACTCTCATTTGTACCAAACCACTTGAATCAATTCTTTACTATTTTCAGTGATTAATATGTAAGATGCAGATTTAAGTATGACCATTAATTTCGACAAAGAATCCCAAATAGGATGAAATATTAATAGTTTAAAGAATTAAATGCCAATCTTAACAATGGGACTACACTACTGAAAAACCCTCAAAATATAAGAAAATATGAGATGGACTTCCAAGTATACATAGGGCAACTCCTATTAACATTTAGGTTTGTGTGCCCAATCCACCTAAATCTAAAAGGAGCGCAAAGATTTTACTACCAAGTAGTTGGGATGAACTTAAATGAAACCTTTTAAAAGAGAAAATAGTTGAGAGAAAATGAATTTGGAGAAAGGGAGGGCCTTCAAGATGGAAGTAGCCATAAAGGGCTTTTGACAAACATAAATGATGGGCAATAGCTCAATTAGCAGTCCAAAAGATTCAAACATATTAATAAAATTAAAACTATTTTTATCATAAGTACAGGCAATCTAAAAAAGAAGCCATTTTACATCAATTCATGATAACAAAGCCATAATAAACTCTAACCTTAGCGCGCCGTGCTAAAGATAACAAAATTCCATCTCGCTCTGCAGTGAAAGAGTCATATGATTCATCACCAGGCTGCAAAAATTAAAGGACCATATTAAAATGGTGATAACAATATCTAGCATAAAACCAACTTTATTAAGATGTTCCCTTGGATTACTTGAGAACTAGGTTTTCTAGTCAAATTAGCATTAAGAATGAAAAAACTTGCCAATCACCTTCGGCGGATTCATGACTAGGCTAGCAAGTATTTGGCCAGAGATGTTCGAACAGAGATTTACAGATGCCACCTTGTAAATCTGTTCTCTCACATCAGCACTAAAGCCGGTAACCTCCATATAGCCACCCCTCTTTCCACATTCTCCATAGTATCCTAAAGAGAATTATCCATTAGTTTTCCTCCCATAAATGAGGTATTTTAACTAAAACCAAAGAATCCTTACATATGGTTACTCTCTTCACAATAATAAACAAAATATAGGTAGATATATGATAGCATTCCATCAAATGAAACATAAACAAAATAATATACCCTTAGAGACTGATTGAAAAGACACTAGAGAAATATCCCTTTCGCCAAGTCCCATAGATCTTGCAATCTTCTTGAGTGAATTGAATTTCTTGTCCCCAACATAGATATTCTCTTGGTATACCTGTGCAAGAGTGTAGCATCTTCATTTACTTCATTGATAACCAAACACAACATCCAATAGAAGACAAATATAAAAAGAAATAAGATATAGCCAGATCCTTTTTTCCAGTCCCAATTGACATTAAGTGTTAGAGGGTAAGAGACAGGCTTAAAAAGATAACACATACCTCATCTGCTAGTAGAACCAAAGATTCTTTCTTGCAAAATTCTATTATCTGTCTTTGGTTCTCCTCTGCAAGAACCTGCATGATATGCCAAAGCAATTAAAAGAAAATGGAAAAGCACCTATTGCGAATTGATTATGAAGATTTCATTGCTATTGGGATGCTCTAGAGAACAGTTTGAAACAATTTCATTGCTATTGGGATGCTCTAGAGAACAGTAGACTATAATATCATTAGAATAAAAAATAAAAATAATTATAATTGGCAAACCTTATCCCAACCATTCGTAGTTGGCTTTATGCATCATAATTTTCTATTTGTTCCTTTAAGTGTTGCACGCCATGTTAAACCTCTTCTTAATTAATATTTTGAAACAATTTTTAAGCATGCTTCCACAGATTTATCATATTTCTTTTCTAATATATCGACCCTAATTTTACATATCTAAAATACAGAAGTTTATTTTCAACTTCCTTCTCATCAACAACATCATCAGCCTCACATAAATATTTGAGATCGGCTCTATATATCCTCATTTTTCATTCATGATAATGAGTGATGCCTGAGGTGTTAAACCTATTCATCGTAAAACATCTACAACGCATCTATCCAAATTATCTTAGAGCTACCTCCTATCCTTCCTAATCCTCCAATGAGCACAATTCTTAAGTTTCATTATATATGTCCATCCACCAAAGTCTATTTTCAAATACTTTATTTTCAATAGATGTCACTCCAACTATCATGTTATGTAATTATTCTTTAATCCATCCATTCTAATTTTGCCATAGATCCACATTAGCCTTTACAATTTTTCCCCACCTAATATAAATATCACTGACTTTTTTCTACAACCAACAGACATTTGTACAACATCACCAAACTAATTATGGTTTTACAAAATTTAATGTTAAGTCCTCATAATATCCTCTTATCGCATAATATTCTTAAGGTACTTTTTTCATTTAACCATCAAATCTTAACTCTAAAAGCTACATTATTATTTATGTTTACATTCTTCTTTATAATAGATCTAAGATAACTAAACATATATCACCAACATATTACTTTATCTTCTAATAATATTAATTGAAAATTATTGATATCACACCCACTCAAATTATATATCATATACATAGTCTTTGTTCTATCATTTTAAGCCTCTACCTTCTAAATATTTTCTTCAATGTTTTAACTTTTCACTTATTTCAATGGGTGTATCATTTAGTAAAGTAATTCAAGTAAAAAACATATGCCAAGTCATCTTAGAGAGAATATACTTTATAAATAATGATCTTTGATGTAATTCTGCTAAAATTGAAGCTCTTTGATTACTCCATAAATAGTAAATTAGTCAATGCTCCATCATACAAATCTTTAATAATTTCACTATATCTTTGATACAAACTATTTTAAATATAATCTTAGATTTAGACCTAATCAAGCACTGCATGTTTTTCGCAAATATATAACTTAGGGGGACATTCTGATAAAGGAGAGGGCACCAGGTTGGTCCAGCAAGAGCCGGACCAGCAGGGGGTGGAAAAGGCAAGGGATTCGGCCCCCCTTATGGGGCCCATTAAACCTATCATTACATATGTGAGAAGAGGAATTAAGGAAGAGATTAATTAGGAGGATTTCTTAATTGAAATTCAAAATGGAGAGAAATATATTAGGAAAGGGGTTGATTTAGGAAGGGATTAATTAGGAAGAATTTCCTAATTGAAATTTAATTAAAGAGGGAAATATATTAAGAAAGGGATGGCTGGTTTAGAAGGGAAATAGGAGAAGCTTATTTAATGCTAAGTTTAGAGTTTATTTTTGTTTATGCAAAATTTTATTTGAGAGTTGTTGTAGTTTTCTTTTCGTGAAGGCTTCCTAGCGGCGCCTACGTTGTCTGGGAGAGCCGAACTACCTCTCGAATTTTAGATTGCTTGTATCTTTCTTTCTTATTGAAGTTATAATAAAAATCAATCATCCATATTCGTATTTCTACAGTTTTTACATTGTGTATTTGCTGTTTTTATCTCCAAGGCGTATCACATTCCAGCCAACACATGCCTATTTTTCACCACAATTGGATAGAGTTATGGCACACCACTTAGGGATGACATCCTAATAAACCCTTTTTAACATATCACCATTATAAGGTTAGATATTGATGCCAAACTTACGGTGAAGGCCCTAGAAACAACTAAATTCAGATGACTATCTCATCTTCAATTGTTCAAAATAATGATAAGTTATTATCACAGCTCAAGCATGGACGATATAATGATTTATACAAGATGGATTAGTTTTAAGGCTCAATTACTACAACAGTAACACACTTCGGTCAACATATACTTCAGAACAAAACCTTTCATTAAATTCATATAGATTCCAGCAGGTAATAAAGAAAGAAAGAGATAAGTCATAAAGAAACCTGTCCTGTGGGATTGCCTGGATTTATCACCACAAGTGACCTCACAGTTATGCCCTTGGACCGAGCATCTTCCAATTGTTTCTTTAACTCGGATATCTCCAAACCCCATCCACTTGTTTCATCTAGGTAATATGGGACCTGGACCAAAAAGTTACCCATATGACTATTTATATAGAAACCATGAAAAAAAAAAAAAATGTTGCAGCAAGTGAAACACACTAAATAATTAAAAGAAAAAGAAAACCCCAATTAAAAAAAAAATTATACACATACCCACACACAATATTGCAGCAAGTGGAACACACTAAAAAATAAAATTAAAAAGAAAAAGAAAAAGAATTCACAAACCCCCATACAAATATATAGTGACGGATACTATCAAAAGCATAGCACAGAAACAAGGTTTACTGTTGATATGCCATTGAGAATCCTAAGGATATGGTACAAAGTAGAATGCAACCAGGCAGAAAACATACAAGAGAACCACCATGAAGAGCAATTGAGGCTGAATAAAGAGGATACTGAGGAATAGGGCAGAGAATGCCATCTTTCTCGGACCTTATTAGTAACTGCATCATCATGTGCACCTGTAGAGAAAAACAGAGGGAAGCAATGCAGATATTAACTAGCTATTTCCCCCTTTGCATCCATAAAATCAATGATACAGAATGGAAGTGAACGGAAGCTTGAAAGCATACAGCTGGACTTGCACCGTCGGTTAAGAAAATATCATCTGCATTGCAAGGATATCCATCACGGGAAGCAATTCCTGCTGCAATTGCTTCTCGTAAGCCCTTAATGCCCTGAAAATTGTAGAAAAAACACCGAATTCACAAAATTGAAAGTGAAGACTGCATAAGGTGCAGCCAACCTCTTGCCTACCTGACTGTGACTATAAGCGCCTGTAGCTCTACCCGGTATTACATCTAAAATATCCCATGCTCTTGCTATGGCATCCGCACTGAAACAAAAGATAAAACATGATATCAGGCATGTTGTAAGTCATGATTTGACAAAGAATGGTGAATATAGATCCTTTTTTGGCACAATGGAAAAGATAATGCATTCAGTAATATAGTACGTTCAACAACTGAATAGTTGCAGATAAACACTACTTAAGTTGGTTAAAAAATAGCGTTTGCAGTCCCAACAGTGCCATGGTTTTTGTCATGGGATACCATTATGCAGAACCGGTCAAAGCTGACACATGGCACAGTGGCATGCCTTCTCGAACTCACTCACAAAAACCCTAAAACCATGCAAGACAAGTGCATATACGATCATTCACTAGCATGCATTGTGTTTAAAACATTTACTACGCTTTCTAAGAGTCGTATATAAAAATAACCAAAAAGCAGGAAATATGTTGGATGATAAAAGAGGCACACAAAAATAGCAGTTCTAAGCTAGCAAGCTCTGAACTGTTCCCACTTTTAGATGAAAGAAAAAAGAATTAAGTCAATTATATTGAAGAGTACTTACCCTCTAATACTTCTTAAGCCTTAAAATTTGGTTGTTTAGGAAATTGCAAACGTAAATAATTTACAATATAATTCAATATCATACTTTCTTGAGCCATACCTAAACAAGCCATGAGTTTCATCCCTGTCCAAAATGGAAGGATGGCCGCATAATGCTAGAACCTACAACAGAACGTACATTAAGGAACAGTTGAGTTATCAAACAACATGGTGGCCAAGATTTATAGAAAATTCAAAACAGACCTCTCTAAAAAAGGTAACTGGCTGCTGACCAAGGGACTGGGGATTCCCAATATTGCAATATAGTATCTGGTAGAATGTAAGGAAATTTGTTTAAGCAAAAGAATGGTTACTGGTTAACAATGCAGAACTACAAAATATACACACCTCATCAAAAGGATGGTGACCTGGTTTCGCTTTTAAATCTTCTTGTAAGAGCTGCACAGCAAAGCAGCCTATTAATCTTGTACAATATGATATTTGATAGCATAAAATTTGATAACAAACAACTCAATCAACAAGTTAACTTTACTATCTTCTAGAAAGAAGCTGCCAGTCTACCATAAACTTAGCAACAGAAGGTGAACACCCTGTCTCTAATCAAACCACACTCCACGATCATTAAATAAACAATAAGATCAGCATAAGACCAGCCAATTAAAGAACTGCATATTAAAAACAAATACAAACATGTCATGTGCAGACACAAGCATGCATATGCTTACTTGCAGCTCTTAAGTCAAGAGATCCTTTTGGAAAGCAATTTTGCCGCATCAAAGCAATCATTAAATATAGAATTTTATGAAGTGAACAGCAAATGATTTTAAAAACCATCAAACAGTTGTCAACTCAAATCGGGGCCAGATTTCCCATATGCAAAGAACAAGCTAATTTGATAATAGACATGAAAGAAACTTACAGATTGACATACTGCATGCATGTTCCTCATTCTATTTGATCTCTCTCTCTCTCTCTCTCTCTCTCTCTCTCTCTCACACACACACACACACACACATATATATATATAAACTCAATTTTCTTTCTAATGGTTCTCCCTCTACAGATTTTCAAATCAAGCAAATTTGTACTTGATTTGCAGTTGAGGGTGTCTACTTTATGTGCAAAATGACCAGGGAGAATGATGTGAAGTGGCTAGAGAGTGATGTGACCGATCAAACAAGTGCTAGGGAGTGTAGTGGACGGCCAATGCAGAAAAGATAAAATGAAGGGATGGATCTCTTCACTTGGTTTTTAGTTGTGTAAAATGTTTTAAGATTGAAATGAAGATAGATTTGATTTAATTATATGCTTTGGAGAGAAATTCCAAGTAGCTTGGAGACTTACTGGCCATCCATACTCAAGGAGATTGGGTGATCTCCTTGAACTCCTTCTATAACAGCCCAGTTCTAAACCATCAAGATATTGACCGTTTTGGCCTAACAACCTCACAGCTTTATTCCCTTGGTATAATTTTCGAGGAAGTCACTCATCCTAGAACTACTTTTGTATGAGCACGCTTAACTTTGGAGTTTCCACTAAAATTTCAATTGTTACATCAAAAGGCGACTCGATGTTTAGAATCAACTTTATTTTCTTAAATGGTTTCATAATCTCCTTCACTTAGATAATTGATGTCATCGTCAATTTCCTTAGCCCAGACTCACCATCAGGCAAATACAAGCACTTAGTTCCCATCTTCCAGCTAGTATATTACTCTGATACCATTTGTAACTGCTCAAATTCTGAACCATTGAGATATTGTCTGTTTTGGCATAACGACGTCAATGTTTTGTCCCATTGGTATATAATTTCTTAGGGGGTTACCCATCTTAAGACTGCTCTTGTACGAGCATGCTTAACTTTGGAGTTTCTATTGAAATTCTAATCATTATACCAAAATGTGCATCGATGCTTAAACGTTCAACTTTATTTTCTTAAGGGATTTCACACCTACTTTGATGAGTATTTTTTTTTAAATTTCCTGCACATTACTTTACTATATTTTTTTTTCTTTGTGTTCTTCTCTTAGTATTCCATCTTAGAAAAATCTCAAATCTCATTTCATACTTCTTAATCCAAGTAAATTACCCATAATTGGTGTTGGCTAGGTGTTTTTGGAATTGTTGGATCAATTCCACTATTGAAAGTCCTTGACCAGCTTAAACTACTCAAAATCCCACCAAAATCTCTAGATCATCAATATACATCTTATACTTCAATAACCCTAAATATTTTGAGGTTGTTCTACTCAAAATTTTAAAAAACCACCCAACCTAATTATATTTTCTAGTTGTTGTTTTAGTTTTGCAGTCTATCTCCAGTTAACAACACAACTAACTAAAAGATATCAAAACCCTGCAAAAAAATATAAAAACTTCCACATCCCATTTAGAAGATATCCTTGAGCCGTTCCAAGTAGAATCTTCGAAATCCAATTGATCTATAAAAAATCACAACCTAAGTAAAATCTCTTAATTCCACTTGATCTATAAAAATTCACAATCAAATTCTCAACTTTAGTCAATTCTGAATATAATTGACCTATACTATTTCTAGAGCACATATTACTCACCAAATCTTTTCCCATCCAAACCAAACTCTCATGAATTAAAGTAGACATCCTCACTTATAAATCAAGTATAAGCTTGCTTTATTTTGAAATATGTAGAGAGAGAATCATCAGATAAAAATTGAGTTTTTGTTATGGACAAATTACGAGAAGTGTTGGCCTCCCATATAAATACTCCACACTTCATCCCCTACTTGAGTTAACTCCACTTACGGGAATACGGGAAAATGACCAAAATGGTCCCTTAACTCTTTATGAAAGACAAAAATGATCCTCAATTATATTAAATAATAATTTTGGTCTCTCACATCCTTAAGAAGTAATCAAAAAAATCTCATGGCGGGACTATTTTGGGTCTTCTTTAAAAAATTGAGAGACCAAAATAATCCTTTAATATATTTGGGGACTATTTTGATCTTTCATAAAGAGTTAAGGGATCATTTTGGTCCTTTTCTCTTCCACTTAAATTAAGCCTAACTCTTCTAATTACCTTTGAAGAATCCCCCATCCACCAATTAATCACAATGATCTAAGCCCACCATCCAACCCTCATCAAAATCTCTTAAGAATATATATATATATATATATATATATATATATATATATATATATATATATATATATATATATATATATATTACTTTTACTTCAAGCATTTTGATCCGTAGATTTTCTTAGGAGATTATTCTCATTTGCCTTCACATCTTTATTATAGTTTTTCCTTTGATGATGTTCAAGTGGTCTCTTTCTTTTGATGTGAAGGAAGATCCTTTCTTTGCTTCAGTTTGAATTTCATTCATCTTCTCCTTCATTTGGTTATTCATCCTATTTTGTATTCATTTGCTTCGATTTTTGGTCATCCATTGAAGAATTAATAATGTGTTGGCAAAATCGTTATAAGCATCAAGTGAAGTTTGCAAAAATGCTAGCTTATTCTCTTGCAAAATTGTGAGCTATGACGCTTCTTCCTGTTTTGCATTGCACCCTGAATATAAAAAGTTAAAGCTTTGCTAGAGAGGAAACATATGAAGGAAAGTAGATAAACTTCTAAGGAGGCTAAAGGTCATCGATCCAAAGGCCTCATCTGGTCAATCTGAGGGTCGAATAGACCAAATGGTTGGCCATTTTCCTCAACAGATTGAGATTCAAATATTCCAGCTTGAATGAATAATTGTTCTTTTTTAGTTTGGAGGCGAGGATGCTGGCTTTAGGATTCTTTGACCCTATTATCCATAGTAGTGGGGAGAAGGTAGTTGCCTCCCCTAGTGGGGATGCTATGCTTTAGCACGAACCCATAACAATGGTTGTTTGGTTCTGTGGCAGATTTGATCCTTGTGTGGTGGCTTCTCATGTTCCCTTAGGGGAGGATATCAAGGAATTGACTTTTGTAGGTTATTATACTGTTGATTTAGTTGTTATTCACCATAATGCAGTGTTGGGTTAGTCCATTGTTGATATGATATCCATATAGGCTTCACCAAGTGCGGTTTAGGTTGCAAGTGAAGCATTGAGTTGTTGTTAAAACAGTAGGGGCTCATCGTACTTGAACTTTGTGGCCTCCATTCCCGTGAAGTTTGTTAACTCTTGGAAATACCTCTTAATCTTTTTTTTCCCCTCCTTTGATCCAACTTGTGCTTGATCAGAGAAGTTCCCTATTGTTTACTCTCATGTTGAAAATCACTAGATACCCTTCACTCGGTGACGCTTCTTCTTCAGCTTTATCGGATGAGTCTATTTTATATGTTGGCTTTTGTTTCTTCCTAAATGTGGATTTACAACTGTGAAGAATAACTGAAAACCTAACAAACATCTAGTAGCTATCTCTAGATTTAAGATGACAATATCATATGCTAAAAAGTCGATGGCCTTAGACAAAAATAGTATTAATGGAAAGCTCCCAGATTACTAGTGGCATAGACCTAACAAGGAGGATAGGGATAAGCTTTGAGATAACTAGAGTATCTGTTGATGTGCTATAAGATGGCTTTATCTCTTTTTAATCTTTATTAGGCTATTATTTTGGTCATCTTCATGTGCTGGTTTTCTTTTTGTAATTAATCTGGAGGCTGTGCTGTCTTTTACTAGTTTTACATCTTTAATAAATCGGACGAGATCCAAGTCTAACTCACTTCATTCCTAGAGCTAGCTTAAAAACATAAAATATGAAGACTGAAAAAGTTCGGTTGTTTCACTAATATCGATTTATGAATTGAAACCATAGAGTGAATTCTAAAGGTGGTGCAGATCACTATAGAAGCAAATTCTTTGATAATCAAAAAAAGAAACATCAAGGATAATCAGATCACAACCTTCAATACTGTCTATAATTCAAAAAGAGCAAGACAAAAAGGATGCATGTAACATCAAATACAAAATAAACAAGAAAAAAATAATGATATATACGCAAAAAATTTTGGACACATTAAATGTTAGGTAATAACATTTGAGTTGGGTTTTGAGTTCTAAACATAAATTTATTGTCCTACCTTCTAGTGCTAGATTACATATTATAAGTAAATGAGGTGCATTTATTACAAAGTTGATATAAACGTAGAAGTTTTAGATAGCTACATGCAGCTTAAACTTATAAAAATTCCATATATGTTTGTGATAAGCAAAATGTTTAAATCCAAGCCTCGTTAAGCATTTCCTTCAAACTAGAGAAATCTTATACATGTTGGAAAAATAGAAGCAAAATTATATTCTTATAAAGCATCAAATAGCCACAGCTTATGAGGGCCAAAAGTCAATATTTCATACGTGGCAATTAGATTAAAATTACTTTAACCAGTCATTACAATCATATTAACTACCATACTCAGGTCTTATAAGAGCAAAACCATTTTCATAGTCAAATTTTTCGAACAATAAAACAAAAAAATATTATGATTATGCGATCTATAACACAATTTATAGTTACACCTCAATTTTTTTCATGCCCAAAAAAGAGGGAAAAAAACATGCATGTAAAAGCAAATGAGGATACCTGAGCATGACTAACAATCTCTCCACGAACGGCATATTCACATTTTAACACCTATACAAATTGGGAATTTGAGTGTGGAAACAATAAGATACAGGAAAGACAAAAAGGAAGAACATAATTTCAGTGATACATAATAAACATATAATGTAAGGATTAAACCAACACTCAAAAAACTGATAGGCTTTACACAATATATTACCAAATGATGCAGCTTCAAAAATGTATCTTACAAAAAATTCTTGTTTCTGAAACAAAAAACACGAAAAAGGCCATTCTGAACAAGTCGAGCTCCTTGCTAATAATAACACATGCTAAGCATCAACGAAAAGTATATAATTAACATTTATTAAAAGACAGAAATAAACCAAGACATCAATCTGCCTCTTTTCCTCCATCATGCACGTACTGTCAATAAATGCTATGGAGAATCAAAGTTTAGAGATGGGAAAGCACCAGAATTTGCAGAATAACAAATTAAGCAATAATAGAAATATCCAAAATAAGGAATTAACATGCCGAAGATTTAAATTGATGTACTTCATTATCATTTTTTCACCCTATTTATGAATCTTTTTGAGTTCATAAAACAAATGTCATGCTGCTCCTTGGAGTTGGCTTCTGCAAGTTATTTATATTATATTTAAGTTTAATTAATTTTTCTAAGAATTTGAGTTCATCACATCAACAAAACCGGTCAACTGCTAGATGCGGGTTCAACATTAAATAAAAAAAGATTTTGCAAAAGTTACAGCGTTATCAACTAAGTAAGAGAAACTTTCATATTATTCATAATTATAAGATGATTTAATTATTTCAAACTCAAAGAGACAAAATTTTCGTACAATCAATAACTACAAGATGATTTATGAGTTAAGCAATAAATATTGCAAAGGGCATGCTTTTGGTTTGAAGGAATTGAAGAGAGGGAATGAAAATTAAATGACAAATAGAAATGATTGGGGCTGTTTGGTATACTATTTTAGGCAGGATTTAAGCAAGATTTAGCATAAATCCTACCAAGTAGGATTTTGGGGACTTGAAATCCTATTATTTTGATAAATCCCATTTTGATCCCATTATTGATTAAATCTGGGAATTGTTCAAACCCATTATTCATAAGATTTAATGGATTTTTCACTGTCACAAACAATTATCAGGTTTTAATCATCTCACAATTTACTAAATTTAGATTTACAGGATTCACTAAATCCTACTTGTAATTAAACAGCCCCTTAAAAGAATTGAATTCAAATGAGTTTTCATCCATTTGTTGGCTAAGGAGAAATTAAACAGCCACTAATATTTCTCAAAATCAATTTAGATCCATGTCGGGTAGGTCTACTATAGAAGCTATACATTTATTAAGAGGTTTGATGGAGAAGTATAGAGAGAATAAGAAGGATCTACATATGATATTAATTTATTTTGAGAAAGCTTTGATAAAGTTCTAAGAAAAGTGCTTTGGAGAGTTCTAAGAAAGAAAGGGGTTTATAATGCTTATATTCAAGCCATTAAGCATATGTATGTAGGAGTTGTTACTTGTGTTCAAACACAAGATGGTTTGACCAAGTTTTTTTCTATTTCAATTGGATTACATCAAGGATTAGCTTTAAGCCCATATTTTTTTGCTTTAGTCATGGATATTTTTACTAGACATTTGCAAGAAGATATACCCTAGTGAATTCTTTTTGCTGATAATATTCTTCTTATTGAGAAGACTAGAGAGTGAGTTGAAGGAAAACTTGCATTGTGAAGGTCAACCTTAGAGTCTAAAGGTTTTCTTTTGAGTGGATCTAAGACCGAATACATGGAGTGTAATTTTAGTAGCAATAGATCTAATAAGGGGATGGTGACTTTGTGCGATAAAGTCATTAATAAGAGTACACATTTTAGATTTCTTGGGTCTATTGTTCAAAGTGATGGTGAATAGAAGAGGATATCATTAGTAGAATTCAAGTTGGATGGTTGAAGTGGAGGAATGGATCAGATGAGTTGTGAGATAGAAAAGTACTCCTCAAACTTAAAGAAAAATTCCATAAGATGGTGGTGATACTTACAATGCTTTATGACATAGAATGTTGTCCATTAAAAAGAGAAGCATAAAATTAAGTGTTGCAGAGATGAGAATGCTCAAGTGGATAAGTGGCTTCACCCTTAGAGATAGAATGCGAAATAAGTATATACGTGAAAAAGTTGGAGTAGCTCTAGTGGTAGATAAGATTAGAGAGAGTCGCTTTAGATGGTTTGGTCACATAAAACGTCGGCCTTCCGATGGAAAAATTATTGAGTGCGGAGTTCGGACGCCATCCGAACTCCAATCACGTGAAGACACGTGGATTTTTTTCTTCTCTCTCTTGTAAACAGAGTGTATATAAGAGAGAGAAAACAGTGTCTTCACGTGATTGAAGTTCGGACAAAAAGCTACGTACGGACTCCACATATAATAATCTCTCCTTCCGATGACCCGGTTAGGAGAGTAGATGTACTAAATTTGGCCTATGTTAAGAAAGTTAGAGGTAGACCTATAAAGATTTGGTTAGAAAATATTAGAAATGGCCTTTTTTTTAGATTTAAATGAGAAATTGATTCTTAATAGGACACAATGGAGAAACAAGATTCATGTCGTTGACCCCACGTAGTGGGATAAAGGATTGATGTGTTGTTGTATTTGGCTAACGAGAAATTGAGTTTTTGTAAACTAGAGGAGACATGTGAGTGTTACAATGATCCGATAAGTTTCTAGTAGAGGTATTGTATTCGATGACTAGATATACATGACTACATGAGAAGTATAAACCAGGAAAATTAAAGATCACTACTGCATGTTCAGAAATGTTAGGTAGATCCGACTAAAGTCTCAAATTGACCAACGAAATTGTTAGTAATACGAGGAAGAGCTTCCACCACACAAGAAATCCAGAAATACACGCCACTCCGAGAAACAAGGCCCCGGATCACGAACAAGAAGCAAACACCAACCTTGAAATCAAAATATCATTCAATGCCAAACAGCAAAGAAGTAGACGAAACCAGCCAAAAAAAAAATTCAGAAAATCCAACTGAAAAAAACAAAACCAAATCAGGAAAAAATCACACCTTTGGGTTGATGGAATCGAGGGAGACAACCGGAGTCGAGGCAGTGGACATGGCGGCGGCAGAGGAGGAGGAGAGGAATGAAGACGGTGAGGCGGCGGCAGAGGAGGACGAGAGGAATGAAGAAGATTGAGGCGCAAGAAAGGAGCGAATGAGTAATCTTTTAGCCCTTTCCGCAGCGACTCGCCGCATTGCTCTGTGGTCAGCAAAGTCGTGGGAGTATTTATTCTTTAATCTTCCGTGTCAAATTTTAAGCCAAGGATAGGTTGAGAACCAGAAGAAATTTTTTGAGAGGATAGGAGACGTGAAACTTCCGTTCAGAATCCCTCTGGTTTTTGCCAAAGTCGCCCACCGAATCGCGTCAGGCAAAATTTTAAATAAAAGACAGCTTAAACATATTTAAAAACGGCCCAATTGTCCCGTGGGGGCCGACTGCGCATTTTTGTAATTTTGCTGTAAACTAATTATTTAATGAATAAATACGATAAGAATTTTTTTTTGAGTAATTTAAGAATAATTAAGATTAAATTAAAATTAGAAGATTGTTCATTTATATTGCAGATTGGAACATTCGGAGTGATAGCGGGATACAAAATTTAATGTCTTAGCTTTGAACGAATATCCAGCATAAATACAGATAAAGAGATAGGAGTGTGAAAGTCATAAGAGATACAAAGATTTTTACGTGTAAAATTCTGAAAAGGAGAAAAATCATGAAGCCGGACCTGGCCCAGTTAAAATGATTCCACTAGTTATGTAGTCAATTACAAATGATGTTCTTCATTGAGGAGAAAGCATTAGCTCAATGCATCATATGGGGCACATTACATACTTGAGATTGGAAAAATCTAATAATAAAGGAGCCATTCTCAAGAGAACTTTGACTAATTCATTTGGTTGGCAGGATAACAGAGGTCAGAGAGATGGTAGTCGACGTGTGATAGAGGTCTGAGGGATCATAATCAGCTAGCGACGGAAGTCAGAAGGACGGTAGTTGACAAGCGATGGTGGTAGGAAGGACAATAGTCAGTGGGCGATAGAGATCGGAGGGACCATAGCAGGAGGGCGACGGAGGTCGAAGGGACCGTAGCAAGCACGCGATGGAAGCCCGAGGGACTATAATCGGCGGGTTATGGTGGTCGGACAGAAGTTCGACAGCAATCGGCAGCCGGGTGGAAGTCTAGCTGCGATCGACCGACGGGAGGTGCTCCGACGATGGTCGGGTGGAAGTCTGGCGGCGATCGACGACCAAGTGGAATTTTGGTGGCGGTCGGCAACTCGTTGGAAGTTCGGCGACCGTCAGGCGAAAGTTCGTCAGAAGTCTACGATCGGTTGGTAGTCCAACAACAGTCGACGGCGAGGTGGTGGTCTGATGATGGTCGAGTATAAGTCCAACGGTAGTCGGAGGCTAAGTGGAAGTCCGACAACGGTTCATGGTCGGGTGGTGTTCGACGATGGTCGACGAAAGTCCGGCGGCTATCAGCAGCCGGGTGAAAGTCCGGCGACGGTTGGCAGCCATGCGGTGGTCCGATGATCGTCGGGTGGAAGTCTGGCAGCTGTAGGGTGCCGGGTGGAAGTTTGGCGGCGGTCGGTGACCGGGCGATGGTCCAACAACGGTCGACGGAGGTTTGCTGGCGATGGTGCTGAAGCTCTTGAAACCTCAAAGATCTCTCCGATCTGTAGCCAAAGGTCCCCCCTAATGTAGAGAGTGAGAGTCATATTTATAATTTTTTAGAGTGACATGCCCATATTTGGAGTGCTCCATCAGACGACCCATATTGATCCCCCAATCATAGAGCATTTTCAAATGTTTAAGTGTCTTAATGATGTAAGAATTCAATGATCTTGGGGTCGTTGGATTTGTCTCGCCGAGCTGCTCGATTCGACTATAAGCATGCCATATTTGGATATCATAATGTCATCCAATTAATGCTTTGAACCTTCCGAATGCGCTTCAAACTCTTAATTAGGACCCACTTAGGCTCGAATTAGGCTGATTTTGGTGTCGTTGGGTTTGTCTCTTTGAGACGTTCAGTTTGACTATAAGTTTACTGAAATTGGAGTTCATATGATCCTAAATTTAATTTTAGAAGTTTCCAACTTGAATACACATCGAGATTCGTGCACGATCAAGATGATTTTTGGTGATGTATCAATTTATTAAAGCATTTTAAAAATATTTTTATGAAGGAGATATCATTGATAATTGTGTGATAAGTAACTTTAGAGTTAAACTTTAAGCTGTTATTTAGTTTAAATTTATTATTTATTTGAAGTTATTTTTAGTGTAAACTTAATTATTTTTTCCATAAAGCTATTTTTGATGTTATAAACTAAGCTAAAGTTTACAAACTCTTTGACCTTGGAATGGCTTGATCCACCCTAAAGTGGATTGCACCTATTCTTATGAGGGCAAATCATAAAAAGGAGCGTGTTTAATACATAAATAAGTAGATGGATCGTGTTTAAAAAAAAATTAAAAAGGAGCAAAACCGGAGCATGAAAATCCGGTTTCTTAAGAAACCGGATTTTCATCATCCGGTTTCGTAAGAAACCGTTTTTTTATAAAAAACTTTTTAAAATTTATATTTATATTAATAATTATTTTTAGATTATCAATTATTCTCATTTGAATGTCTTAATGATATCAAAATTTGACGATCTTGGGCTCGTTGGATTCGACTCGTCGGGCCGCTCGATTCGACTATAAGCATGTCATGTTTGGAAACCATTTGGAAATCCAATTTATGGTTTAAACCTTCCAAATGTGCTTCAGGTCTTTGATTTGGACTCATTTGGCCTCGGATTGAGTTGAATTTGGTGTCGTTGTGTTTGTATTTTCGAGACGTTTAGTTTGACTATAAATTTGGTGAAATCAAAATTTAGGTGGTCTTCCATTTAATTTTTTGATTATATATCAAATATAAACATTTTAATAAAGATTTTATTTTTTAATTTAAATAATCAAATTTAAAAAAAAATACTATAGAAACCGGATTTTGAAAATCTGGTTTCTTTATTTTCTAAGTTTTATAAATATAATTGATTATTTATCTTAGTTTCTAAAAATAAAGAAAATAAAGAAACGGGATTATATATCTAACCAAGTTTTAGAAAATAAAGAATTATATATCTAAGTAAGTTTTAGAAAATAAAGAAACCGGATTTTGAAAATCCGGTTTCTATAGTATTTTTTTTAAATTTGATTATTTAAATTAAAAAATAAAATCTTTATTAAAATGTTTATATTTGATATATAATCAAAAAATTAAATCGGAGACCATCTGAATTTTGATTTCAACAAATTTATAGTCGAACTGAACGTCTCGAAAATACAAACACAACGACACCAAATTCGACTCAATCCGAGGCCAAATGAGTCCAAATCAAAGACCTGAAGCACATTTGGAAGGTTCAAACCATAATTTGGATTTCCAAATGGTTTCCAAACATGACATGCTTATAGTCGAATCGAGCGGCCCGACGAGTCGAATCCAACGAGCCTAAGATCGCCAAATTCTGATATCATTAAGACATTCAAATGAGAATAATTGATAATCTAAAATAATTATTAATATAAATATAAATTTTAAAAAAAAAAATTTATAAAAAAACGGTTTCTTCCGGATTACAAAATTCCAGTTTCTAGAAACCGGAATTTTGTAATCCGGTTTCTTAGGAGAAACCGGATTTTCATGCTCCGGTTTTGCTCCTTTTTAATTTTTTTTTAAACACAATCCATCTACTTATTTATGTATTAAACACGTTCCTTTTCATAATTTGCCCTTCTTATGAACTCTTGAAATATAAAATAACATTAGACATAGAAGTTGAAACCTTTGGAGGTAATTTCGCTCTCATTCTCTCAATTCAGCGTAGTATGAGCTCTCTACATTTATGTCTTTGATAGGTCTCCTCTTTACTAAGATAGCCATCTTAAAACAATATCTTAATAGCTATGGTATTTGTCATTTGGATCATATGCTTTAATTTAGGTTTTGTTTGGATCATATCTTTCTTATTGTTTTTTAAGGCAGCTTTTTAGTAAAAAAAAAAATTTTGAATTCAAATTTTTGTGTGCTAAAAATTTATTTTAAAAAGCAATAAAAAAACTATCTCAAACAAAATCTTAACCCTTAAGAAAGTTCTTTGTTGTGTTGCAATCCTATGTTTCTCCTATAGCCTTGGATAACTGCACTCGGTGAATGATTTTGTAGTTGAAGTTGAGCAATGGATTTCTCTGCATCTAATATCTCGTTCATAAATTAAATTACAAATGCTTATTAGAAAAATTGTATAGCCCAAAGTGTATCTTTTTTTTTTTTTCACTCTATGATGTTCTTAGTAATATAATCTTTTGCCTGTTGTATTCTAGATTTTAAAAACACATGCATGATACACCCACTTTCATTGTTCTCAATTATAGGAAATAATAGGGTGGTCAAATAAGATTAAACATTTCTAGTTTTCTTTCATTCTCATCAAGTCAATAGCAAAATAAGGTAATGAGTTATTTATAACCACTATAGATTCGAGTCATGCTCCTTCTACACATAGGGACTGTAGGAAGTACGAAGGCTAATTTGACTTGATAAGTTCAAGTGATCGTAGTCCACCTAATTCTCTTAATTCACCGGAGAATCGAAGTTCCAATGGAGAGGAGGAATCTCGAGCAACTACCAATTATCTGTAGGCTTTAAATCTTCAATCACAAAGGAGAACTCTAAATCTACCAACTTCAGCAAAATCAGCATTGAGAAGCACATTCTCCATAGCTCAAGTCTGAAGCCTGAATGGGTGTAAAAGGTCAGATCCAACAAGTCCAAATATGACCGAATCGCTAGCAGCTCCATCTACTCAACACGCAATAAGAAAGGCCGCAATAGAGGAACCCCCATTTCAGCAACCAGAGGACAAAGAGCTGTTAACTCGCAGCTCACCCAATTTGATGAACTCAAGTGACTCAGATTAAAATCTCCTCAAGTGATTAAGGATCAAGATACTACCCAAATTTGATACTATCAATCGAATCTGAAGCCTACAAATCCTTCAACAGATTCGTAAAGCATCAAGCGATGATCGAAGGAATCTTTCTTCAACAACATCAAAGCACAAAGCAAATGACCGAAGAAATTATCCCAAAGTTCATGAAAAGCTTAAAGCTGAACTTTGAGGATTTCGTCATCAGCAAGTCCGTTATGCACAAAGCTTTGGATCGATGACTTTTCGCCACCAACCTAATACGAACCTCAAAGGTTTTAGGTCACCGACATCAACTCCTTCATAAAGCCCACCAAAGCAAGAAGTATAGGGCAGAAGACACAAAAATCACCTGACAAGTCAATAAAGATAAATCAGATAATTCTCCATCAATGTCCGCCGCATAAAGCATAGGACAGAAAGAACCAAAATCACGTGAAAGATAAAGTTACAAAAGAAGCATCCTGAATGACATCTACAAATGTCCCTAAAGACTGGGGGCATTTTAAATATTTATTTGGGTCGACATCGTGCTGTGTGCCGAGATCCCCAAATAAATATTTAAAATTTCTTGCCAAAATGCAGCTAAAGGAAAGAAGAATGGGAGATCCTCCGTAAACTAAATTGCCATCATCAGAAAGTATAGTTTGAGCAAAATATAATCAGTACAAGAGACTGCAAAGTCCCACCGACTGATAAATCTGGAGATGTCGAGGAGCTACAAAATTGCTAGAAAATAACGTGACAATGGTAGCAAAAGAAGAACAAAAAATGGAGGTGTAATCTACTACCATCAATCTACAAAATAACACTCCAGGGATATGAATTTGGAATGTTATATCATTGTCTTACGGATCTCTACTTCACAAGAGCCAACATGTCAATCGTTATTGACTACAAGTGCATCTAAAGACCTGTAAAGGCACAGAAATATATTCTTGAAAATATACATAATGATGATCTTAATGTGACATCTAAGCAAATTTTTGGAGTCCACTAAATGACAATCTTAGTGTGACATCCAAGAAAACTTTTGGAGATCCACTAAATGAAAACCTTTGTGTGACATCCAGAGTAAATATCTAGAAATCCATAAAGTCAATCAGCATATAACAAACATGATTCGCTCTAAACGCGAACCACATTTGTTGACCTCTGTGCAATAATCAAAAGAAAACAAAAAAGAAGAACACAAAAAAATTTACATGTCACTATCCACTCCGCTTCTACAGTACTCTCCATACCTCTGCAGCGACGCGAATGCAACAGTCCATCCCACGTGCGATTCGCCTCGACAAAGCTTCCCCTCACGACTTTAAAATAAGAATGAAGCTCTCATTTCCTCAGTAATTCTCCCACGCGACCTCTCCCGCATTCTCGAAGCTCTTCTCGCCATCCTTGAGTCCCGACTCCGACTTCCTGCTCTCGGTCTCGGAACCCTTCCTCCTCACGCAAGCCGAAACCTACACAACTATTCTTCCCCACTCCCAATCCAGAGAAGTCGCAAGATTTCGACGCCTCCCTTCCATCTCCGATCGAGTTCCGATCAGAGCTCTACCTACGACCCTGACCTGATCTCCTACTCTACCTTCCGATCCATCTAGTTCGCAGGGAGAGGAAGAGAGAAATAGAAAGAGAGAGAGAGAGAGAGAGAGAGAGAGAGAGAGAGAGAGAGAGAGAGAGGGGAAGAGGAAGCTTTCTTCTTACCTAGCCGGAGCCCTCTCGACTTCAAGCCATTGTCGATCTCTGCTTCTCTATCCCGAAGCCTCCATCCAGCCCCCAATCTCCTTACCAAAATCCCTATCATACTTTACATGCTGTGCTTTGATCAGAGATCGCACCTCCACCTCACGACCGAAGCTTCCCCCTCTGCGTGTAGCCGACCGACTTCACTCCTTCGAGGACGTCCCTTCCTCATCGAACTGAAAGTTACGACATTTGGGTCGGAAGCAACAACGTGAGCTCGCTGGTTGTAGAGGCAACTTTCTCCATTTCAAGCGCTTCTTCGGCCAAATCCCATAAATCTGCTGGGCCAAGAAATAGGGAGATGAAGGTTTTAACTTGCTATGAGATTAACAGTTCCTAAATCCTGTTTATAAGGATTTAGCCTAAATTCTGCTCAAATCCTGATTGAATCCTACATATTTTTTTAATTATTATTAATTATAAATTAATTTTAATTTATTATAATTAATTAATAGTAAATATAATTAATTATTAATAATGATGCCTAATTATTTTAATTAATTATAAATAATTTTTATTAATATCAATTAATTATTTCTAATTAATTGCAATTAATCTCTATTAATAATAATTAATTACTTCTAATTATTTTTAATTATTATTAATTATAGTGAATTTTTATTAATTAAATTCAAAAAAAGAAAATGAGATCTTCTCTCACCTCGATCCACGTGCAAACACCACATCGTCGGTCCATATTCAAAGGTATAATTTTTAAACTTAAATCCTATTCTCGGCGTTCGTGTTGAGACAGCAAATCACCTATACACGCTTTTTTAAGCGTGGTGGGAAGGGAACCCGATGCGATACCTACGACGAGGCGGGTAGGCCCTATACACGCTTTTCTTAGCGTGGTGGGGACAATCTTAACTACCCGTATGTGGCTCTATACCTGCGGTCAAATAATTGTTCTTCTTTTTCAGGTACATTTGAAGACCCATACACGCTTTCTTAAGCGTGGTGGGGGAATGAAGACTATACGGCCGTGATGTCTTAGAACACCTACCATACACGCTTTCTTAAGTATGGTGGGAAAGCCCAGTTTCTCATAGTTTCCCCTAAATGGGGGAGATGCCGGGAGGCTGCCGAAATTTCGGGTAAACATAAGACTGTACTGTGGACCAAAGAACCTGAACTTGGACTCTAATTTGAACAAATCAAAGGACCTTAACTCAAGTCGAAATTAATTGAACTTGCAAGAGAACTCTTTCTCGAATGAGCTAAGTGCAATGGACATGAACTCAAAATGAAAGAGGAGCTTGAACTTAAATGAATAATATGGGACTACACTTGAACTCATCTTGAACAAGCAATTGAACTTGCAAGGCTACAGGGGGCTTGGACTTGTATTTTGACATTGAACAAGAACTTGAACTCATGCTCTGGACTAGAGCTGAACTCTAATGATTTGAGCTTGCACTTTGAACAAATGATAAGGAATTGAATTACAATTTGAACATCAAATGAATGGCATGTAACATGATTTAAATGTCCAAAATAAAACTTATAATTTTGCAAAGCAACAACATTAATCAGGCAAGTAAAGGCCAAGTAGAAAGAGAGTGCAATGAAATATTTATAACAAAAATTTTAGAGATTGCCACTTCAATTGGGTGACAAATACTAATGACCGATAGTGTCAAGCTCGCCATACATGTTGCAATCCATTTTGCAAGTATAATTCAACTTCTAAATAACAAAGATTGTAGGGAATATGGTTTAATCATAAAGTCATGGTATGAGAGGATCCTTTGGATCATGATAGCACACTTGCAGTGGTAGGCATGATACATCCCTGAATAATAATTGAGAGATATTGTAAGGGATGTGGTGATCTGCCTATGAGTTACGATGCAAAATGAGCATTAAGGAACTGTCACTCCAATTAGAGTGTAAATGTCATCAAGTAAACTCCTAATATAAGAGTAGAGTCATCTTCCTATGACGGTGAGGGACTTATCGAATTCAACATGGCTCATTCACATACAACAATCAAAGGAGCGGTAGTAAGTAATTTTCGCATACAACTTACTTGTAAGTGACGAGTAATGAAAGTCATGGTGAACTTATACTGAAGCTTTGGCTTGTATGATTTGTTGTGATAAATAAAGGAGAAAAGAAATATGCAAGCTTTATATACAAGAGCTGATGTACTAAACTCCTGCAAGCAATGAAGTGGAAAGGAATACTTAAGAAAGAAGATATGAAGGGCATTTAGCAGATAAAGCAACTGTTTTACAACACTCTGGCAATCAATAACAGAACACAAGCAACCATGTTCAATCTTGCAAGCAATGAAATAGGAGAGGGTGTATGATTTAACTGCAAACAGGTTAGCTCCTACAAATACTGGAAGATATGTAAGTTAATGTAGGAGATCATCAATCAACATACACGGAGAAATTGAGAACAAGTAAAAACACCCATGGGTTGTATGGTAGAAGGCGATGAATGTTACATCACTTTAGTAGCCAACCTCCATGTAATGTCAATCAAATACACTGATCCTTTGCAAGTAAAAGCAAGTGACTACAACAAGTGCAAACTCCTACAAATTGTAATAGAAGACCCTTCATAGACACAATATGCTATCTACAGACAAATACATCAGAGCTGTGATAAATGCAAAAGCTGTTATGTGGCACCAGAAGATCTGCAATACATACAATCTCTCTACGAATACAGATGTATGTTCAATATGCCATCTATGGGTAGATACAGAAAGACTTCAGTAAATGCAGTATCCTGTAGTCAATTTCAGTCCATGAATGAATACATCTACCTCCCTACCTGCAGTGGGGGCGGGTGCACTGCATAGGCCAAAGACCACATCAAAAGCAAGCTTCTAAGAGTCACTGTGGGAAACTCACTTTGCATATAACACCTTATATGTGAGCAAGTAAAAGAGAACTGCAGTGTATGCAGTTACCTACGAGTGAAGCAGGAGATTCGTTAGTGTACTACAATCTACCTGCTTAAATCATGCAAGTAGTGCACGACAGTCTGCCTGTACAAAGCAACAAACAACTCAGTTCACAAGTTGCTACACAACGCCGCCGGATCTGCAACCAGTATACAAGTAGACAGAAGGCGTATACGAGCTTCTAAATAGAACGTTGTATTCAAATAAGGGTCTTCCACACAGCCGAGCAGTAAATATTTCCAAAATGCCCCCGCACGTGCACCTTAATTTGTATACACATAGGAACACAAAAGGGGTAAATACAATCGTAACCCGCATGGGCCCCACCGAGCATGTTATTGATACACATGTGATGTCTAGGGATGCTGCGCGGGTTAATAAGTGAATTCAAGTTCGAGCCCGATCCTTCTATATGGGTAGATAGGAGTCGACACGGCTCGAACCATTAAACGAATATACGATCACGAGGTTGACCGAAATATTTATTTTATACATTTATATTAGGCCTTCAAGGCCTATAATCAAGAGAATTCACTCAAAAAGGCATAAAGCCTATAAAACCCAATCCTCTGTCGACATCCCGATAGAGTCGACAAGGTTCAACCCATAAATACAAATGACCCCTTAAACCTCGATGATGGCCATGTTGAATGTAAATCTCAACCCGAGGGGTTCATAAGCACTTTCAAATGTTTCCCAAATTCCCACAAAATCCAAAATTCTAAAAATTCCAAAAGTCAAAAATATTTAAAATAGAAAATTCAACCATAAATCACTTAAAGCAAAATCCATCCACTCTCCCCAATAGTTTGCTGAGGTGGACAAATTGAAAAATATTTCAGCTCACAAAGAGCTAATGCCTAGTGGAAAATATCACTAGGATCCATTTTTCAAACAATCTCCTACCAGTAAAGACGTGGTACGTGTCCTCTATAGGAAACCAGAACTCAGATTATAAAGTCCTCACAAAATGAGGGCGAAATCTCTGGGTAGTGTCTTATCTACAAACCCATCTACCTTCCAAAATTTACCCCGGAACTTAATCCTTTAAAACTCCCCCGAAGAAAGCAACAACAGGCGGAGGCCGGGGCCGAATTTTCGGAGGCAACATCGTTATCTGATTCAATCTTTCAAGTTATTGCCTTAATTGTCAACACTTTGATTTTGAGAGAACAATGATGAATTATTTGTTAAATACTGAAGATATTATTTTACAGTAATTTCTAAGATAAAAATAAAAAATGCTTACTTTCAATTCCTCAATATTTGGTTTGACAATTTGCATGAAAATAACATAATTTTGGGGAATTTTAAGGGTGAATTTGATAATTTCTTAATTACACTTATGAAATCAGAGCTTATCATGTCTTCAATTCAAAATTTAGGTGTTATAATTCAAAATTTATATTTTTATTTCTCAATTAGGTTGTTTGTATAGCTAGCTAAGGATAAGTTAGATGCTGATTATACTAAACGGATTTTTATAAATATTAATTTGATGATGAACTCATATTCATCTTTTAGTTACAATTCATTATAATTTATGATTTATTGAGCTTTAATGTATACAGTACTGCTTATTTTTGAGCCAAATAGTTTGTGTTTTATTTCTTAATTATTTGCTCACATTTGAATTCTTAATTGATTAGTTAATCTTAATTAATTATTGACTACATACCCTACATGGCAAAATCATACATTATTTGAGCAGAGCATGAGTCTATTAAGCCTAAAATGAGTTGATCTCTATTTTTTTTAAACATAATTAAACATGAGAGAATAAGCGAAAGAACGATCAAGCCAAGCTCGAAGGCACATAAAGCTTGCTCAAACTCAACTCATTTACTACACTAAGGGGCTATTTAGTATCTGATCTGTGCCTGGATTTAAGCAGGATTTAAGATAAATCCAGCCAAATAATTTTTGGAGGTCACTAAATCTAACGCCCGCGTAAATTCGGGATTTATAAATTTACGATGAAAATCCACATAAATCTATATCACATCGAGAGACGGATTTATGGACTCAGACTTAGGGAAAGAAGCGTGTGAAATGGGAGAAATATCATTACCTTCGCAACCCTAACCTCTTTGATTTGCGGTCGTCCTCACTCAGCCGGTCGTTTTCCTACGTTGGCTACACTTTTTTGGCCGCAGTTCTGTGGGCAAGCGTTCGTCATCTACGCCGAAGAGCTACGAAGAAATGGCGACGAGGAAAAGCAACAGTACAGAGAAATGGATGTAACACCCCAAAGTACCCCTTAACGGTATAAGGAGTATTGCTAACATAAACCTTTCATTAGTTGATTATACGATACTTTTGAACATGTGATAATCTTTATAAAACATTCAACATTTCAATTTTCTTACATCTCATCAAACGGAAGCAACTAATAACTTTAATTTTCAACATAAGCTACTTACATAGCCACTATAAAAATCCAAAGTAAGACATCACTTGGAAGTTTACATATCTCAAGTTTAGACTTCAAACAAGGATAAACACTAACATAGCATATGGAATACTTGACAATTTAATCTGCTATGATCTTCTCCTTGCCCTTTCCTGTAACAACAGCTAGTAAGAAAATACTGGTGAGCTATGAGGCTCCATAAGTTATGCAACTTAAAAAAAAATAATTAACTTGCATGATTATAAAATTCAGATGTTTAAAATATAAATACAAGTTAAACTACTTGAGAAAATTTCATAAAAATCTCATGTGATATTAACCTTTATTTTTTTCTTAAATCATACTGAATATCAATTTTTACTCATTAAAAGATTTGGCTATTCTTTTATAAATAATTCAATGAAGCTCAGATAAACCTAGCATTATCGTCATTAAATTACAAAGAGATCCCTTTTGCCTCTTTAGGGGTCCCTTTTGCCCCACCTGCTATGCATGTCTCATTTCTTTGGGGTCTCTTTTGCCTCACTTACAATGTAGTATCATGTTTGGGAACCCTTTTATCCTAACTACACTTGTAAGTCATACATCATATATAGCCAAACTTTACTTTTAAATTGATATTCACAAAACTTTTCAGTATTCATAAGTCATACATAAGTTGCATGCTTCATAATCACTTTTGTTCTAATATGTACACAATTAAAATGCATACCATATGCAAGAAAATTGATATCTTTTTAAAACAGTATCAATTAGGAAAACATTTAGATTAACATACAAAATCTTATTTTATACTTACCTGATTAAATTATATATTTGGTCATTCATTCTTGGAAACTTGAATGAAAAATCAATTGTATACATTAAACAAGTTTAAGAACCTTTCACTTTAATGCGTTCAAAATTAACCTTCATGATTATAATTGAAAGTCATTCTATTTAAATATGAATGCATTACTTACCTCTTTGATGATTTTTCGCCTCAATTCTTTCACCTCTCACTCTTCTTCTTTGATAAACTATCTCCAATTCACCTCTCTACATATGTATACGATGAATCCTAACATTTCCATTGATGTATACTTCTTTAGACTTGAATGAATTTATAGGATATAAAAGATAATGATAATTAATACAATTCTTACCTCTTTTTTTCTTCTACTACTTATTCTTCTTACTCCTTCATTGTATCCTCATTTAATTTGCACACTTACATCAAGCTACAATTCATCGTGATAATTTGATTAATTAACTTCCAAATCTTTATAATAGTTTTTCAATTACAATTCTATTCCATTAGATTGAGAATATCAATACATGTTTGTTGCGGGATAGAATATACACGGTGATAGAGTTAGAATTTTACATCTTAGCGTTGCACGAATATCCAGCTCACACATAAGGAACACAAGATTTTTACATGAAATACCCTGGAAAAGGGAAAAATCACGAGTCCTAGCCCAGTTGAAATGATTCCACTAGAACTTGAGTAGGTTACAGTGGGCTGACTGGCCTCCAAAGGAGATCAGATTACAAGTATCAATTGTAGGGTTGAAGTCGGGGGTATATGAAAGTTCGACGTCACACTGGCGGAACTCGGGGGGTCACCCGATGATCTGGCAGAATTCCGGGCCCTAGGTGGTGGTCCGGTAGAACTCCGGGCCTTAGGTGGTTGTCCGGCAGAGTTGAGGGCATCAGGTGGTGGTCCGATGGAAGTCTAGGCCTCAGGTGGTTGTCCGGCGGAAGTCTGGGCCTCAGGTGGTGGTCTGGCGGAGCAGAGGACGTCAGGTGGTGGTCCGGCGGAGTTGAGGATGTTAGGAGGTGGTCCGACGGAGCTCAGGGCGTCAGGCAGTGGTCCGGCGGAGCTGAGTACGTCAGGCGATGGTCCGGCGGAGCTCAAGGCGTCAGGCGGTGATCCGGCGGAGCTGAGGATGTCAGGCAGTGGTCCGGCGGAGCTGAGGGCGTCAGGCGGTGGTCCGACGGAGCTGAGGATGTCAGGCGGTGGTCCGGCAAAGTTGAGGACATCAGGTGGTTATTCGGCGGAGCTAAGGACGTCAGGTAGTGGTCCGGCGGAGCTGAGGACGTCATGTGGTGGTCCAACGGAGCTCAGGGCATCAAGCGGTGGTCTGGCGGAACTCCTACTTCAGGCGGTGGTCTAGCGGAACTCAGGGCGTCAGACGGTGGTACGACGTAGCTGAGGACGTCAGGTGGTGGTCCGGCAAAGCTTAGGGCATCAGATGGTGATCCGGCGAAACTCCGACGTCAGGCTGTCCGGCGAAACTCCGACGTCAGGCTGTCCGACGAAACTCCGACGTCAGGCTGTCCGGCGAAACTCCAGCGGTGGTGGAGGAGGAGCAAGGAGGCAAGAGCGATCTCCGATCTCTCTCTTTTCTCCTTAGGATTAGGTGTTCCTTTTCAAGAGGAGAGGGGGCTCTATTTATAGATTTTTTGGAGTGTCATAGCCCATAAATAGATGGAAGATCAAGGGTAATTAGGGAGTGGTTTGAATGGACGGTCGATGTTGAATCCCTTGATCATGGATCATTTGCTGGACATTTGAAGGTCTTAGAGATATCGGATTTTGGCGATCTTGGACTCGTTGGATTCATCTCGTCAAGCCGCTCGATTCGACTATAAGCACGTCATGTTTCAAACCCGTTTGGTAATTCAAATTGTGGTTTGAACCTTTCAACAACGCTTCGGGTCCTTGATTTGGACCCATTTGGGCTCGGATTGGGTTGAATTTGGTGTCGTTGGGTTCGTATTTTTGAGACGTTCAGTTTGACTGCAAGTTCGCTAAAATCGGAGTTCGGATGGTCCCAATTTTAATTTCGGAAGTTTTCAACTTAATTTTTGACTCATGATTCGTGCCCGATCAAGATAATTTTTTGATGATATATCACTGTTAATTCTGCACTTTCTTCTCACAAAAATCCTTCAGCGGAGACTTCTGCCTCCCCCAGCCGAGATTTCTTCCCCACTGCCGAACAAGGCTACACAATCCAGAAATCACTATGCCTACTGATCTACAGTACCCGCGGCACTGTAGCGAGCTTGCTACAGTATTTTATGCGGAGATTCGGAACTCCGCCTTTTGCTAAAGAAATTCTGCGAAGTCAATAGCCCTGGGTACCGAAACTGCCGTGACTTTAGAGGGAAAAAAGATAGAGATGGCCCACACACTAATAACCGAATTCATCATTAAATCTCAGCCTTTAGATGATATAAAGCCAACATATGCATCCTTTCGTACTTAAATCATTTGCTTAATTTATTTATTGTTAAATAATTATTTTCTTAAAGTAATTCTTTTATTAACCGTAATTAATGTTAACTAATTAATGCATATAGTTAAATAAATTTTATAATAAAATTACTTAAATTTAAATTTTCACATACCTTAAAATCTGGATCTTACAATGGAGAAGATGGAAAGAAAAACCTACACGGCTCTATCTAAATTAGAAATTAATCAAACTTAGCATTTTATTTAAACAATTTAAGCATCAATAATTAAGTAGATTAAATAAATAATTAGTATAATGATTGATAGTATAATTAAATACTCTAATTTAATTTAATTAAATAATTAGTAGTATAATTAATAAAGAATAAATACAAGGTTTAATTAATATATTTTAAAATACAAATAATTATTATCTAATTAACATTATAAATAAGTAATTAATAATAGAATATTCAAGTAATTAATGAGATAATTAATAATATAATTAAAATTTAAAACTAATTAAAAACTACTAAGATCAACATTAATTTCTTCATATTTAAATATCTAATATCTAACTGTCTTAAATCCTGAGACCTACTGCCAAACAATTTCTCAGGATTTAACAAGATTTAACATTTGTCATATCAAACAGTTTTCAAGATTTAACAGCGTCATGATTTACTAAATTCGGATTTATAGGATTTACTAAATCCCACTAAAATTAAATCTAATCCAATACCACCCATAAGATTTTATTTGGGATAATTTTCTTACTATTTTCAAAGTAATTTTTTAATATAAATTTTTTTTTAAAAATAGCAAAAAAATAATGATAAAAAATTATCTCAAACCAAGCCTAAGTGTTTATGGATGAAGAGTTTCAACAGAGATGCTTACTGTTATATAATGAAGCTGCTACAGAATGATCGATCTGGGAGAAATGAGATCTTTTCTGGTACCTCATCTTTTGCACTGCTCAGCTGTTGCCAATCTACTACTTTTAGTACTGCAACTGAACTAAAACTTTTCATTCTTCAGTTCTCTTATGAGTTTGATCTCATTTGGTCGCCTAATAATAAATCAACTAGATTTAATTAGAAAATTCACAAGGATAGCCATCAACAGTCATTAAAAATTTAATTAGTGATTTATAATAATGCAAATTACTTTTTTTTTTTCAATACTACATCAAATTACTTTCTCCTCTATCCTTAATTCCCTATATCCAACAGATATACTACTGGAAAGAGCAGAAATTTTTTTTCTTTTGAAAGAACAAATACTCATTTGTTTTTTTTTTTAATCAGAATATATTATAATGTATGTAATTATTCTGATTGATTCAATATTTGAAAAAAAAAACATAGATCTTGCTCTATTTCATCTAAATAACAGCAAAAATCTGTTAGTGGTGGTTGGCAGACCCCACAACGGTTGCTTCATGGTGATTGTAGGATCAAAACCACGAGTAATTTATTTTCTAGTCCTGAAACTCTTGCATGAATGATTCATGGAATGCCTTGAACCTGGAGATGATACCAGGGATCTTATCCTCCTGAGGAAGAATTGAACACCTTATGTGCCATGTTCCAGGAACCTGCAACCAGAGCAACGGGAAAAAAGTCAGATGGATAAGAAATAGTAACTGCAGTTCTTGAGCTAATACAATCAATACAAGAAAGCTCACCTGGCCAAAGCCAGAACCAGGAATGACGACCATTCCAGTGGCATCAAGAAGGCGGTGAGCATAGAATGCATCAGGTACTGAGTTGGCTGCCTTGGCAGCCTCAATTGCCTTCTTTGGCAAGTGAATACGGGGGAAGAGATACATGGCACCTTCAGCCTTGTTGCATGTCACACCTTCTATGCTATTGAAGGCGTCTTCTAATGCCTGCATTGAATATAAAGACGAGTTCTTCATCAAACTAATTTTTGCATAGGAGAAATTTTCTTAAGTGTGATACAATATATATATATATATATATATATATATATATAAAGAGAGAGAGAGAGAGAGAGAGAGAGAGAGAGAGAGAGAGGGGGGGGGGGAGGATCGATACTTTTGATGTGAAATGCAATTATTAGAAGAGTTAGGCTTCGTTGCTTTCATTTGGCTCATCTCCCCCTCAAAGTGTTTGATAGGAAATACTTGAGTTCGCAATCAAACCTATTACTAATTGGTGAAAACACGAGAATAACGCAAAATCTGGGTGAAATCAGCCCAAAATGATGGATTGCAATAAGAGAATCAAAGCCAAACAAACACGAAAACAAGATACAAGTGATCCTCAATTCGAGAGGAGGGTCGTCTCTCCCAAATCTCTAAACAAGGTAGTCTAGAGCCAGAGACGCCAAGGAACTTCAATAGAAATCAAATCAAGCATGTCCTAACCCTAAAACACCTCATGCTATTTAATACATAAACTTTCCAAATCAATTTTCCCTCCAAAGCCCAAGCCGCCCCCTCCTTTTCTAATTTGAACTCAATTGGAATAGTGGGACTCACTATTGTGGGAGGCAAGCATAGAAGAGGCGGGACTAGTTCACCTCCTATAAACAAAAATCGGCTCTGGACAGGCCGATTTGGCCGGTTCAGGAGGAATCGGCCTATCAGCGTTCTTCCAATGCATCCACTTTCTTGGCCGCCATCGATATCCGGATTTTGATTGGACTCAAAAATCTGAATTTCGACCCCAAAAACAGCAAAACCACCCCTCTTCGGACAAAAAAAAACCGCTGGATTTCACAAAAACAGCCCAAAAACAGTCCCAAAAACTGCTCTGATACCAATTTGATAGGAAACACTTGATGATCTCAAGTAAAACCTATCAATTTTGGAAAAGCAGCAAGAAGTATCCACCAAACGCTGAAGAAAAACCAGAAAACAGTAATTTTATTGCAATAATCAAGTATTACGGAAGGAAAATACCAAGATATAGTTGATCCTCAATTCGAGAGGAGGATCTATCTCTCCCAATCCCTAGACGCCACTAGAACCCAAGACACCAAGCACTAAAGACACCAAAAACAACCACCAATTATTAAATAACCCTAACCTTAATTTTCTCTTCCTATTTAAAGCATAAACTTAAACAACACTAAATGGTTATAAATATATAATTAAAAAAATAAACTTAAACAACACAAGCCAAATCTCCCTCCAGCCCTAGCCGCCCCCTCCTTCCTAATTGGATTCCCTACTGGGGTCCACAATTGCTTGGGCAACAATCCCTAGGGGGCGGACCTGCTTGGTTCGCCTCTTGTAAACTTGGGCCAGCCCCTTGCCTAGGGCCAGCTGGACCAGTCCAGCATGGACCAGTCTAACATAGTGCAATCTATTTCATGATCAAATAAAGTTTAGAGCAATTTTGATGGCAATCGAGGTGTCCCGATGCTCTAATAAGCGACATATCTGTTATTCTCCTTCTTTAATGCACTCAATTGATCGTGGAACATATGTAGAGCTCAACACCCGAAATCCGAAGTTGATATGGATCTGCAAGCCTAACTCAACCCGTAGGTCCTGCACCGCGTTGACGCGTTCCTCCCAATGTCCCATATGACTGTGTGGTCTGTGTCCCGCATTCTTGCCCGCAGGGCCGCACCGGTGCTGACGGTGCATTGCGCCACGCCCGCGACTGGTATCGGCACCCGCACACCAGTGGTTCGTATTTTGCCTCGCATGGTCGCACCTGCGTCCTACCCCCATGCACTCAAGTGCTCGACCCCAAGGCCCACTCACCTCTCGAGCACTATTGGACTCGCACAAGAGTCGGCCGCGCGCACTACAATGCCAGACTCACACCCACTCGCGACCCCGCACCCCACTCGCAGGTCGCGATCCTGCTCCCCGTGTGCGACCCCACACCATGTAGCAAGCCCTCGCTCGCCTGATCTACACCCGGGTCAGCGTGTCAGGTCAGGTTGACCCAGGTTTGGCGCTGGTCGGGTCTAGGTTCAAACTTCTAACCCGTTTCTAGAATCAAATCGGGTTTGAGTCGGGTCAAATAATGACGTGTCATTTTCGGGTTGGATCCGAACCTGACCCGAAAACACATTTTAACACCCGTAGCTGATGACACTGAAAATATACATTGAAGTGAAAAGGTTATCTCTTTAAAAAAAAAAGTCTTTAAAAGCACTAAAATTGTTAGTGCGCTTCCTATCTAATAGATGGAAAGAATTCCAACTGATAGCAGTAATTTTTTCTCTCGAAAATGGGATGAAAAGTGCGACGAAAGTGATTATATTAAGGTCAGCATTTTTCTATGTTCCATTATATCCTTTACTAAAGATGGGCAACACAAAGCACATTATAAAGAACATAAATCCTATATAGAATATGATGATACATCATTCAAAATCTATGTGAAACAGACCAAGAACTCAAGGTCGTCACTGAAACAAACAACCTAAAGAGATATAGATTGGATTGCCAAAAGCAAATCAACATCCTCATAGTCTTTCAATTTGACCTTCGTCAGCCTAGCATTACTCAGACTTGACAGCCTTTTGGACGAAAGATGAGATTTTAATGTACATATGGCGAATCCTTCACTGCCTTGATCCACTTGGCTACATCCACCACATCTTGGAAGAATGACGAAAAGAATATTTTTTTAATGCTTGTTTCAATAGTATTTCAAGCAGTAGTTAATGTATATTAATTGGTATGCCACAACATGGTCTATATAATGAGTTCTCTTCAGGTGAGATCAAGACGGAAAACAACATGAATGGCAGATAGGTATGGATCTTCTAAATTCCATCAAAGACTATCAACATCAAAGAATGCAGAAAAGGTCGTTAATAATCCGGTAGTGAAGGTTTATGTCAACAAAACCATTAGGCGTTAAGATACTTTAAGATGTGTGGCAACTTGGAGACGTATGATGGTGAGAACGTGGATGAATCGAAGAACTTGATTGACCATACAATAGATGTACAGCAAGTATATAGCTTCAAAGAGAGATGGACAATATGTACAAGGCCCACAAATGAATTCATTGTCGTATGGCTGACAAATGAATACTAGTGATACCGTAGTAAGCATTTAAGGATTAATTTATTTGGATTTATTATCAAAATGCTTAATTCCATTGACTACCATTTCAAATACAAACCAATCATTTGGTTTTCAGTTTGGTGATGTCCATTTTCGACTAGGGCACAGCTACCACAAGCATAATTTGTTTCTAAAATGATACAACCTCATTTGACTTGGATGGGATTCCAATCCCCCCTGTTCCTTTTATTGCTATTGGGTAACATTGAAAAAAAAATACTATATATTCAGTGGATTTAGCAAGCTATTTCAAATAACCAAAATGAAACTTGCTAAGAAACTGCATCTAAAAAAAGAACCTCCAACACAAACTTCATAATGGGTGTCGCTGAAATTCCTAACTACGTACACAACCAACTTTTATCTAACCAGAAGGAATGGAAGGTAGCATTACCCAAATATTTTTGCTTCTGATGCTGGAAATGAGTTCCCTTAGTTCTAGAAGATGTCTTTGTCATCAATGTATGGCGAAGCAAGAATAAAGCTACAATAGATTAGAAAAGTGTGGCATGAGCTGTTAAACCTATTTTGTGCATTTTTTTCATAATTTCTATCCATTTGACCTTCAATCTACTCACTCCTTCATAATCTTTTGACATTAATTTTATCCACTGAGATAAAAGGCTTGTTGTTGTAGTCGTTGTCTCATTAGTACTTCTTCTATCATTTGTTATACAAGTTGAAATCGCCTAATTATAGATGATACTCCCATCATACCAATAATATAATTATGTCCCAATCTAACCTTCCTAATTTTGCCACACATGAATTTAATTAAATTGTCACTCATCCACAATCAATTTGACAATCAGGGCCATGCATAGAAACATGTAATCCTAGGTTTGCATAGTTAATAGAATCAAAACTATAATAAACTTTAACCTTAGCACGGCATGCCAAAGATGACAAAATCCCATCCCTCTCTATGGTGAATGATTCATATGATTCATCTCCAGGCTGCAAAAGTTAAAGGAATACGTTCTAATTAAAATACTAGTACATGAAATCAGCTAAATTAAGTTGCATTTGTCTTTGAATGAGATTAAGGAATAATTTTTCTCATCAAAATATAAGTTTAGATGAATAAATTTCAGCAATCACCTTAGGCGGATTCATGATAAGACTAGCAAGAATCTGGCCTGACATGATTGGACAACAGTGATTTACACATGCCAACTTGTAACTATGTTCTCTCGCAGCATAACTAAAGCCAATAGCCTCCATGTACCCACCTCTTTGTCCACATTCTCCATAGAACCCTAAGGCAGGAAACCATTTATATGTCATAAATGAGACATTCGAGCTTAATCATTAATTATTAGATATGTCTATTATATTTATATAACAACAAATACAGGCAGTACATGAAAATGCATTCCATCATCTGAAAGACAAGAATAACAATATACCCTTAGAGGCAGAGTGAAAAGATACTAAGGAAATATCTTTGTCGCAATATCCCATTGATCTAACAATCTTCTTGAACGAATTGAATTTCTTTTCTTCAACGTAAATATTATCTTGGTATACCTATGAGGGAGTGCAGCATCTTCGTTTACTTCAGTAATGACCAACCTCAATATTAAATATAAGAAAATATGAACAAAAATAAATTCAAAACTAATCCAAGTTATCTGAATCATGTGAAGAAGATATCATTGGATAACCTTTTGTCATTATTTACATGATGGAAGAATGATAGCAAATGAAAAAAAGATACATTAATATGAATACACTAACCTCATCTGCTAGAATAACTAGAGATTCTTTCTTGCAAAACTCTATTATCTGTCTTTGGTTCTCCTCCACGAGCACCTAAACAATAGGGGAATGTTATGGCGAAGACAGAATTTTTTATTATGGGGGCACATAGTAACTTTTTTATTGACTGTAATTTTTTATATAAAGATGCATCTATGTATATTCTCCATTTTTTTAAAATTATCTCCATTATTAATTTATAAAAATAAAATCAGAAGCATAAGACTAATTTAGTAGATTACCTAAGCCGTTTATCTGAAAAGCATATTTCTCTTATTTTTCAAAATCATGAAATCATAAGGAGAATATACGAATAATTTTTTGATATATGCAAATTATAAAGAACAATTTTTTTGCAAGTGATTGAATATTTAATAGAACAGAAAATTGATAAAAATAAACACAATTAGAATTTAAATTTTGGAAGATCTAAATTTCGAACAATAATTACATTCTAGCTTAAGAGAGTTAAGAATATTAGACGAAAAAAAATGAAAATATGGAATTGCATAATGCATGGCTTCTATTTTTTTTTCTAGTTATTCCGTATATTCTTATTTCTTTGATGAAAAACAAAGCTTTTTAAGTAATTAAATCATTAAAATAAAAAATAAATTATTTAATAAAACAATAACAACATCAAGTCATTATCCCACTACGTGAGGTCGGCTATATGAATTTTTTTTCTCCATTGTGTCCTATTAAGAGTCAAATTCTCATTTAAATCTAATAAAAAATATCATTTCTAATACTTCATAATCAAGTTGTTCAGGTCTACCTGTACGTTTCTTAACATAGGCCAGATCAAATACATCTACTATTCTAAACGGGTCATCGAAAAACCAACATTTTATGTGACCAAGCCATCTAAGGCGACCCGCTCTAATCTTATCTACCACTAGAGCTACTCCAACCCTTTTCACGTATATACTCGTTTCACATTCTGTCTCTAAGTGTAAAGTCACTCATCCATTTGAGCATCCTCATCTCTGCAACATTTAACTTTATTTTATGCTTCTCTTTTAATGGCCAACATTTTATGTCATAAAGCATTATAGGTCTCACCACTATCTTATAAAAATTTCCCTTAAATTTGAGGAGTGATTTTTTCTATCACTCAATAGGCCCAATGCATTCCTCCACTTCAACCATCCAACTTAAATTCTACTAATAATATCTCCATCTCTTTTACTATCACTTTGAACAATAGACCCAAGAAATCTAAAATGTGTACTCTTTTTAATGACTTAATCACACAAAGTCACAATCCCCCCACTAGATCTATTACTACTAAAATTACACTCCACGTATTCGGTTTTATATCTACTCAAAAGAAAACCTTTAGGCTCTAAGGTTGACCTCCACAAGTCAAGTTTTCCTTCAACTCACCATCTACTCTTATCAACAAGAAGAATATCATTATAAAAAAGCACACACTAGGGCACATCTTCTTGCAAATGTCTACTAAGAATATCTGTGACTAAAGCAAAAAAGATATGGGCTTAAAGCTAATCCTTGATGTAATTCAACTTAAATAGGAAAATACTTGGTCAAATCACCTAGTGTTTGAACACAACAGCTCCTATATACATATCTTTAATGACTTGAATATAAACACTATTAACTCATTTCTTTTCTAGAACTCTCCAGAGCACTTCTCTTCCAACTTTATCATATGTTTTCTCTAAATCAATAAATATCATATGTAGATCCTCCTTATTCTCTCTCAATAAATATATAGCTTCCATAGTAGACCTACCCAACACGAATCCAAATTGATTTTGAGAAACATTAGTATCACGTCGTAATCTATGCTCAATCACTCTCTCCCAAAATTTTAATGTATGAGACATTAATCTAATTCCTCTATAATTTGTACACACTTGTGCATCACTTTTTTTTCTTAAAAATAAGAACCAACACACTACTTCTCCAATAGTCTGGCATATTTTTAGCTTTCAAAATAATATTAAAATTTTTAGTAAGACAATAAGTCCTTCATCTGGATCTCGACTCTCGACGGACAGTGGCAGCGGCAACGGGGGCGGGATGGCGGCGGCAGCAGCACAGACGTGACGTGACGGGAGACAAAACACCTAACGCGCCGACACGAAGTGACCTGAGTTGCTGACGAGACAGGTCTCACGCGGGATGTTGCAAACGGGTCAATCCGGGTTGGTTTCGGGTTTCCGGTCAACCTGAACCCGACCCAGTTTTACAAACAAGTTGGAATTACAAATCCGAACCCGACCCGTATGACAAACGGGTTGACACGAATCCAGAATTTTTCAGGTCGAGTTCGGGTCGAATGTTGGGTCAAGTCAGATTTTGACACCCCTACTTATCAATAATATTTGCTCACCAACAGAGGATCAGGCTTAGCCATTGATTTTTGTGAATTATTATGAGAACGTTGAGCTTGAAAGTTCTCATTTTATAGTGAATTTCATTTGAAAAAGGGCATTATAGACCTAATGTGAACATAAAATAAAATCTCTTAATAGATTTCAGAAGCGTATGTTAGCTTAAAAATTCAAGTCTTATCGACTACAGACCTTTGATGGAGGAGTGTTAGAACTTGAAATTTAAATTTACTTTCATTTTAGCCCACTTAGCATGCTCGGACATTAAATTTGAGCACCTGACACATTGGTCGGAGAACATGGGGGAATTTAAATTCACTGTTTAAATGATGTGCATGCTTTTCAATTCATTTGCACAAATGCACTTGCATAGTGCATTCACGTATTTTGACTATATTTGCACGTTTTGCAGTGCGCTCGCCCGATGCATATGTACAATTTTCAAAATATTTTTTACTCAGTATATTTGCATGCATTTCAAAATAGTGGTGCACTTCTCGAAACAACACACGCTTTTTGAGTTAAAAGATTTAAAACTCATTTATTATTTTCTAGTCCGCGTAGCATTCTCAAACGTCACACTTATTAAAGCATATGCAGACTTTTCATTTTCAAAAGAGTTTACAAAATTTTAAAATTGATTGTGATATTTGGTTACAATTGCATGCTTTTTAAAGCGAGAAGTTTAAAATGCATTTATATTTTTACTATCCATGTAACATTATCAGTTGTATGCTTATATATTCATCATGCTCGTCGAAGCACATGCGGACTAACCATTTTTAAGAGTTATTTTCTTGTGTGATTTTCAATTACTTGTGCGTATACTTGCACAATTTTCAGTGCACATGTATGATGCATATGTGCGACATCTAATGCAATTGATGCATTCGCACGTTTCACGATGCATTTTAATAGAGTTTGAAGGTTGTCTCGTAATGTGTGGATATGACTTGAAAATATCCAAATATGATTACTTCACACGCCTTCATGACCCTTGCACGAATTTCAAGATGTCATATCAGGTTTGGATGCCATCTCTTAAAATTCATGTAAGTTCCTAAACTATGCAACTTTTAATTTTTCACATTTATATTTTTTAATTTAAAAAAATTTAACAATCATCTTCTGTCCACTTGCACGAACATGTTGTCGATCCGGGGGCGAAGAAGACAAGCTAGGGTGGCACATTTCACATGCTGTACTTTTTATTATTTAAATATTATTTTTACAAGTCATGCAACTTCATTTCACACAAAACCTTCTTCACTATAAATATGGAGGGTGGGGAGGTTCATTTCACACATTCCAAACTTCGGTTGAGTTCATCATCGCAAGTTCTTAGGGTCATTGTTTAAAATTATGCAATTTGAGGCTCGTCTTGAGGCCCACCTTAGCGGCTAGCGCAATTCCAGTGAAAAATGTCTCGAGGCTTATGTCTCGAGCTTTCTTATGAAGCTTGTGCCTCAGCTTAGCTAAACTTGCCTTGAGGCACACCTCACCTCACTGATGTGAGGCGTACGCCTCAACCTATTTATATATTTTTTTCTTAAAACTTACCTAAATCCTAAACTAAATCCCCAAACAAACCACGCCTTCATGCACCACCAAGCCATAGCAACTTCCTCGCGACACTGTACAAACGACGTCTAATCACGAAACGGACTTCGTCATTGCATTTATAACATCTGAGTCACCTAAAAATGATTGTAATTTTGCCCAATTGACTCCGCGCGGGAAATTGCACTGATCTTGAGGCAGGGACACGCAAATTGAGGCGTGATTGACTATTTTAATGTTATTTCTCCCATTCTGTTATTTTAAAATGATAATTATGATATTATTATTATTATTAATAAAATTAAATAAATAAAAAAGAAGTACGCCTCGTACCTATTCGACGTCGACGCCGTTTACATCGTCTCCCCCGCTTTTTTGCCCAAACCCCACAAGATGCTCTTTGGCGTCGTTAAAATGAGAAAGCAGGCGAGGCTTTCATTCTTCTTTGACAAAAAACTCTCGCTCACAACTTCTGCTACTGAATCCTCCACACCCAACCTCCAAACCTCCAGCTGATCTCAATAGCCGAGTAGCTCTAAACAAAGCCCGATCTCACTTCCTCCTCCCAGCCCAACCGGCTGAAACCCACGCGAGTGCCGATCTCCCTCACAAGCCCCGATCCTTCCTGATCTTGCCTCCTGTTCGAATTCTTCATAGCTGCTCGATCTGGTTCTGTTCTAGCCGAACTCCCGCACACTTGCTCACTGAACAAGCATCTCCATAGCATGATCCCACACTGAGCCGAATACTCCGACACATGCCTCCTGTCCGACCGAGCTCTACCCGAACATCCTGATTCCTCCAACCGAAGCCATGACCTCACCAACTCAACGCCTCCTCGCTGCCCATTCGCACCTTCTGGTCCCGTATTCCTTAGGCCGATCCCAACTGAGCTCCCCACGCTACAACCAATAATCTCGATCGAGCGCCCTTGCACACGAAAGAATTGCTCCGATCTCCAAGCCACACGACCGATCCCTCCTCAAGATGCTTGATCCGGCTTCACTCCGATCAGCCTCCCGATTTCCCTCTCTTCCTCACAGCTAAATGAACCCATAGCAGCTCGATCCCTTCACCCAAGCACCTCACGCCCGAACTCCCTATTCAAACCTCCGAACCCAAGTCCCTTCTGGCTCGAACCCATCCCTCCCTCTGTGCTGAACCGAGCTCTTTCAACAACAGCTCCGCATTGAAATCCTTCTCCAGACCTTGTTGAAGTATCCAAAACCGCAGCTAGAAGTGTCACGACCCGGCCCGGCTAGCCCGAATTAACGGGGCGGGAACAGAAGGTCCTACGGATGAACATCAAAAGATCAATTCTTAAAACATAACACTTGCGATTCATAAATAACAAGAATATAAATAATTCATCCAACACATGAATACGAAAGAGCCACTAAAAACTTCCACTAAAAACTTCCAACATAGAATTTGTTCAAACTTCAATAATTATAACCTAAACAGGAAAACATAAACATAACTTAAACTTAACTTAAACATACATTGAGTTCACATTAATAATCACTAAGTTCATCACTTAAACCTCAAACTCAGTACAGACTCAATATAAATAACCATATAAGAACCTTTCTTCCTGAGTCCTTCTACGACGGTAGGTGTACTGCCGCCTTGTAGCCATCACTTATCTCCTGAAAAATATTTTGAAACGTAGGATGAGCTTACTCGCTCAGCAGGTAATTCATAACTCAAGTAATTTCATAAGTAACATAAAACAGAACTTTTAAGGAGGAAAATCATTTCATATCAATATATAAATCATAACATTTCCATTTTTCTTGAATCATACTTTCATTTTTCTTTCAGTAACGTTTCATTCTTTCATTCTTTTCCTTCACCATTTAATATGCAAAAATAAATGCAATTATACTTATGATAAAAGTATACACCCGTCACAGGAGCCACCGTCTAGTACCATAAAGGTACTCCTTTACCATTTCCATATCCTTTATCATTTTAACGTGCACGAGTACAGCGTCCCCAGCTAGTACCATCAGGGGGTGAGCTCCATCTATCAACATACACATGCAAGTAGTATACTATATCATATCGTCTCATTCTTATAACACATAAACCTTATATGATAATGCCATGGAATGTAACATATAACTTTATCGCATGATTAATCATTCATCAATTCCTATATATCTCTGTCTAATAATGTTTCATGCTCCAATGTTTTCCTTAGAATTTTACATGATCATAACATATAGTAATACAACTGGTAGTTTAACTAAAATGAAACATTATAGCATGTCAAATCTTTAACATTTATTGAAATAGAAACTTATAAAATTAAAAAAGGTATGAATACCTACCTTACAAGTATCGACCACAATGTTGCGCGACGTTTGCTAACCACTTGACTTCGTCTTAATCCACACCTAAAGATGATTATAATAGCATTAAGCATACATCATAATTATTCCAATAATTAATATGATTAATTTTCTAATTTTCGGAATTATTTAAAACTCAATATTTTGGAAACCCTAAACTTCTCAATTTTGGCAAATTAGTACACCAACCTCATCCCTAAATATACCCTAATAATTTCCTTATTTATTTTCGGATTTAATTAATTAGAAAATTATGAAAAATGGAATTTCTTACAAAAATCCAAAATTTTGCATTATGAACCTTCCTAAGACCCTTATAAATCAATTATGTGAAAGCACTTTAAAAGAATTTGATTTTTGGGAAAAACCCTAATTTTTCAAAACTTGTCAAAATTTAATGAAATTCATTTTTTACCGTTAAAATACTTCCCTAAACTTCCCCTATTGATTTCGTAATGAAATTCCAAGTTTCGGCGAAACCCTAAAAATTTTCGATCTCAAAATTTTGGGAAAATATTTCATTTTTACCGTTAAAATACCTCCCTACATCTTCTCTATTAATTTCATAAAGAAAATTTGAACAAAAATCACATTTTGGAAAACCCCTAGAAATTTCCTTTGTAAATAACTTGAGATAGAGAAGAGAAAATGGAATTCTAGAACATACCTTCTTCTTCCCTTGACCTTCTCTTCAATTTCCCCTAAATTTTTCGCCAGAAAACCGTCGCCGGAGCCGTGCCCTAGCTTCCCCCGTCGCCTCACCCGTCCGCCTCTTGTCCGATCCCTTCCTTGTTCGGTTTCGGCCGAATGAAAGGGGGAGGGATCGGTTCACTTGTTTTAGGGAGAGAGATTTCCAAATGACCTATCTACCCTCACTTAAAGCCTCTTCCTTTCATTACTTAACAAGGGTAGTTTGGGCATTATTGAGCTTCTAAAATTTTTATCTCTCAAAATAATCAAAATTTCATATAAGTTCTATACATCAATTTGTTCAGAATTTTGCGTAGAATTTTATAAAATTATTTTCGTTACATTCCGTTAACTTCAAAAATTTCACTTAAATTTCGTCACGACGCATCGAGATGCCTGCGAGACCTAAGATCGTCAAATTTTCGGGTTATACAAGAAGCCTCCTACATCCACCTCACTACAACCAAATCCACTCCAACTGCTTTGCCCAAATCTTCTAAAGCTGAAATATCTGCGCTACATTACAAGCCTTAAACGGCCACTTTTATCATTATTACTAATAGTATTGTTATTATTATTAATATTAATATTATAACTATTATTATTACATAAAAAAAGAGAGAAGAAATCAAAAGAAAAAAAAAAGAAAGAAGAAAGTTCAAACAAAAGAAGAGAAAAGAAAAAAGTGAAAGAAAAAGAAAAGAGATTTTTGTGCCTCGATCTTCATGCACGTTTTCCTTGACATTGTCGTCACCTCGACACCACCGTCGATCTCCTCGTGAAGGAATAAATGTCACTAAACTCAAAACTCCAAAAATCTTATTTTCGGCGCTTATGGCGCGGCAAACAATCACCTATATGCGCTTTACTCAGCACGGTAGGAGGAAACTCGTTGCGGCACTTGCGGCGAGACGGGTGAGTCTTGTGCATGCTTTTCTTAGCATGTTGGAGTAAAACCTAAGTACATGTGCATGACCTTCTATGTCTGAAGACCCATTAATGCCTTTCTTGGCGTGGTAAGATTGAAGACTACGGCCGCGGTGTCGCCTGACACCGACCATGCACATTTTTCTTGACGTAGTGGGCAAGCTAAGACTCCCCAAATTTCCTCTAAATAGGGGAGACGCCAGGAGACTGTCGAAATTTAGACTGAAAATGCACAGAACTTAAATGAATAGCATACAACATACTACGAGTCAAGTTGTGTTTGTGGAATTCGAGACAAATGCAGCCCACATGACAATTAATAACATTCATTTGCAAACAAGCATGGTGAGTTCCCGGTAAGCATGGGAATGCATACAACATACTACAAGAAAGATCAAGAAACCTTCAATGAATGCAAGCTCCTACGAGCCACTGTAAGAGGCCCGTGATGCATACAACGGTCCTGCCTACAAGCAATAGTAATGGATGTATTGCAAGTGGGAGGGATCCCCTACATGTATGAGCAAGGAAATGGCAGCGACCGCTACACACTGCCTGTGCGCAAAAGCAATGAGCCCGTGATAAATACGAGCTAAAGAAGACTCGTCATGTACACAACGTGCTATCTTCGAACAAATACAAAAGAGTTGTAGAAAATGCAAATGCCTACGAGCTAAGCTGGCAACTTCTGAATACCCGCTGATGACCTATGAACAAATCCAACAAAGCTTGCAATGCACAATAGCTCGCTCACAAGAGGCAACGAGCGACCCGTAATGCAACGCTAAGATTCACCTGTAAGCAGAAGCAGGAAATTTGTAGTAAAATCGCGGGCCACTGGTAAACTGGTGTAGCAAATTTGCGATACCAGGATGTCACATCAAATAAATTAGCTCACTTGCAAATGACAAGTGGAAGGCTCCTGATGCTTCGTACAGCATATTTGCAGGCTGAGTACACTCCCGCAGGCTGAGTACTGAAGAAAATAAAAGCTTGCATAAGAAGAAATGAAGCGCAACGCCACACCACCGGATCCACAATACTCATACAAGCGAACAGAAGGTGTTTATAGATTCCAAAATGAAACCTTGCGTACTCGTCAACGATGGTCATCTGCATAGCTGGCTATAACTGAATGTCGCAAAAACACCCCCTCATGCATTAAGATGTGTATTGGCACATTCATAACATGCATACACTGCAACGTACAGGCTCCCATTACGCAAACATATCATTCAAACCTGCAAAATACATCGCACCGTGATGGCGCATTATGTTAACATGCAATCGTGCTGTACATTCACACATTTTAGAATACAAAATGCATTGTGCATATATGTGCTGCGATATACAAAATGCACTACTCAAGCATATTATCTAACATGCAAAATGTGCTATACAACGGTAGCGTAGCACGGCAGTGCACTACGCCGATATGCGAATACATCATTCACTACATAAAAGTGCTTAATCGTATGCAAATGTATTATACAAGCAAACAGGCAATGCACGTATACATCACACCTGCATATCATGCAAATATATCATACACTATGTTAGTGTGTTAAATCACTACATCACATATCAAGCACATCATAGAAGATGTGCTAACATATATGCATACATGCAAATACACGAATATCTACGTAAATAATGTTAACATGCAGATGAAAACAAGTGCGTATGCGAGGATACTGATATGTCGTACAAACATGATACATTGCACACATATAACTGCTACACAAATATATTACGCAAAATACAAGCAAAGGCATAATCCCGCATGGGCTCTGACGAGCGTGATGTATATACACAAGTAACATCTAAGGATGCTGCGCGGGTCAAAAAAAATGAACTTAAGATTGATCCCGATCCTTCTATATAAATAGATAAGAGTCGACACGGCTCAAACTGTCAAACAAATATACGATCGCAGTGCCGACTGGGATATTTGTTTTATACGTTCATATTAAGCTTCAAGGTCTACAACAAGAAAAGATTCACTAATACAAACATAAAAACAAAAACGAACACGATCCTCTATCGCCAAGTAGATAGAGCCGATAAGGTTCAACTGATAAAGTAAAATTGCCTATAAGTACTCCAATGAGGGCCGTGTTGACAGAAGATCTCAACCAAAGGGGACCCCAAACATTCAGGATGCCTCCAAATTTTCATAAAATACAATCAATTGACTTTGATGTATTCATGAATAATGTCAATATTTAAGATTGAAATAAAACACCTAAGCATTTAAAAAAAATACATATCCACCCTTCGCAACAGTTTGCCGAGGCGGGCAAATATGAAAATCACTTCAGCTCACAAAGAGCGAATGCCTATTCGAGAATATCACTAAAATTCATTCTCAAATTATCTTTTGCCAGTAAGGACGTGGCAAGTGTCCTCTAACAGGTGAATTTGCCACCAAATGACACTACAGGTAAACGGTTATGACTGGAACCCTCTGACCGGGTGATTTTGCAACCAAATGACACCATTAAATTATGGTCATAATTAGAGCCCGTATGCTCCCCAACGGCTTCAAATCCTTGAGTAATGAATCAATATGATATGATCAATAGGGCACAAAGCCCTCTTTTAGCTAAGGTGGATTCAAATCTTTCCCCTTAAGCAAATATTCACCCAAGGTCTACAAGGTACCCATGGACGAAGCAACTCATGGCTGCCGACAAGGATCCTTCTGTCAGGTTGGGTCGACTACTTCCTCTAACTAAATAGACCAAGGATCGTGATGATCAACGACGACAAAACCATGGGATCTTGATCAGGTTCATCATATTTCCTCCACCATCCGATTTAAGTGTAAGGTGGTGAATTTCTAATTTTAAATGTTAAATTTCAAGTATCAAAACCCTGTTGCTACTATACACCAAGTACTATATTCTCAAATTATCTTTTGCCAGTAAGGACGTGGCAAGTGTCCTCTAACAGGTGAATTTGCCACCAAATGACACTACAGGTAAACGGTTATGACTGGAACCCTCTGACCGGGTGATTTTGCAACCAAATGACACCATTAAATTATGGTCATAATTAGAGCCCGTATGCTCCCCAACGGCTTCAAATCCTTGAGTAATGAATCAATATGATATGATCAATAGGGCACAAAGCCCTCTTTTAGCTAAGGTGGATTCAAATCTTTCCCCTTAAGCAAATATTCACCCAAGGTCTACAAGGTACCCATGGACGAAGCAACTCATGGCTGCCGACAAGGATCCTTCTGTCAGGTTGGGTCGACTACTTCCTCTAACTAAATAGACCAAGGATCGTGATGATCAACGACGACAAAACCATGGGATCTTGATCAGGTTCATCATATTTCCTCCACCATCCGATTTAAGTGTAAGGTGGTGAATTTCTAATTTTAAATGTTAAATTTCAAGTATCAAAACCCTGTTGCTACTATACACCAAGTACTATATATCTGTTTGATGACTAGCCTTAATCGAAAGTTCTCTCTCGTTATCGGGAGGGATAATTAACTATAGGGGCTTACTCTTATAGGAAACCTAAACTCAAATCATAAAATTCTCGCAAAATGAGGGCGAAATCTCTGGATAATGTTTTATTTAAACTCAATCAGCCTTTTGAAAATTTGCCTTGGAACCCACTTGTTAAAACTCTCCTCGACGACCTGAAAAAGAAAGGAGCCGCGAATTTTCGGAGCCCACACTTATGCAATTTTTTTCTTCATCTGCACATCAATTTGTTACTTCATAGTTCAATAGAAAGTTAATATGTCATCCTTTAACATATTGTTTGGATATTATATAAAAATTTACTTTTAACATTTAATTTCACATTATACAATTTTTGGATTTTAAGGCTTACGTCTTGAAACGCCTTGAGGCTTATGCATCACCTCACGAACGAAAAATGTCTTAATACCCAATTGCGCAATTTTAAACTTTGCTTAGGGTTTTCAATGTAACAATGAGGTTTGGGTTTCTTAGTTGTCAGAGGGAGACAAGGACTGTGGTTGTAACTGGGAGGATATAAGCAAGAAACGTGCCATGAGAGAAGTTCATTGGTTCGTCGTTGCCAAGACGGGTCGACAAGGTTTGTTGGTTAGTTGGGTAGGTGGAAACGGGTATGGAACAGTGCGAAGTAGGATGGCCACAGTTCGATTTCCAGAGTGGCTTTGCTTGCGATGACTGGAGCTGGGAGAGAAGAGAAGATGAGAGAGGATGGAAATCCGAGTGCGAACAAGTAACAGGGAAGAGAAGAAGAGTGACAGAGGGAAGGCGATATCGTGTTCGAGCGGAAATAGGCGGAACAGGCGAGTGAGATGCGGGTTTATACTTCTTTTTTTTCACCTGCGACAGCCATAATACCAGATGGAAGAGGATGTCGCGCCGCTAAGGCACGAAATTTGAGGCTATGGGCATAATTTGATTTTGAAATTAAGATGTTTATTTTTAAAAAAAATCAAATTTAATCAAATAAAAGATAAATAAAAATAATATGTGACTCTTTCTCGCAAAATTTTGTCACCCTAAATATGTTAATTTCAGGTCGTCACCTTGCACCACAATCTAAGCAATATGAGTGTCCTTTCCGGCTATGATATATTTTGGATGCAACGACAACATTACGTTTCGTGAAACGAGTGATGACAGGGTCCTTTTCATCATGGGCGGTGAGTTTTAGACTAATCTTACACGATGTCGTGTACGTTGCCCACCATCTTCATCATGTTTAGTCGAGTTGCTTTGTGGCATAGTTATGGAGGTCAACAAAGCTATGCGTCTGTGAAGAGAGGTGATAGCAAAATTTTCCTATATTTTTTGGAAAGATAGAACAATAGGAGAGGTATTAAGCTAATTTGAATAGTAGGCAAGCTATAAAAAGAAATAGAAAGTATCTAAGGAGTAAGTTGGCACTGTTTAATGTACCACGATAGAAATATTGCACATAATTATGATGAGTATTCTATTGGCAACCAAAAAGAGTTTTACTTTCATTTGCAACAAATCATGATAGACTATTATTTCCTTTAAGGGATCATTTGGTTTGGTGAAAAAGGAATACAAAGTAAAAGAAAAACAATGTATTTGAAATGTAGTATATTTGAAGTATTTTGGAATTATTTGGTTTAGTCTAAAATAAATGAAGGAGATTAAGTTGTATTTGATTTAAAATAAAATGAATGCAATGTACAGCTAGCAGGCGGTGGTCAGTGATGCGTCCAGTGGCCGACAACAGCGGCTTGTGGTGCATACAAAATTTAGTCAAATTGGTCGGGTTTTAATACATCACAAATATACTAAGGTTGGTTTGTACTTCATTAAAATTTTATTTTGTATTTCTTCTTGCTTCAAATCAAACACCAATCTTTTTTAAATCCATGCATTTGGAATAATTTACATCCCCTTTACTTCAAGCCAAAGTCACCCAAAATAAAAGATAAAAATTGTTACACGTCAAACATGTCTGGCATCTTGATCAGCACAAGATGGAATTGTGGGCTCCGAAAATTCGGCCCCGGCCTCCGCCCGACTTTTTGGTTTTCGAGGGGGGAGTTTTAACGATTTATGTTCCGGGGTAAATTTTGGAAGGCAGATGGGTTTGTAGATAAGACACTACCCAGAGATTTCGCCCTCATTTTGCGAGGACTTTAAGATCTGAGTTCTGGTTTCCTATAGGCGCAAGCCCCTATAGTTAATTACCCCTCCCGGTAACGAGAGAGAACTTTCGATTAAGGCTAGTCATCAATCAGGTACGTAGAAGATACGTACACCTGGCATATAGTAGCAGCAATGAGTTTGGGGTGTTGAAAGGTTTGATATTTAAAAATAGAAATTCCACCATCTTGCACTTAAAGCGGATGGTGGGGGAATGGATGATGGACCCGATCAAGATCCCATGGTTCCGTCATCCCGGGCCATCGTGGTCCCTGGTCTACTTAGTCAGAGGAGGTAGTCGACCCAACCTGACAGAAGGATCCTTGTCGGCAGCCATGGGTTGCTTCGTCCAAGGGTACCTTGTAGACCTGGGGTGGATGTTTGTCTAAGGGGACAAATTTGAATCCACCTTAGCTAACAGAGGGCTTTGTGCCCTATCGATCATATCCTATTGATTCATATCTCAAGGATTTGATGCCATTGGGGAGCATACGGGCTCTGGCCATAACCATAATATAATGGTGCCATTTGGCGGCAACCACCTGGTTCAGAGGGCCCCGAGTCATAACCGTTTATCCTGCAGTGCCATTTGGCGGCGAAACTGCCGGTTAGAGGACTCGTACCACGTCCTTGCTGGCAGGAGATTGTTTGAGAATGGATCCTAGTGATATTTTCGACTAGGCATTAGCTCTTTGCGAGCTGAAGTAAATTTTAACTTGTCCACCCCGGCAAACTGTTGCGGGGGGGTGGATGGATTTCGCTTCAAGCGGTTTGATAGTTGAATTTCAATTTTTAAATATCTGGAGTTGGAAAGATTTTTTTTGGATTTTGGGATTTTTCAGAAGATTGGGTTTTGTAGGGAATTTAGGATTTTGGGAGTTTTGTGGAGTTTTGGATTTTATGAAATTTGGAATTTTTGGGAGGTATTTAAAAGTATTTGTGAATGGACCCCTCCGGTTGAGTTTTGCATTCAACACGGCCATCATCGGGGTGTGGGGTTATTTATATTTTATTGATTGGACCCTGTCGACTCTATCTACTGGTCGATAGAGGATCGGGTTTCGTAGGCTTTGAGCCTTTTGTAAGTGAATTCACTTGATTATAGACCTTGAAGGCCTAATATGAATGTATAAAATAAATATCTCAGTCGATCTCACGACTGTATATTTATTTAATGGTTCGAGCCGTGTCGACTCCTATCTACCTGTATAGGAGGATCGGGCTCAAACTTGAATTCACTTATTAACCCGCGCAGCATCCCTAGACGTCACGTGTGTACCAATAACACGCTCGCCGGGGCCCATGCGGGTGTTCAGTACATCCCCTTATGTGTACATATGTGTATACATATTATGGTGCATGTGCGGGGGATTATCATTTGAATGCAGCATTCTGTTTTAGAAGCTCGTAGACGCCTTCTGTCTGCTTGTACGAGTGTTGCAGATCCGGTGGCGTTGCTTTATACGATCTCCACTACTACTGCTTGTAGGCAGGTAGATGTTTTCATTCATAGATTGGAATTGACTTCAGGATACTGCATTTACTGAAGTCTTTCTGTATCTACCCATAGATGGCATGTAGTGCGTACATCTGTATTCGTGGAGGAACTCGTATGTGTTGCAGATCTTTCACATTTGCTTATAGGATATCAATGTACTCATTGCATGAACATCCTAGCATTCACTATATGTCACATTTGTACGTTTGTAGGGGACTTTGTTGTTAGCAGGCAAATTGATACGTTCATTTGTGTGTGATATTTGATTATCAAAGAATCAACGTATGCACTTGATTATTGAATGATTGTTGATTGTAAGGAGGATCTAATATCCGGTGCACATTATTCGTCATCATTCGTGGATGAACTATTGTGCATAATATATCTCTCATAGTTGCTTGTAGGCGTCGTATGTACTTATGTCCCCAGGGAATTCATCATACTTGCGATATATCCACTGTTATTATTCACAAGTATTGCATCACTTATCACTGATTGTAGGGAGATCAACGTACTTATTCGCTTTCTTAGTATCGTTGACTGCAAAGGTGACTTAAAACATTTTGCATGTCACTCGTTGTTCATAGATAGGCCACTGTAGCTTGGCGGACTTCCTACGGTTGCTTGCATATGTTTATCCTTACGACTGATGCCAGCTTACATATCAATCATCATTTCACAGATCCCTGATAAATGCATCCAGTGCATTTTGTGATAAGCTTGTTAATGTCATCTACAAGACATCGTTACATTCGATACTTGTTGCCTTTATATGAGTCGTTATATGCCTAAGGGGTCTTCTACTATCATTTGTAAAAGTCATAATTTCAACTTGGAAGTTGATTATGCTTTGCATTGAAGCTTTCATCGATGCCAGTAGGAGATGCCTGTGCATTTTGCAGTCGGCTGCTATCACTTGTAAGTACAGTGTACTTAACAGTATGGGAACTGTTGTAGGAATTTATTGCATTTACATCATGTCCACCTTCGCCATTCACAGGTTTCAATGATTGATGTATGCTTGTGATTGTTCAAATGCTGTGAATTGACAATTAGCTATTGCTTGTATGCACCGAGGTCTTTTTGTCAATTGATAGCGTCGTCATTTCCATTCACATGAGGACTGTTGCTTTTGCAAGTTCATGTAGGAAGTACTTATACATTTTGTAACTTGATGACGTTGCTTGTAAGTTAGTAACATCTGAAAGTTCTCCACCACGAGTTCCCTGTTGTTCTTTGCAAGTTCAAATCCTTACTTGATGTTGCACAGTTTGAGTTCAATGGCCACAAGTGCATATTTCAAGTTCGAGTTCATGAGCTCAAACTCGATTCAATCAGAGTCCTTTGTAGTTAAGTTCAAGCTTCACTTAATTTCAGTGTCATTGTTTGCATGAGGTTTGAATCCTTGCATTTGTTTAAGTTTGAGTTTTAGTCCCTTGTAATCTGACTCAACATTGGTCTTCTCCTGTCATTCATCAGTCAAATTCAAAGTCCAATCTGAGTTTAAGTCCATGAACCCCTTTGTGCAGCTCAAGTTTGTTGAGTTCAGATCTTTGTCATTAAATATGGAATTTCAAGTTCTTTATTTAGTTCATTTGAGTATGATCGTATCAAGTTCACAAGTTTTGTTCCTCGGGTCCAAGTACGGTCTTAAATTCACCCGAAATTTCGGCAGCATTCCGGCATCTCCCCCGTTTAGGGGAAATAACGGAAAACTGGGCCTTTCCCACCACGCTTAAGAAAGCGTGTATGGTAGATGCCCTCTTTCGAGGACACCGCGGCCGTGTAAAGTCTTCAATCCCCCACCACGCTTAAGAAAGCGTGTATGGGTCTTTGACGTACCTGAAAAAGAAAAGCATTTTGTTTCCCCGCAGGTACGGGTACTTAAGATCGTCCCCACCACGCTTAAGAAAGCGTGCATAGGGCCTACCTGCCTCGTCGTAGGCGTCGCACCGGGTTCCCTTCCCACCACGCTTATGAAAGCGTGTATAGGTGGTTTGCCGGCTCGACACGAGCGCCGAGGGTAGGATTTTGAGGTGATTACCCGCCTCGTTGTAGGCGCCGCACCGGGGTCCCATCCCACCACGCTTATGAAAGCGTGTATAGGCGGTTTTCCGGTCCGCCGCGAACTTCGAGAGCGAGTTCTCGGAGTTTTGAGTTTAGAAGTTATACCTTGGCGGTGTCGGCGGGGTTGGCACGCGGATTGAGGCAGGAGAAGAATAATTAATTAAATTAATAATAATTAGTTATAATTAACCTTAATTAATTATAACTAATTAAGATTAACATTAATTATTTATAATTAGGAATAACTAATTTATAATTAACTTAAATTAATTATAAATTAATTAGATTTAATTTATAATTAATAATAAACTAACTATAACTAATTATATTTAAAATATAATTAATTATATTTAATTTAAAACTAATTATAAATCAATTATTTTTAATTTATAATTAATAATAAACTAATTGTAACTAATTATATTTAAAATATAATTAATTATATTTAATTTAAAACTAATTATAAATTAATTATTTTTAATTTATAATCAATTATACATTAATTATAATTAGTTGTAATGAAATTATAACTAATTATATTTAACTTAAAATTAATTATAAATAAAATATTTTTTAATTTATAATTAGTTATAGATTAATTATATTTAATTATACTGAGTATAATTAATTATATGCAATCTAAAATTAATTATAAATTAATTAAACTTACAGATTTTGAGCAGGATTAAGCTTAACCCTTATAACAGGATTTTTTTAGACTACTAGGCAACATGATTTATGTTGGATTTGGCCGAAGTAGCGCATGAAAGGGAGAATTTACCTTCACAGCCCGCAGCTCTCGTTACTTCCGATCAACAAGAAGGGAAGATCGCCAAATGAGCGAAGTCAGACAAGGAGAAAAGAGGCGGAGGTCGGCTAGGGCTTTGGTAGAGGTTGGTTTCTCTCCCCTCTCTCTCTCTCTCTCTCTCTGTGGATCGACGGGATTGGAAGAATCGGAGAGGTTTGGTGGTCGGGTCCTGGCCCTGGCTTGCGGTTCAGATGGGAATTGGTCGGAGAAGCAGTGGAGGCCGACGGGATAGGAGAAGGTGAAGTCGGAGCCTCTGGCTTCGGCTTGAAGGTTAGCGACGGGATAGGGCAGAGGGAAGAGGGGTAAGGTCGCGAGAGGGGAAGAAGTTGAGATTGGAGTCGGAGAGTTCTTGTGGCCTTGCCGAGATCGGGAGCAGCGACGGGGGCTTGATCGCTGAAAGCTAGGGGTTCGGTCGGAGCTTTGAGGTCGGCAGGGGGTGCAGGGAGATTTCGGATGGGGAAGGTTTGGAGGTCGGGACGGGAGAAGCAGTCGGGATGGGAATGTGTCGTGGGAGCTGCGAGGAGTTCTCTCGGGCCGGTATTTAACGACGCAAAAGGGGCGAGAGCCGAGGCGAGTCGACGGGATTCGGGCAGGAATCGCGGAGCGGCGCCGAATGAACAGTGCTTTGGCGGGATTCCTGCGAAATTTGTGGATCCGATGGAGCAAAGGTATGATTCCAACGATTCTTTTCTTGCTTCCTTTGGGTATGATCCAGAGGTCAACAGGAATTCAAGGTTCAATTACTATAACAGGAACACTTAGGCCAAAATATGTCTAAACACATTCATAGGGTAGTAAAGGAAAAAAAATCCTATAGGTCTTATTTGAAAACAAACCTGTCCTGTGGGATTGCCTGGATTTATCACCACCAGTGCCTTCACAGTTATACCCTTCGAGTGAGCATCTTCAAATTGTTTCCTTAGCTCAGATGTCTCTAAACCCCACCCAGTTGTCTCATCAAGGTAATACGGAACCTAGAACAGAAGACGTTTCCATATGATTCCTTCGACAATAACTAAAACCAGATAAATGATCAATGAAAAGCAGTCATGCAGGTCAGTGAAGCACATTAAATAAAAAATAAATATAAAGGATGTACACCCCGTATAAGTTTATTAGTAAAAACAACCTTTTATAATGAACGTTTATTCAGTACAGCATAAAAAGTCAATAACTAGTGATGCCTGTTAGCTAAGCATAGCAACATAAGACATAGTGATGCAGGACGACGTAGGATTAGAATTTTTAAATGCCAACTAATATGATACATAGAATGCTTTCATACAAAGAAAAAATAAGGATTCACGGATAAAAGTTACCATTCAATTCCTTTGAAAGAGAACGTACAATAATAGTGTTTAAGCCGAATTGATTATGAAATGATCATAAATATGTGAGAATCTATCAAGAATTTGGAAACAAATAAAATTAACAAGCAAACAAATTACTAACCATAAAGTGAGATTTCATTGAATAACGTTTTGATCAAACTCATCAAAGTCAAGAGAACAAAGTTAGTCAATAACAAATTATACATAACAAATAGACTAGAGACAAAATTGCCAATAGAAAAATCTAGCCTCATGCCCAGACAAGGAGATGACTCCCCCGAATCCAAGTAATCGCACTTGTGCTGCGCTCGATGAAATCACACATCCAACTTGCACTAATAAGATTGAAAACTAAAAGATAACCTTTGTTCAAGCCAAATTATGAATTAGATGCCTCAAGTCATTATTTATATACTCCTCATAGCTTAGGTTAGTAGACAAAGTTGGCACAAGATCAAACTAAATTCAAATTCATATTAATCCAAAATTGATTTTAAATTTCCAAACAATGCGAAGCCGCCTTTCATTTCAAATTTCCAAAATGAATCACAAATCAAACTACAAATGGCCCCCTGAACATGTAAACCAAAACCAAAGGACTGCCGCACTTATCACGCATGCCATGATAGGGTAAGTCAAAAGCCGCAAGCAGCAATCCACAAAACAGCACATGCTGTACTTCAAGCCAATCTCATACTAGAAAAACACCAAAAACTCCAGCATCAAAGCCCGCAATAGCACAGGCCACATCTCTAGGAGAATAATCCAATGCATATCCAACAAAGATATAGCCAGAGAAAGAGAAGCTCAAAAAATACCCCTATTATTTGCTCGCATGTGACAAGTTTAGTCCAGAAGTATCATATTTCTCAAATTTAATTCCTCAATTATACAAACTTGATCCCAAATGATCCCTCCCGTAAACATGGATGAAACTCTGGATATAAAATTTACCCCAAATCAGTTCCTCAATCATACAAAACAGATCTAATTTTGACCTTGAGATATCATTTGGGATCAACTTTGTATAGTTGAGGGATTAAAGTGAAGAATTGCAAAATTTGGGAACTAAATTGGGCACATACGAATAATCGAGAGATTATTTTGAACTATTTTCATCCATATATATCTATATTCAAAATTATTTTCTATCAGTAGCAGTCTCGCATCATATAGAAATTTAGTAATGATATGTCTTTGAGAAACCAAAATACATGGTACAAATTACTCGTGTGAATAAGCAGAAAACCTACAAGAAAACCTCCCTGAAGAGCAATTGAGGCTGAATAAAGTGGACACAGAGGAATAGGGCACATAATGCCATCTTTCTCTGACCTTATTAGTAACTGCATCATCATGCGCACCTACAGCCAAAAGGGGAAACAATGGAAGTAGATGGAATAAACTTTCCCCATTTGCGTTCAGAAAATCTATGCTGCAGGAGGGAAGAAAAAACAGGCTTAAGAGCATACGGCTGAACTTGCGCCATCTGTTAAGAAAATATCATCAGCATTGCAAGGATATCCATCACGGGAAGCAATTCCCGCCGCAATTACTTCACGTAAGCCTTTGGTTCCCTGAAAGTTTAAGAAAAGAACAGCATTTTCATGAACTTTAAAGTGGGAACTTGATCGTAAAGCCAAGCTGTCCTCGTACCTGACCGCTGCTATAACCACCTGCAGCTCTAGCAGGGATTACATCTAAAATCTTTGATGCTCTTGCTATTGCATCCGCACTGAAACAACGCATGAACCTAAATCAGGCATCTTAAATGTCACAAATTGAGAATCGATTATCATTATAACTTTGTTTAAGACAATGAAAAAGAACAAACATATACAACTGGTTCAGGAACAGAGACATCATATTTCTCTGATAGACAAGGCAATTCACAAATCAAATGCCAACAAGTCTCAAGATACAAGAAATCTGTGTAGTGCCACATGTCAAGTTTTATTCTCATCGCATGTCTTTATGCTGATCCAACACAGACTGGAATCACACGCTGGCGTGGTTTCTCAAGTTCACTCTTGAAAATTCATGCAAACATGTACCTGTAGATGTTTGTGGACACTATTACAAGACACGACGACCGCACAAGCCACCTCAACCACAAAAAACCCTTGGGCATAAACACTCATCCACATGCTTTGTAGGAGGACCTTTTCTAACTGTGCTCATTCACGTACTCCAAAAAATATAATTAGAACCAACTCAGGAGTAAAAAGATTAACTAAAGGGCCAGGACATAACCTGAGCTCAATAAAGATATTATTCGCTTTTTGACATAATAAGATTCATGCTTCTTTTCCTCCTACTGCAACTTCTAAAAAAGGTCATCAATCCTAAGAGTGCTCCATCACAAATGCCTCAACTTTGAAATCTCTAACACAATAATAACCTTTATACAAAAAGATATCTCGATTTTTAAGATTTATTTTTCACTATAACTAGCGGATTTTACAATCTCCCTCACATAAGAAATTAAAGTTCTTGTTAGTGACCTTACACATAGCTAATAATCATCTACAAGGCACATAGCATTCGAGGGGTAGCCCCTATAGTTTCAAGTGGTAGCTACCTCCATATAAAACTGTCCCAAATAGGTTCAAAAGTGGCCCCCATGACATGGCACCACTTAGTCACCATCTTCAAGCTTGCATATTGCTATAATATCATTTCTCTCAACCCAAACTCTCATCAATTAAAACATTACTTGCGGGGCTTTATTGTTTTGTTTCCGTTAGTGCCTAACAAGCCATGCAGTTTTGTTCTCTTGGTGCAAATTCCTAGGAAAGTTACCCTTATAAGAGCTTTACTTCACTATCCTTAAGAGATCTTTCACAAAATTAAAAAATTGAACTATTAGCGGTTCTACTAAACCAGATGGCTATATCTTATGACCACTTTTAGAGGGGACAAAGCATTTAGAATAATAGTTAATATGAGGACCTGTTTCCCCCTTCTAATAGATATCATGCCTCATGAGTCTCATTGCATAGGAAATCACAATAGGAAAAAACCAATTATCTAGGCTTCAAATCACATCTTCTTGAACCATACCTGAACAAGGCATGAGTTTCGTCCCTGTCCAGGATAGAAGGATGGTCGCATAAAGCAAGAACCTGTAACAGAATGTACTTATTCAGAAGCAGTAAGAATTAATGAAGAGCTTAGAGGCCAAGATTAACAAAAATTTCAAAGCTTACCTCTCTAAAAAACGTAACTGGTGGCTGACCAAGAGACTGGGGATTCCCGATATTGCAATATACTATCTAACAGAATGTAAGAAAAACTGGTTTAAACATAAGTTTGCTAAAAATTGCATAAATCTTACTGTTTAACAAGGAATAATTAAAATAATATACAGACCTCATCAAAAGAATAGGAACCTGGCTTTGCTTTTAAATCTTCTTGTAGGAGCTGGAAAAAAAAATAGCCCACATAATTAATCTTATCCTATATGATTTTTCAGATATATATCAAACTTGGAATATCCAAGTCGTCTATCAACAAAATATCTTCACTAACTTATAGAAAGAAGCTGTAAGTCAACCCTAATTGCAAATTGAAGATGATATTCTCCCTGGATGACTGGCTCAAATCATACTTCACTCTAGACATTAAATAAGAAAAAATAACCAATTTATTCGTGGAATAAGAATACAAATAATAATAAGCACAAATATGCATGTGCACCGATGCAAAAACACACATTTATTTGTAGCACTTGAGATAACACCATCATCATCATATCCAAATTACTCAGGATAAGCTTTTATGAATCAACATTTTGTATTCATTCCTACTAAGTGATACCTTAGACGTTAAACTTATTCTTTATAATTATTTTAATATACCCATATTATCTTAGGCCTGCCTCTTCTTCTCATAATTTCCTAACATTAAGTATATCTATTTGTCTAATTGTGCATTTTTTAGTTTTTAATTGTAAAAATTCTGATAATTGGAAATTATATAAAGAGGCACGTAAGGAATCTAAGAAAGTAATATGTGATGCAAAGAGTTTAGCTTATAGTGATTTATATAATAGATTAGATACTAAGGAGGGAGAAAGATATATGTATAAGCTAGCCAAACAAAGAGATAGGAGTAGTAAGGATTTAGTTCAAGTGAAGTGTATTAAGGATGAAGATCAAAAAGTACTTTTTTTAGAAGATGATATTCAACAAAGGTGGATGAGATATTTTGCTAAACTTTTTAATGAAGAATGTGAAAATAAAATTGACTGTAATGACCTTAGCACCTTAAATGAAAATAAAGATTTCTGTTTTTATCGGCGTATTAGTAAAACCGAAGTTAGAGAGGCTTTAAAGAAAATGAAGGGTGGAAAAGCTGTTGGACCTGATGATATTCCAATAGAGGTGTGGAAATGCTTAGGAGATGAAGGAATTTCTTGGCTTACTAAACTTTTTAATACTGTTTTGAAGACTAAAAAGATGCCAGATGAGTGGAGAATGAGTGTGTTAATCCCTATTTTTAAGAATAAAGGTGATGCACAAGATTGTGCGAATTATAGAGGAATTAAGTTAACGTGTCATACTTTAAAACTATGGGAACGAGTTATGGAGCATAGGTTGCGGCGTGATACTAATGTTTCTCAAAATCAATTTGGATTTATGCCGGGTAGGTCTACTATGGAAGCCATACATTTATTAAGAGGTTTGATGGAGAAATATAGAGAGAATAAGGAGGATTTACATATGATATTTATTGATTTAGAAAAAACATATGATAAAGTTCCAAGAGAAGTGCTATGGAGAGTTCTTGAAAAGAAAGAAGTTAATAACGCTTATATTCAAATCATTAAAGATATGTATGCAGGAGCTATTACTTGTGTTCAAACACAAGGTGGTTTGACCAAGTATTTTCCTATTTCGGTTGGATTACACCAAGGATCAGCCTTAAGCCCATATCTTTTTGCTTTAGTCATCGATGTTCTCACTAGACATTTGCAAGAGGATGTACCTTGGTGTATGCTTTTTGCTGATGATATTCTTCTTGTTGATAAGACTAGAGAGGGAGTTGAAGGTAAACTAGAATTGTGGAGGTCAACCTTAGAGTCTAAAGGTTTTCGCTTGAGTAGATCTAAAACGGAATATATGGAGTGTAATTTTAGTAATAATAGACCTAGTGAGGGCATTGTGACTTTGGCCGATCAAGTCATTAATAAGAGTACACGTTTTAGATATCTTGGATCTATTGTTCAGAGTGATGGTGATATAGATGGGGATATTATCAGCAGAATCCAAGTTGGATGGTTGAAGTGGAGGAATGCATCGGGCTTATTGTGTGATAGAAAAGTACCCCTCAAACTTAAGGGAAAATTCTATAAGATGGTGGTGAGACCTGCAATGCTTTATGGTGCTGAATGTTGGCCATTAAAAGAGAAGCATAATTCTAAGTTAAGTGTTGCAGAGATGAGGATGCTCAGGTGGATGAGTGGCTTTACCCTTAGAGATAGGATACGAAATGAGCATATTCGTGAAAAGGTTGGAGTAGCTCCAGTGGAAGATAAGATTAGAGAGAGTCGCCTTAGATGGTTTGGTCACGTAAAACGGCGGCCTCCCGATGACCCGGTTAGGAAAGTAGAGGTCTTAGATTTGACTTATGTTAAGAAAGGTAGAGGTAGACCTAAAAAGACTTGGTTAGAAAATATTAGAAATGATCTTTCTTTATTAGATTTAAACGAGAATTTGACTTTTAATAGGACACAATGGAGAAAAAGGATTCATGTAGCCGACCCCACGTAGTGGGATAAAGGCTTGATGTTGTTGTTGTTGTGCATTTTTTAGTTTTTGTTGTAAACGTCAACATTAATTATGTCTAATTTCAATTATCTTATCTTCAATAAATATTACTCCAATCATTCACCTAATATAATCATTCCCTAATTTATTATTTCTAGAATGCAGGCTCGGAGCAATGGTTTAAGTTGCTTCTACTGAGTTTTGGAGGTCCTAAGTTAAAATTATGGAGGCAACCTCTCTGTAAATGCTAAGGTAAGGTTGCATAGAAAAACCTCTCCCAAAATCCTACATTAGTAGAAGCTATATGTACTGAGTATGTCCTCAATTTATCTTTCATAGTTTTGTCACTCATCCTTCTTAATATTTTCATTCATGTTACACTTGACTTTGATATCAAAATTCTTTTTTTTTATAAACCAAGACATAAATCGATACAATATTATAGGCCTACTAATCTACTAATTTTACAAAAGTTACTAATGAGGACATTAGCAGGAGATTTTGGCGTGTATATCATCGGAGGAATCGTTGATCGACGGCTATGATTCATAACATTTATTTATGATGTATTTTGTTTGCATTTTATTTTTATGTTCTAGTTTACTATTGTACCCCCATGAGGGATGAGTTATGTTGTAGCCCCGAGGGCATTTGAGTCTTTAGTGTTTTCTTTTGTTTTAGACCTATATATAGAGCTCTTTTCTAGTGTATGAGGTTAATGAATGATTATTAATGAAATTCAGCTTTTGTTCTTGATCTCTTTGTGAGTTCTTGAGAGAAGAAACCCTAGGAGAGGGCCAAGCATCACCCGTTAGCCGTCCGTAGAGGCCGGGCTCGCGGTTAGTATCTGTGTTGTTTGCTTCTTCCCCTCCCTCTGCTTCCACCGTCGGCCACCCTTCCCTTTTCCCCCAAACCGCCAACCACCTTCCCCCTCCTTCCCTACCCGACGGCCCAATCCCCACCTCCACCTCCCAACTGCCGGCCTCCCCTTGTGGCACCCAACCCCCAGTCCAAGCCTCACCGCTGAGCCCCTCCTCCACCAACCCAAGCCATACCATCCCTCCCCTAGCAGCCGGTCCACCCAAGTCCACCCTAGCCGCCGGCCGTGCTACCCCCAAACCCTAGATTTCAAATTCAATTAGCCACTTAAATACTTTCCTAAAGCATCCTCCTATTAATTTGGAAAGTCCTTTTATTTGAATTCAAAATCATTTGAATTTCAAATTCTCTCCTTATTGATAAATCTTAATTTAGGAAAACCCCTCAAATCTCTCAAATTTGAAATTAAAATCAAATTTAATTCCCTAATCACATTTATTGATTGGGTCCACATACATTGTATGTGAACACTTTTCCTCCCTCCCCATATGGCTGGCCCCCTCTCTCCCCTTCTCTCTAATTAATGCCCCTCCATTAAAGCTCTCAATCAACCCCATTCAGCCCCTATTAGCCGCCAACCCTCCCTTATCAAATCCCAATCAATTCATCTCTTATTAAGGTGATTTGAATTTCAAATTTCCCCTCCTTTTCCCCCTTTCAAAATCTGAAATTAAATTCAGGTTTTATTTTCCCTCCACTAGAACTAAGGAGAATTCAAGTGGCCTCCTTCCCTAGTCTTGGCTGAAACCCATCCCCTCTCCTCCACTGCCTCCCTACTCCCTTGCTACACATACAACCTAAAGAGGAAGATACGTTGCTACTGGATCTACTTTCCCCATGGATGGCAGATCCCGAGTGTGACCACGGATTCATCTACGACCATCAAGGCTTAGTGGATATTCAACAATCCCCTTTCTTCAACCTCAATTTGGAAATCGACGACACCGTCAACGACTACATCGACCGCATCCTCTTCACCTTGACATCTGGTATTGAAGAACACCGACGCTCCGAGCATTGGCGAATCATCGAACATCCACCCGCTTCTTCACCTCCGGCTAACTTTCTGTTGATCAAGACCATAAGCATCTTCTTTCTTTCGGTGGCATCCCTAGGATTGCTGAAGTTCTTCATCCGCTAACCCCCTTATCAAGAGTGAATGAGAGGGAAACTTGAAGGTGAAATTTCTATTTGTTAGACGAGGGATTTTTGTTATTCGCAGATTTAGTTTTATTTTATTTTGTTGTTATTTTGAATTGTTCCGTTAATCTAAATTGTAACCGCATGCTGAATCAAATCAACAACTACGAAAACTGAAAATTTAATCTTAGTGAAACATTAAACTTATAATTGCATCGCTTAAATAACTTTTTATTAAAATCCTGTAATTCTTGTTGTTTATTTCACATCATCTTGATATCAGAGCATAGTTTACTTAGTTGCATGTGTTAGAATTTAACTTAGAGTTCTTCCTAACAACCATTAGGCTTAATTACCTGCATAGCACGTCATTTATAAATTTTATCTCCCATTGTTATTTGCTATCCTCTACATTTCAGCATCATTTAGTAAGCATTAGGTGTATTGGCATATAGGTTTAGGTGCTGCCCTTTATTCCTTAACATCCCTAAGTGTCACCTAACGTATCCCAATGGACCCGGAACAAATTCAGCGTACTTTAGACTTCATTGTAGGTCAGTTAGGAACCATAACCCAGCAGATTAGGGATACCCAAGGAGACCTAGCTGAATTTCGCCGCCAAGTTGGAGAGTGCCTAGATAACATTGAGAGATTAGGAAACCCCGCAATGTATACTCCTTTTAGGCCCCCTTCCCCTTACATTGATGAAACTAGACCTGATGATGGACCACCTCGACATGCCTACCGTCATAACTTCCCTAGACCCCATCGAGAACCAGTAGGCCATGATCCGAATTTGAGGGATAACGACGCACAACTACTTAAGAACATTCAGATTGGTGCTCCTTCCTACGACGGCACCCTCGACCCGCAATTTTTTCTAGACTGGCTTAAAGGGATAGATAGTTATTTCAAATGGTACAACATTTCGGAAGTAAGAAAGATTAGGTTCGCCGAAATGAAACTTACTGGACAAGCTAGTCAATACTGGACTAACTTGGAAAACCTGCGCGATGCTCGAGGAGAATTTCCCGTCACTGATTGGAGAGCTATGAAGCAAGAGCTTAAGCAAAAGTACCTCCCTCCTTCCTACTACCCCAGACTCTTAGATAGGTGGAATAGGTTGACTCAAGGAAATAAACTAGTGAAAGACTACATCTCTGCCTTCGATGATTACATGATTCGATGTATTGGTGAAGAGACCGCTACACCTGCCCAAATTCTTTCCATGTTTAGAGTTGGTCTTAGGGAAGATCTTAGGAACGAACTTTTTGCTAGAGTCACTACCCTAGAAGCTGCGTGCAGTCTCGTGCTTGATCTTGAGGAATCTAGGACTCATTCCAATACTAGAAACTTAGACTCCTGACCCGTCCCTTTCAAATCTTCCTCCAGTCAACCTCAAAATAAACCTTCGGGTCCCTCGACTGGTCGACCCACTACTGGTCAATTGCAATCTCGACCCTTGTATACATTGCCTCGCAATGTTCTGCTCCATACAAGGTTACCATAATTGAAGAGGTAGTAGACGAAGAGGAAGAGCCTGATACTGATTTGGTTCATCACGTTGATGATGAAGAGGACTTCTTCTGCAAAGAAGATACCCCTGTGATTAACTGCTTATAGAAGGTGAACCCATTGATCTGCAAGTTGTTAGATGTGCCTTGTCTCAACCTAAGCCGAGTGATGATTGTCGTAGGACTTCCATCTTCCACACCTTTACTAAGATTGGAGACAAGAACTGTACGGTCATCATTGACAGTGGAAGTTGTATTAACGTTGTCTTTTCCACAATGATCTCCAAACCTAACCTGAAAATGACACCCCACCCGAACCCTTATAAGGTCGCGCGGATTAACTCGACCACAATGGAGATAAAGGAAAGGAGCCTTATTCCTATAGAGTTCGCGGGATATCAAGAGAAGATTTGGTGTGATGTTTTGACTATGGATGTGGGTTAAATTATCCTTGGTCGCTCTTAGTTATTTGACAATGATGTTCATATTTATGGAAAGACAAACACCTGTGTGTTTGAGCATATAATGGTAAGAAGATCAAACTTTTACCCTCCCAACCCAAACCCGGTAAGGATGAAGTTAAGCCTGCCCCTGTTAAACCTAGTAAAGGCTTAAACTTCTTGACTGTGAAGGAAGTAGATGTTGAACTTAATCAAGGAGCCCCTATATATGCCCTAGTGGCCCGGGAAGCAAGTGTGGAACTAGAAGAACCTATCCCGGAAGAGGTCCAACCACTCCTCGAAACCTTTGCTGATGTATTCCCTGAGGATCTTCCAAATCAACTTCCCCTCCTAAGGGATATCTAGCATGCCATAGACTTAGTACCGGGAGCTTCGTTGCCCAACCTTCCCCACTATCGTATGAATCCAGAATAACATATCAAATTAAAGGAACAAGTCAATGATTTGCTCAAAAAAGAATTCATCAAAGAGAGCCTAAGCCCATGTGTCGTTCCTGCACTGTTAACTCTCAAGAAAGATGACACTTGGAGAATGTATGTTGATAGTCGCGCTATCAACAAAATTATAGTAAGATATCGTTTCCCCATTCCCCGTTTGGATGACATGTTGGATATGATGACTGGAGTAACCCTCTTTTCAAAGATTGATCTCAAGAGTGGTTATCACGAAATTAGAATTCGCCCTGGTGACGAGTGGAAAATGGTGTTTAAAACTAAGGATGGTTTATACGAGTGGATGGTTATGCCGTTTGGTCTTAGCAATGCCCCTAGTATGTTCATGAGAGTTATGACCCAAGTCCTTCGTCCGTTCTTAGGTAAATTCGTAGTAGTCTATTTTAATCACATTTTAATCCATAGTAATTCGGTAGCCCAACACTTAAATCATTTAAAACAAGTCTGTGAGGTTTTGAGGAAAAAATAATTGTACGCGAATCCTTTAAAATGTATGTTCCTCACAGATAGTGTCACTTTTCTCAGATTTATTATATCTTCACAAGGAATATCAGCTGACCCTGAGAAAGTACGAGCGATTAATGAGTGGCCTGAACCAAAAAATATCAAAGACGTTCGGAGTTTTCATGGATTGGCCACATTCTATCGGAGGTTTATTAGAAATTTTAGCACTATTGCGGCCCCTATAACGGATTGTCTAAAAAAGGGAGATTTTCAATGGACCATTTCTGCCACAAAAGCATTCGAAGAAATCAAGAGAAGAATGGTGGAAGCCCCGGTTATGCGATTACCCGCCTTTTCTAAAGTCTTTGAAGTAACCTGCGACGCTTCAGGCATTGGTATTGGTGGAGTCCTATCTCAAGAAGGACACCCTGTCGCTTACTTTAGCGAAAAACTGAATGACATTAGACAACGATATTTCACCTATGACAAGGAATTCTATGCCATCATTCAATCCCTTAGGTATTGGAGACACAACCTGCTCCCGCAAGAGTTTGTTATATTCTCTGATCACGAGGCTTTGTGTTACATTAACTCTCAAAAGAAACTCAATGCCCGACATAGCCGTTGGGTTAAATTCCTGCAAGAGTACACTTATACAATTAGACACAAAGTAGGATCCTAGAATAAAGTAGCTGACGCATTAAGTCGTCGGATGATGGTTAATAGTCAAATGAGGGCTGAAGTGATTGGATTTAAACAAATTAAAGAAGATTATAAGGAGTGCCCTGACTTTAAGGAAACATATTCCCTACTGACGACTGGAGGTGAGCGAATAGTTGATGATTTCTTTTTGGGAGAGGGATATCTGTTCAAGTCACAAAAACTCTGCATTCCCAACACTTCACTTCGGGAATTCCTCGTATGAGAATTACACGCTGGAGATTTAGCTGGACACTTTGGCCAAACCAAAACCATTGCTGCTGTTGAAAATCGATTTTATTGGACTAGCCTTAAAAGAGATGTTAGTAAATTGGTTAAAATGTGTCACACTTGTCAGTTAGCTAAGCAGCGAAAACAGAACACCAGTCTCTACACATCCCTCCCAGTACCCAACTACCCTTGGCAAGATGCAAGTATGGATTTCGTCCTTGGACTACCTAAAACCTTTAGAAAGCATGACTCAATTTGTGTGGTGGTCGATCGTTTTTCTAAGATGGCCCATTTTCTCCCGTGCTCCAAAACTTTTATCGCGTCTCGAATTGCTAAGCTTTACTTTGATGAGGTTGTTAGACTTCACGGTTTACCCAAAACCATAGTGTCAGATCGAGCCGTCAAATTCACTATTTATTTTTGGAAGACTTTATGACACAAAATGGGTACCAAACTCCAATTTTCCAGCGTCTTTCATCCGCAGACTGATGGACAAACAGAAGTTATGAATAGGAATTTAGGTAACCTCTTAGAGATGTTGGAAGGAGAACACTTTCGAGATTGGGATTCCAAACTACCTATAGCTGAATTCGCCTATAACAACTCTGTCAATCGAATTACGGGTCTAAGTCCTGTAGAAGTTTTGTATGGGTACCAACATAGATAACCTATAGACTTGATCCCTATGTGTACTAAGTCGAGTATTTGAGTCAGCAATTGCATCACATCTTCAGGAATTGCACAAGGATATTAATAAAAAGATTGAACAAAGCAACGCTAATTATAAACTTAATGTGGATCTCAAGAAAAGTTAGGGATTTTGTGATAGTATGGATTCGTCCAGAGCGGTTCCCGCAAGGGGCCGTAAAAAAGTTACATGCTAGAAGCACGTGACCATTTAAAATAATTTTAAAAATAAACAGTAATGCTTATATGCTAGACCTTCCTGAAGCCTTTAACATAAATTCTACGTTTAACATCGAAGATCTAGTAACCTTTGAGGGATCAGAGTTTAACCCCACAAATCCACTAAATATTGAGGCTTGTGTGACCCTACCTGGTGAGAACCCTAGTATACCTCCACTCCTAAATATCCCTACTTTACCTAATGCAGAGAAAATTGAAGCAATACATAGTGATGAAATCATTTCCACCAAAAGACGGTGGACGCCAAAAATACTTAGTTCAATGGAAAGGAAAATCGGAGACGGAGAACACGTAGATTGATCACGATGAGATATAGAGATTGGACCCTGACCTTCTAGAGTTGTACGAGAGTTCACGAGACACTTACTTGAAGGGGTCGAGCTTTCTCCCACCCGGGGAGAATAATGAGAATATCAACAGGAGATTTCGGCGTGTCTATCATCGGAGGAATCGTAGATCGACGGCTACGATTCAGAGCCTTTATTTATGATGTATTTTGTTTACATTTTATTTTTATGTTCTAGTTTACTATTGTACCCCCATGAGGGATGAGTTATGTTATAGCCCTGAGGGCATTTGAGTCTTTTGTGTTTTCATTTGTTTTAGACCTATATATTGAGCTCTTTTCTAGTGTATGAGGTTAATGAATGATTGTCAATGAAATTCAGCTTTTGTTCTTGATCTCTTTGTAAGTTTTTGAGAGAAGAAACCCTAGGAAAGGCGTCAAGCATCACCCGTCAGCCACCGGTAGAGGTCGGGCTCGCGGTTAGTATCTATGTTGTTTTCTTCTTCCCCTCCCTCTGCTTCCACCGCCGGCCACCCTTCCCTTTTCCCCCAAACCGCCAACCACCTTCCCCCTCCTTCCCTATCCGACAGCCCAATCCCTACCTCCACCTCCCCAATGCCGGTCTCCCCTTATGGCACCCAACCCCCAATCCAAGCCTCACTGCCGAGCCCCTCCTCCACCAACCCAAGCCCCACCGTCCCTCCCCTAACAGCCGGTCCACCCAAGTCCACCCTAGCCGCCGGCCATGCTAGCCCCAAACCCTAGATTTCAAATTCAATTAGCCACTTAAATACTTTCCTAAAGCATCCTCCTATTAATTTGGAAAGTCCTTTTTATTTGAATTCAAAATCATTTGAATTTCAAATTCTCTCCTTATTGATAAATTTTAATTTAGGAAACCCCCTCAAATCTCTCAAATCTGAAATTAAAATCAGATTTAATTCTCTAATCACATTTATTGATTGGGTCCACATACATTGTATGTGGACACTTTTCCTCCCTCCCCATATGACCGGCCCCCTCTCTCCCCTTCTCTCTAATTAATGCCCCTCCATTAAAGCTCTCAATCAATCCCATTCAGCCCCTATAGCCACCGCCCCTCCCTTATCAAATCCCAATCAATTCATCTCTTATTAAGGTGATTTGAATTTCAAATTTTTCCTCCTTTTCCCTCTTTCAAAATCTGAAATTAAATTCATGTTTTATTTTCCCTCCACTATAACTAAGGAGAATTCAAGTGGCCTCCTTCCCTAGTCTTGGCCGAAACCCATCCCCTCTCCTCCACTGCCTCCCTACTCCCCTGCTACACATACAACCTAAAGAGGAAGATGCGTTGCTACTGGATCTACTTTCCCCATGGATGGCAGATCCCGAGCGTGACCACGGATTCATCTATGACCATCAAGGCTTAGTGGATATTCAACAATCCCCTTTCTTCAAAAATCGACGACACCGTCAGCGACTACGTCGACCGCATCCTCTTCACCTTAACATCTGCTATTGAAGAACACCGATGCTCCGGGCATTTGCAAATCCTCGGACATCCACCCGCTTCTTCACCTTCGACTAACTTTCTATTGATCAAGACCATAAGCATCTTCTTTCTTTCGGTGGCATCCCTAAGATTGCTGAAGTTCTTCAGTCGCTAACCCCCACTATCAAGAGTGAATGAGAGGGAAACTTGAAGGTGAAATTTCTATTTGTTAGACAATGAATTTTTGTTATTCGCACATTTAGTTTATTTTATTTTGTTGTTATTTTGAATTGTTCCTTTAATCTAAATTGTAACTGCATGCCGAATCAAATCAACAACTATGAAACTAAAAATCTAATCTTAGTGAAACATTAAACTTATAATTGCATCGCTTAAACAACTTTTTATTAAAATCCTGCAATTCCTGTTGCTTGTTTCACATCAGTTACCCTTATGTCTAATTGAAATCCTCCTATCAAATAATACTTCTGAGACTTTTTTTTTATTTTAATCACTCATTCTTAACTCCATAAGTTATATCATCATCTATCTTATTATTTTATATAATAGATCCAAGATACTTTAACCTATCATTCTTAAGTATCATTTATTGTCTAATAATATTAATTCATAATTATTAATATCAAACAAACTAAAATTATATACATATACTCAATTTTTATTCCACCAATTTTAAGTTCACTATCTTCTAAGGATATTCTTCAATGATCTAATTTTTCATTGACTTTTGTAGATGTTTTGCTAAAGAGAACTGTCACCTGACACTTTAAAATTACTTGCAAAAAACTCCAAAGCTAACACAAAAAGATAAGGATACAAAACTAAGTCTTAATGTAATACTGCTTTAATTGAAAAATATTTGGCCACTGGACAAGTAATAATACTAGTCAATACATATCTACAATAACTTCAACATATCCTTATAACATACATTTTTATTTAATGCACACCAAATCAATTCTCAAAATACCAAATAATATACTTTCTGAATATCAATAAATATCACATAAATACTCTTCATATACTCTTTGTACTTTTTCATTGATTATCTTAACACAAATTTTGCTTCCAAAGTAAATCATCTTAGCACAAAATCAATTTAATTCTCTAGAACTGGCATAATTTTTTTCTAAACATATTTTACTTTACTATTATCAAATTCATCGTTCTAACTAGACATTTGCAAGAGGTTGTACCCTGGTGTATGCTATTTGTTGATGATATTCTTCTGGTTGATAAGACTAGAGAGGGAGTTGAAGGTAAACTTGAATTATGGAGGTCAACTTTAGAGTCTGAAGGTTTTCATTTAAGTAGATCTAAAATTGAATATATGAAGTGTAATTTTAATAGTAATAGATCTAGTAGGGGGTTTGTGATTTTGGGCAATCGAGTCATTAATAAGAGTACACGTTTTAGATATATTAGATCTATTGTTCAGCGTGATGGTTAAATAGATGGGGATATTACTAGCAGAATTCAAGTTGGATGGTTGAAGTAGAGGAATGCATCATGCTTGTTGTGTGATAGAAAAGACCCCCTCAAACTTAAGAGAAAATTCTATAAGATGGTGGTGAGACCTACAATGATTTATGGTGCAAAATATTGGCCATTAAAAGAGAAGCATAATATTAATTTAAGTGTTGCGGAGATGAGGACGCTCAAGTGGATGAGTGGTTTTACTCTTAGAGACAGGGTACGAAATGAGCATATACGTGAAAAGGTTGGAGTAACTCCAGTAAAAGATATGATTAGAGAGAGTTGAATTAGATAGTTTGGTCACATAAAACAGCGGCCTTCTGATGACACGGATAGGAAAGTAAATGTATTAGATTTGGCTTATGTTAAGAAAGGTAGAGATAGACCTAAAAAGACTTGGTTAGAAAATATTAGAAATGACCTTTCTTTTTTAGATTTAAATGAGAATTTGACTCTTAACAAGACACAATGGAGAAAAAGGATTCATGTAGCCGGCCCCACATAGTGGGATAAAGGCTTGTTGTTGTTGTTGTTATTGTATTATCAAATTCATCGTACAACTCATAAGTTTAATTGATATATAACTAGCAAAATCTTACAAAACTCTTTTTTCTATTAAGTGGTTGTACTAAAATGCTTCTTCACCAATCATTTGGCATCTTCGGCCTCAAATTTTCATTAAATTTATATTAAAAAATTTTGTTAACCAGAACACTATAGTATCCCCATAACTCTAGAAATCATAATAGATATCTAATAAAGACTTAAAGTTATGCATCTTCTTCAAAACTAACTCAACTTTAATTTAGTGGGCTAAATATATAATATAACTCGTTATATTATTTAATATGCACTTCTTAGATTGAAAAGATCCACATGACAATTAATTTTACAACTTCAATCCCACCATTAAACTGATGATTAAAACTAATTAATGTGAAAAAAAAGTTTGTGATCATGTTGCAATCAATGTTCCTATGTACACAATGCTAATAAATTGGATAAAATGTATGGAAGAAATTCTTAAGACTACTATTATGTTTTTACTCAAATAGGGACCATTCATGTTTGGCTGAACATACCTTGCACAGAATCTAGTGTGTTTAGAATATTCCTTGAAATGGATTAAAACACATGCACCCAAATAGGGATAAGGATCCTTCTCAATTTGGGTGTGGAGTCTTCTTGGATCGGGAGCCAAATTAGTGCATGACAAGGATGGTTAGACCTTCTAGCTTCAAAATCCCACAGTCAATTCATGTGTGTTTTAAGGTTTACTTGGATTGCATGAAGCTCAGGCCTTAGTTTCATGCGAGAAGCTCGATCATAGTATTTAGGATATATGACGGCTAGTAGAGATCAGAGATATATTGGTTTATGGTGGAGACAAAGGAGGCTGCATAAAGAAATAACTTGATGTAGAACGGAAGGTGGGGGGATAAAATTAAAAAAAATCTGAAATTCAATTTCAGATTTCCCTCAATTAAGGGATTTGAATTTAAAATTTAAATAAGATGGAGGGAAGGATAAATAAGTGGTTAATTATTCCCCTAATTGGATTCCTTAACAAGGAAGGAAATAATTAAAAGGGGGGGGGGAGAGAGGGGCCGGCCAAGAGAGAGGGAAGGATGAGGAGTCTAGGTTCAATGAATGTGAATCAAGCATTAATTGGGATTGAGAATTAAATCTGAAATTAATTTCAGATTGGGAGTAATTTGAGGAGGCTTCCTAAGGTAGAATTTATTAAATCGGAAAGATTTTGAAATTCAAAATTATTTGAATTCAAATCTAATAACTTTCCAAATTAATAAAGAACTAATTTAGGAAGGTAATCAAGAGGGAGGGGGTAATTTGAACTCAATGGTTTGGGGTTGGAGGAGGGCCGGCTAGGTATGATGAGGTGGAATTAAATTGGTTTCCAATTGGGGGCTTTGGGATTTAGGAAAAAGGATTTAATGAGATCCTCTTTCAAATTCAAATTCAAATTTGAATTTAATTGAATGATTGGATTTCCTAAATTAACTCCTTTATTTAGGAAAGAATATTTTAAATTTTAATGACTCAAAATCTGAATTAAAACTTTCTAAAATTAGTAGGAATCTAATTTAAGAAATGTCTAGGGATTTTGAAATTTGGAGGGAAAGAGGAAGGGGGGAAGTTGGGCCGTGGATTGAGATGGGGAGAGAGAGTCGGCGGATTTAGGTGGAGGGAGAAATGCAACTGGCTGGTTGGGGAGATGTTGGGGAGGAGCCGGCGGGTATAGGAGGCAGAGGGAAAGGTGGTCATCGACGTGGAGAAGAAAGGGGTGGGCAGCCGAATGAATGGAGAGGAAGGAGAAGATAAGTTTAGGGAAAAAAGATAAAATCGTGAGCCCGAACTCTTCCTGCGGCTGACGGGTGATGCGTTGCCCTTCACCAAGGGACTTCAAGCCACGAGCCCGGACACATCCTACGACTCGTGGAAACTACGCTTCACTGCCATAGGGATCTCACCAAAGTTCCCCCCAAAGAACAAGAGTACATAAATTTTTTTTATTAATAATCCATTATACCACTACAATAGCAAGGGCATCTATATATAGGCCTTAAAAATAAAAGAAACTAAAACAAGACAAATATGCCCCTAGGGCTTACACGGGACTACCCCCTCAAGTGAGGATAAAAACGGAAAATGCATAAATAAATAAAAATTACAAATAATAAATTAAGATAACGTGGAACGATCACGGCCATCGATCTTGGCTCCTCCTCAGATAAGCATTCACGGTTGGATGTCCACATCATAACTCCCTCAGGGTTTTGATGGAGGTGATTTTGTTGTAATAGTAGTAGGTAGATTTCAGTGTGGACAAGCGACAACAGTTAAAGTTCTAGCCAACATTATCTAAGAAGACAATATCATGTCGTCAGATCAACATGTTTTGAAGATTTCTTGTGCTTCTTCTTTTTGTCTGTTGTAGTCAGGTTTTCAGAAGAGTTGATGATTAGCCTTATTTAGCACGCCATTTGTAGCTTTTGGTTTAGTGAAATGGATCAAATTTCTCCTCTCCTATGGACGTAAACTTGGTTTAAATCGAACTACATAAATGTGGTCTACCATATTTCACTCATGGAGGCACTTTCGCATTGAGTTAGATGCTTCATCCTGATAGTTGGTATTAGGAACATGTTTGGAGGACAATGGACATGAATTTTGAGGAGAAGTTTGATGGCTAACAGAGTTTTGGGCTTTGAAGAAACAAGTTGTATAATCTTCTTATTTAACACGAACTTGTTCAGGTGCTCATGTAACAATTAAAAATGCCTACAACAATGAGTGAAGAGATAAAGATAGAGACAGACATAAAAGCTCTTTAGACCCTTTTATCTTTGACATGCATGAGATATTAATGGAGGTCTTAAAAGAAATAAGTACGAAAAGTTTGTGGCTCGTGCAGTTTTTTTACATGATCAGCGCCTCCCAATAAATTTTATCAAAAAATGATGTGCTTATTAAGCATTTTAGTACAATAATTATAAGTCGTGAAATGATTGAATATGTTAGCAAGAATAAAAATAAGATTCCTTTCTACTACACAAATTTACGACACATCAAAAAAAGAGCAATAGGCAGGTTGACTATATTGACCTCAACATTGTGCTATGGAGTTTAGCATTTGAACAATCCATAATTTGATTTGACTAAACGATCTGTAATCCTAAGAGAATTCTTGATTAGATACTGATTGGTCACGACTATTATTAGATGACTTGATGAGCATTTGAGATGCCCAATGTGCCATACTTCTGTATTTTTACACATAATTTTTAATTTTAGTCCCATTTTGTTTGTTCAAAATCATTGTTATTTATATGCTAGGTGGAATTCAATTGAATTTTGAGAACACTTTGTTATGGCAGGAGGGAGCTAGGCGGAATCAAGAAGGGGGGGCAGGTGTGGGCTCCAAAAATTCGGCCCCGGCCTCCGCCCGACTTTTGCTTTTTGAGGGGAGAGTTTTAACGATTTAAGTTCCGGGGTAAATTTTGGAAGGCAGATGGGTTTGTAGATAAGACACTACCCAGAGATTTCGCCCTCATTTTGTGAGGACTTTATGATCTGAGTTCTGGTTTCCTATAGGCGCAAGCCCCTATAGTTAATTACCCCCCCCCCCCCCGGTAACGAGAGAGAACTTTCGATTAAGGTTAGTCGTCAATCAGATACGTAGAAATACGTATATCTGGCATATAGTAGCAACAATGGGTTGAAGGTTTGAAATTGTTGGAGAATTTAATATTTAAAATAAAAATTTCACCATCTTACACTTAAAGCGGATGGTGGGGGAATGGATGATAGACCCGATCAAGATCCCATGGTTCCGTCATCCCGGGCCATCGTGGTCCCTGGTCTACTTAGTCAGAGGAGGTAGTCGACCCAACCTGACAGAAGGATCCTTGTCGGCAGCCATGGGTTGCTTCGTCCAAGGGTACCTTATAGACCTGGGGGGAGTATTTGTCTAAGGGGACAAATTTGAATCCACCTTAGCTAACAGAGGGCTTTGTGCCCTATCGATCATATCCTATTGATTCATATCTCAAGGATTTGATGCCATTGGGGAGCATACGGGCTCTGGCCATAACCATAATATAATGGTGCCATTTGGCGGCGACCACCTGGTTCAGAGGGCCCCGAGTCATAACCGTTTATCCTGCAGTGCCATTTGGCGGCGAAACTGCCGGTTAGAGGACTCGTACCACGTCCTTGCTGGCAGGAGATTGTTTGAGAATGGATCCTAGTGATATTTTCGACTAGGCATTGGCTCTTTGTGAGCTGAAATATTCTTCAATTTATCCACCTCGGCAAACTGTTGCGGGGGGTGGATGGATTTTGCTTTAAGCGGTTTGATAGTTGGATTTCAATTTTTTAAATATCTGGAGTTGGAAAGATTTTTGGGTTTTGGGATTTTTCAGAAGATTGGATTTTGTATGGAGTTTGGGTATTTGGGAATTTTTTGTGGAGTTTTGGATTTTTGGGTATTTTTGTGGAGTTTTCGAGTTTTGGGTATTTGGGTGGTATTTTGAAATAATCTGTGTGGACCCCTCCGGTTGAGATTTACATTTAACACGGCCATCATCGGGGTGTATGGGGTCATTTATATTTTATTGATTGGACCCTGTCGACTCTATCTACTGGTCGATAGAGGATCGGGTTTTGTAGGCTTTGGACCTTTGTTAGTGAATTCTCTTGATTACAGACCTTGAAGGCCTAATATGAATGTATAAAATAAATATCTCGGTCGATCTCACGACTGCATATTTATTTAATGGTTCGAGCCGTGTCAACTCCTATCTACCTGAATAGAAGGATCGGGCTCGAACTTGAATTCACTTATTAACCCGCGCAGCATCCCTAGACGTCACGTGTGTACCAATAACACGCTCGTCGGGGCCCATGCGGGTGTTTGGGAGCATTTTATAAATATTTATTGAACCTTGTCAACTCCTATCTACTTGCTTTAGGAGGATCGGGTTCAAATTTATTGACCCGCGCAGCATCCCTAGGCGTCACGTGTGTACCAATAACACGCTCGCCGGGGCCCATGCGGGTTGTATGATTGCACGTGTCCCTTTTGTGTACCTATGTGTATACAGATTAAAGTGCACGTGTTGGGGACATTTTTGTAATATTTATAAATGTCTTCTGTCCGCTTGCATAGATATTGCGGATCCGGTGGCATGGCGTCATACGGGTTTCATTTGGGGATTTGTACGCCTTCTGTCTGCTTGTATAGATGTTGCAGATCCGGTGGCGTAGCGCTGAGATTTCATTTGGGAATTTGTACGCCTTCTGTCTGCTTGCATGGATGTTGCAGATCCGGTGGCGTAGCGCTGGGATTTCATTTGGGAATTTGTATGCCTTCTGTCTGCTTGCATGGATGTTGCAGATCCGGTGGCGTTATGCAGCAGCTTGTGATCTGAGCTGTTTGCTGCTTTGTACAGGCAGACTGTCGTGCACTACTTGCATGATTTACGCAGGTAGATCGTAGTACACCAATGAATCTCCTGCTTCGGGTGGTAAGTGTTGTCATCTGTAGCCTATTCTCCACCTTTACTTGCAGGAAGGGCTAGAGTTCTTGTTGTATATTTATCTTCTTTGTTTGTGGAGGACATATGTACTTGTGTCTACAGAGGATTTATCGTGCTTATTTCATATCCACTGTTGTTATCCACAAGTAATTTTATTGGTCGTCGTAGCTCATAGGGAATAGTTGTATTCGCTACGCTCTTCTGAATGTGCTTGCAGTAGAGCCATTGCACTTGCATCGTATCCATCTTCACCATTCATAGATGAACTATTATAGATTGACGGGTCTCCTGTATTTGTTTGCAAGTGGAATATGTATTTGTATCCATAGGGGATTCATTACACTTATGATACGCCCACTGTTGTTATCCATCAACCCTCTTAACTTTCATTCACCTGATATTGCATTGCTTACTGATTATATGAATTCCATAGTATCTGTACTTTGTCATAGGCTACTGGATGGATTGCATTCACCATCGACTTCTATGCATATTGATTGATGAATTGCCATATATGCTGTCATCATTCATCATCAAATTGACGTATTTGCTTCAAGGTCTTCAATCATCTCTTAGTTAGCAGTTCACTACCTGCTCTATCATTATTGATTGCATGGTCGCATGTGCTTGTAGAGTACTATTGTTATCGACTGCATAAATATCCCAGTGTTCGTTGCATGGTACATGTACTTGTATTATAACTACCTTCATTATCCACAAGTGATTTTATTGTACTTGTTGGTGGTGACAAGTTGTATGCAGAACGTTAGCATTGACGACAAGGTATTGAAGTGTTCGACACTTGCATAACAAATCTCTGATTATTGCATATAGATGGCACCCGGGCATTTTGCAGTCGTCTGACCACTTGCAAAATATTCATGTTTAGAGCGGGCCTTTGACTTCAGCTTGCTAATAGCTTGCATCATATTCACCCTCATCATTCACCAGTAGTGTTTGTGTAAAACTGCAAGTTCAATTCAAATTTGCAAGTTCCTTGTTGTCCTTTGTTCAAGTCCTTTGTTATTTTTCATTTAAATCAAGCCTTTTATACTTATTCATTCAAGTTAGGCTCATGCTCATTGTAATTTCCTTATGGATTTAAGCTTAAGTTCCTTCGTAGTCGAGTTGCAAGTTCTTTTACTCGTATTCAAGTTCAATGTCGAAATCAAGTTGCTCTTGGTTGAAATTTGATTCAAGTCCTTTGTGGTCCAACTCAAATCTTTGCTTGGGTTCAAATATTCAAGTCATGCTTAATATTCAAATCAAGTTCTTGTCCCAAATTTTGTTGTCCACGTTTCGTTACAATTTGAGCTCATGCATGTTCAATTTCATGTTCAGTTCATTCTTTGAATCGAGTCCTTTGTTTGTCCAAATTTCATTCAAGTCAGGTCCAAGTGGTCTTTTATTCACCCGAAATTTCGGCAGCATTCCGACATCTCCCCCGTTTAGGGGAAATTACAGAAAACTGGGCCTTTCCCACCACGCTACTAGAGCGTGTATGGTAGGTGTCCTTGGACACCGGGCCGTACATCTTTTCATCCCACCACGCTACGAGAGCGTGTATGGGGTCTCCAAAAGTACCCGTATGAACAACACAAGTGGCTTTCCCCACCACGCTACAAGAGCGTGTATAGGGCTTACCTACCTCGCCGTATGCGTCGCACCGGGCTCCCTCCTACCGTGCTACGAGAGCGCGTATAGGTGGTTTTCCGGTCCGCCGCGAACGTCGAAGATGGGATTTTAAGTGATTACCCGCCTCGTTGTAGGCACCGCACCGGGTTTCCTCCCACCGTGCTACGAGAGCGCATATAGGGGGTTCTCCGGTCCGCCGCGAACGACGAGAACAAGTTTTCGGAGTTTTAAGTTTGAGAAGTTATACCTTGGCGACCGGCGGTGGGATGTGTTAGCTCGTGGATCGAGATGAGAGAGGAGAGAAACCTCTCTTTTTTTTTGCATTTTCTTTTCTTTTTATAATTAATTATAACTAGCCATAATTAACTATAATTAATAATAATTATAGATAATTAACTAATTATAATGAATAATTAATTAATTATAATTAATTAATTAAATAAATATAATTAATTAATAATTAACTATAATTAATTTTAATTACTTATAATTAATTAAGTAATTATAATTAACAACTAATTATTAATTAATTATAATTAGATAATTAATTATCATTATTAATTAATGATTAACTATAATTAATTAAAAATTATAATTAATAATTAATTACTAATCATTAATTAATTATAATTAACTTATTAACTATAATTAATTATAAATACTAACAATTATAATTAATTATAATTAAAATACAATAATCCCTCCTTCCCTCTCTCTAAATCGGTGGATTTATGGGATATGGTCGAAGAAGCGCGCTAAGGGAGAAAGTTACCCTCACAGCAAGCGAACTCCTGTTGTTGCTTGCGACCAAAATGTCATATTTCCCAATCCTACAGGAAGGGAAGATCGTTGAGCGAGCGAAGTCGGTCGCAAATGGAGAGGGAGGCAGCGACGAGAGGAAGATCGGGCCTAGAGTTGGACAGGGATCGGGATCTGGTCGGGGAGCTTCGGTCGCAGGTAAGGTTCACTCCCTCTCTCTCTCTCTCTCTCTCTCTCTCTCTCTCTCTGCGTGGATCGACAGCCTGCAAACAAGCAGGGGCGGGGGGATCGGCGAGATCAGCAAGGCAGAGGTCGAAAATGGAAGAGGAGAGCTATACGGGGTCGGTCGTCTGCTTGGGCTCGGTCGACTTCGGCAGACAGACGGGAGGCGGAATCGGAAGCAGCGACAGGAGACGGAACAAGTATTGGCCTGGGGTTCTGGCGTCGACTTCAGGAGATGGGATCGAAGGTATGAGAGGTCGACAGTGGAGGAAGAAGATCGTGTCTCTGCGAGAGGAAGGGATCGAGTGCCAAAGGCTTCGGTTCCTTGGCCTTTTAACGACGCGCGAGATGGCTCTATCGAGGCAATGCATGCGTGAGAGGACATTTTCGGCGCCGTCGCAGAGGGATGGGTAACACTGTAGCAGCGGCGTGTTCAGCCGATTTTGCGCAGGAACTCGGCATGGGCTCGACACGAGTAGGTGATGATTTGGCATTTTTTTTATTTTGTTTTGTTTCACTACAACAGAGGTCAACAAATGCCCCCCAACAAATGTGGTTCGCTTCTGGAGCGACTCACGTTTGTTGTATGCTGATTGACCCTATGGATCTCTAAATATTTGCTCCAGATGTCACATAAAGGTCTTCATTTAGCGGATCTCCAAAAGTTTGGTTGGATGTCACACTAAGATTATCGTTTAGTGGATCTCCAAAAATTTGTTTGGATGTCACACTAAAATTTTCATTCTGTAGATCTTCAAGAATTTGCCTCGTCGTCTTCATGGATCTTTAGATGCACTTGTAATCTTTAGTGGGATTGGCATGTTGGTTCTTGTGATTTCTGTGATTGTACTCCATGTTGTAGATGATTTTAAATATTTATTTGGGGATCTCGGCACGCAGTGCGATGTTGATCCAAATAAATATTTAAAATGCCCCCAGTCTCTTGGGACATTTGTAGATGTCGTTCGGGATACCTCTTTCTTGTAGCTTTAGTTTCCCTGGGATTTTGGTTCCTTCTGTCCTGTGCTTTGTGCGGCGGACATTGATGGAGAATTTCCTGATTTGTCTCTACTGACTTGTCAGGTGATTTGTACCTTCGGCCCTTTGCTTCTAGCTTTGGCGGGTTTGATGAAGGAGCAGATGCCGGTGACCTAGACGTATTAGGTCGTTGGCGAGAAGTCATCGGTCCAGAGCTTTGTGCATAGCGGACTTGCTGATGACGGAATCCTCTTAGTTCAGCCTCAGGCTTTATGCGAACTTTGGGATGATTTCTTCGGTCCTTTGCTTTGTGCTTTGGTGGACTTGTTGAAGAAGAATTCCTTCGATCCTAGCTTTGTGTTTTATGGATTTATTGAAGGATTTTGCAGGTTTCGGATTTGATTGATAGTACCAAATATAGGTAGTATCTTGATCCTTAATCATTTGAGGAGACTTTAATCTGAGTCACTCGAGTTCATCAGGTTGGGCGAGCTAGGATTTGACAGCTCTTCGTCCTCTAGTTGCTGAGATGGGGGTTCCTCTACTACGGCCTTTCTTATGGCGTGTTGAGTAGATGGAGCTGCCAGTGATCCGGCCATATTTGTGCTTGTTGGATCCGACCTCTTACACCCATTCAGGCTTCAGACTTGAGCTAGGGGAAATGTGCTTCCCAATGCTGATTTTGCTGAAGTGGATAGATTTGGAGTTCTCCTTTGTGGTTGAAGATTTGGAGCCTACGCACATTCGGTAGTTGCTCGAGATTTCTCCTTCCCACTGGAACCTTGATTCTCCGGTCAATTAGGAGAATTTAGTAGACTATGATCACTTGAACTTGTCGAGTCAAATTTTCCTTCGTACTTCCTACAGTCCTTACTGACGGGTTGACGAAGTGGGGGTTCCGCTACTACGGCCTTTCTTGTGGCGTGTTGAGTAGACGGAGCTGCCAGCGATCCGGCCATATTTGGGCGTGTTGGATCCGACCTCTTACACCCACTCGAACCTTAAGCTTTAGGCTGCTGAAAGACTTCAGGTTGTTCTGGCTCAATTTGTTAGAGTGTGTAGTTGCAAAAGTCTCTTTCTGACATTTGAAATCTTGGTTTGTTGGAGAAAGTGGTGTCTCAATCTTTTGAAGCTCACCTGCATATACTTTGAAAAGAATTCGTTGTATTCTTCAGTATAAAAGAATGTTTGTGTTGGTGATTTTAAATATTTATTCGGTGATCTCGGCATGCAGCGCAATGTCGACTCGAATAAATATTTAAAATGCCCCCTGTCTTGCAGGGACATTTCATAATAGAATAAATTTGAATTTTTGTGATTTTAAATATTTATTTGGAGATCTCGGCACGTAGCACGATGTCAACCCAAATAAATATTTAAAATGCCCCCTGTCCTGCAGGGTGATTTTGAAATGCATTCTTGCAACACAAGAGAATTTCAAAATTGTAGAGTGTATATGTTAATAAACGTGCATGAAATACACAGTACATTAATCATAACATTTCTTCAAGTAATTTTATGCATGGTACTTCTTCAGGTGTCGACCGTTGATCGGCGACATGGGCCTCTGACCGTGCAGATCGATAAGCTGGTAGGCTACTCCCTGCTACACCTTCCCGATGACGAATGGGCCTTCCCAGTTGGACACGAACTTGCCACCAAATCTTCGGTGTGGATGATTGGCCTTCTCAGCACCAGGACCAATTCCCCTTCTTGAAAGGACCGAGGCCGCACCATCCGATCAAATGATTTCGCCATCCTTCCTCGGTAGATTTCTAGGTTTTGTTGGGCTTGCAGTCTGACTTCATCGAGTGCATCGAGCTCTTTCATTCTCAATCGAGCATTTTGCTCTTGAGTGAGCTTATTCTGGATAGCGACCCGAAGAGACGGTAGTTCAACTTCTAGTGGCAAGACGGCTTCAGCCCCGAACACCAATGAGTAAGGAGTGGCTTTGGTTGGTGTTTTGTATGTTGTACGATATGCCCACAGTGCTTCTGTCATCTTCGTATGCCATTCTCTTTTGTTCTTGGTGAGGATCTTCTTCAACAACTTCACCAGCGTCTTGTTAAAGGCTTCTGCCAGGCCATTGGCTCTTGGGTTGTATATGGAAGAATATCGTCAATCAATCTTGTGACGATCAACAAACTTGTAGATTTTCGTACTTTTAAACGCTGTGCCATTATCTGAGATCACTCGGCGTGGTACACCGAATCTGTAGACGACATTGTGGGTGAAGAAATTGATCATGTGCTCGGACGTAACTTCCCTGAATGGTGCCGCTTCTGCCCATTTTGAAAAATAGTCTGTTGCTGCCAGTATAAAGCGGTGTCCTGCCGAAGACGGCGGCTCTATTGGCCCAATTATGTCTGTGCCCCAACATTCAAATGGCCAAGACGCTATCGTTGGATGCAGTGGATTTGGTGGTTGATGAATAACATCACCATGAATCTGACACTCGTGGCACCTCTTAGCGTGGTTGATACAATCTCTCACCATCGTAGGCCAGTAATAACTCATTCTTTTGATCTTAGTAGCCATCTTGGGACCTGACTGGTGTGCTCCGCAAAGTCCCTCATGAACTTCTGCTACTACTTTATCAGCTTCATTGGTTCCTAGGCATCGTAGCCACATCTGGTCAAAAGCCCGCCGATATAGCGTATCATTGACAAACGCGTATCGTAACGCCCTTTTTCTGATTTGCGCCGCCAGAGATTTATCTGTTGGGAGTTTGCTTTCTTTGAAGTAGTCGACGAATGGTTGCCTCCAATCGTCTTCGACTTCAACATCTAAGCAATCTAACCACGACTCTGAGAATCTACCGGTTCTTCGTCTTTTTACTACCTGACGTTCTCCTGATTGATTTTTAGTATTAATTTGTTGGGGGTATTGAGGATCGATCGGGGTTGCATCCTGCTGGCTTGAACCTGGTAGTCCCTCCGCCTGCGGGAATTGTAGGGTTGCTGGCTCTAAGACCCGACGATTTTCAACCGCAATGAATATAGGTGGCCTTTTGTCTTCATTTGCAAGCTCCTTGGCCAGTTTAGCTAGACAATCTGCTTTCGCATTCTGTCCTCGAGGAACTTGAGTTATCTTGACATTCGGTATTTGTTTTAGAAGCTCAAGAGCTCGTCGATGGTAGTGGGCCAATTCAAGTTTGCAAATCTTGTAAATGCCCAGAACTTGATTTATCACAAGTTGAGAATCGCCAAAATTTTGGAGATCTGTGATTTGGATATCAATTGCAATCTCCAGTCCTGCTATTAGAGTTTCGTATTCGGCTTCATTATTGGTCCGAGGTTCAGTTAGACTGAACGAGAATCTCATGATGCCTCCCTCGGGTTCTATAAAGACTAGACCGATGCCAGCTTGGGCCTTTGCAAAATTCGGAGGTCTCGGAGACTTGATAGACGATGCCCCATCAAAGTACATCTCCCAAAATGGTAGCTTTTCTTCTTCATCAACCTGCATGATTTGTTCATCGGGCAAATCATCGTTCAACGGCGAATCTGCAGGGATTGGGTGTGCAGCGAGAAAATCTGCCAACGTTTGTCCCTTTACTGCTTTCTATGGCATGTACACTATATCAAATTGTAGTAATAACACTGCCCACCTTGCTAAATGACCTGTCAACGCTGGTCTTGTCTTCAAGAACTTCAGCGGATCGATCTTTGATATCAAGGTGATTTTGTGGGAGAGCATATAGTGGCGGAACTTCTGGACTGCAAATATCAACGCCAGACAATGTTTTTCAATGGGAGAATAACGTATCTCTGCTCCGATTAATCTCCGACTGATATAATAAAGTGCATTTTCTTTTCCTTCCTCATTATGCTGGGCCAGTAATGCTCCGAGGGACTCTTCTAATGCAGCTGTGTACAGTATAAGAGGCTTCCCCGGAATTGGCGCTGCGAGAATGGGTGGATTCAACAAGTATCTTTTGATACTGTCAAATGCTTCCTGACATTCTTCATCCCATTTGAAGCGAACGTCCTTCTTCATCAATTTTGAAAATGGCTGGCACCTACCTGACAGATTCGATATGAATCGTCGAATGAAAGCCAGTTGCCCTTGCAAGGAGCGGAGTTGACGGAGACTTCTTGGCGGTGGCATCTCAATGATCGCCTTGATTTTGTTAGGATCGACTTCTATGCCTCAATGACGAACAACATAGCCAAGAAATTTACCGGAGGAGACCCCGAAAGCACACTTAAGGGGATTCATCTTCAAGTCGAACTTTTTGATCCTCTCGAATACAATTCTCATATCGTTTAAATGATCTTTTCGGTCCATGCTCTTAACGACCAAGTCATCTACATAGCACTCTACCTTCTGGTGTATTAATTCATCAAAAATATGGGTCATCGCCCGTTGGTAGGTGGCACCAGCGTTCTTCAAGCCGAAGGGCATGACCGTGTAGCAGAAAATGCCGATGGGCGTTCTGAATGATGTATGCTTTTCATCTTCGGGCGCCATCTTGATCTGGTTGTACCCTGACGATCCATCCATAAATGAGAACGTGTCATAATTTGACGTGTTGTCTACCAGGAGTTCGGATACAGGAAGTGGAAAGTCATCTTTCGGACGCGCCTTATTAAGGTCCCGAAAGTCAATACAGATATGAATCTGTCCATCTTCTTCTTGACAGGGACAATATTGGCGATCCAGTCAGCATATTTCTCTTCGCGGATGAAGCCTGCTTCTATGAGCTTCTTCGTTTCAGCAATCACCTGTTCTTCAATCTCCAATCTCATTCTCCTTGGAGCTTGCTTGACGGGTGTCACCTCTGGTTTAATTGCCAACCTGTGAACTGCTACGTCAGGGGATAAGCCAGGCATCTTGGCATATGTCCAGGCAAAGCAGTCCCTGAATTCACAGAGGAGTTCTTTTATCTCTTCCACTTAATCTTCTGGCAGAAGGGAACTAATGAATGTTGGGCGAGGGTCATCCTCGGTTCCCAAGTTGACTTCTTTTAGCTCGTCCATAGTGGCTGCCTGTCCACCATCTTCAAGTTCTTCTGGCGCTGGCTTAGCTTCTACAGGCTGATCGTCATGATCATTAGCTTCATAGACTTCCTCAGCGCAACTGTTATCGGATTCAATTTCCCTACAAGTGATGGCCCGGCAAGTCTCCTTCCGGATGCATTTTCGCCTGACGAATCCAATACCTTTATATGCATTCATATCCTTCCTTCGTAAGGGACGCGGTCTCCTTCCGTACCAGAGGCATAGGCATGTACGAAGCTGTCGCTTGGAGGTGGGAATATTAATCTGTTCTCGCAACATTCTTTGAATACCTTTAGTATTAAACCTAGGTAACCTCGTAGGTAGTAATTCTTCAGAATCGATGAAGACATGACCCCAATCATGATTCACTTCTTCATCCTTTCCTACGGAATAGAATATATTTCCTGACTCAATCCCCTTTTTGATCGGAGGTAGATAAAGAGTCATAAGTTCTTCAACCTTATGCACATCTCGTGGAATTATTTCTTTGAAATACTGTAGGGGAACACGAGTGACTACAAGCACGCTGTCTGAGATTGACAGGCTATCTATTCTTCTAGAGAATACATCTTGCACCGTGTTCATATAGATAGAGTCGTAGTCATAATCATCATTTGAATATGCGACCTCCCTACTCCATTCATCCATCGAGTGGCATACCCTCTGGGATTTTGTAGGGGTGACATCCTCTTCATCTATGTCGCTCCCAAGGTGAGGTACACATTTTCTTTTTTTAGAAGTGGCAGCTTCTTTGGGAAGAGTCGGCGACGCCTTCTTTCTCCCCACCTGCTTTTTCTCACTTTTTTGTTCAGGTCGCTTTGCACTCTCTGGGTTTGATGCTTGAGCCTTCAGAGAGTTTGACAGTCTTTGCTTCTTTGGCATGAAATACTGCGCATCTTCATAGACTGTTGCTTCATGGACTGTAAAGGGCTCGATGTCGCCAGAGATCCTGAACTCTTCTCCATCCCTGAGATATTTCATGCACTGGTGTAATGTTGACGGGACAACGCCATATTCATGCAGCCAGGGGCGACCCAGGAGCACCTTGAATGAAGTGTCCGCATCAATTACATGGAACTTGGCTTCTATATGAAATTCTCCAAAGACAAGATGGAGCATAAACGATCCAAGGGTTTTCTGCCCTTTCTCGTTAAAGCTGTGCACCATGAGCTTATCTGGCCCGAGGTGTTCCACGTTAAGGCACAACGACCTTAGTGCTTTTAAGCTCATAAGATTGATGGAGGACCCAGGGTCGATCAGAATTTGACTGATTACCAAATCATCACTCTCTGCAGTAACATACAGAGGTCGGTTAAGGTCTGCAGTCCCGAGCATCATGTCATCCTCTGTGAAAGTGATGAATGGTTCGTTACGAGCTTATAGGACCTCAGTCAGGTTGCGTTCAGCAAAATACGCCTCGTATCTTTCAGGGTCCTTGAGAGCCTGAATCAAAGTCTCCCGAAGATCCCTAGACATCACCAGAGCGTCGTATATGCTGAGCTGGGCTGGAATCTTCCTCAGATGGGATAAGATATTATAATCTATTCCCTTGACTGGAGTATGTTTCTTCTTGGGATCTTCGGAGATAATGTCTTCATTGACAACTATCTCTTTTCCCTTATCTTTGTTGGATATCCCTTTCTTTGGAGGGGATGGAAGTATCTTGCCACTTCTTAACTGCACTTGGGCGATCTCTTCTTGTTCAGACTCGCTTGATAGTGCATTTTCTTCTGAGTCGGCCATTGTCGCATCTAGAGATTCATCTGTTGATTCAGAGTCACCTCCCAGATTTACATGTCCCATTTGCGATGCTATGTCAGGGTCTGACCCATCTGTCTTTGGAAAATATAGATCCTCCTCTGAACTATATCCATTGGTGACACCATCATACAGGATTCAGAGGGTACTTCTTCAGTACATTCTTCTTTTGTCAGCGCATTTGGAGCCACCGAGATGACCCGACATACCTCCACTGGAAGAGAGTCTTCTTCTTCTTTTTCAGCTTCCTCTATTTTAAGCTCTGACATGAAATCAACAAGCTTAATAGGGCGTCTCGCAGTCTGATAATACTCATCCAAACTGTCAATTACCCTTTGAGTTGTAGTCTTCTTCTCCTTGGGTTTCTTCAGTTTGGTCTTCCTCTTGAAGGACTTCACCTTTCCAGATTTTGAAATTCCAGCTTGGTTGGGAAATTGTTTAGAAGCAGACGCCTGTGCCACAGGCAGTGCCTTCAGATTTAATACTGGCTCCGTAGGAGATTCCCATTTTACACCCGGAACTCCTTCAAGCTGTTTCAGCATTTTCACAGTTTTCTTAGAGACCGCAGTCTCCCACTGTTCTTCTTGAGCTGGCTTCTTTTCAGTTTTCTTTTCTTCAACCGGGGGTATGGAAGAAGTTGTAACTACCCGAGTTGATTCTTTTCTGGGATGAGTCAGCACATTGTCGGACAATGTGAGCTCTCTCCTTCGGTATTTTCTTTCAAGCCAATCTTTGAAGACATAACAATCTTCAATTGGATGACTCATTACCCGATGATACGGGCAGTAGTTTGGGTCGCCACTATGTTTTGACTCATCGGGTCTCTTGCACTCTGGCAGTTCTAAACCCGCTTTCAACGCCTGTCGAAATAACTTGGCGACACTTTCCCTCTTGAATGAATATTCCTTATTCATTTTATCTTTGAGGGAGGGGAACGTTCGATCACCAATTCCCGTTGCTTGCCTCGGGCGTTCTCCACCGCCCTGATAATTTCGTGGTTTGTCATTACCCCCGAGTATCAGCTTCGGCTGGGGGTTAGGGTTGTAAACTTGTTTAGGTTTTTCTTGATATTGCATCGGCTGCTTGCCTTTGTCTACGTTGTACGTCATCTGTTTCTCCTTATCAGCTCTGGAGAAAAATATGGAGTCAGCCTCACCACTTCTAGCACCTGAGGCTTTAGTCTTCTTAGGCTTATCAGAATAATTCTCTGATTTTGACAAGTTCAATTTCTCGAACTTGGCCACTCTATCCAGTAGATCTTAAAATGTGGTGATTGTAGCCATGCACAGGGAATGGTTGCATTTTGTCATCAATGTTTCCCATTAACAACTGTACGGCATGCTCTTCTTCGAGCTGCTGCTCACATTTCATGCTCAAGTTACGCCAGCGAGTGATGTATTTGGTCACTGATTCTTCCTTCTTTCTCTTATTCAGAGCAAGGTCAGCGATCATTATTTTCTCGGTCGCACTGGCGAACCTCTTCACAAACATATTTTCTAACTCTGCAAATGTCTTTACAGAGTCATTTGGTAGTTCAGCATACCATTCGAAAGCAGCTGCTGTCAAACTGCTAACGAATTGTTGGAAGAGTAGAGCATCATTTCATCCAGTGTTCCCGCAGGTGGCTTTGAATTGCGCCAGGTGCTGTCTGGGATTTTTATTGCCATCAAAAGTGTTAAACTTTGGCACAGAATATCCCTTCGGGTACGGTACCTGATCATACTCGGCCGGGTACGGACGACCTTTACCCACCAATTTCTCTGCCTGATCAATAGCTATAATAGCCTTAATCTTCTCAGTGATAATCCCTTCAAGCTGCGCAGCAGTCACAGGCTCGGAGGTACTTGCAATATTCTGCGGAGTGGGCTGACGGGTGATGTTATTAACTTCATTGCCACCTTCAGGAGCTCCACGTACTCCTAATACTTGCGGCGCTTGAAAGTTTGGAGGATCAGGGGGAGGATTGGGCATAGAACCAACTGCAACATTTCTTTGCATCATCTGCATCATCATTGTCATTTGAGTCATCATCTCTGTCATCTTTTCATTCAACTGAGAGATTTCTCTGTCTTTGGCTCTCATTTGCCGTCTCATCTGTCGCCGCATATCAGCGAGTGTGATGTTTTCGGGATCAGGGGGATTCTCTTCTACCTCCTCAACTTCATCTTCTCCTTGGGAATGACCACCTCCGCCAGTGGTGGACCCAGCTTCATGGCGGCGCCGATATACTTGTCTAGGCGGCGGTTGCCAGCGGTCATCATCATCTTCACCTTCGTCGTAGTAGGCTTCATCATCGACATTGATATGCCTCACCATGTAGACTACTTCCATGTCTAAGGTGTTGTTTACATCTTCTATGTTTTCTTCAATGTATTCTTCCATATTTTCTTCCAGATTTTCTTCCATGTATTCTTCAATATTTTCTTCTCCCATATCTTCTTCTCCTTCTTCTAGTACTCGAATCTCCGAGCGGCGGCGCCACTGGATCTCCGGTTCTTGGTTAGGCAGGAAGATCTCTTCAACCCGTGGGCTACGGTCGAAGTTAGATTCATTATTGGGAGGGGTCAGAGAAAGACGGGATCCCCTGGAGAATTCTCCAAGGTGTCTACCGTTGGGAGGAGCGTCATCATGGGTCTTCTTTTGGACCCACTTCTGATATTGTTTACTGATGGGGGCGGATCTCCGGGAGGCAGTAACGGATGTCACACACGAATCAGTTCTTTTTCTTCTATCATCTTCTTCTCTGCGAGGATTTGGCCTCCAGATTTCCTTTCCTTTCCGCCGGGACCTTTCGGTGGTGGATCCCTGAACGCGTGGTTCAGGTGTCACACCCCGATGTTCACCGCGTGGGACTTATTTTCTTCCTCTTTCGGCTATCAAATCATAAGACAACCTTTCCCTCGGAGGGGTCCTTCTGGTCTCAATAACCAATGGCCTTTGGAACTTCTTTTTTTCAGACCCTTCTCCTTTACAGTCTTTAGTATCCTGTACACCCGAGCTGACAGGGTTTCAGGTTCTTTCCTCTTCTGAGGAGCTGGGATTTCACGTCGTCGATCCCAAAAAGACTTCTTCAGCTCACCAGTAGAGCTATTCCTCTTAACCCATCTCAGGTCAGTAAACTTGTTCCGGGTAGGAACGTTGGATATATGCTCTGGAGCAAGCATGTTCGAGGGGTGCACTGGCACTAGTAGATGCTGAGCTCGGAGTTCAGCATTCATCTTCCTTCTCTGCCTCCTGGTGGGCCTTCCTCCAGAAGAGGAAGCTTCAGTATTGTTCCTCCCAGGTACAGATGACCCTATTGGTAGCGTAGTGGTCCTGGTAGGTACCACTGAGATCCTCCCATCAGTCACTATCCTTCTGGTGGCTGGGACCTCAGATTGAGAAAGTCGTTCAAACACAGAGATCCTCCTTTGAGGGTCTTTGACAGCAGGTCGTGGCGCTGACAGATGCACACGACGGCTAGCAGTTTCAGTGGAGTGGGGCCTCCTAGCATGCCCTTCGGATTCAATGCCGCATTGGGGGATACCAGCAGCTCTTACGGTAATAGCTGGAAAGTCGATACTGCCAAACTGGATAGTAGCTCCAGTATTTCCAGTTTCAAAAATGGCATTTGCCAGTTGGATCCTGGCTCCTTGTCCCAGCTGGACAGTCATTGGTGTGTTCTGTAGATCCATCTGCATAAATGAAAGGTAAGGATTAGTGATCAAAATTTGATACATCACCCCACACTTTCAAAAATGCAGAGACTTGCACAGAACAGGAAATAAAAACAGATAACATTAGCGAGCAAATTCAAATAAAATAAATTCAAAATACTGCTAAATACGTTATCCTGATAAACTTGTCTGAGCGATCATCTTGAAAAATTCAGAATTTAAATTCTTTAAACGATCACTTTAGAAAATTCAGAATTTTGGAATCTGGGATGATTTGACTGCTACGATAGTACTGAGATGACTAGCCAAAGATGGAAAGAGAAACCAATCCCCAGCGGAGTCGCCAGAAATCTGTGGGCTCCGAAAATTCGGCCCCGGCCTCCGCCCGACTTTTGCTTTTTGAGGGGGGAGTTTTAACGGTTTAAGTTCCGGGGTAAATTTTGGAAGGCAGATGGGTTTGTAGATAAGACACTACCCAGAGATTTCGCCCTCATTTTGTGAGGACTTTATGATCTGAGTTCTGGTTTCCTATAGGCGCAAGCCCCTATAGTTAATTACCCCTCCCGGTAACGAGAGAAAACTTTCGATTAAGGTTAGTCGTCAATCAGATACGTAGAAATACGTATATCTGGCATATAATAACAACAATGGGTTGAAGGTTTGAAAGTGTTGGAGAATTTAATATTTAAAATAAAAATTTCACCATCTTGCACTTAAAGCGGATGGTGGGGGAATGGATGATAGACCCGATCAAGATCCCATGGTTCCGTCATCCCGGGCCATCGTGGTCCCTGGTCTACTTAGTCAGAGGAGGTAGTCGACCCAACCTGACAGAAGGATCCTTGTCGGCAGCCATGGGTTGCTTCGTCCAAGGGTACCTTATAGACCTGGGGGGAGTATTTGTCTAAGGGGACAAATTTGAATCCACCTTAGCAAACAGAGGGCTTTGTGCCCTATCGATCATATCCTATTGATTCATATCTCAAGGATTTGATGCCATTGGGGAGCATACGGGCTCTGGCCATAACCATAATATAATGGTGCCATTTGGCGGCGACCACCTGGTTCAGAGGGCCCCGAGTCATAACCGTTTATCCTGCAGTGCCATTTGGCGGTGAAACTGCCAGTTAGAGGACTCGTACCACGTCCTTGCTGGCAGGAGATTGTTTGAGAATGGATCCTAGTGATATTTTCGACTAGGCATTGGCTCTTTGTGAGATGAAATATTCTTCAATTTATCCACCTCGGCAAACTGTTGCGGGGGGTGGATGGATTTTGCTTTAAGCGGTTTGATAGTTGGATTTCAATTTTTTAAATATCTGGAGTTGGAAAGATTTTTGGGTTTTGGGATTTTTCAGAAGATTGGATTTTGTATGGAGTTTGGGTATTTGGGAATTTTTTGTGGAGTTTTGGATTTTTGGGTATTTTTGTGGAGTTTTCGAGTTTTGGGTATTTGGGTGGTATTTTGAAATAATCTGTGTGGACCCCTCCGGTTGAGATTTACATTCAACATGGCCATCATCGGGGTGTATGGGGTCATTTATATTTTATTGATTGGACCCTGTCGACTCTATCTACTGGTCGATAGAGGATCGGGTTTTGTAGGCTTTGGACTTTTGTTAGTGAATTCTCTTGATTACAGACCTTGAAGGCCTAATATGAATGTATAAAATAAATATCTCGGTCAATCTCACGACTGCATATTTATTTAATGGTTCGAGCCGTGTCAACTCCTATCTACCTGAATAGAAGGATCGGGCTCGAACTTGAATTCACTTATTAACCCGCGCAGCATCCCTAGACGTCACGTGTGTACCAATAACACGCTCGTCGGGGCCCATGCGGGTGTTTGGGAGCATTTTATAAATATTTATTGAACCTTGTCAACTCCTATCTACTTGCTTTAGGAGGATCGGGTTCAAATTTATTGACCCGCGCAGCATCCCTAGGCGTCACGTGTGTACCAATAACACGCTCGCCGGGGCCCATGCGGGTTGTATGATTGCACGTGTCCCTTTTGTGTACCTATGTGTATACAGATTAAAGTGCACGTGTTGGGGACATTTTTGTAATATTTATAAATGCCTTCTGTCCGCTTGCATAGATATTGCGGATCCGGTGGCATGGCGTCATACGGGTTTCATTTGGGGATTTGTACGCCTTCTGTCTGCTTGTATAGATGTTGCAGATCCGGTGGCGTAGCGCTGGGATTTCATTTGGAAATTTGTACGCCTTCTGTCTGCTTGCATGGATGTTGCAGATCCGGTGGCGTAGCGCTGGGATTTCATTTGGGAATTTGTATGCCTTCTGTCTGCTTGCATGGATGTTGCAGATCCGGTGGCGTTATGCAGCAGCTTGTGATCTGAGCTGTTTGCTGCTTTGTACAGGCAGACTGTCGTGCACTACTTGCATGATTTACGCAGGTAGATCGTAGTACACCAATGAATCTCCTGCTTCGGGTGGTAAGTGTTGTCATCTGTAGCCTATTCTCCACCTTTACTTGCAGGAAGGGCTAGAGTTCTTGTTGTATATTTATCTTCTTTGTTTGTGGAGGACATATGTACTTGTGTCTACAGAGGATTTATCGTGCTTATTTCATATCCACTGTTGTTATCCACAAGTAATTTTATTGGTCGTCGTAGCTCATAGGGAATAGTTGTATTCGCTACGCTCTTCTGAATGTGCTTGCAGTAGAGCCATTGCACTTGCATCGTATCCATCTTCACCATTCATAGATGAACTATTATAGATTGACGGGTCTCCTGTATTTGTTTGCAAGTGGAATATGTATTTGTATCCAAAGGGGATTCATTACACTTATGATACGCCCACTGTTGTTATCCATCAACCCTCTTAACTTTCATTCACCTGATGTTGCATTGCTTACTGATTATATGAATTCCATAGTATCTGTACTTTGTCGTAGGCTACTGGATGGATTGCATTCACCATCGACTTCTATGCATATTGATTGATGAATTGCCATATATGCTGTCATCATTCATCATCAAATTGACGTATTTGCTTCAAGGTCTTCAATCATCTCTTAGTTAGCAGTTCACTACCTGCTCTATCATTATTGATTGCATGGTCGCATGTGCTTGTAGAGTACTATTGTTATCGACTGCATAAATATCCCAGTGTTCGTTGCATGGTACATGTACTTGTATTATAACTACCTTCATTATCCACAAGTGATTTTATTGTACTTGTTGGTGGTGACAAGTTGTATGCAGAACGTTAGCATTGACGACAAGGTATTGAAGTGTTCGACACTTGCATAACAAATCTCTGATTATTGCATATAGATGGCACCCGGGCATTTTGCAGTCGTCTGACCACTTGCAAAATATTCATGTTTAGAGCGGGCCTTTGACTTCAGCTTGCTAATAGCTTGCATCATATTCACCCTCATCATTCACCAGTAGTGTTTGTGTAAAACTGCAAGTTCAATTCAAATTTGCAAGTTCCTTGTTGTCCTTTGTTCAAGTCCTTTGTTATTTTTCATTTAAATCAAGCCTTTTATACTTATTCATTCAAGTTAGGCTCATGCTCATTGTAATTTCCTTATGGATTTAAGCTTAAGTTCCTTCGTAGTCGAGTTGCAAGTTCTTTTACTCGTATTCAAGTTCAATGTCGAAATCAAGTTGCTCTTGGTTGAAATTTGATTCAAGTCCTTTGTGGTCCAACTCAAATCTTTGCTTGGGTTCAAATATTCAAGTCATGCTTAATATTCAAATCAAGTTCTTGTCCCAAATTTTGTTGTCCACGTTTCGTTACAATTTGAGCTCATGCATGTTCAATTTCATGTTCAGTTCATTCTTTGAATCGAGTCCTTTGTTTGTCCAAATTTCATTCAAGTCAGGTCCAAGTGGTCTTTTATTCACCCGAAATTTCGGCAGCATTCCGGCATCTCCCCCGTTTAGGGGAAATTACGGAAAATTGGGCCTTTCCCACCACGCTACTAGAGCGTGTATGGTAGGTGTCCTTGGACACCGGGCCGTATATCTTTTCATCCCACCACGCTACGAGAGCGTGTATGGGGTCTCCAAAAGTACCCGTATGAACAACACAAGTGGCTTTCCCCACCACGCTACAAGAGCGTGTATAGGGCTTACCTACCTCGCCGTATGCGTCGCACCGGGCTCCCTCCTACCGTGCTACGAGAGCGCGTATAGGTGGTTTTCCGGTCCGCCGCGAACGTCGAAGATGGGATTTTAAGTGATTACCCGCCTCATTATAGGCACCGCACCGGGTTTCCTCCCACCGTGCTACGAGAGCGCGTATAGGGGGTTCTCCGGTCCGCCGCGAACGACGAGAACAAGTTTTCGGAGTTTTATGTTTGAGAAGTTATACCTTGGCGACCGGCGGTGGGATGTGTTGGCTCGTGGATCGAGGTGAGAGAGGAGAGAAACCTCTCTTTTTTTTTTTGCATTTTCTTTTCTTTTTATAATTAATTATAACTAGCCATAATTAACTATAATTAATAATAATTATAGATAATTAACTAATTATAATGAATAATTAATTAATTATAATTAATTAATTAATTAAATATAATGAATTAATAATTAACTATAATTAATTTTAATTACTTATAATTAATTAAGTAATTATAATTAACAACTAATTATTAATTAATTATAATTAGATAATTAATTATCATTATTAATTAATGATTAACTATAATTAATTAAAAATTATAATTAATAATTAATTACTAATCATTAATTAATTATAATTAACTTATTAACTATAATTAATTATAAATACTAACAATTATAATTAATTATAATTAAAATACAATAATCCCTCCTTCCCTCTCTCTAATTCGGTGGATTTATGGGATATGGCCGAAGAAGCGCGCTAAGGGAGAAAGTTACCCTCACAGCAAGGAAACTCCTGTTGTTGCTTGCGACCAAAATGTCATATTTCCCGATCCTACAGGAAGGGAAGATCGTTGAGCGAGCGAAGTCGGTCGCAAATGGAGAGGGAGGCAGCGACGAGAGGAAGATCGGGCCTAGAGTTGGACAGGGATCGGGATCTGGTCGGGGAGCTTCGGTTGCAGGTAAGGTTCTCTCCCTCTCTCTCTCTCTCTCTCTCTCTCTCTCTCTCTCTCTCTCTCTCTCTCTCTCTCTCTCTCTGCGTGGATCGACAGCCTGCGAACAAGCAGGGGCGGGGGGATCGGCGAGATCAGCAAGGCAGAGGTCGAAAATGGAAGAGGAGAGCTATACGGGGTCGGTCGTCTGCTTGGGCTCGGTCGACTTCGGCAGACAGACGGGAGGCGGAATCGGAAGCAGCGACAGGAGGCGGAACAAGTATTGGCCTGGGGTTCTGGCGTCGACTTCAGGAGATGGGATCGAAGGTATGAGAGGTCGACCGTGGAGGAAGAAGATCGTGTCTCTGCGAGAGGAAGGGATCGAGTGCCAAAGGCTTCGGTTCCTTGGCCTTTTAACGACGCGCGAGATGGCTCTATCGAGGCGATGCATGCGTGAGAGGACATTTTCGGTGCCGTCGCAGAGGGATGGGTAACACTGTAGCAGCGGCGTGTTCAGCCGATTTTGCGCAGGAACTCGGCATGGGCTCGACAGGAGTAAGTGATGATTTGGCATTTTTTTTTATTTTGTTTTGTTTCACTACAACAGAGGTCAACAGCAGGGTTCGGCCAGCCTTGTGGGGACTAGGAGAGCTGTCATGTATTATGGAAGGAGGAGAAATCAAAGGGAGTTGTTTAGGAATGTTTCCTAAATTATGTTTATGATGTTTAGGAAGGTTTTATTTGTATTATTGTGTGCTATGGATATTTAAAATAAAGTTTTGTCTAGAGTTAGGGCAAGAGATAATTTGCGTTTGCTATAGTTTTATTTTGGAGAGTTTTCTAGCGACATCTAAGGTTCGTGGGAGAGCCAATCTACCTCTAGAATAGTAGATCAATTGTATCTTTCATTCTTGTTGAAGAGATAATCAAATTTCCGCCCTAATCTTCCGATTCCGCATTTTTCTTATTGCATGCTTGATGTTTTTACGTCCAAGATGCATCAAATTGATATCAGAGCGAGGATTTGGGAGAGATGGGAGCAAATAGACGGATGCATTGGAAGGCGAAGTGGAGCAAATCAAATCCGGCATGGAGAAGTCCTCAACCTTCGAAGGAAGATTTTCAACTATCGAAGGAAGATTTTTATCCATGGAAAACCGATTTGGAGGGTTGGAGGAGAAGATAAGAAAGCTCTTGGACATGCAATCAAAAACTCCACCGGCGGTTCTGATGGCTAACCTTAACCAAGATTTGACCGGGATTCCCTTGGCCGAATCGAAGGGAAAGGAGATCGGACGGGAGGAATTCAACGATGAGAATTTTTTCCATCAAGAGCCATCTCCTGGGACTCCGATAAGGGGCAGATCCGGGTTTCCAAATGAGGGAACAGTAATGAGAGAATTTTTTGGTGGAGATAGTAGGATGGTCGACCACTATGAGAGGCATTTAGGGCAAGGGGAGTGGCCATTGGAGGAGGGGGTCAAGAGCCACCTCCTAAGGCTCTGATAAGGGGCTGAATAGGGTTTTAGGATGGGGAAACAACAGGAAGGGAGTTTTGTGGTGGAGGTGGTGGGGTGGCCAACCACTATGAGAGGTATTTAGGATAAGGGGAGTGGACGACCGGAGAAGGAGGGGGACAAGCCAAGCCGTGGAAATCGGGTCATGTAAGGCGAGTGGAAGAAAGGTGAGATTCTCGCCCTCGATACATGGGGGAAGCATAGAGGGATCACGGCAACCGCCACACTGGAGGAGGAAGAAGCTATTGGGGTGGTGGCAATACTAGGGTGAGAAAGTTGAAAATGCCAGTATTCGAAGGGGTGGATGCCCATAGTTGGGTATATCGGGTGAAGAGGTATTTCGCGGTGAGTGGGTTGAGAGAGGAAGAGAAGCTTACAGTCGTAGGGCTATGTCTGGAAAAGTGATGCAATCATGTTTTTTTATTTCTTATTGAACAATGGTTTTTATTTTATTTTTAGTTATTTAACATTTTTTTTAGCTATCCAATGATGGAAGGCATCCTATGAGCATGGTATGTTGTGCTTTGGGCTTGGTAGACCTTGGTTTGCTAGCTTGGGTCCTTTGGTGGTTGCTGATTTTCGGTTGGGAGCTGATATTGGAGTTCTACTTTTGTGAGCTAAAGTTTAGCTCATTAATTCTAAAAGGTATGAAGTTGTGGTGAAGCTCATTAATTCTTAAAGGTATGGTGGAATGTGGCTTTTCTTTTCCCCTTGCTGCCTTCTCGTTTTCCCCCTTGCTGCCTCCTCGGTTTCTCCTCTTAACCCTTTGGTTTTGGTGGTTTTACTTCTGTTTCCCAAGAGGTTTGCTGGGCTTCTTGTGCATGCTGCCTTGGTTGCTGGTTTGCCCCTTCGGTTCCTTCCCAGCTGGCTGGTTCCGTGGCCTGCTGCCTTGGTTGCTGGTCTGCCCCTTTGGTTCCTTCCCAGCTGGCTGGTTCCGTGACCTTTTTGGCTGGTTTGCTGTGGACTTTTGTCCTGTTTCCTGTGCTGAACTTTATGGCTGCTGTTTGGTGACCTTTGGTCTTTCATTTCCCTAAATCTAATTGGTTTAGTTGGAAGTGCTATGACTGTTTGGTTTCCTTATGGTTTGCCTATTTATATAACATGCTTTTGGAAGGAAAAGGTTGTTGAAATTTGCTTGGCATAGCCACTTAAACCTGAGGGTTTCTTCTCTTGGAAAAGCTTGAGAGCTTTGTCCACTTTCTTCTCCTCTTTTCTATAGCTTGCGAGCTATATTCTTCTCGGGCTTCTTACCTCTTCTTCTCTCCACAAGTTACATTCCACATGTATCCTTCCTCTGGTTCTTTTGGTGTTGTTGGTTGGTTGATTTGGAGAGCATTTGCCGGCGGAGTTGGTTGGATGGTTGGACTTTCTTGCTGTGGTGGACCATTTGGTTTGCTAGCCCTAAGCACATACTTTACTTTACCTACTTTTCGATACATGCGAGGAAACCGTTCCTACGGTTGTTCTGAGGATAGCAACTTTTTATTTTTCTTTTTGTTTCGTTTGGTTTCAATTCTCCTTTGTCTTTTGGAAATGTGGATGATTGCTACTATTTGAAGTTAATTTAAGTAAGTGTTGCCTATTGTTCTCTTTATCTGGCTTTCTCTCTAGTTTGCTTGCATCAGTTTTGGTATCAGAGAAAGTTCTTATCCTCGGTTTGTCGTTTCTTTTTCGTTGGTTTTTATCCGTGGTAAGTGGCTTCTTATCCGATTTTGGTGAGTCTTTCTTTGTCATATTTCTATGGCTAATAATCCGGGGAATTGGCAAAATCTTTTGCAACAATTAAATAACTTGCAACAACAAGTAAACACTTTGGCTGAGGCAGTGGCAAATCTAAATGTTAACAATGCTAATGTCCAAACTTCTGAAAGTGAAGAAGAGGGGCCTAGAAACAATAATAGGCAACAAAGAAATTGGGATCATAGGATCAAAATTGATGTTCCTAATTTTGAGGGAAAGTTACAACCGGATCACTTTTTAGAATGGGTAGAAAAAATGGATCAGTTTTTTGAATGGAAAGAAATACCTGACAATAGAAAAGTTCGTTTTGCAAGTTTAAAACTTTCTAGTCATGCTTTAACATGGTGGAAAAATTGTCAAAATAATAGACTTAGGAGAGGTAAAGAAAAAATCCAAGTTTGGGAAAGAATGAAAGAAAAAATGAAGGGAAAGTTTTTGCCAACTGATCATGCTAGAACTATATTTCAGGAATTTAATAATTTGAGACAAGGTAACCAATCTGTTGAGGAATACACTGAAACATTTTATAAACTTCAATCTAGAAACGATTTGAATGAATCTGAAGAGAAGACTGTGTCAAGATACATTAATGGTTTAAAATGGTCTATTCAGGATCAACTTAACTTTCATCATATTATTAAAACTGACGAGGCATATCGAATGGCAATAAAGGTGGAAAAGCAACATCAAAGAGAAAGGGGTCATAACAAAATTGTGGAAACATATAAAAGGAGAACAACTGGAGGGGTAAAAACTCAAACTTCTGGAAACACATCTGGTGTCAAAATAAAAACTTTTGAAACACAAAATACTGAAAAGGGAAAAGGAATTATAGGAACAAAACCTGCTGAACAACCTAAATTAATTGGACCTTGTTATAAATGTGGGCTCTATGATCATCTTTCTGCCACTTGTAGAAAGAATAATCCACCTAGGAGCAATTTCATTGAAAATGATGAAAACTTGGAAGAGGAAGAAGAAAATAATTCTGGTTCTGAAAATGAAGAGGAAGTAGAGAAAATAGATGTTGAAGGAGATGAGGGAGAGGAACTTTTGGTCATAAGGCAAGTTTTAACAACAAAAATTGACAAAGGGGATAGATGGTTAAGGAGAAATATTTTTCAAACAACTTGTACGGTGGAGGGAAAAATCTGTACACTCATGATTGATAGTGGAAGTTCTGGAAATTTTGTTTCACAAAAATTGGTTGATAAATTGAAAATAAAGTCAAAACCTCTTGTCAAAACTTACAAAATTTCTTGGTTTAAAGAGGGGGGTGAGGTTCCTATCACTAAGCAATGTGTTGTGAATCTATCAATTGGTGGATCTTTTAAAGATCAAGTTCTTTGTGATGTTGTACCACTTGAAGTTTGTCACATTTTGTTGGGACGACCTTGGCAATACGACCACAAAACTATTCACAATGGGGAAACAAATACATACACTTTGGTTCAAAATAACAAAGAGTGCACGCTCCACCCTCAAAAACTTGTGCCTGATTCACCTTCAAAAAGTAAACTGGTTGCCAAAATTGATACTCCTAAGCTACTTTTGAATGCTAATGATTTGAAATGTTCTGAAGTTGCTTACTTAGTTGTGGGAAAGGAAAATGATTCTACTTTTCAAATTCCTAAAGAAATGAAAGCTTTACTTGATGATTTTTCTGACATAACTCCTGATGAGTTACCTATTGGTTTGCCTCCTATGAGAAATATACAACATCATATTGATTTGATTCCTGGAGCTATTTTACCTAATCTTTCTCATTATAGAATGAGTCCTTCTGAACATGACGAGCTTTTTAAACAAGTGACTGATTTACTTAAAAAGGGTTTGATTCAAGAAAGTTTAAGTCCTTGTGCTGTGTCTGCTTTGTTAAGGCCAAAAAAAGATGGAACGTGGCGTATGTGTGTGGATAGCCGTGCAATAAATAAAATCACTATTAAGTATAGATTTCCGATTCCTAGACTGGATGACATGCTTGATATGCTCAGTGGTGCTAAAATCTTTTCTAAAATTGACTTGAGAAGTGGGAATCACCAAATAAGAATAAGACCGGGAGATGAATGGAAAACTGCTTTCAAAATAAAAGAGGATTTATATGAATGGCTTGTGATGCCTTTTGATCTTTCAAATGCGCCGAGCACTTTTATGCGAACTATGAATCATGTTTTACGATCTTTTATTGGAAAATTTGTGGTGGTGTACTTTGATGACATTTTGATTTATAGTATTCATATTTCTGATCATTTGAATCATGTGAAACAAGTTTTACAAACTTTGCGAGAACAAAGGCTTTTCGTTAATTTAAAAAAGTGTTCTTTCATGACTTCTAGTTTGACATTTTTGGGCTTTATTATTTCTGCTGAGGGAATTAAAGTGGATCCAATCAAAATTGAGGCAATTCAAAGTTGGCCTACTCCGAAAAATATAACTGAAGTGAGGATTTCATGGGTTAGCTTCTTTCTATAGAAGGTTCATTAAAAACTTCAGTTCTGTGATTGCTCATATTACTGATTGTTTAAAAAAGGGGATTTTTCGGTGGACTCCTCAAGCTGAAAAAACTTTTGAAATTATAAAAGCTAAAATGAGTCAAGCTCCCATTTTGAGTTTACCAAATTTTGAGAAAATTTTTGAAGTTGATTGCGATGCTTCTAATGTTGGTATTGGTGCTGTTTTGAGTCAGGAAGGGAAACCTATTGCCTATTTTAGTGAAAAACTGAATGACGCTCGTGCTAAATATTCTGTTTATGATTTGGAATTCTATGCCATTGTTCAGGCTTTGAAATTTTGGCGATGTTATTTGATCCAAAGAGAATTTATTCCTAACACTGATCATGAAGCTCTTCGTTTTCTAGGTTCTCAAAAAAATTTGAATAAGAGACATGCCAAGTGGGTTTCTTTTTTACAAGAGTATACTTTTCATATCAAACATAAAACTGGTGTTTTGAATAAGGTGGCTGATGCTTTAAGTCGAAGATCTCATTTGTTGGTAACTGTTTACCCAACTATTACTTCATTTGATTTTCTGAAAGATACTTATGCTACTGATTCTGATTTTAAGAGTATTTGGGATTCTTGTCTTACTTCTGGATCTGATCCTTCTGCGCAGTTTGTTATTCATAAAGGATTTTTGTTTAAAGGTTCTCGACTTTGCATATCTAAAAACTCTTTAAGAGAGCAACTTGTGAAAGAACTTCATAGTGGGGGTTTGGGTGGTCATTTTGGACAGGGAAAAACTATTGCTTTAGTGGAAGAAAAATACTTTTGGCCTCACATGAGAAAGCAAATTGCTAAGATAGTGAAACAATGTAAGGTATGTCAGGCTTTTAAGGGAACTTCACAAAATGCTGGTTTGTATACTCCCTTGCCTATTCCTAACAAACCTTGGGAGGATATTTCTATGGATTTCATTTTGGGTTTGCCTGTTACTATTCGAAAATTTGATTCTGTTTTTGTGGTGGTGGATCGTTTTAGCAAAATGGCATATTTTATCCCTTGCAAAAAAACTTCTGATGCTTCTTACATTGCTGATTTGTTTTTTAAAGAGATTGTTCGTCTTCACGGTGTTCCTCGTACTTTTACTTCTGATCGAGATACTAGATTTTTAAGTCATTTTTGGAGAACTCTTTGGGCAAAACTTGGAACTTCTCTTCAATTCAGTAGTGCATATCATCCTCAGACTAACGGACAAACTGAGGTTGTCAATCGAAGCTTGGGAAATTTATTAAGGTGTCTTGCTGGGGAAAAACCATCCCAATGGGATTTAGTCTTGCCCCAAGCTGAATTTGCTTACAATAATTCTGTTAATCGTACAACTGGTAAAACTCCTTTTGAGATTCTTTATGGCCAACCTATTCCTCATATTTTAGATAGAAACTGCTTGCCTTTATCAAATAAAACCAGTGCTGGAGCTTTTGAAACTTTTGACCACAAAGTCTGTCCAACAGCAAGTCCTTGAAAAACTCCAAAAGGCTAATGCTAAGTATAAGTCTGCTGCCGATAAGCATCGAAAAGAGGTTAATTTTAATGTGGGTGACATGGTTATGGCTTACTTTCGTCGCCAACGGTTTCCTGTTGGTACTTTTAGAAAGCTAAGCAGAAAAAAATTTGGTCATTTTCGTGTGCTTAGAAAATTAGGCACAAATGCCTATCTATTGGATCTTCCTATTTCTGTTGGCACTTCTATATTTAATGTTTCTGACCTTTCTTTATATGAAGGAGATTCTGATGATTCAGTGGAAATTGAAACTTTGCCATTCTTTACTCCTATGGCAAAAGCTGAAGATCAAATTGAAGATATTATTGATGTTAGAGTTTCTAAAACAAGGCAAGGTGAACATAAACGGTTCTTGGCAAAATGGAAGAACCATCCTCTGACCGACTGCACTTGGATGAATGAAAAAGAGCTAAAACAAAGACATCCTGATCTTTTTCAAAGAGTTACTGAAGCTTTCTCATCTGGAGATGAGATTTTCCCACTAGGGGGGAATTGATGCAATCATGTTTTTTTTATTTCTTATTGAACAATGGTTTTTATTTTATTTTTAGTTATTTTACATTTTTTTTAGCTATCCAATGATCGAAGGCATCCTATGAGCATGGTATGTTGTGCTTTGGGCTTGGTAGACCTTGGTTTGCTAGCTTGGGTCCTGTGGTGGTTGTTGATTTTCGATTGGGAGCTGATATTGGAGTTCTATTTTTGTGAGCTGAAGTTTAGCTCATTAATTCTAAAAGATATGAAGTTGTGGTGAAGCTCATTAATTCTTAAAGGTATGGTGGAATGTGGCTTTTCTTTTCCCCTTGCTGCCTTCTCGTTTTCCCCCTTGCTGCCTCCCGGTTTCTCCTCTTAACCCTTTGGTTTTGGTGGTTTTACTTCTGTTTCCCAAGAGGTTTGCTAGGCTTCTTGTGCCTGCTGCCTTGGTTGCTGGTTTGCCCCTTCGGTTCCTTCCCAGCTGGCTGGTTCCATGGCCTGCTGCCTTGGTTGCTGGTCTGCCCCTTCGGTTCCTTCCCAGCTGGCTGGTTCCGTGACCTTTTTGGCTGGTTTGCTGTGGACTTTTGTCCTGTTTCCTGTGCTGAACTTTATGGCTGCTGTTTGGTGACCTTTGGTCTTTCATTTCCCTAAATCTAATTGGTTTAGTTGGAGGTGCTATGGCTGTTTGGTTTCCTTATGGTTTGCCTATTTATATAACATGCTTTTGGAAGGAAAAGGTTGTTGAAATTTGCTTGGCATAGCCACTTAAACCTAAGGGTTTCTTCTCTTGGAAAAGCTTGAGAGCTTTGTCCACTTTCTTCTCCTCTTTTCTATAGCTTGCGAGCTATATTCTTCTCGGGCTTCTTACCTCTTCTTCTCTCCACAAGTTACATTCCACCTGTATCCTTCCTCTGGTTCTTTTGGTGTTGTTGGTTGGTTGATTTGGAGAGCATTTGCCGGCGGAGTTGGTTGGACGGTTGGACTTTCTTGCTGTGGTGGACCATTTGGTTTGCTAGCCCTAAGCACATACTTTACTTTACCTACTTTTCGATACATGCGAGGAAACCGTTCCTACGGTTGTTCTGAGGATAGCGACTTTTTATTTTTCTTTTTGTTTCGTTTGGTTTCAATTCTCCTTTGTCTTTTGGAAATGTGGATGATTGCTACTATTTGAAGTTAATTTAAGTAAGTGTTGCCTATTGTTCTCTTTATCTGGCTTTCTCTCTAGTTTGCTTGCATCAAAAAGAAAGCCCTCGCCTGGTTCCAATAGAGGGAGGTTAGATATCCAATCTATTCATGGGAGGAGTTTAAGGATTGTTTGTTGGAACGTTCCCGATCCATTTAGGAAGGAGACCTACAAGAGTAATTCCTTGCCTTGACTCAAGAGGGGGTTGTCATAGTACAATGAGAGATTTGAGTTGCTATTCGGGTTGTTGAGGGCAGTCTCGGAGGCGGTGTTGGAGGAAAATTTCATGAAGGGCCTCAAACCCGAAATACGAGCGGACCTCCGATTAATGAGACCAAGGGAGTTGAAGGAGACGATGGAGCTAGCCCATATAGTGGAGGATCGAAGACAAATGGAGGGGATCGATAAGAGCGGAGTAGTGGGAGGCTCTTACAGAAATACCTCGACTTCACTGGCACCGAGAACCCAAACAATGTCATTTCAGTAGGAGGCACCGAGGGAGAAGAGTGGGGGAGTTCACCCCGAGGCCAACTTCAAGTGCTCACAGAGGCAGAGATGTAGGATAAGAGAGCAAAGGATATGTGCTTCTGCTGTGAGGAGAATTATGCACCAGTCCATCGGTGTAAAGACCACACAGTTCAGGTCCTTATGGTTTGTGATGAGGGCACCGACAGCGACGATCTGGTGGAGGAAGCAGAAGCGGGAGGAGAGCACCTACACCTTAATGTGACAGAAGTGTCCCTTAATTATGTGGTGGGATTTACTCCAAATCACATCATAAAGGTGAAGGGACAGATCAAGGATCAGCCAGTGATGGTCTTGGTGGATAGGTGGGCTACTCATAACTTCATCACAAACCAAGTCGTAGACAAGTTGGGATTGAAGTTGGTGGATATAAGGAGATTTGGAGTCATGATGAGAACAGGAAAGATAGAGAGCAGCAGGGGGATTTCCAGGAGGCTGATGCTAATATTCCAGGGCCTAAAGATTATGGAAGACTTTCTTCCTTTGGATTTGGGAAGCGTTAATGTGATCTTAGGGATGAAGTGGTTACAAACGATGGGGGATAGAAAGGTGGACTGGAAATCTTTGACAATGGAGATTCAGGTGGAGGGGAAGAAGGTGGTGCTGTGAGGAGATGTCAGCCTGTGCAAAAGCCCGGTTTCACTCAAAACCATGTTCAAAGCAATACAGGAGGTAAGGCTGGGCTACTTGGTGGAGTTGAAGAAAGAGTAGAAGGTTCCAGAGATAATCCAGCTATTCCTGCAACAATTCAGTAAGATGTTCTCGCTGCCTCAAGGCCTACCTCCCCCAAGGGAGCATGAGCATGCCATCAACTTGAAAGGAGTATCCACTATCAGTGTTCGACCCTACCAATATCCACTAGTTCAAAAGGATGAAATTGAGAAGCTAATCAAAGAGATGTTGGAATGGCCCTTACTTAAAACTCTGAAAGAGTTAAGGGGATTTTTGGGACTCACGGGATACTACAGAAAGTTTGCGAAGGGATACAGCTCTATAGCATGGCCATTGACAGAGCAACTAAAGAATGATAGTTTCAAATAGGGGGAGGCAGCCACCCAGGCATTTGAGCAGCCAAAGAAAGCCATCTCGAGTGTCCCTATGTTAGCGCTACCAGATTTCAGCCAGACGTTTGCAGTGGAGACTGATGCATCAGGATATGGGTTGGTGGCGATCCTCATGCAGGGTTAGAGATCCATAGCTTATTTCAGCCAGGTGTTGACCACTAGGGCCAGGTTGAAGTTGGTGTATGAAAGGGAGCTAATGGCAATAGTGTTGGCAATACAGAAGTAGCATCCTTACCTATTGGGGTGACACTTCATAGTTAAGACCGACCAGAGGAGTCTGAAATTCTTGCTAGAACAAATGATGGTGACGGAGGAGCATTAGTAGTGGCTTTCCAAGTTATTGGGTTATGACTTTGAGATCCAGTACAAGCCCGGACTGAAAAATAAAGTTCCATGGAAGCCATACGAGATGATCAGGAGATAGTTCTCATCCTTTTAACATGAGAACAAGGTGTATTTTTGGGGAGGGAGTATTGTTAGGAAGGGAGGGGGCTGGGCGGAAGCAGGAAGGGAGCCAAGGGGAGGGTTCGGCCAGCCTTGTGGAACCTAGGAGAGCTGTCATGCATTATGGTAGGAGGAAAAATCAAGGAGAGCTATTTATGAAGGTTTTTTAATTATGTTTATTGTGCTTACGAAGATTTTAATTGTTTAGGAAGGTTTCCTAAATTATGTTTATGTTGTTTAGGAATGTTCTATTTCTGTTATTGTGTGCTAGGGCAATTTAAGAGAAAGTTTTGTCTAGGATTAGGGCATGAGATAAATTGTGTTTGATATAGTTTTATTTTTGAGAGTTCCCTAGCGGCGTCTAGAGTTCGTGGGAGAGTTGATTTATCTCTCATATAGTAGATCAATTGTATTTCTTTCTTGTTGAAGAGATAATAACATTTCAGCCCTAATCTTTGGATTCCTGCATTTTTCTTATTGCCTACATGTTGTTTTTACTTCCAAGAAGCATCACACTTCCACATCACATCCATACGTGAGGTATCAAGAAGTATATCAAGCCTACCCATCGTGCTAACAGATGTATGATTGATTCACATGATACCATGATCAACATTTAGTCCCTATCCGCATAAAGATATGCATATGAATGGTTGCAAAGCACCAAGATTAAGCTATCTTTTTATCAACCACATCAAGAAAGAAAATATCAACGTCCCAGAAAAGTTCCAAAAATTAAAAATAGCGCAATATAACTTCCCCTACCGTGATAAGAATGACATGTACAAGACCACTATGTGGGAGACTGCTCCTTTATACCTCATCACAATGTTGACAAAATGTGCATGCATAGGAGAAAGAGAGAGATGTCAGGAAGAGGAGTCATCAATGGCAGAAAGTTTGTTATAAAGAATTGAAAATAAAATTGGGAGAGGCACATAAGGAAGGTATTTTTGTGCCTATGTACGAGGTTTGAGAGGGGCCACCATTTATGCCCCGAGAATTTAGATTCAGCAAGCGAAAAACATCCCCTTGATGTATTTCTGTTTTAATAAAAACTTCTTTTCTCGTTTATTATTATTATTATTATTTTATTACTGCTCCTGCTTGCTATTATTTAGGAATATTTGTGTGCACAAACTCTCCGATAAATTTATTGTCATGTGTGTGGTGATTTTTTGTCCTCCTCTTATTAGGAAATCAAGCAATACAGGAGGCGATGGGGCCATCATCAAACCATTTGAGCATTTTGGATGCATCGAAGTTGTCTGTTCCATGAAATGGGCAATAGTTTTGAACACTTTATGTCGATTTCCCTTGCAGTTGTATATATCCTCCACCACTGTCATTGCATTTGATCTCACTAGGCCTAGGAACACACATGAAGGTCAACAATTAATTTCTTTGAGTAAGACTAATATGCCCTCTTATAATGTTATGGAACTAATCATATTATGCCCTCTTGTTGTTTGTTCTTTTGTTGTAGTAACTCTCTATAAGAAATTCTCTGCTATGAAAAAACCTGAGCATTTATTTGACAAAAATTGTTGGCAGAATAACATCTCTCAAATAAAATATAAAGATACAACTACTTTGGACTTCACACGCAAAAAATTGAAGTGGGCCTCACTTCACTTCTTCCCAAATTGATGAAAAGGAAGTATACTTGATTTTTTATCACTTTCTTGATTTTGTGCATAGCATAATTATATTATTTGTTTCAAGGAACCAAAAGTAAAAATGGTCCATATGTGGCAGCAAATTTTCAAATATTTCATCAACATGCTTATTCTAGTAACTACCACAAGGAGGCCTCAAAAGCACAAAAAATATATCCACATCCTAGATAGTCAAACCATAAAACTAACATTAACAACATTATTTGATCCATAATCATTTTACAATTTAAATTTTACCATCTCCAAATACAGGGTAAAATAAACCGATCACCAAAAACACATACTAAATACCTGAGCATGACTAACAATCTCTCCACAAACAGCATATTCACATTTCAACACCTGAATAATTTAAGAAATGTCTAGATAAAAATCATGAGCCACAAGAAAGGGTAAAGAACAAATTTCATTAAACATACTATGTAAGAAACATGTGGATTAAAAAAGAATTTTCATAGTTGATAGGTGTGCTATATTGATAAGAACAAGAAATGCAATAGAATGCAATTTCTAACAATAACTTATGCATAAAAAGGTCTTCAAAACAACAAACATGAAATTTTCTATGCAAAACTTATTTGATTAGCATGGATTTCAAGGTGATCATTAATCTTGAAGTACTGATTGAATGTCAAATGAATATGCTTAAAGGGAACTTGATGCACATTACAAGGAAGGGTAAACCCACTTTTACCAAAGGGTATTCTCATTTTTCCAAGTAACTCAATAAAAATTGATGCAAATCTTAATGTATTCCCAAATCTTGGAGTTGTTTAATCACAAGTTCTACTAATTTTAAAGTACTTAAATTTAGACCTAATTTACAAAAGATAATTATTGAAATCAAAATGTACCTTCCATGCAAAACATTGTTATTTTCTCTTCATCCTCTCAATTACAATCATATTGTATAGACTCCCCTATCATGTAGCCTTTCAGCATTACACCCTCACTAATTGGCAACCCAAAAAGCATGGCAATTGTAACAACATGAGACCAGCCAAATGAAAAAATATATATCATAGCAATCACTCAGCAGCCGCCTGTGTGGTGGAGGACGCATAGCAATATTTGGGAATGCGGCTCCACCCCCTCACCATTAGGAGGGTCCTTGAAGGTGATCACGATCATTTGATACGATCAACACAATAGTTATAGCTTTAGTACTTTCCATTGCAGTGACATAAGCTCCCCCTTTCCTCATTTCCCACTTCTCGAAGATGATGCCTCTATTCGAGTGGGCATTGCACTTCAAACATTTCGATGACCTTGATTGCCCAATTGTTTTGCTTTTATGAATGCTTACAATACTAGAAGCTTGATGCCCTCGTCTCTCATGAGAAGTACTAAAGAAGATTGTTTATATTAAATAGGATTGATTTTCTTAGTAAATATCGTAATATATTAGATTGAATTTCGTATTTATGCTTTACTAAGCTATGTATATTAACTTCACCTTTAGAATGTCAATATTTTTTAGCATGTAAGGGATCCTAGTAGAGGGTGGGCTAATTGAAGGGGAGGTTTTCTTCCTTCTTCTTGCCAAATATTTCTTCCTTCTTCTTGCCAATGCCATATCTAACGAGGATTTCACAAAATCCCTTACCAACCTCCCCAATATCATTGGCATCAAGCATTTCATGGATCCAAAAAAACCCATATGATACGACTGTGGACCCCACCCCCCTGGGTAGCAACTTCGTGGGTCCCAACACCTCATTTCAGACCTATAGGAGGAAAAAATTTAAGGGGAGATCATTGGAGGAAATGTGAGGTGCATTTATGGTGGGATTAGGGCTATTTTTAAGGGGGAAAGTTTGTGTGCGGGAGGTATTATGTGAAAATTTTTTGGAGTTGTCCTAGGTGATTTTGGGTTCCTAGTTGCTGCTAGGAAATTGGGGGAGAGCCGATTCACCTCTCGAACAGTAAATCAATTGTATCTTGTCTTTCTTTGATTGAAGATTATTATTTCAGCTTTCTTAGTGTTGTTCTTGCATGCCATTGTTATTTTCTCTTGAGTTTGGTGGTTGTTTTTCACTATTTGGTGTTGATTTCGTTCTTGTGGTTGTTTTGGTTGCTAATTTGATCCTCAAATCATATCAAATTGATATCAGAGCAAGTTTTCGAAACCGATGGATGGGAGAAGAATTGAGACGTTGAAAGAAAAGTTGGAAGGGGAAGTAGGTCAGTTGCGAACGGATGTGGGATCTTTGAATGAGTGTTTTTCAGCGATAGAAGGAAGGTTTGGTAATCTAGAGGAGATGATGAAGCGGATGTTGGAGTTTCAAACTAAAGCAGCTCCGTCGGAAGCAAAGGGAACCAGAGAAATGACATGCCAAAAGGAGATGGAGAAGTGAAAATTTTAGGAGAGGAGGGAATACCCCACCTTAAGCCTTTATTGAAAAGAGAGATGGATAGGGAATATGGAGGTAGGAGGGAATAGGAAGAAGAAAACATACGTGCTGAATTTGGAGGAAGAGAGGGATATGAAAGGAGAAGGGAGGAGAGGTAACCGTGGAGAGACCCCAATGCTCGCTTCATGAGAGGCATGGGGGGCGGAAGGAGAAATTGGGGCGGGGGAGATCTAAAGGTTAGGATGCTGAAAATGTCGGTGTTTGAAGGTGATGATGCGCATGGATGGATCTATAAAGTGGAGAGATATTTTGCGGTGAACGGGTTTACAAAAGGGGAGAGGCTTATGGCGGCAGCTCTATGTCTTGAGGGGAAGGCACTGGTATGGTACCAATGGAGAGAGATGAGGTATCTAATCCGTTCGTGGGAGAGTTCAAGGACTGTTTATTTGAGTGCTTTCGAACCAAGCAAGAGGGGGACTATTATGAGCAATTCTTTGCTTTGACGTAGGTGGGAATAGTGATGGAGTACTGGGAGAGATTTGAGCTTCTGTCGAGACGTTTAGGCAGACTACCGGAGATGGTTTTAGAGAGCAATTTCATGAAGGGGCTCAAACCAGGTTGAGAGCCGTTCTGCAGGTGGCAAGACCTCGTGACTTGGGAGAGACTATGGAGTTAGCCCAGTTGATACAAGACAAGAACTCACTTGAGAGAAGTAGCAAAGGGGGAAGTTTTGGAGGTTCTTACCGCACGACAACCACCTTCCTTGCACGTAGGGTGCCAACTGTATCGGGTCAAAGAGAAGCTCCAAAGGAGAAAGGTTTGGGAGCTCAGCAGGGAGGAAACTTTAAACGGCTCACTAATACAGAACTGCGGGACAAACGGGCTAAGGGACTTAAAGGTGTAACCAAGTCAAGCCGTCTCGGACTCGACTCGATAACAGACTTGATGAGTTAAGATTTTCGAGCTCGCAAATCGAGCTCAAACACAAATTCAAGCTCGACGGCTTATCAAGCTCGAGATCGAACATACCTCTGCTCGACTCGTCAGCTCATTGAGCAACTCGCGGAGGTGACTGGGCGGGAAAAGGAAATATCGGTTGGTGCGGGCGGGATGATGAATCAAAGGTCGGGCAGGAAAACGAAAATGACGAAGCATGCGAATCTCAACAGTGGAGCTCGGGACGACGGATCTCGACGGCGAAGCTCGGGATGATGACAGACCTCGGGACGACGGATCTCGACGGCGGAGCTCGGGACGACGATGGAGCTCCGAACGACGGCGGACACGCCGAAGAGCCTACTTGGGATGGAGCTCGACGAGCCACTCGACATGAGACGAGTCGAGCTCGGATTTTGACAGTCGAGCTCGACTCGAACACCCTCTGGCTCGAGCTCGACTCGAATCGTTTGCACCCCTAAAGGGACTATGTTTTAGGTGCGACGAGAAGTTTACACTGGGCCATAGGTGTAAAAATCGCACCTTACAGGTCCTTTTTGTTTGTGATGAGGAGGAGATGGGCAGAGTAGAGGCGGAAGGAGAAGTGGTAGAGGAAGAGGAGTCCTTACACTTAGAGGTGGCAGAGGTTTCGTTGAGTTCAATAGTGGGATTCACCACGAATCATACTATGAAGATGAGGGGATGGATAAGAGGGGAAGCTGTGATGATTTTGGTGGATAGTAGGGCTATCCACAATTTCATATCCAATCAGGTGGTTGACAAGTTGGGGATAAAGCTGGTAGACACAAGATGTTTTTGGGTGATGATGGGCATAGGGAAGATGTAGAAGAGCAGGGGTATTTGTCAGGAATTGGTGGTGAAGTTGCAGGGGATTCATATCATGGAAGATTTTCTTCCATTGAAGTTAGGAAGTACGGATCTGATCTTGGGTATGAAGTGGCTACAAATCTTGGGGGAGACCAAGGTGGACTGGAAGGCCTTAGCTATGGAGATCAAAGTGGAGGGAAGAAAGGAGGTGATTAAGGGAGACCATATTTTATCCAAAGCAATAGTTTCCTTGAAACCTATGGTGCGTGCCATACAGGGTGAAGGATTGGGATTCTTGGTGGAGCTCCAGAGCTTGGAGGGAGGAGATGCCCAGGAGATAGAGGACATTCCAGAAGTAGTTCACCTGCTTCTCCAGCAGTTCAGTGAGGTATTCCAACCTCCCCAAGGATTGCCTCCTCCACAGGAGCACGAGCATGCTATTATTCTGAAGGAAGGAGTCACTCTTATTAGTGCCCGACCATATCGCTACCCGCAGGTCCAGAACGATGAGATTGAGAGGCTAATTTGGTAGATGCTTAAAGTTGGGATCATCAAGCCCAGTGTGATCCCTTTTTCTAGTCCCGTGTTGTTGGTGAAGAAGAAAGATGGCAGTTAGAGATTATGCATAGATTATCGTGCCTTGAATAAGGAGACTGTGCCGGACAAATTTCTCATACCAATCATTGATGAGCTGCTAGATGAGTTGCATGGCTCGATGGTGTTCTCAAAGATTGATTTGAAGTCCGGGTATCACCAAATCAGAATGCGAATAGAGGACACCCACAATATGGCTTTCAGAACTCATGCGGGACACTATGAGTTCTTGGTGATGTCTTTTGGCCTCACTAACGCCCCTGCCACTTTCCAGTCACTCATGAATAGAATATTCAAGCCTTATCTTCGAAGATTTGCTCTAGTATTCTTTGATGACATCATTATCTATAGCAAGTCGGAGGAGGAGCACTTGGAGCACTTGGGCATGGTGTTGGGAACTTTGAAGGAGCACCAACTATATGTCAACTTGAAGAAGTGCTCTCTTGCGCAGCATAGGGTGGAGTACTTGGGACATATAGTGTCTCAAGCTGGGGTGTCAGCGGATCCAACCAAGATAGAAGCAATGCTAGATTGGCCCATGCCTAAAACCCCGAAGGAGCTAAGGGGGTCCTTGGGACTATATGGGAGAGATCCCCCTCATTTGCTACATTATGGGCATGGCAACACACCAGTATCATCAAGGGGGCAATATTTGGGAGAAAGGGACCGGATCTTGGCAGAATTGAAGGGACATCTAATGCTAGCACAACAAATTATGAAGAAGTAAGCAGATGGACACATGAGGGATGTGCAATTTGAGATTGAAGACAAAGTTTTATCTGAAGATCTGACCTTACAAACAGAGGACTCTATCTCGATGAAGGAACAAGAAGCTTTCCCCCCGATACTTTCGGCCTTACGAGGTTGTGGAGAGCATTGATGCGATCGCCTATCATCTACAGTTGCCACAAACTTCAGCCATCCATCCAATATTTCATGTGTCGCGGCTGAGATAAGCCATTGGAGACCATACACCCTCGCCCACACTACCGGCTATATTGTTAGAAGATATGGAGGTAAAACCACTGGAGGTGCAAGGGATATGCCAAGGAGACAAGGAGATCAAGGAAGTTTTGATTAAGTGGAAGAATTTACCAGAATATGATGCGACATGGGAAGCCTACAGCACTATCCATAACCAAATTCCTTCTTTCCACCTTGAGGACAAGGTGATTTTTTTTGGGGGGGGAGTATTGATACGACTGTGGACCCCACCCCAACACTTATGTTTAACCACAGCAGAATAGCAGGTAGGGTCATTAATAGGTGAAACATGATGCTGTAAATAAAAAATCTACTTGGGTTTTAAGGAACCCGTTTGAAAACGAGTGACCATAGGGTGAACACGTTGAGGTGCAGATGAATGAACCAGGGAGGGGGAATTGGAAGGTAGAACTGGAACAAGGGACGAAGGGGAATTATGGGAATGTTCAGCATTTAGAGGAGGTTGAGAAGCTTCTAGAGGAAATTCTGGTGGAGCATGGGACTGTTGTTATAGGTTGGATGAAGGGTAAGGAACAAGGGTTAGAGGAGGGATGTTAAGGCTAGTGGAATTAATTGATGACTTGGAGGTATTTGAAGCAAGAAATGAAAATATATCCTCATGAAATTGAACATGCCGAGAGACAAGGATTTTATGTAGGTGGAGGTGATAACAGCGATAGCCTTTATGTGTAGAACTATAGTCAAGAAATACACAAGCAGCTGATTTGGGAAAGAATTTATGTGAAGCAAAAGGTTGAAATCACGGATAGCAAAGACATCCAAAAATCTTTAAATGAGAGTAAGATGAAGGATGTTTACATAACAGATGATAAGGAGAGGAAGATTTTGTAGTGGAGGGAAGACAATTTATAAGACAGGTAGCTAAACAGCATCAACCCAAAATGAAAAGGGCAAATGAACTTGGAGAAGAAGAGTACAAGCGGTTTCAATTAGATGGCGGTGTTTATGTTCCGCTAGACTATTTTGTTCTGGTGTATAAGGACAACAAAGTTGGTGAATAATTCTAGCTGTAGACAAGAAATGTTGGAAGAAAGAATTGGAATATTCACCGCCACCATCAGAGCGAAAAACTTTAATAGATTTAGAGAATTGTTTTTTTCCACCATTAAAAACGTTATCACTGTTCAATTAACACCAGATAATCATCTTACTTGGCGGTCTCAAGTGCTGAAGGTATTTCATGTAAATGGATTCGATGGGTACCTCAATGGCACAGTTCGTCGACCTTCCTGACAGATGGCAAGGAGAAGTAAAGGTAATTCTATTATATTCTCATCACAACCAAAATGGGCAGTACATAGTATATATATAAGCTGAGTAAAATTAAATCATTATAAAGTAGAGTTAGTTGGAGCTGGACGGTGAGGATTTAATCAGCAAATAATGTGGCGACAGCTATAGAGAGAGTGGCGCCAGAGCACATGGTTTGTGGCTGGGGCATCCTGTTGGAGTTCGTTAACAATATCATCTTATAAAGAATTTGTAAAAAAAAAAAAAAAAAGTTAACCCAAAGATCTAGTTAAGTACAAATAAAGGACCTAAGTCCATTTAGGGCAACTATGGTTGCTTCTGAAAGTGATTGTAGAGTTATCATGAGGAAAACAACTTTTTTTAAAACTATTACAACTATCATAATTTTTTTTCCTTATGAGATAAGTCGAGTAGCAACTTTCTTATTTCTATCATATTCTAGATAATTTAGTTGCAAAAAATTGCTCGCAATACATAAATTTTTGAAAAATAGCAAAAAAAGCATTAGCCAAAAAGCCGTGTGTTGGCAAACAGAAAGTTGAAGAAATGAAGAAAATTTCTCAAATGAACCCTTAACCATGGTTTTAAAAATTAGACCAGACTGGCTAATAGCAATTCAATTGTGAACCAATCCTCCAACTGCTTCAATCTAGTCCAAAAAAAGCTTCTACTTAGAACAGGCCATAACTGATCAAAACTAACAATTGAATCAACGAACGGGTGAGCCAATCTGATTTTTTATGAATAAGTCTATTCAAAAATAGATCAATGTTTGGCTGTTTGGTTGATCAAATAGCTATAATAAAAGATTTAAAACTCCTAGCAAGTTCAAAACATTTTTTATTTATGTTTTTTTAACTTTTAAGTTGAATATTATTGTCATCCAAACTTAAATATCTTATAAATAATAAATATATCACAGCCATAATTTAGAGTATTATATAGTGGATTACTAAAAACATTATTATTATATCATTTATAATAATAATATTTATTATGTCATCTAGTTTAACCCTGATTAAACATTGGCCCTTGAACTTCTCATTCTTTCGATTTAATATCCAATCTAATTATTAAAACCTTGCCTTCATAAACATTTCAGTCAAGCTCTAAAAACATATTACCAGGATCTAAGTTTACTCCCACTAGGGGTGCAAACGAGTCTAGTCGAGCTCAAAATCTGAGCTCGAGCTCGACTCGTCTCATGTCAAGCAGCTCGTCGAGCTCAATCCCGAGCTCCGTCGTCAAGCTCCATCCTGAGTAGGCTCGTCATCGCATCCGCTGTCGTCCCGAGCTCCATCGTCATCCTAAGCTCCGTCGAGATCCATCGTCCTGAGCTCATCGTCCCGTCCACTGTCATCCTGAGGTCCTTCGTCATCCCTAGCTTCGCCGCCGAGATCCGTCATCTCGAGCTCGTCTTCGCGTCTACCGTCGAGATCCGTCGTGTTCGTTGTCGTCCCGAGGTCCGTCGTCAACCCGAGCTCCACCGTCGAGATTCGTCGTCCCGAGCTCGTCTTCACATCCAACGTCAAGGTCCGTCGTCCCGAGCTCCGCTGTCGAGATCCGCATGCTCCGTCATTTTCATTTTCCCACCCTACCTTCGATTCATCGTCCCGCCCGCACCAACCGAGATTTCCTTTTCCCGCCCAATCACCTCCGCGAGTTGCTCGACGAACTGACGAGTCGAGCGGAGGTCTGTTCGAGCTCAATAAGCTGTCGAATTTGAATTCGTGTTCGAGCTAGACTCGCAAGCTCGAAAAGTTTGACTCGTCGAGCCTGTTACCGAGTAGAGTCAGAGCCGGCTCGCGAGTCGGCTTGACTCGGTTACACCCTTAACTCCCACAAGCTGACAAGCATGCCTAAATTAGCGAGTCCAATGACAGTATGAATTAAAATACTATGACAATTTCTATACAAACTAAGCAAATCATCTTTGATCTGTTGGTTGGGAGATTTGGATACCAACCAAAAGGTCTTGAATTCAAAATTCATGTATGTGAGTTTGTCTTAATTGAATCAAAAATCCCAAAAAAAACTACACAAACTAAAGATGTTGTTTGGCAATAAGTAGGATTTAACTTTAGCGGGATTTAGTAAATTCTGTAAATCTGGATTTAGAAAATTCTGAGGGTGTTAAATCCTGAAAACTATTTAGAATGATACATATTAAATCCTGAAAACTATTTAGAATGATATATGTTAAATCCTGATAAATCTTGATAAATTGTTTGGCAAGGTAATACAAGATTTAAGGCAGTTTGTTCATTTAGAAATTAAATTTAATTTACATTTTAAATATATGTTACTTATTAACTTTAATTTTAATTACCTTTAATAAATTATAATGATAAATAATATAATTAGTAGGTAGCTTAAATCCTGCGTAAATACTGCTTAAATCCGCTACCAAACAGCCTCAAAGAGTTATTGCACTTTTTACAAAAAGAACAAAGTGGTGAGAGTTATTTATAAACTTCCGTTAATAAATACAGAAGTGCGCGTAAATCGATCTTCTTCTTTTTTTCCTTTTTAAAAGAGTCCTCCCAACAATATACCAAAGCCCAGAGTACAAACAAGAAGCACAGGCTTAACCAGAAATCAAAATAGCATTCTGACGAGGAGAACCGAAGTAAATATGAGGAAAAGAAAATAGAAAGTTTGTATCGCGGCAAAGTTAGTCCGAAGTAAACAGAATGCTCGGCTAATTTTTTATTGTATCGCCCTCTCGCTTTCTCGTAAAATATATGCAGTCAATTTAGCTGCATTTATTTCAGAAATTTTACTCCCACTGCAAAGTATAGGCGGCAAACCAGACAGCGTCTAAATCATGATAACCCATGCTGGAAATCCTCCAAAAAAATAGATAATATATATTTGCCAAATAGGATGAACCTTGATGGATTCAACTTAGACGCACCTTAGGGTTGATGGAAGCGAGGGTGACAGCGGGAGACAATGTAGTAGACATAGCTGCGGCGAAGTAGGGAATGGAAGTGAGGAGTGACGAAGAAAGCGACAACACAAAAGCGGTGTTTGGAGCGCAAGAAAGAAGCCAAGGGCGGATCCACCTTAAGCAATTGACCCCCTAAACAAATAAAAAAAAGTTTTATTGTATAATTTTTTAGATAATTTGTGAGTTTTCATCTATTTTTTAGTTTTTATTATAAAAATTTTTAGACAGTTATTCTATCTAAAAGTTTTGAAATACTATAATATTTAATCAATTGCTCCCAACATAATTAAACACATTGTGTAGATGTGTTATTGTTAGAAAACGATGAATCAAATACAAAGAGAAATAATAAAGAGAATCTAAAAATATCCTTACAAGTAAAATTTATTTCGGCGGCAAGGGCGCTGCCCCCTTGGACCCCCGACATTTTTGCGAAGCGTACAATGATCAAAGATATGAACCAATAGGGGTCGAGCCAAATTCAAGGCAACTCCAACATACATTTTGTAGAAATTGAATAATTAATCAAGTATAACATTTTGATTTTTTTTTTCAAATAAATCATACATATTTTAACCTAAATTTAGTTTAAGAATAATTGTTATTATATAAGATGTTGATGATATTTTAAAAATGTATTATGTACTCAAATACAAAAAATCATTAGTTATATATATATATATATATACAACCCCCCCTGTAAAAATTAAGGAGGGTTACACCCCTGAAAGAAGCAGAGAAGTAGCCTTTTCAGTCTTGTAACCACCCTATCGCCATGCAACAATGTGGAACGCAAAGATGCAGAGCTATATGCTTTTTACTCTCTTTTGGAAATCGGAGGGAACTTCAACAAGATGAAGCGGCTGTTTGTTAACAAAATTTAGCCTAAAAATTATGCCAAGAAGCAAAGCTACAACTTTAAAGGGCTGTTTGGCAAAGTAGGATTTAAATTCAGTATAAAATCAATACCCAGTAAAAAAAAATATTTTGGAGTTATTTGAATGAGTGTAAAGTAAATTTAGGTGAACTTTTTTATGTTTAAACTAAAATGAAAATAGCTTATAAAGTCTATAGATGGAGGCGATCAACAAGTAGCTACGGCAAAAACCAGCGAAGGTGGTAGCCAGCCGCGACCGACAGTGAATGGCGGGGGTAGTGGTGACCGGCAATGGTGGTGGCTGGCAAGGGTGGGCAGCGGTGGTGGCTGGCAAGGGTGGGCAGTGGTGGTGGTCGTGGGCTACAGTGGCGGCGATTGTGGTGGTCGGTGGCGGTGCTAGCCAACGACGAGTGACGGTTATAATGACTCAAAATTAAAAAAATAAAAAATAAAATGAAAACTTGAATTCATGTTTGAATTAGAGTGCGACGACGTTGTGCCTTTGAGCGCTACGATGCTAGGTCAAGGATACAATGTGCTAGAAAACGTCGTCGCGGCATTGGAGTGTATGTTCTACAGCAATTATGGATTCAACATGCAATGCTGCGGTGCTGGGCGATGGCGCTACATAATATATATATATATATATATATATATATATATTTCTCTCCACTCAACCACCTCCCTCACCTCCAGCGTCAGCTTACGTCAGAAGTAATGGGAAAAGGGGGGAGAGAATGAGGAGAGATGGAGGAAAAGTTTTTCATTGCTTACGAAAATCGCTCAGATTGAGGTAGAAAACTTTTCATAACTCTATTTTCAAATATTTTGATTTCAACGGCCCAATTTCTTATGAATCAATGTTTATTATTTTTTCCCTAGATTTATCGAGCTTTTGACCGTACAACTTTTATATGTTATAGTACTTGATATTCTGAAGATTTGGCTGGTTGGTTTTAAGATTTCACCCGATAGAATAAAAGTTATGCTATTTGAATCGATTTGCTCAAAATAAAAATTTAATATATGAGAAAAGAATATTATTAACACAAGCATCGAGAATGAAAATAGTATATAATTGGGCAATAGCTAGTTGTTATTACTTTTATAATAATGTGTATGTGTGTGTGAAATAAGCACAAACTGGTTGAGTTGTTGGTTAAAGATTGATAGATATGTAAATGATGGTGGGCCGACGAGCTTTCCCTTCAATATAATGGTTTGGTGTTATCCTCTATTGATTCACGTAATACAACGATTGAGAGTAATAAGAAGTTATCACTATGACGACGGATAATGAGTGATAACTCTATTTACTCAGCCAATAGTTACCGACTACTGATTACTAAATATTAAAAAACACTGTGATTGACAAAACTCCTTACTTGATGAGTAATATTGAATATAATTATTCAAATGCCTGTTATTAATTCAGTGCTACAGTTCGACCTGATAGGTACTACACTAATTTATAATTATTATACTGCCATCATTGCAATGTTTACTATTACTATCACCAATTTTATAAATATTAATATTGTTACTACTACTAATTCACTATCATTGTTACTATTATTGATTCACCATTTACTCATCTATTGATAATGAGCATGTGATTCTTATATTGAACATGTGATATAAGATATTGATTAGATACTAATACATAATAATTAAAGTTCATGTGTATACTGATTTGATTGTACTGCATAGCTATGGATTCTAATAGTTTTATAGTTTACACGATTTCCCTGTTGTTTATTTAATTTAATCTTTGTATTGAGTCGCCGATTTATTAATTAACAATTTACTAGTTTGTTGGTACCAATTTTATTGGTTTTCGTACCAAACTATTCTACTACATAACAAGTTTTACTGTTTCTACACTGCACAGATTCATGATCATAATGATTGTTAATGTTATGAATTAAATGACGACATGCATACTATTTTTTTACCGTACTTTGAATTCAATTGTAGAATTTTAGTGATCTGGTGGGCTTTTTTTAGCTCATTATATGTGATTTCAATGATTTCATATTAGGGCAGTGGATCAGGAGTGTAAGATTAATTAGGATTCCTCATGTTTTACTTTTTTGTTTTAGTTATTCTTTTGTACTTTGGACTAGGGGTGCCAAAATAGGTTTTCGAGTCGGGTTCGATTCCAACCTAAAATTGACCCACCATTGGCTGCTCCAACCCTGTGAAACCTTTTAAATAAAAGAAGCTAAACTCTTACACATCGAGACGCCATTTGGTGTAATAGAATTAATAAATATTACGATTCATAAAAAAATAAATATTATATACATTCAGGAAACTAAATGGGTTAGAGAGAAGGCTAAGGAGATTGATAGTTTATGATTTAAACTTTGGTATTTTGGTAAGCATCATATTAAAAAATGATGTATGTGTGATTATAGATAATAGTTTAAAGGATAATGTTGTAAAAATTAATAGAATTGGAGATATAATTATAGCTTTAAAGATTATTGTTGATGCTAAGATTATTAATATTATAAGTGCTTATACTCCTCAAGTAAGTTTGAATATGGGTTCAAAATTAGGAATGACTTAGAAGAATTAATATAAAAGATACATCTTGATGAAAAAAATTTTATTGGGGGAGATTTAAATGGACATGTTGGTTGAGAAGTAGATGATTGTAAAAGCATTTATGGTAGCTATGGGTTTAGAGCGACTAATGAAGGTGGTAAAATTATATTAGATTTTTTTAAGCCTATGATTTTATAATTGCTAATAACTTTTTTAAGAAAAGAGATGAATATCTCATCATTTATAAGAATGGATATAGTAAAACTCATATTGATTATTTTCTTAAAAGAAAATTAAATTATTTAGATTGTAAAAATTGTAAAGTTATTCCAAGTAAAAATTTGTGTACTCAACATTGATTATTAGTTTGGGACTTCAAAATGAAGGGGCAGAAAATAATAAATAAAGTAAAATGTTGTTATAGGATTAAATGGGGGTATTTAAAGAATATTAACAAAAATATTTTTGAGAGTAAGATACTTGATCTTAAGATTTTTTCTGTGTATGAGAAAACTAATATTTTGTGGAAAAAAATAGCTTGTGATATTAATAATGTTGCAAAAGATGTGCTTGGATTATCAAAGGAAAAGTCTCATAATAGTAAAATTAGTTTGTGGTGGAATCAAAATGTTCAAAAAAAGATAAAAAATAAAAATATTTGTTATAAAAATTGATTTGGTTTAAAAATTTTGAAGCTTGAGAATGATATAAAGAGACCTATAAGGAGTTTAAGAAAGCAATATGTGATGCAAATATTTCAGCTTTTAATGTTTTATATAATAGATTAGATACTAAATAGGGCGAATATATATATATATATATATATATATATTAGAAGTTAAAAGTGCTTTTATTAGAAGATGCTGACGAGAACATCAGTTACTTAAGTGGGGGAGATTGTGAAACCCCTTAATTAAAAGAAGTTAAACTCTTAAACATCGAACCGCCTTTTTAGTGTAATAATTTAAATTTCATTTAAAAAACTTCGTAGTTAAGCATATTTATCCTGAAGAAATCTTAGCGTGAGTGACCTCCTGTGAAGTTACACCAACAGAACAAAACTGCGAGACCCTTAGGCCAAAACGGATAATATCTTTTATAGTTAAGAGTTTGGATTGTTACAAACTCGAACTTGACTCGTTTATACAAATGGGTCAGAAATCTGAACCTAAACCCGATACATAGGCCCTGGCAAACGCAAAGCAAGCAACATCAAGCATAAAGCCCAGATCGAGCACTAGTACAAGCGTAGCTGGGCGAGATGCGGGGGTGGGCTAGAGTCTAGACGTGGTCTCAACTCACGCAGTGCGAGCAGGACTCGGGAGCGAGACACTTCATGCGGTATGGCCATGCAAGTGGGTTTTCAAGCGCATGCGGGGCGTGCAAGCGAGTGGGTCGACCATTACATTGGATGCAGACATGAGGTGGGGATGCGGGTCATTCTTGGTCATTTTTAAGTTAATGGGTTGACCCACACCCGACCCAATTTTTCAAATAGGCTGGGAATTAGAACTCGAACTTGCCCCGTTTATTAAACTAATCGACCCGAAATCAAATTTTCCTGGTCTAGTTTTCAAGTCGGGTCATAAATTGACACTCTTACTAAGGGCTTGATGATGTGCTGCATTTTTACAGTTCCTTAGTATTATATATGATTTTTGGTGAAATAGCTGCAAATGTTATTAATATTTTGAATAATTTATGCTGTTAGTTTACATTAAATAAAATTAGATAGCTCTTATTGTTGTCTAATAAAAGATTTAAAAAAAAAATTATTCTAAAATATATTCTAGGGCATGAAAACAGTAGCCAACGACTGGTGGCGATGACTAAAGGTGCTGGTGGTCGGTGGGTATGGCGGCCGATAGTGGTGGTGGTGGCTGGCTGAAGGCGGGTGGGGGCTGCCGACGTTAGGTGGAGATGGCCAAAGGTGGGTGGAGGCGGCCGATGGCAGGTGGCTGCGGTCAAGCAAGCATGCTTGCGGTGTAAACTATTCTCGCTCAAAACTGGGCAAGTTTATTTTTCCTCAAAAATGAATTAGAATATTTTGCACTACATTGACTTTACTTTGCATTTCTTTTTCATCCAACCAATCACCAAAATTTTCAAAACTCCTAAATTTGGAATATTTTACACCCATTTGGAATCCAACCAAACAACCTCTTAGTAAAATTTGGATATGTTAAATTCCAAAAATTATTTCGTAAGATAGTTGTTAAATTCTATTAAATATTATGAAACTATTTGTCAATGTAATCAAGGATTTAAGTTGGTTGGTTCATTTAAAATTTAAAGTTAATGTGTTTTGAATTTATTTGTGTGTTAATTATGAGTTATTAATTAATTTCAATTTTAATTATCGCAAGTACCTTATAATGATAAATAATATAATTAAAAGTTTGCTTAGTTATCAAATAATTTAATTACTAATTATCAAACTACTTATTTCAATGTTAATTTAATAAGTATTTAATATCTACTTATATTTATAGTTACCTAATTAATTAGTTATTTTTTAAAATAACTATTCATGGAACTAGTATTCCTACTATTGATTTTATTAATTATTTAAGTATTGTTTAATTAGATTTAGTTAATAATAATATTATTAATTTACTTATTAATCATTTAAATATTCTACTATTAACTAATTATTTAATTATTATTTACAATGTTAATTATATCATTAATTATTCAATTTCAAATTCTAAATCCTAAGCTAATCATATTAATTTTTAGTTATTAATTATACTACCAAGAATTTTAATTAAGCTTAATTAGATTAATTAATAATACTACTAATTATTTAATAATTTAACTAGTTATTAATATTTTAAATTATATTTATTATGCTAAACTAGATTAATTAGATGGAGGCCATCTAGGGTTTGCTTTTCATTTTCATTTCTTAGTTATTGTTAGCCTATTGTTTTTCCTCATCACCATTTCTTCTTTGTTGCTTCGGCCTCATGTGCTTCGTGTGAAGCACTATGTTGAAAGAGTCGTTAAATAAGCTTATTCGCCTACTCTAAATAAGCTTATTCGCCTACTCCTTAGACGTTGTCGAATCTGAAGTCACGTCGGGAGCTCGCTTGTTGCGAAGCTAATCATCTTCGCCTCCTCTTTCAACACATAAGGCTTCGTTTTGGACAGCTTTTGACTGTTGTTTTTTCATTGGTTTCAAGAAATTTTTGTACTACAAAGTTGCTTTAGAAAATAATAAAAAAATTTATCCCGAACGAAGCTAAATCGTAGTTTCTTCCCATTATAAATATGCCATTGGTTGGATTTAGGAAGATTTGGGACCTTGTAACATTCTAGAAAGATGATTAAAAGTAGTTAGAAAAATTATTATTTTTTAATTGTTGTAAAATTATTGTTTAGTTTTTTTTTAACATACTAAAAAAATAATAGCTAAGCTTAGATCTGAAAAGAAAAGCCCTAAGAAAACTGCCCTTAAAAACCTTAATTTAAAACAAAACAATATGGGTAGAAAGGTAGTTTTCAATATTTAACTCAACTTATTATTTTGCTTTTATAATTTTGATAAATTTCTATCAATTTAGATTGATATTAATTTAATATAAAATCAATTTTAATAATTATGATTAATAAATCAAAAATTAATTTAAACAAAATAATATCATCAAACATTTAATTTGATTGACTAAAATTAATTATATTTAATCTTAATATTTAATATTAATTAATGAAAATATTGTAATTAAATAACCTAATGGAATTTATGATTTAATTTTATCAAAATAATTTTATTATACTTATTTAAATTTAAAAATTATTAATTAATAAATTATTTGAATATTAATCTCACTTAATTATAAATTAATTAACATATGTATATTTGATAAGAGCTTTATTAATTAAAATTATCAATATTAAAAAATTTATTTAGATACATGTATTAAACTAATATATGTATTGTTAAATGTTAACCAAGTAATTAATTTATTATTAATATTTAATATCACTACAAGAAAATGTGCGATTTCGATTGCGCTGAGTATTTCTGTTGGAATGTACTATTTCTGGCTGAATAATTATCGTCGGTAAAACACACGTTGAAAAATGATTTTTGTTGGAACAAATTTTCGACTGAAAATAGACTTGTTAACCGACGGATCAAAAAAACGTCGGAAATTCCGAAAAAGATAGAAATTCCGACGAAAATTTCTGTTGAAAATTTTGACAGAAGTTTATGTCGAAAATTCCGTCAAAATTTTGCGTCGCAAATTTTGCCAAAAAACTATAGAAATAAATAAATAAATAACTCAAAAATATTATAATGATGCTGATTCATTTAGCTATTGTCATGGAAGGACATTAGAAATAAACCTCACTCTACTTAAAAAGTAATACATTATTTGCACACACTAATGACATGGCATTTACCAACACCAACACATTTTGAATATCAAGGTGAAACTCCAACCTACATCAATTCAAAGTAGAATACTACAATGATGGCATTTATTACAACATTGAATGCTTCAGATTTGACAAGCATGACATGAGAATGACTACTCAATTGGCTTTGTGGCCTACTCCTAAATCAGCTTCATCATTTGTTCATCTTCAAATATTTTCATTACAATATCCATAAGCAAAATTTAACATGTATACTACTGAAGTGATTTCATCAATTACTCTTTAGGAATCTTAGTCACTTGCTACTCATGGATGCATGCAAGATTAGACTAGAGTTTGAGCATGTGAGAGTGGAGAATTATGTGCGGAGTCTGGATGACGCCTGGACTTCGATCAAAATTGGCCCCGTCGCATGTTCACAGTATTAAGTTTGGACGCAAGTTAAGTTTGGGCTCCGCACGTAATAATTTCTCATGAGAGTGGAATAAGACTTAATTTGAAGATGTATGGTTTTGAAATAAATTGCCAGTGAAAAATTAGTAGTTGATGGGAAGCAAAATATAAATTTCAGGATATTTGTATGATAACAAATTTTGATATATGGGGGAAAATAAAACTTTGTACACATAATTTGGAATGATTTGCATAGACAATTTGGATCTAGAAAGCACAAATTTGATTTTAAATAACTTCAGCTATTCAAATGGTCATCATAGACTTCTATTTATAAAGATTAGATTACAAGAATAAGTCCTAAATTTAATCTTAATATCTAATCCTATCTAAAAACTAGTCAAATTCTATCTGAAAGTTGAAATCAAAATTTGAAATTAACCAAGAAGAATATAATTGAGCCTGATAAAAAAATCAATTTGAAAAGAAGAGAAATTGGGCTGCAAAAATTGGACTTCAACCTTAAAAGTTCAACAAATTTTTTCTCTTTTTTTTTTACTAGGGAAGAGAGATTGACTTTCACTGTCTACCATACTAGAAATAAAAAAACAAAGAATAGTTGATCCATAAAAAAATGTTAGAAATCTTTACCTAATAGGCTAATACATCAACTCACAAATAGAAGATCAGACCAAATAATCAACTTCAAAAATGAACCCTTCATTTCAAACCCCTCTTATCCAAACTCTAAAGCAGTCCGAGAATTGAAACCCGGACAACTGTTAGATCGAATAGGAAACCCCTTGAATTGCAAGGAGTCAAACGCGTAGAAAATATGGGATATACCCAAACCCCTGTATGCCTAAAACAACTTTAATTTATTTTTAACAAAATCTAACTGATGAAATATGAAAAAAAATTGAAAATTATTAAAGATAAGAAGTTTTACCTTTAAAATCTTGAAAATATGGAACTAAACGATCTAGAAATGACCTTAAACAGCATCAAACGACGAAGAGGCTGAGAGAGCTATTTGGGAGAAAAACATTTGTGATATGAGAGAGGGAGGCAATCATGGGATAAATACGACCTTTTCCGGTGGTAATTTTGGCTAATTTTTTCGTCGGAATTAAATAACATTTCTGCCAAAAAAGGCTGTCGGAAATTCCGTCGGGATAGTTATTAACAGACAAAATTTCCAGCTGAATTTTTCTGCCAGAAATTACAAACGAAATTTCCGCTGGTAATGCATATATTTCATGTAGTGTATTAATTAATAAATATTTTGTTATCTTAATTGACACTATTATTATTTTTTATTTAAATTTATTTAAATATAAGATATTGTTTAATAAACTTAACAAATGGCTAATTCATTATTAGTTTAGCTATTTGATTAGGATAAATTTTATTTAATTAGCTTAATTAAGATTTATATAAATCAAATAAAATTATATAAAGAAAAGGAACATGTCCCTTTCGATCGTGCCACACCATCGATCTATTGCCACCGTGTTCTAGGATTTCTCCTAGTGTCATGTGTTCTCGTCTCCTATATTTAGGGTATGTTTGTGACTGTTGTAGCATTTTATAAAGATGATCATAAAGTTATTGTAGGTAAATTAACTTCTTTAAAGCTACTATAGAAAGCAGCTTTCTAGCATAAAAATTTCTTTAAAGCACCAAAAAAATAGTGGCAAAATAAAAACTATGACTGCAATATGAAAAGCAAAATATTAAGAAAAAATAGTCTCAAATGAAGCCTTACTCTTTCTATCGTCAATCCTACCTCATATTGACTTCTTCAACTTTGCTATGTAGTTTGCTGTTTGTATTATCTTGTGGCTAGTTTTCCTCCGGCATGTAACTAGGTGACGTAGCAGGCAACCTCTTTGAGAATCTTCATTTTTTCTTGTTTTGGTCCTTATTCGACTCTTCTCTTGCATTTTGAATTATTTATCAACTTTTTCAAGACAAATCTAGACTTATTATAGATTTTTTTTTACTGCCTTAATTAAACAATATGATTGTTAATGTGATTCATTTGCTTGACATGTATCTTGCTACAAAATTTGATGAGTAGTCTTATACTTTCCCAAATAAATTTGCACAAAAAACTATATATTTATTATCTATTTTTTACATCAATTTGGCATTCTAAATTTGTTCGAGCAAGACAACAATCCATTAGGGTCAAATTTCATAATTTTTCCAAGTGAAAATAAGCCAGGAAAAAAGAGAGAGAGAAATCTAAATCATCGAGTATGTTTACTTAGAGAGAATAATGATCCACCTAAGAGAGAAGAATAAAAGAGAGTGGCAAAGACTAGTTGCGATGATTTGGAAACTACAAAACTTTATTACTAGAGTAACACATATTGGTGATGATGATAGATGAAAATGTTATAAAAAGAGTGTGTCCCCATCTAAATAGGAATTGTCGATCAAGAAAGCTGACATTTAAGCTTACATGGGCAATCTCGTAGAAGAGAAAGAGATCGATATGGTCAAGAGGACAAAGCAAAGCCAGAATGTCTAACACTAATTTATATTTTGGGTGGCAGAGCTGGTCAAGAGTGTTGTATTAGTAATGGGGGGTGATATCTCGGGACCTAACAGAATGATTAAATCCCTAAATTTATATTTTAACTCAACCTCAAAACATAATAAACTAGAGCTGACTATAAAGTCCCAAAATAATAATACCAATCTAAACATCATTTGATTTCATTTCACAAAAAAAAAAAAAAAAACAATAATCTATTTTACATGTGATTTATACAACAAATCAATGGATACTAGATTTCAAAATATCTTATGTGCTATGAATCAAATGACCCTATCCTTATATCTCTTTCTACTTTGTTAGGCTCTTCTCTTTTCCTAAAATATTAGAATAACATAATAGAGTGAGTACTAGTAGCTCAATAGACTTATTTCATAATCCCGTCACAGAAGCAGTGCCCATTTAAAATATTAATATCAATTTATTCAATTAATTAGTAAACAACAAATAAAATACTAGCAAAATTATTTTCTTAGGATTATCAGAATGTATTTGACTTCTAGCTTATTACTTATACTCACATATGGCCTTCACAGAGATCTTAGTGATTTCAAAGCACACTTGCTATAAGAATCTTGCTTACTCTTAACTTTATTATTTCATTAGAATGTATACAAAGTTTTCAGAGTTATTAGAGTCCATTCAAAATATTATTTATACTTGATTCAAGTAGTTTTAGAAATATACGATGCATAAATATAATGTACATGTCTCGATGTCTACTTATAACTCTACTTCTATTTATAACTCATTTTAACCTCCCTCACCCATATACAACAAGTGTGGCCAAAACAAAATAGAATTGAGTAACCTCCCATACTCGCATTCAGTAAGTGGGATCAAAATTCCTACCACATCCTCATGAGATAGATGTGATTAGAATAAAACATAGAGGGCCCTCATATCATTTCAAATATTATACTTTGAACATTTTATAGATCAGAACTTCTCTTATGTCATATAATGAATTATGCAAATTGAATGCAACAGTACTAGACTATTGTGATTTTAACGCATGATTATGATGATGTATGAAGTATCAGAATTGTCAATAGTAAACAGCATTACATGTGTAAAAGCCTACTCATTGGATATTTATTATTTTAAACATATCATTTTGGGCCAAGTGCAGTGACACTCATCTATACGGAGCCGTTGCGCTCAACTAGAATACTCCATATCCTCCAAAATTCTCAAACCCAAGAGCTTGGCGATAATTTTAGCGTCATAGCACTACCCCAAATACACCACCCATACAGGGAGAACGATGTGTCACAATTCAACCTAATAGAATTCATATCGTGTTGAGTTGTGACAGACAAATCCTAAGATCTAGTTTTAGAAGTATTTTATATTATCTTCCAATATACATTTTAAACAAACAACAGACTATAGAGCTACTAAAACATCCATCACTGAAAATAAACTCATCCATAATATCTCTTTCATTTCATGTATATACATAATCTATACTATATTACATTGCTACAAAATAAAGAACATAGTAAAGCATCCAAAATTAGACATGATTATATATAAATCAAAATAGAGAAATACCCATAGACTCAGATAAAATCCTTAACTACCAATCAACAAGCTCATTCTCTTTCTCTGATCCTAAAAATCATAAATAAAATAATAGTGAGCTACAATAGCTCAACATGCCACAAACTTTTAAACTATCATAAATCATAAATAAAGCATCTAAATTGACTTTAACGTCACTCTGTTTTTTAATAAGAGTTCAAAACTAAAAAATCACAAACTTTTACAATAGCTCATTCTCTTTCTCCGATCCTAAAAATCATAAATAAAAATTCTTTTTTTTTATTTTCTTTTATTTAATATTTTTAAAATATTTAAAAGCAATTAAATGCAATATAATAAATTATTTCCTGAGCAATGTAATAAGAACATACCGATTATCCAAAGATTCAAATAATAATGCTGAACAGATAAGTAAACTAAAATTCATATTAGATTTTTTTGGTCCCAAATAAAATTTTAAAGAATTATGACCCCTTATGATTCTCTTTGTGCTTATAGCATTAAAACATGCTCGTAGGCACCAAAATTTGATATATTTGTCATTAGAACGTGACTTTATAGCCACCAAAATATGCCTTATATTTTAGAATATTCCCGATCATAGAAATAATAACAAAGTATTCTAGTCCCTTATATATCCCATCTCACATTTTTCAACCACAAGCACATATTTTATCACATTATAGTAATTAAAATATAATTGAGCATATTTCATATTTACATAGTTTTCTATAACAGTAGACAACAATAAATTCTGCTAAGCAAAATTCTTAGTTTCAAAATATAATAAAATTATCAGAGATGGTGTAAAATATCAGTTTAATACTTTAATTATACTACAATATTATTTTTCAAAGTCCATATTATTTCCTATAAAAAAAAAACTGTATAAATTCTAAACAACCCAACGAATTTTTTTCCAGAAAATATTCAAAATATTCATAATCTTAATCTATATAAGATATAAAAGGTGCGCGGTGAAAGTTTTACTAATGTAAATTTATCCGTATTTTTTGATAATGAAAATAAAAATTTAATTGAAAGATTTTTAAAAACTTCGTATTTTTGAAAACTGAGTTAGCCATTCCCAACTAGACTAACAGCTAAAAACGACCCAAAGCGGCTTAAAAACTCTCTTTTCCCTTCAAAATCTCTCTCTCTCTCCCCTAATGGTTGGCAACAATCGAACAAAATGAATCGAATAATGAATTTATTTTATATTTAAAGTATTGTTTGTGGCCTAGCGTTTTGATGCTATCCCCTAGCGTTGCGACACTAGTTCATTTTTTCAAAAATATGAGACAATAGCACTGCAATGTCACTATTTAGCGTCCGGTACTATAGCAGCGTCGAGGCGATCGGAAACACAACATTGAGGTGCTCAAATAGTAACATTTTTCAAATTTTGCTAAAATTTTCTCCAAACCATTGAAACTCATTTCAGAACACATACAATCTTTTTCAATTATTAAAACACTTCAAACACATGCATATGAGTTCAAAACTTAAAAGTTTAAATATTTACCTTATTTACCAATCGGATCAGAATAAATCAATCTAGATGTTAAACTTGGAGGCATCACACAATGTCACAGCGCCAACATTTCCAGCGTCATGGTGCTCCTATGGCATTTTTGTTATTTAAGATTTTTTTCTTCCCTTTCTCTTTCTAATCATATTTGAAGTTAATAAGACACTACATAACTCATAATTGATGACTAAATCAATATTAAGTAAGAATTTATACGTGGTCATGTTAAGTACCTAGGCTAAAAAATTGTGAATGTTACATGGGGACTACAAGCAATGAAATAGATGCACTTACTTCGTCATCAATGTTAAACGAGACTAAAGCACGTGAGTCTTGAGATGGAATGACGACACTACCTCTAATGTCAACGTTCATGGCGACCACGTCATCCCACTTAAAATATTTGAAAATTTTATTTTATCATCTCAAATGTGCATGTTGCACCATCAAAAAACATTGAAGGAAAAGCTTATGCTACATGATCCCATAATCCCTCAAAGACATTTCAAGCTAGTGAAATCTATCATGATAAAGAAGTCCCTTGCAAACAAGAGTTTCTAAGGAAAGCATATCAACAATTATAATTCCTTTTAGGAAAATCTCAACTCCACAAAAATTTCAAATTAAAAATCTTAAGAACTTATTATGACATTTATTATTGAATTTGGTGTTTAAAATTCGAATACAGCATATAAGGTTCATTTAGTTCATAATTTATTTATTTATTTTTAAAATACATGAAAATAAATTTAAATTATTATTTTTATCTAATTATTATTATTAATTTATTTTTAACATGATGACAAATTTCTAATAATAAAACCTAGGCCATGTTAATCTAGATTATTTGATAAATTTCTAAATACTTTGTGCAGTAATTTTAAATTTATATGGAAAATAATTTCTTCAAAAATTAATATGAATATTATTATTATTTTTTAAAAAATTACATGCTGATAAATTGAATCGTAAAAAATAATTTCTCAAAACCATGTGCGTCAGATAAGCAAAATACCTTTCCTGTGACCCACCGGATTCTACCTCACACTGGCAAAGGCTCATCCCTCTTTTGTCCAGTCGCCTCCGCCACTCCCGCCAATCCATCATGGCCAAATGCATCTCTTCCTCCATTCTCTTTGCTCCTTCATCTTCGTCAACCCGAACCCTCAAACCCTCCCCCCTCCACTTCCAAACCCCAAAACGCTCACTTCGCTCAATGCTCTCTCCCCGTCCTCGAAACCCCTTTTCCGTCTTCATCCGCGCCACCGTCGCGATCGAGAAGGAAACCCCAGAAAACGAGCGCCCCGACACATTCCTCAGGGCCACCGATGATCCTCATTCCTCCGCCGCCGCCTCACCTAACTCTGTCCGTGCGCGGTTCGAGAAGATGATAAGAGAAGCGCAGGACGAGGTATGCGCCGCGATCGAGGCCGAGGACGGAGTAGGAAAGTTTACGGAGGACGTCTGGTCGAGAGCCGGCGGTGGCGGGGGAATAAGCCGGGTGTTGCAGGAAGGCGGAGTTTGGGAGAAGGCTGGGGTCAATGTGTCGGTCGTATACGGGATGATGCCTCCCGAGGCGTATAGGGCGGCGAAGGGTGGCGATTCTTTGGAGAAGCCGGGGCCAGTGCCTTTCTTTGCGGCTGGGATTAGTTCGGTTTGTGACTTCGAATCTCATATTTCGCTGGAATTAGTGTAATGCATTTTAAATAGGAAAAATAGTTTCTATGCTGTTTCTATGTGAATATCTAGTCTGTTCTTCAGTATAAGTTTGTAGGATTACGTGTAGCATATATGTGCATTTGTGATTTACCTCATGTACTTGTAAGATGAATGCTATTTTATTTATTTCTGCTCTCTACAGTCTGCTCTTCAACTAAACAATAGAAACATGCTTGCATATTTCTTCTCTCTCTCGCTATCACTTCTAAATTATTTTCCACCAAATTGAATCATCGTCATTATCATTATTAATGTTATCTCAACTATTTTTGGCCGAATACTACTTGATTGAATCTAGAGTTATAATATTGGGGCCAATTGTTTTCATATATTGTACAATTGATGCAAGTTCTCTTTTTTACATTAATGTACTAAAAGTGTGGTTTGATTTTTAGGTATTGCATCCAAAGAATCCTTTTGCGCCAACGTTGCATTTCAATTATCGTTATTTTGAGACAGATGCTCCAAAAGGTATATATTGCAAATTTATTTTTTGCATATACTTTTTTCCTTTATAATCTTATTCCATTCCTTTTTAAAATTATTTAAATTATGCAAAACTTATTTGGCGAGAACCTGATCTCTGGAAGAGTGTTTATTGCCAGTTACATTTCATCAGGGTTGGGTGGTTTTTTTTTTATTATTTTAAATAGTTGTTGTGAATCGGCATGACAACATGTAAGTTTCTTGCAAACTGGAAGCTACACATAATGCCTTATGCCAGAAATGTAAGAGAAACCCTTTAATTTAGTGGCCAATGTTATTAGAGGGATGCTCTATTTAGGTTATATCCCGTTTGATTTACATTTAATCACTTGCTTTGGATGTCCCTAGAATTTAATAGCATTTTGCCGTTTGATGTGCCTTGATGCCTATAAATGAAGCATAGTACCTGAAGGACACAACCCTTGGATCTAGAAACTTCAATAAGAAGTAACACATATGTTAGTTCTAGTTGAATATATCTATATTCATTCAAATATAGATAACATGTAGGTTGGTAGAAACATGTGCGCTTGTGTGTGTATCGTGCATTAACACCTAGAATGTGAAATAAATGAGCCATGTTTGAGTGAACTGGGAACTATTCAAGCTTGGTTTGACCTACAATATATTTGGAAGAGGGAGGGGAGAGGAGGGGTGTTGCAACAAGGTTCTCCAATGTTTTACTGAATCTTGAAAATAATGGATCAAATGACGAATTGGAGATTACTTTCCCTATTTGATGGCAATGGAGGAGGAGGAGCTAAGTTTGATGATAACATATTTTTTGCATGACGTGGTAACACCAATCTATGGCTATGGCCTAGAAGTGCTTGATTAATGGGCTAATGGTAATATCTCTTGAAGGGAGAAGAGGAGGATGAAAAAGTGTTGTGGTGATACCTTCTTAGCGGGCATTTCTATGGTGTTTTGCTATGAGTTATCTAGGGAAGGAAGACAAGGTGTTACTCTCCTAACTGGAAAAATTGATGTAGATTTTTCATCATTGACAATTACACTTAGGTTCACTGAAATCCAATATTTGAGGCTTGATCAATTGACATTGTTTTTTTTAACTCAAATACATTTGTTGGTCCTGCTAAGTTTAGGCATAATCTTGGCCTTCATCTCTAAAATGTATTATTGAAGGATATTTTTAGTTAAATGAATTTGAAGTGATGTATAGTTATAAACCGATTCTCCAATTTCTTTATTTATCATTGGAAGGAGCAGTGCCTATTAGCCCCAGTCCACCTACTTTCTGTAGTCATCTATTTAGGGTTAAGTTATGATGAAAACTTGTGGAACACTTTTCAGAAGCATCAAAAGAAAACTTTTGAAAAAAAAAACATCTTTCTTGACATTTTGATTTGATCAATTTTTTGGCACTTTTAGAAGAAATTTTTTTTTCCCATATACACTGCTAAACTCAATTAGAAAGCCTTATGAAAGATTAGTGCTGCTCAATGCTTTAAAGGTGGATGCATTAGGCAGGATATTTTATGTTATCATAGGACGTGGCATAAGCTTGGAGTCTTGGAGGCATATGGTGCTCCATGAATTTATATTTTAAATATTTTTTTTATATAAAAGTATGATTAAAATCAAATATAATGAAAAAATTGAAATAAATTCAAAAATTTGATGTCGATATTCGTTTCATTCATATTTCAACTATAAAATACAATAACATAAATATTAAAAATTGGTCATAAATTTGATAACCAGGTGTTCTATGGAGAGCTAAATGAAAGTATATTATACAAACATAAAAAAATGCTAGATATAAATTAAGTTCCAAATACTTATGATTTGAGAAGCTCATTGACTCATATCATATGAACTATAAAGACAAAAAAAAATGTTAAATATCTTATGCATTTAATCTTTATACACGCTTTATAAATCCACTGACAAGAGTCAACACAAAGTTGAAACCTTTAGATCTATTATGAAAGAGATAACATAGAGCCATCAACGAGTGTGTTTGAGGTCAAAATGAGCGGTTTAGGTTGGCGAGTTATCAGAGACTGAGATCCCAATAAGTTGGCGAGAGAGCAAATTTAGTATGAGAGAAGCAATGATCGAGCAATTTGGAGAGGAAGCACGCGTGAGTTGGAATGGAAAAAAGTATGAGTTAGGTTAATGAGTGAGCAGAGTGCAATTTAAGTAGCTTAGGGGTTTTTTCTTTCTACAAGTTTTAGAAATAACTTTGGAAACATGTTAAAAAAATTAAGAGTTTTTTTTTTATAATTTTAGTAGATAATTTCTTAGGAATTTTAATCATTTAATTTTATTACACTGAAATTGTAATATGGGACAATATTCTAGTTTACTTGCATAAAAGTTGCATCATTGATGCTTAGGGGGAAGACTTGGCATAGGCTAAACTCCTCCCTTGGCTGTCCCAGAACAATTTTGGCTTGCCTCACTCCTGGGCGAGCTCTTAAAACATTGATGCTAATTGAGTTGATGGTGTAAATGTGGTCATTTTTAATTGGGATTAATATATAAGAGATGGAGTAAAAATTGAGAAGATTTTTTTGGTTGAAAAAGACTTAAAGCACCTCCCTTTAATTAATTTATAAATTACATAGGAACTGGTCTTTTATATTCAATTTGAACTTCCTTAAAGCTCCTCTGTTTACTTTTCCTTGTTGTATATACACACACTTTTTTTTTAATAAATTACAAGCTCTCTATTTTACAAGGGCCAAAATCAAGCAAAATATATTACGCCCTATCCATGTTTGGATCTCTTAAGAAATAATTTTACAAGTTGCATTTAGTGTTGCTCATTAATTTGCGAACAAGTTGAGTTAGAGCCAATTTTTTAGTCACACAAGTCAAATGCTACAATGTTATACAATGTTATTGTTTTTAAGCTAGATTAATAACCCTAGACATTACATATGCATGTATATAGGAAGTTGGCAATAACATACACAAAATAATACATAATAAATAATAAAAACCAATATCATATAATATAACGAAAAAATTTCTCGTTTGTTCGTGTTTAAAAATAACTATTATCACTTCTCTACTTTTGAATAATGCAATCTTGTCTAATGTACTAAATACTATTTTTTGAAAGCTAGATTGATATGTGAAAATGCTTTGACACTATGATGGAATGTATTATAGCATTTGATTATTTGAATATAAATACGACATGGATTTCATGTATTTGTTTAATTTTCCTTCTTGTCGGAGGGGGGGTTTATTGGATTTTTCTTCCTTAGCTCAGGAGGCAAGGAATAGGCTTTGTTTTAAGGTTTTTTTTTAAGAATTTATGTAAGAGAATATGCATTTGAGAAATCTTGAAGAGAGAGAGAGAGAGAGAGAGAGAGAGAGAGAATGAACATAAAATTAATGTAACCTTAAAATATCTTGTTGGGCAACAAATTAAAAAAACTCTACATATATAACTTTGAGCAATCCTCATACACAACTTATACAAATTAGGGTAGAATCAATTATCCATCAATATAACTTGTAAATCTTCAATAATTCATTCATCAATAGCAAACTATTGTAGTCCATCCAAGAGGTCATATATATTTATGTATAAAGGAAAAAAATAATGTTAAAATTGGCCTAAAATAACGAGGGATGTATAAAAGCACAGTGAGCCTATTTAAGCTCGTTTGTAGTCGAGTTTGACTTGTTGTAGCTTGTCTATGAGAAATTAGACATGTCTCAAATGAATTGGCTGGATCGTTAGCCATAACTGATAATACTACATCAACTCTCTCGTAGTGTAAAAAAAAAGTTAAATGTACAATATTTTCCATCTGATCAAGAATTATGCACAATATTTTTCCAAGGTGTAACTACATTTGATATATGGTATTGAGATTAACGGAAGTAGATGCAAAAAAAAAAAAGGGCTAGGTTGAAACAAGTAGTTTAATAGAAGCCCCTCTTATAAAAAAAATCAACAATCAATTCTCAAGTTTTAAAAAAATTCAGGTAAGACATTAATATTTAATATTGAAAATAAGATTTATGAACATATCAAGTGACTAATCTAAAATGTAAGCATCAGAGCTAATATTTCTATTTATTTGAAAAGGATGATAAGCCCTTGCATGTTTTGTGAGATGCTTTGAGAATGTTATACAAACCATGACTATGACTTCCATTATACTCTAGATTGCTTCTTTTGGCATTCAAAGTTTTAGAATATTGTTCATTTTATAACTTTATATATTTTTTAACTTCATCAAGTAAGTTATATAAATCCTATGCAAATAATATTGCAGAATTAGAATATGCAAGCTATGGCCAATGGACAAGATATGCTTTTTAGGGTTCAGTCTTTGAACAATTTCAAATGTTGTCTTGCCTGTTGACTTGTTTAAAGTGTTATTATATGCAATCCAATATCTTGTTAGAGTTTTTATTTTTTATTTTATTCTTTATTTATTTGAAAAGTTGCATATTGCATTCATTAAATATAAAAAAAAGAGTACAAAAGGGTACAAGCTGGTATGGAAACTTCTATCTATGCCTTTCCAGTACAAAAAAAAAAAAACAAAAGTGGGAAGAACTGTGCTTCTATCAATGAAAATCCTTGTAATCTAATATTTCCCTAAAGAAAAGCTTGATTATATATGATCCATCAATAGTTCTTGAATGAGGTAGATTATGATCTTGTGCAACCCATGTAATCTAATATTTCTCTAAAGAAAAGCTTGATTGTATATGATGCATCATTAGTTCTTGAATATGAAATAATATGAACTAATTTTTAGATTATGTATACCAAAACTAGTATACTATTATTATTTCTCGTAGGCTTTGGTATCCCAATTGCTAAATCTATAAGCAAGGCAACTCAAGGAGTGAAAGGGACCAGAAAAGAAGTACACATGCTAATACATTATATAACAACTTTACCCATTTGCATGTATGCCGTTGACAATCCTAACAATATCCCTTTTATGATCTTATCTTAACCATACATGTCCAATGATGCTATAAACATGCATTTCATAAAGAAGATGATCATGAAGAGAGATCCTGAAAATGTAAACTCTATTACCTTTATCAACATATCTATCTTGAATTATAAACTTAGTAGAATATACATGACATATTCTTGTGATAATTATAAATCAAGTTAAATTCACCTAACCCTCTTCACACAATCTTTCAAAATCAGGCACACTAATGTGTATGAAATTAGGAATACAGAAACTTAGGAAAGTGCTCCCATAGATTTATCTTGACTGTTGGGTGCATGTTTCAAGATATAGTTGTAGTCTTGGATATTCAATTCATTTAACATTTCTACTTCTCAGCTTCTTTTGAGTATTTATTCATCTCAATGATGGTGATTATAAGTGATAATACATTTTAAAATGATATTGCCAATATTTTTAGGCTTGAATGAGGGCATAAAATTTCTTTACCATATGTAAAGTATCTCTGCATAGTCTTATTTAAATTTTCGTTGAAGTTGGCAACTTGGTGGCCTTTTGGGTTAATAATGCCATTTATACCAAGACCACATCCATCATAGAATGCCTAAAAAACCTTCCCTAAGTTGTGAAGTTTTAGAATTGATGATACTCATCAACACATTTCGTTGTTCAAAGGTTTTGGAAGTAGATAATAGCCAAGAAAATTTGTCCCTTTTAATAAGATCTATCAGAGTAGTAGTGCCAGAACTAAAGTTTCTAATGGACTATCTATAAAATATTGCTGGCCCATAAAAACTCTAAACATTCGAGATGGTAGCGAGAATTGACCAATCAAAGGTAGCCTTGATTTTTTATGGATCTAGTATAAGACAACAACAACAACATCAAGCTTTTATCCCACTATGTCGGCATGAATCATTTTCTGCATTGTGTCCTGTTAAGAGTCATTCTCATTTAAATCTAAGAAAGATAGGTCATTTCTAATATTTTCTAACCAAGTCTTTTTAGGTCTACATCTACCTCTCTTAACATAAGTCAAATCTAATACATCTAATTTCCTAACTGGGTTATCGAAATGCCGACGTTTTATGTGCCCAAACCATCTAAGACGACTCTCTCTAATCTTATCTTCCACTAGAGCTACTCCAACATTTTCAAGTATATGCTCATTTCGTATCCTGTCTCTAAGAGTAAAGCCACTCATCCACCTGAGCATCCTCATCTCTGCAACACTTAATTAAATATTATGTTTCTCTTTTAATGGCCAACATTATGCACCATAAATCATTGCAGGTCTTACCACCATCTTATAGAATTTTCTATTAAGTTCGAGAGGGACTTTTCTATCACACAACAAGCCCGATGCATTCCTCCACTTCAACCATCCAACTTGAATTTTGCTTATAATATCCCCATCTATTTCACCATCACTTTGAACAATAGACCTAAGATATCTAAAACGTGTACTCTTATTAATGACTTGTTTGCCCAAAGTCACAAACCCCCCACTAGATCTATTACTACTAAAATTATACTTCATATATTCATTTTTAGATCTACTCAAATGAAAACCTTTAGACTCTAAGGTTGACCTCCATAATTCAAGTTTATCTTCAACTCCCTCTCTAGGATTATCAATAAGAAGAATATCATCAGCAAAAAGCATACACCAGGGTATAACCTCTTGCAAATGTCTAGTGAGAACATCTATGACTAAAGCAAAAAGATATAGGCTTAAGGTTGATCCTTGATGTAATCCAACTGAAATAAGAAAGTACTTGGTCAAACCACCTTGTATTTGAACACAAGTAATAACTTATGCATACATATCCTTAATGACTTGAATATAAATATTATTAACCCCTTTTTTTTCTAGAACTCTCCATAGCACTTCTCTTGGATCTTTATCATATGCTTTCTCTAAATCAATAAATATCTTGTGTAGATCCTCCTTATTCTCTCTATTTTTCTCCATAAACCTCTCAACAAATGTATAGCTTCCATAGTAGACCCACCCTATATGAATCCAAATTGATTTTGAGAAATATTAGTATCACGCCGTAACCTATGCTCCATAACCCTCTCCCATAGTTTTAAAGTATGACACATTAATTTAATTCCTCTATAATTCACACAATCTTGTGCATCACCTTTATTCTTAAAAATAAGAATCAACACACTCATTATCCACTCATCTGGCATCTTTTTAGTCTTCAAAATAATATTAAAAAATTTAGCAAGCCAAGAAATTCCTTCCTACGCATTTTGATACCTCTATCGGAATATCATCAGGTCCAACAGCTTTTCCACCCTTCATTTTCTTTAAATCTTCTCTAACTTCGGTTTCACTAATACACCAATAAAAATAAAAATCTTTATTTTCATTTAGGGTGCTAAGGTTACTAAAGTCAATCGCATTCTCACAATCTTCATTAAAAAGTTTAGCAAAATATCTCATCCACCTTTGTTGAATTTTTTCTTCTAATAAAAGTGCTTTTTGATCTTCATCCTTAATACACTTTACTTAAACTAAATTCTTACTATTTCTATCTCTTTGTTTGACTAACTTATACATATATCTTTTGCTTTCCTTAGCATCTAATATATTATATAAATAATTAAAAGCTAAAATCTTTGCATCGCAAATTATTTTCTTAGACTCCTTACAGACCTTTTTATGTCTTTCCCAATTATGAGAGATGGGGCCGGCCAATTAGGGAGGGAATTAGGGGCTTTGGTTTAATGTGTGTGTGCCTAATGTATTAAAGGTGATTGAATTCAAATCTGAATTTTAATTTCAGATTTGATTCAATTAGGGGAATGATTCCTAATTGGGATTTGATAATAAAGAAGATATTTGAAATTCAAAATCTAATTGCATCCAATTAAGAAACTTTCTAAATTACTAGGGAAGTAAGTTAGGAAAGTAATTAGACACCCATTGGACTTGAAAATTCAAAACAATGGTAATGGGATGGGTCGGCGAGTGGGAAAGCTGAGAGGTCGGTGGTGGGATGGGGTGGAACCCGATGGTGGGGTTGACGGGGTAGACTGGCCGGCGGTTTGGGAGAAGGGGAAACCGGTGGTGGGGGGAAAGGGAAGGAGCTGGTGGGTGGAGTAGGGAAGGAAAACCAAGAAAATAAAATAAACCACGAGCCACGGACTCTTCCAATGACTGGTGGGTATTGCGTTTGCCCTTACCTTGGGCTCTCTTTCTCCAAGTTCTCTCCAAGAACTCTCAAACTCTCACAAGAGCAAAACGCAGAATTTTTATTTATTTATTATCATCATCCCTCACATGAAGAGGGTAAGGCTTTAAATAGTCAAAGGAATAAAGAAAATAAAAAGACACAATTGCCCCTAAGGAAAACACATGACGAGGCCCTTAAGCTAGGGCATAAACGGAAAGAAATGCAATAGACTCATCAAACATAAAACAAAATGCTTCAAATACAATAATAATCAAAAGTAGATCGTGGCCGTCGATCGTTGATATCTCCTCGCGCTAGAAACTCCTGTAGATGTCCTCATCAACAGGTCTTATGTTTGATGGAATAAAAACCTTAAAATGAATGTGGTTATACTTATTTTTAATACAATAATATTGGTATTGCAGTTGGATTATTCAGTGGAAGTTTGTGCTTACAGAGGTATGCGTTATTTAGGATTTGGTTATAATAAGTATATGCAGCATAATATTCCATGTTAATTAGTCATGTTTTCTTTTCCCAATTACCATTAATGTTCTATTTTCTTTTGGATGCACACTTACTATGATTAGATTTTATGAAAATATTGCATGCTTGGTAATATATTTTAACGTGATTGGGAAGCAGATGCTCCGGGAGCACCTAGGCAATGGTGGTTTGGAGGTGGCACTGATTTGACTCCTGCATATATATTTGAGGAGGATGTTAAGCACTTCCATCAGGTATAATTGAAAGTGAATTAGTAGATTTTTATGTTTCCGGAGTTCTCTATGAAAAGATGCCTTTATTGTAGGGTTGAGTGTTATATCTTCCCAGTGTTCACCTGAGATTTAGCATCTTTGCAATAATTTGCATGAACGTCAGTTGTAGATCACTAGTACCTATAGTCCTGATATTTGCAGTCATGAATCATAATGACTTTTCTCCTTTTGAACTGCAGTCATGCTAAAACTTTCTTTTTTGTCAGCTTAGTGAATCTTTAATTGTCATATAGAGATACAATATGCAGTAAGTTTAAATATAGACATTAAGTGACATTGCTAATCTCTAATATTTCTCTTCATGCAGGTTCAGAAACAAGCATGTGAAAAATTTGATCCAAGTTTCTATCCGAGATTCAAAAAGTGGTGTGATGATTATTTTCTCATTAAGGTGAATCTGCAATGCAGACCAAAAATTATTGGTGGTGTTCTTCTGTTGTTAGTCTTCATCGTCATATATCACATTCAGATACACTATTTCTTATTGTTTTAGATTACATTTGGCATATATATTCATGGTTAGCAGAGTTTTATTGGACTAAATGCTACTCTTATACTTCAAGTTATGGGTTTTCCCAACACTGACGCTTGATACAATTAGCTTACTAGTGCTTTCATTGTTTGTATGCATGGCTATGCTTTCAGTTGTTGTAGCTAGAGAAATTGTCCTATCAACTATTTTACTTTTATCTAATTCATTCTCAGAATATTTCTTTTAGGTTATAGAATTCCTAGATATTTACATTAATACGACTGTTATTAGTTTGAATATGAAATTATTCTGGGATGATGGACTTAGGGTTAATGGAACAAATACAGAGTACGTGAGCTACAATTTTAGTGCATGTGAAATTTATAATTATTAATTAATATTATGAAGATTAAATTACATCTCGTGATTGGTTTAATCATCTTGGATTTATTATATATAAGTAGGTAAATGTAAAATATGATATAACTTCTAAAGTTAAAGTTGGATGATTAAAACTTATTAATCATTTCACAGGTGTCAGATGAGAAGAGAAAGTCTTGTTAATGAAATGCAAATTTAATCAAAATGCAAATTAGCCAAATGTTATTTGGATTTGACTGTAAAGAAGTCACCAATTGCTAAGTCAAGTGTAACAAATGAGAATATTATGATGAGTGTAGAAAAATAATAAGAACTATAGATTATTAGTGTCATTTAGGAGTTGTACGTGTTGAAGAGGAGATGGCGGAAGCAAGTTTAACTGTTTAGGCATGTACAATGAAGTGTAAAAAATTCAATGATAAGACATGCTATAAGATACTAAGATTTTTGCTTAAATTATTGATGCAAGATGATCTAAAAGAAATTAGAAAAGATAAAGAGAAGATGGAACTTATAAAAAGATTAATATATATGAAGAGATAAAAAGGCATCAAACTTGTATGGTAAGATTATTTCTTATGGAATTCTTCATTCTTACACTTGTTCAAAGATAAAAAACTTGGTTAGAAATCATGTTTTGAAAAACAATGAAGTTTGTTAAATCCATTATTTGGTTTGATGTAGTTAGACGCCAACACTGATATCAAACTCTACAAATTTCTCAAAGCTTCTTCAAAAGAAATGTTATAATTTTGATACTCATAATGAGTGAAAACAAAATCATTGTTCTCTAAATTCTTTTTCTATATTTGCAAGCAACTAAATTACATGAGGGATATATCAAAGTATGAGCAAATTGTTAACAAACTAGTAAAATGTTAATAAAATTATCAATGAACTTAATGACATTGGCTACCATAACCCTTACGTTATAACAAAATCTAATTGGCAAAAAGTAATTCGAATATCCATATTAAAAAAAAAACTTGTTAAATTTAGAGAATTGGAGAGGAAAAAGGCTTAATTTTATCATACAAACTATCCCTATTTATAGATCTATATAGGATGTCTTAATAAAGAAACAAATAACTACAGAATCATGCATAATTGCCTTAATATAATCTTTCCTAAATCAGCCACCTAAATATGGAAGTAGATCGGCATAATCTAGGTGAGCCTCCCACGGATCCTCTTGCTGGCCGTGAGATCAAGGGCCAAAGGACGACTGAGATTTAACAACGTGATTCAGGTGAGCCTCCCACAGATCCTCATGCTGGCTGTGGGATCAAGGGCTAAGGGACGGATAGGATTTAACACTCCCCCTCAGGCTGGGGAATGCAGATTTGTCATTCCCAGTTTGGTAATCAGTTCTAGAAAGGTAGAGTTATCAAGTCACTTGATAAGAATGTCTGCAGCATTGGTTTCATCATTTTCTTGCACCCCTTGCATCTTGGTTTCACCTTCTATAAACTCCCACTGCTATTTCTTTAAGAGCAACACCTCTACATTACCATCATATAAAATTTTATGCGTTCTTGTACTTTGAACAAAAGAATTAACAATACCATCATAAAACTTCTGATCATCTGGCCACCAATTTTTATCTTTGAACCAACAATTGTGTCATCCAAGCCTTTCCTATGCTTCCGTGGTTTAGAAGCCTCATGTATGTCCTGAGCACGTTTCCATCTTGATTTTGTTTTACCGGTATCTTTAACATTGTTATGATTTTTAACCAATCTTTCACTGTAGATTTTTGAGAGGAGAGAACTTCCTTTAATTTCAATTATTTGTCTTCAGCCTCAGCATGCTTAACTACTTTCTGCTTCTTAATGCCAGCAATTTGTTTGTTTTGGAATCTCACTTTAACTTTTTTTTAGATTCATTTCTACCTCCATTATTTGGAAATTTTTTGTTAGAATTACTCCGAGCTTTTTCCTTATTTCCTACTCCATAATGATCATTGCTAATTGAAAACTGCAATGAAGCATTTCTTCCTCCTTTGCGAGAACTTAGATCTGACGTTCTATTTGGCTTTGCTATACATGAATCCAAGCTATGCTCAGTATTAACTCATAGGTTTACCACTATGATGGCAAAATTCAGTCTTTTGCTTTGCGGCTGTGGAATCATCATTCCCATTCTGAAAAGATCCATTATTCGTCATCGGTTTGGAAAATCCGTCTGCAGCAGCAACATATTTTTCAGGATGAAAAATTTCACCTTTCTATTGTGCAGATCCTTGAGACGAGATGTCTGAAAGGAACCACTAAGATAATTTATGGTCAGCTTCCTGATTTTCACCAGAAGCATTCATTTCATTCTGTATCGAAGTGTCAGGCTTCCCCTGAAATACAACAACAACAACTTTACTGTAATCTCTTAACAGAGCACTATTTCCATTAAATAATTTAGCCAAATAAGACTTTAGCTTCAAGGAAAAATTAACAAGCACTTTCTCAGCGAGCTTTGTGACTGTGTGTAAATTATTCTTTTCAACAACTTTCACACCATTCAACGGACATGAAAGAAGTTGTGCAAAAATACTTTCGGTCTCCTGCAAAACAAGTGTCATGATAGTCTCCATTAAGGAGAAGACTATATCAGAATGCTTTGGCCTTATTGTCTTTAGGAAATGCTGAAATATTTCCAGTATCAAATCATTACAATCAAGATCTAACATCAAAACACTGGATAGGACCTTTGCAACAGTTTCAAGTATTGAAACTCTCTTCTGAAATGAACGGCTTGACTTCTTATCGAAATTCTTGAAAGCTCCAACAATCAGCCTAAATATCTCCTTCATTATATCATCATCATATGGATCATCTGGTAAAATTTGGATGATATTTAAAAAAAAAGAAATCATATGGAGCATCTGGTGCTATTATTCTTGTTATTTCACTAAGACAAGATGCAATGAAAACCTTCACATCTATGTCTGAGTGCCCCAAAAGATCCTTGGCAATCAATGCCTTTATAGCAGGATGAACAACAGTCAATATTGAAGTAGATGGAGATTACTCCATTCTTGATAATAAATTTTCAGCTTTATCAAGAAGTAGCAGAAGCTGTTGTAAATTGGAGGGAGATGCCAGCTTATTCCTGATGTCTTTGACCCCATCCTCTAGCATTAAATCATTAGGCGACATTTGCACAGATATCCACGAGAGAGGCCGCATGTATGACAATAAGGGCTCCAAGTTCTCGTTCCCTTGCAGGCGTGCACAAGGCCACCAATTCAAGCGTTCGGCTCTTCCGAAGGATGCACGCAGAAAAACTCCTGCACGACTTCTCCCGACGCTCGGTTCTGCTTCCACATATGTAAGAACACACGCATAGAGGCTCGACCTTCTTCGCACATACGAGGGTTCCTGCTCGCTCCTCTTCGCTCGGCTTCCAGAAAGAGACACACGAAGCAGATGACCAAGAGGAACGTCGCTCCTCTCTCGATCGCAAGCATGGACGAAGACAGAACCGATGTCATCGTTCCCAGGAGGAGGCCTTGCCCGCTGTCCAGATGCACGCAGGAGGAGGTCTTGCACTCGACTTCTCTCGTTACTGCTCGGTCTACTCTGGATGTCACACGCAAGAATGAAGACTGAGTCTGTTGTCGCCATTCATAGGAGGTCATGGTTGCTATCCATACACACTTAAGAGGAGACCTCATGCTCGATCTCTCCTCGGTTTTGGGCGCACGAGAGACTCTCGTCTCAGCTTATTCTGGCCACAAGCACAAAACAAAGGGCACGAGCAATTTGGATCGCTCAACTCTTGTTCGATCTCCAACGGCAATGAAGGCCGCTTGCTCCTCTCTGCTTCCTTCGATTCTTATATCCCAGCGATTCCGGCAATGAAGGCCGGTGGAAGGACTAATATTCCTCAGAATTCGGACAATAAAGGCTGGTGGTGGGAATCTAGCTCTGATACCATGTTAAATTCAGAAAATTGAAGAGGAAGAATACTTAATTTTATTATACAAAACTATCCATATTTATAGATCTATACAAGACGTCTTAATAAAGAAGCAAATAATTATTGAATCATGCATAATTGTCTTAATATAATCCTTCCTAAATCAGACAACCGAATATGGAAGGAGATCAGCATGATCTATATGAGCTTCCCACGGATTCCCATGCTGGCTGTGAGATCAAGGGCCGAGGGATGGCTAGGATTTAACAAAACTCAAAAACTCAATTACATTGACTAGAATAGCCTTTGTATGACTCTTAATTCTCATATTTATAAATCAAAGATCTAACAAACTATGAACAAATTATTAAATAATTAATAAACTGGAAGCAATAGCTAATGAACTTGATGACATTGCTTAGAGTAACATTTCCAAGATAACAAAATCTACAAGACATAAAATAACATTTACTTTGAACTTGTAGTGTAAGAATTATTGCCTTGACTATATTGATATTTTTGAAGTATAATATCCATAGAATTAATTTTTAGATATCTTAAATACCCATGTTTAAAATTGCAAGTCACCTCAATTTAAAAAGCTAGAAGACAGGGTCAAGATGCTTATTCTGAAATGGTAAGAGTCATTGAAATCCTTATAAGAAAAGTTGTAGTTAGAGGAACCGATAGGAATCCTATAATAGAGAATCACAAGTGCATGTCTTTGCTAGCATATATAGTACCCAAAATATTGCAATGGGAAGTCACCCATGTCGTGCAATGGAGTAGAACAAGTCACAACCACAAACATCAACAAAAATTATAGTTTCATATGACCAAGTGAACTAAATATCAGAGGGGAATACAGGTAAGTGAGTTCTACATCAATTAGAAAAGGAAAGGGGGAGATTAAAGGTAATATGTTTGGAGAATGTGCAAAAAAATTTGCATAAAGTGTATTTATCTCCTTATGCATTATAATAGGAATTAATGAATGAGGATTTCTAAAGCCGATGGGAATCCTATAATAGAGATTCACAAATTGCATGTCTTCCGTAGCATCTATATTACAATTGAACGCCATATAAGTCGTGCAATACCCAAAATATTGCAACAGAACGTCACAAATGTCGTGCAAAGGAGTAGAACAAGTCACAACAACAAACAACAGCAAAAAATTATAATTACATATTGCTAGTGAACTAAACATCAATAGGAATATAGGGAAGGGAGTTATACATTGATTAGAAAAGGAAAGGGGGAGACTAAAGGTAATATGTTTCGAGATTGTGCAAAAAGATTTGCATAAAAGTACTTATCACCTTATGCATTATAGTAGGAATGAATGAATGAGGATTTTTAAAGACACCCAAAATAATTTGAATTAAGACTATTAATGATTAGATTTCAAGCCAATTTGACCCTAGCTAAAGAATGGTTATATGTTATTTGATCTAGTCCTACGTGGACCTAACCTTAACTATAGACTAGTTTGAGCTTGGTCACACTCGTTGATTGCAATTCGAGCTTGATTCAAGGCAAAAGTAAATTTGATTTTTTGATTGACTTTTTTAATCCATTTTCAAAATTTTGTAGATATTTAGTAAGTTTTTTATTTGGTTTATGACATCTTTGTTTTAACAATGCCCATTTCATTACCCTATGCAACTCTTAAACATTCTCCAAGTCCTTGTGTTAATAAACATGTTATTTGAGCTACTTGATATGGGACTCATTTGGTAGTGCTTTTCATATGCTTCGCTATTAAACAACTTTTTTTCCCCTGGAAAAAATGGGTTAGATTGCATATATTGCATGCACAAATGTGGTAAACACAGTTGCGGTGAATTTTATTCATCCTTATTCCTTACAAAAAATAGCATTGGCTTTCTTTTGAAACAAACTCAGCATAATATTAGCATATAAAAGACATAATGGAACAATTAACAAACATTTTCTCTTCTACATGCCATTATATTATATGCTTGAAACTTTTGTGTGTTGCATATAAGGTGTTTCTTGGTAACCTTGCACATACTAATGTTGTGCCTTTCTTATGTATATAAATTAGATGTCTTAGTTATATGTTGTGAAAATGATGTCTCTCTTCTCAGCTCCCATTAAAGTATTTAGTTGTGTTGTGATAATAATTTTAACTTTAATGAAAATGATTATTTTGGTCGACATCTATTCAAAACCAATTCAAAACCAATTCAAAACCATTGAAAATGATTATTTTGGTCGACATCTATTCAAAACTGGTTGATTGTTTTGGTCTGAAATTGTCAAAATTAAACCAAACCTTCCAAAGTCACCCAAACACTCGAAGTCATTGAGACCCAGACAAATCAATTAAAATTTGGTTGAAATCAGTAAAAAGGAATCATAACTATCAAAACTCAAGATACAAAAAAAAAAAAAAAAACTTATTTGTGATTTTTTTAAATTTATCAAAATAATAAAATTTGAAAAACTAGCTTAAAGACTTTTTAAAAAAAAAAAAAAAAGGCCAAAACTCAACATTGAAATTATTGAAACTGTTGAAACCATCAAAACTAAAAATTTTGTGATGGATGCGAATTTTAAAATGAAACCATATTTACAAATAAGATTTGTAATGAAATTATTTGTGGAAAAATTTCAAATCTTTATCCTCTACTGTTGATCTTGTTTTTGGTGAAGCATCGAGGTGAAAGACGTGGGCTTGGCGGGATTTTTTTTGATGACCTTAATGACTATGATCAGGAAATGCTTCTTGCCTTTGCTACAGGTACATGCCTATATTCTATGCATGTTTCTTCATCAAATCATATTATTAAATGCTTTAACCCTTTCTTCTCCTTTTTTGGGGCTCTGATATCTACCCTTCAAGTGCAATAGTGCTACATTGAATTTGTACGATGTAAAGATTAGAGCTTCATTAGTTCGTTTAATTATTTGAAAATGTACCAGAATGAGAGATATCAGGCAATGCTTCTCGTAGAAGTCCATGTGAAGACGTGGTTTTACTATTTCACAAATCAAAATCTATAAACATGATGTAACATCATAAATCATCACTTGTCTTTATTCTAGATAATTCTTTCCACGGGAATAAACTGGCTAATATGATGACATTTTTTTCTATCGTTTTGAAAATCAAAGAATTTAAAAAAAAAAGAAATGGTTTTATTATTTTAATGATATTAAAGAGGATGAATGGTCGTGATCTTGCATAGTGTTGGAGCACTTTTCTTTCTATTCATCTGACTACTTATCAAATTTTTATTTGAACATTTTGATTTATAAAGTATTAAGTAGAGATATCCGCAATGTATTCATGTCCTTCCTGTTTTTCCTACTAATTCCTTTGTTTGACATTCTTGCAACTCTTCTCAATGAACTTGCATTTGATAGCTGATCAAGCCTGAAGTCCTCCTACAGTTTAATCTTCTCAATGAACTTGCATTTGATAGTTTGCGTTTGATTATGTTTCCTTACCATCTGGCTTTGAACATGCTTTAATGCCATCCTCTTCCTCCTATGCCAACATCTCTTGCAATTCCATCTTTCCAATGCCATCTAATGTGTCTTGGAAGTAAAAACAACAAGTAGGCGATAAGAAAAATGTAGGAATCCAAAGATTAGGGTTGAAATTTGATTATCTCTTCAACAAGAGAGAAATATACAATTGATCTACTATTCGAGAGGTAGATCAATTCTCCCACGAACCCTAGGTACCGTTAGGAAACTCTTCAAAATGAAATTACAGCAAACACAAATTATCTCATACCCTAACCCTACACAAAACTCTCTTAAATAGCTCTAGCACACAATAACACAAATAAAATCTTCCTAAATAGCATAAACATAATTTTGGAAGCTTTTTTAAACAATTAAAACCTTCATAAATACAATAAACATAATTAGGAAACCTTCCTAAATAGCTCCCATTGATTTCTCCTCCTTCCATAATGCATGACAACTCTCCTGGGTCCACAAGGCTGGCCGAACCCTCCACTTGGCTCCCTTCCTGATTTCGCCTAGCTCCCTCCGTAATAATACTCCCTCCCAAAAAATGCACCTTGTCCTCAAGGTGGAAGGATGAGAATTGTCTTCCGATCATCTTGTATGGCTCCCATGCACTTTTATTTTCCAGCCCGGACTTGTACTGGATCTTGAAGTCATAGCCCATTAACTTAGAAAGCCATCACTGATGCTCCTCTGTCACCATCTTTTGTTCTAGCATGAACTTCAAACTCTTCTGGTCGGTCATGACTATGAAGTGTTGCCCCAACAAGTAAGGACGTCACTTCTATCTTGCCAACACTATTGACATCAGCTCCCTTTCATACACCGACTTTAGACTGGCCTTAGCAGTCAACACCTGGCTGAAATAAGCTATGGATCTTTGACTTTTTATGAGGACTGCCTCCAACCCATAGCCTGATACATCAGTCTCCACTACAAATGGCTAGTTGAAATCTGGTAGTGCTAACACAGGGACACTCGACACGGCTTTCTTTAGCCGCTCAAATGCCTGGGTGGCTGCCTCCCCTCATTTGAAATGATCATTCTTTAGTGGCTCTATTAATGGCCGTGCTATAGAGCGGTATCCCTTTGCAAACTTTCTTTAGTATCTTGTGAGTCCCAAAAACCCCCTCAACTCTTTCAAGGTTTTAGGTAAGGGCCATTCCAACATCTCCTCGATTAGCCTCTTAATTTCATCCTTATGAACCTGTGGGTACTGATAGGGTTGAACACAGATAGTGGATATGCCTTCTGTCAGGTTGATGGTATGCTCGTGGTCCCTTAGGGGAGGTAGGCCTTGAGGTAGCGGGAACACCTTATAGAATTGTTGCAGGATTGACTGAACTATCTTTGGAACCTCACCGTCTTTCTATAACTCCACCAAATAGCCAACCTTGACCCCTGTGTCACTTTGACCGTGGTTTTGAGTGACACCATGACTTGCACAGGCTGGCATCTCCTCGCAGCACCACATTCTTCCCCTCCACTTGAATCTCCATTGTCAAAGATTTCCAGTCCACCTTTGTTTCCCCCATCGTCTGCAATCATTTCATCCCTAAGATCACATCAGTGCTTCCCAAATCCAAGGGAAGAAATTCGTCCATAATCTGTAGGCCCTGGAGTTTTAGCACCAACCTCCTACAAATCCCCCTACTTCTCCACCTTTCCTGTTCCCATCATTTGTATCCACGAACTTCAATCCCAATTGGTCTACAACTTGGTTTGAGATGAAGTTATGAGTAGCCTTGCTATCCACCAAGACCACCACTGACTGCTCCCTGATTTGTCTCTTCACCTTCATAGTGTGATTTGGAGTAAATCCCACCACTGAATTAATGGATACTTTTGCTGCATTAAGGTGTAGGTGCTTCCCTCCCGGATCTGCTTGCTCCACTAGATCCTCGTTGTCGGTGCCCTCCTCATTACAAATCATAAGGACATAGAGTGTGCGGTCTTTGCACTGATGGCCTGGTGCATAATTCTCATAATAGCAGAAGCACAAACCCTGCGCTCTCTTGTCCTGCACCTCTTCCTCTGTGAGGTGCTAGAAGTTGGCCTCGGGGCGAGCTCCCCCACTTTTCTCCCTCGGTGCCTCATGCTGAAATGACACTGTTTGGGTTCTCGGTGCCAGTGAAGTCGAGGTACTTCTGTAAGAGCCTCCCACTACTCTGCTCTTACCGATCATCTCCATCTGTCTCCGATCCTCCGCTATTTGGGCTAGCTCCATCATCTCCTTCAACCCTCTCGGTCTTATATGTCGGGTTTGAGGCCCTTCATGAAGTTTTCCTTCAACACCGCCTTTGAAACTCACCCTAACCGCCCCGATAGCAACTAAAATCTCTCCCTATACTCTATGACGGTCCCCTCCTAAGTCAAGGCAAGGAATTGCTCGTGCAGGTCTCCTTCCTGAATGGCTTGGAAATGTTTTGACAAACAATCCTTAAATTCTTCCCACGAATGGATTGAATATCTAGCCTCTCTCCATTGGAACTAGGTGAGGGCTTTCCCTTCCAGACATAGCCCTGTGGCTGTCAGCTTCTCCTCCTTTCTCAACCCATTCACCGCAAAATATTTCTCAACCCAGTATACCCACCCATGGGCATCCTCCCCTGCGAATATTGATATCTTCAACTTTCTCACCCTAGCATTGCCACCGCCCTAATAGCTTCCTCATCCTCTATTATAGCAGTTGTCGTGATCCCTCCATGTTTCCCCCGTATATCGAGGGTGGGAATCCCATCTTTCTTTCACCAGCCTCACATGACCCGATCCCCATGGCTCAGCTTGTCCCCCTCCTTCTTCGATCGTTCACTCCCCTTGCCCAAAAGACCTCTCATAGTGGTCAGTTACCCCACCGCCTCCACCACGAAACTCCCTTCTTGCTGTACCCCTATCTGAAAGCCCTATTCCGCCCCTTATCGGAGCCCTAGGAGGTGGCTCTTGACCCCCTCTTTCTTGGATGGCCCGCTCCCCTTGCCCTTAATGCCTCTCAAAGTGGTCGGCAGCCTTATCACCTCTACCAAAATTTTTTTTCATTGCTGTCCCCTTATCTGGAAACCTTGTTCCGCACCTTATCGGAGCCCCAGGAGGTGACTTTTGATGAAAGAAACTCTCCTAATCAAACTCCGCCAATCCGATCTCCTTTCCCTTCGATTCGGCCGAGTGAATCCCGGCCAAATCTTGGTTATAGGCAATTAGCTATTGGAACTGTCGGTGGAGTTTTTGATTGCATCTCCAAGAGCTTCCTCGTCATCTCCTCTAACCCTCCAAATTGGTTTTCCATGGATGAAAACTTTCCTTCGATGGTTGAGAACTTCTTCATTCTGGACTTGATTTACTCTACTTCGCCTTCCAATGCATCCATCTTCTTTGCTGCCATCTCTCCCAAAGCCTCGCTCTGATACCAATTTGATGTATCTTGGAAGTAAAAACAGCAAGTAGGCAATAAGAAAAATGTAGAAATCTAAATAATAGGGCTGAAATTTCATTATCTCTTCAACAAGAAAAAAATAGCAATTGATCTACTATTCGAGAGGTAGATCAACTCTCCCACAAACCCTAGACACAGCAAAGAAACTCTCCAAAATAAAACTACAATAAACAAAAATTATCTCATGCCCTAATCCTAGACAAAACTTTCTTTTAATTGTTAAGGCTTGTTAAAAAAAATTGTTAAGGCTTATTTAACTAAAATATATAAAATTAATTTAATTTATCATTTTTTCTACAAATTATCATAGGTACTTAGTCGTTGTCGTTGGAGGTCGTCATGTTTGCTCTGCTAGGGTTTCCTCGTACCCTAATCGTCTCCTGGGAGAACTCCGTCGCCTGCTTCAGGGAAGTTCGCTTCTTCCTTCGTTAGGATTTTGCTGTGGTTTTGGTTGTTTTCCTTTTTGGTTTTATGACGCTCTCCCGTTTTGAGGACCCTGATTTTTTAAATGGGTCTGCTTCTTCCCTTTCCTTTAAGGTTGCTTTATCTAGTGCTTCTCCTAGTGCGGTTTCATTTCCCGATCTTAGAATTTCTTCACACCGTGGTTTGCCGGCCTTATGGATTTTGGACGAGGAAATCCAAGCACTCGCTGCTCCTTTCGAATTCGCGTTTGTGGGCAAGTTTCCGGGTCGTAGGCCATCATTTGATGCTATTAGAAAATTTTTCCTCAATCTGAATTTGAATGGTGACTGCTCGGTCACTGTCCTCAATGTTTTGATTAAGCTTTTTAACGACATGGACTACTGTAGGGCGTTTGCTCACCGTTCCTATTTTGTGAGTAACTGTTTTATGAAATTGATTAAATGGATGCCTTCTTTGGACATTGAGATTGAATCATCTATCATCCCTATTTGGATTTCGTTTCCTAATCTACGACCTCATCTTTTCGCTTCGCGTATTCTCCATGGCCTTGGTTCCCTCTTCGGTAGACCTTTAAAGACCGATAATGCGACTTCTTTTGGTTCGCGACCGTCTTTTGCTCGCGTCTTGGTAGAACTAGATATTACCAAACATTTCCCTGATAAAATTTGAGTTGACTCAGATAACTTAGGATACATCAAGTTTGTGATGATGGACGAATTCCCTGCTTATTATGTGCATTGCAACTCATTAGGCCATTCAAAGGTGGAATGTCGTGTTTTACATCTGCACCTTAATAAATCTACTTCTGCTATCCCTCCTTGTGTTCAGCCCTCAACTGTTGTTGGTGATAATGTGTTGCTTGGGTGTGAAGAAGTCGCTATTGATCTTCCATTGGTCAGGAATGGTTCGTCTGAACCTGTGGCTTTGGGCCCTGGTGGCCCTATTGTTTCGGATGCTGGTGTCAATGTTTTGAGTCTGGATTTGGATAATGTTGTTTCTTGTGTTGCCAAGGATTTGGCGCTGGATCTGGGTCCTACTGATGATCTTGTCGGGAATGATGTTGGTCTTTTGGTGGAAGCTGCTGCTTCGTTGGCTTTTATCTTACCCTTGAATGATCCCAGTTATGGTGGGGAGGGTGTGGCGCTTTTAGCTATTGACTGTACTAACATAGATGGTGTAGAAGGTGTTGATGTTTCCATGAATGCCAATAATTGTTGCATTAACCTTATAGCTAGTCGTACTTGTGCTGATGTTGTGGGGGCTTCGGGTGATAATTCAGTTTCTTTAGTTTCTGTGGGTGGTGGAGCTTCGGTTGAGCTGGGTAATTCGGATGATGTGGCTTCTGGGATGCTTATTTCACCTATTCATTCTATGGTGGTTTATGAGGGTAATGATGAAGTTGTGGTGCCTCTGGTTGATGTGCCTATATCCGATGTTGATATGTTAGCTCACATTGCTAGGAATAATATAGTGAGGCAAGGTGATTGGTTAGATGATAGAAATTCTTCTGCAGGAGGGGAGGAAATTAATGAGAAAGATTTGGATGCTCGGGACAACTTTGATTTAAGCATTCTTCAAATTGCGGATGTTGGTTTTTTCAAAAATAGTGTTAAGCATAGAAAACGAAAATCCAAAAGAAATGATTCTTCTTTTTGGAAGGTTCTTGCTTGTGGTTATTATGGTTACTTTTGCTATTGTTTTTATTTGCTGCGATGGAATCGGGTTAGTACAATGATGAAGCAGATTTACTGCACGCACCTCGGATGGCTAGGGCTTGGTTGGCAACCTAGGTGGTTCTTTTTCTGTCAGATTTGGTGGATTTTGATTTTTGAGGTCATGATGTATTTGGAATTTCGGCTGTTACCTTCCTTACCTCCTTGGATGGCCCAAGCCTGACAACTAAGTGGCGGTCTAAGTCCATTTGATTTTGGGGACGTATTTTTCTTTATTTAGGTTAGATTATTTGGCCCTGACGTTTATTGTATTTCTCTGGCTATAATCTTGCTCTCTGTGGCTATCTTTTGGCCTTGTGGTGTAATGCTCTTCTTATCTAATAGAATTTTCTTTTGAGTTGAAAAAAAAAAAAAATCAGTCGTTGTTGTTGCTTACTAACACAATAAATATACTTAGGAAACCTTCTTAAACAACTCCCCTTGATTTCTCCTCCTTCCATAATGCATGACAACTCTCCTGGCCCCACAGGGCTGGCCAAACTCTACCCTTAGCTCCCTTCCTGATTCCACCTGGTCCCCTCTTGCCGTAACACCATCCTATTCCCAACGCCATCATATCTCATAGCCGACCAAGCTGATAGTCACGTGTAGATGTCAGTTTGATGATGCTCCCTCTTCAATAAGCTTTTGAGCATGCTTTGGCTCCATTCTGCAGTGTACCAACGAGTGCATCAACAAATTCTTCTAGCACAATCTATCTCGTTTCAGTTTAATAATTATGATTCAGTATTTCACATCCGTTATAGCACATTTGTAACAATTCTTAATGTTTTGAGTGATGTTCTACTCCCGCACAATCAATATTGCTTCAGCTTTTTCCTCAATTGTGCATTCAATATTGCACATTCAATATTTGGTTTTGGGTACGATCGTTGGTGTTTACAAATTACAATTCGCTTACCTTTACTCTGAATTTCTCTGCATCTCATCTCCCTTGATCTTCCTCTGCCTAAGACTTTGTGCATATCTTGCTTAAAAGTAAATTTAATTTTATTTATTTTGATAATAAATTCATGCTTGGGCAACTCTATTCCGACGGGACAGTCAACTTGATGACGAAGGGTCTACGATGCTTTAATTCAATTTAATAATTCTTCAATTATAACTTATATCATACAAGACTATATACTCTATATAAACTAAAAGATTTTAATATTTCGGTAAAATATTTGAAATTATTAAAGGTAGACGTAATGTTTCCTTGTTAAATAACCATAAACATGAAAAATATTTAAAATTATGCTTAAAACTATTTTGATATAGACGCAAGAAGATGATCTGCTTAAAGAAGAATCAATGGTTGTTAGGTTTTTGCATCAGTTCACTCATGTTAAAAGGAAATTTTTTATCAAAGAGGTTGAAGGTTATTGTTGTAGTGAAGTGATATTGTGTGGAGTTTGTGTAGTTAAAACTGAACTCTAAGTCAACTCAAAATTGAAATTATTGGGTCGAATCGGCTCGAAATGATATTATTTGAGTTGACTTTATTTTTTTTAATTAAGACGACGACAATATTAACAACATTAAGCCTTTATCCCACTACGTGGGGTCGGCTACATGAATCTTTTTTCTCTATTATGATCTATTAAGAGTCAAATTCTTATTTAAATCTGATAAAGAAAGGCCATTTCTAATATTTTCTAACCAAATCTTTTTAGGTCATACACATAAATATAAATATAATATTTTGTATAAATATTTATTATGAGTTGACTCGATTTATATTTGAATGATTTGGAGCAAAGAAATAATCAAATAGAAATTTAGTCGAAATTCTGATGAGTCAATTTCAATTCGAGTCAACTTTCAAGTGGTTTTGTTGGGAGTTTCAAATTTTTTTGGTTGTTTTGACTATAACTTTTGAAAGGACGTGCTTTGGATTTTGATGTCATCATACATTATGCCAGTATATATAATTAACAATCTAAACATGGTTTACTTGAAAGTATGCTGTTGACAATAATGGTAGAACAAATTTATAATATGCATCTAGTGATGGAGCGAGCAACAATATAGGAGATATTGGAGCAAACCATATCTCCATTTCAAGCTGTTGATGGATAACCATAGTGATTGAATCCACCTTAAACTTGGGCACAACAACATCCTATATGTCTAGCCTAAAGATGTGACAGAATCATAATAGCGTATGAGTAAAAAGCAAATTTAATATGTTTTGGTTCATGCTCAAGTTTGGGGCATTGGCTCAATAAATAACTAGATTCAAGCTTGGGTAGTTGAATAAGTTCAACTTAAAGTACATAATCAAGCTCAAGTTCAAGTACATCTTCACACTCAGGGTCAGTTAATGAAGATAGATCAACATCCTTAACAATATGGGTTTGTGGGGCTTGTGAAGGAGGACAAAATGGGCCATGTTGGTGGAGTTTGTGGTGCTAAAGAGGTTAATGGAGTTTTTGAAGAGAAATGCTACTTTTCTAAATTGTAACATCAAGCTGGTTCGTGAAAGTATTGAGCTTATCGACAAGAGTTGTTAATTGATTGAATATTTGCTAAAATATGGGATTTTACGGGTTCTAGTAAAAGATTTGTTAAGTTATTAGGTTGTCATATGTGTGGTTAGAGGATATGTAAACATTCACATGAGAGAAAAAAAAGATAAAATTGCTCTAGACTATTTAATATGTGATCATTTTAGTCCCAAACTATTTAACTTAAATAATTTAGCCCCTTGACTCCTTACATATAATCCTAATTAGTCCTTATGTTAAAATTGCTATGTAATTTGACAGAACTCGCACGCTTAAATGTGGAGAGTCGACTATTGTGATGATTTTGCATTGGAGACCATATGAGCATGTGCTCTCGAACTTGAGTAAGCTAAAGAGAAGGTGATTGGTTCTAGAGGATGAAGGCATTGCTAGAAAATAACATTACCTAGTTGAGAGGATTTGATTGCCCAAGAATGCTAAGGGGCTGAGGACTTTTTAGAGACCAGCAAAGAGGAAGCATCCTAAAGCATAGAAATTAATGTTAGATGTCGTTGTGAAATAAAATTTGAAAGAAATGCTCTCAATGATGCACAGCTATGAATGGAAAAAGCATGGTCGATTCCTAATGAAGTGTGAGCATCTTCATGCCATAATCAAATGACAACAAGCTTAGTTGGAAATGAGATTCGGGTTTGTTTAGAAGATTTTCAAGGAAACGAAACGTATGCCAAACTAATGGAGTATGGGAAGGATGCAAATTTTCTTAGAGGGGGTATCTTTGACTATTAGTGTATTATTGATGTCATTGTTAATAATGTTATATTAATTAGAATATGTTGGTCTAAAGATAACTTGTGATTTGATAAGAAACATCATATCATGCTAGTAATATTTTATATGAATTGTCATAGATTATCACGTGCTATAGCATTCAAACACAAGATCGCCATTTTTAGGGGGATTTATATATAAATGGTTTTATTATATTTGCATATTTAACACCCAAACTTTCATTTCTATGCCATTGGCACCCATTTCTTTAAACTATTTCAAAAATTTTGCATCGGGTTAATTACATCTAAGGTTCCAGGTATATAATGTTGGGTTATTTAGTACTATTGGTTTAGTAGGCAGGCCTCCTAATATTGAAAGGAGATTATATTAGGAATATATTCTCATAATTGGTGCGTTATTCCTCGTTATCTGTTTTCTTGGCTATTGGCCATCTTACAAAACAGTAAGGCACATAATTTTACTCCAAGGTTAAGAGTTAATTCCATATAAGGTTCCAAGTATATTTTGTTGGGTTATGTATTACCATTGGTTTATAGGTATGTCTCCTAATATTTTAAGGGGATTATATTAGACGGATATTCTCCTAATTCAAGGCATTATTCCCAATTGTCTGTTTCCTTAGCTATTGGCCGGTTGGCCCTCTTACTAGTCAATAAAATGCATAAATTTAATCTCCTCTCAACATGTGGTATTAGAGTATAAAAATCCAAGTCACTCTCCTGATTGATACATACGGCACTGCCTTCCTCACATATTACCTTGCAATCTTGACCATATAAGCCATCTTACGACCCAAGATTACTACTTGTCACTTCCATTCCAGGTCCATTGTCTCGCTCACGTATGACATCTCCATCTGCTCCCATCTTGGGCATTGCCTTCGTCACTAAGTGCCCAACCACTCGCATGACCCCGTTCCCTCTCTCCTTGCTTCATAAGCATTGAGACTCCTTGCCCGCATCCATTGCTGCTCACTTGCGCCTTACCATTACTTGTGTACTACCCGGCTACTCGTCATCACCTGCCTACTCACATGCCTCTCCACATACTCAGTTGTTGATGCACATGCTTGCTTACTCACTAACAACACTGCTCACACTCTCCCATAACTAGATTGCTTCCTTCAGCGATTGTGCTTGAGGTTCTTGCATGTGCCTTCATAGCACATTGCATTACCTTGCATGTTGGCTTCACTCCTTCGCTACCTTTTTTGATTTTTATGTTTATAACTCAATGATATACATTCAATGATTTGATCTCTTTTCTTTATTGTCTCTATCCATATTTTATCATGGTCTCCTTGACTCCACATGATGAAAATTGGTACCTTGTCATGTTTAATGGTATCAATTACCTCTCGTGGTCGATGGTTTCTCATTTTTTCATCGGTTCTCACCAAAAACTCAACTTAAAAGTTCATTTTAGTCGTATATTTCATGAATCGAAACAGTTGAATGTAATCTATATATCAACTTATTTGTTAAATTTGTCCTTTGATAGAATAGGCCTAAAATCACAATATCTCGTCATAAAATTCAAATATTCAATTGAGAAACTTTCTATCTTTTGATGAATTTTTGAAATGGAAAGAGATTGTGCGCGCCTTTAGTTTCAATGATTTTGCACTGGATAAACGGTTTTGATTAGACATTTGCTGGTCAAAACATAGATATTATAGTTGGAAGGGAGTGGTTGTTTTCCTCTGAAAAGTAGAAATATTCATCTTGCAAACTGTACTTAAAATATATTATCTTAATTTTTGTTTTCCTTGCTACTGTTATCTCTGATCCAAATGTTTATCTTCTAGAGTGTGCACAGTCTGTTGTTCCAGCATATATTCCCATCATAAATCGGCGGAAAGAAACGCCATTTACTGATCAACACAAGGCCTGGCAACAACTGCGTAGGGGAAGATATGTTGAATTCAACTTGGTAATTTCATTTAAAGCAAAAGTAAAGAATTTATCAGTTCTGCTACTTAATATCAATCTTGATCTTCTGATGAGCTTATTTGATTGATTGTGAAGGTCTATGATCGTGGCACGACATTTGGGCTAAAGACAGGTGGTCGGATTGAGAGTATTCTTGTCTCCCTTCCCCTAACTGCTAGATGGGAATACGATCATGTAAGATTTACAAATTTAACTGTCATTTATTTGCATGCCAGGAAAGATTCTGAAAGTGTGCTTCATTCCACAGGAACCAGAGAAAGGTAGTGAAGAATGGAAGCTTCTAGATGCTTGCATCAATCCAAAGGACTGGATTTGAGACTAGTCGTCTGTAAGTTTTGTAGCTGAATGGTAAGTTTGGTTTTTGTATTTGTATCTTATAATCTGTAGGTTGTGTATGTGCTAAGCATACGTCAGTGCTCTTTGAGTTCCATTCTTTTTTTAATGAAGTAATAGAAAAGCCGTTCCTATTGAGTTATTGCAGAAGATAATCGTTTGGAAGTTGATTTAGGCTTCGTTTGGAACGGCTTTGTTACTGCTTCTTAAAGTAGTTTTCTAATTAAAAAAAATTAATTTTTATACTTAAAAGCTGCTTTAAGAAGCAACAAAAAAGCCGTCCCAAACGCAACCTTAGTGAAGTTCTCTCTTGTCCTCTTTAGTATTCATGTATTCCACACAAAGGCTAGCCGGTCAGAAGATAATTATTTTCGTCAAACTAACAACCAGATTCTGTAGCAGCTAGATCGTTCTTCATGGCTGATTCAGCGAGGAATCTAATTAATTTTAAGCTTTGTAATTCCTCTTTTTTTGTTCAAATATACTGATTTTGACATAGCTTTCAAGCTAGGATGCACAGATACTGACAACGACATAGGCGCAACACGAAACAAAAATGAGCTAAGTCAATTATTGAAAATATAAGATATTGATGTAGGTTGGATAATTAGAATTCAATAAGTAGAATATTAAAAATAATTAAAAAAATAACAAGTCATTTAATTAGGATTTGTGGTTAAAAAATTAATATTAAGATGTCAATGGTTGGACATCGTGTGTCAAGTATTGAGAGGGGAGGCAGGTGATAATATTGTTGAGAGTTGGACATCGATGTTGTCTTTTGGACATCGTGTGTCGATATTGAGATGGTGTCAACCGTCAATATTGAGATGATTTTGGATAAAGATGAGATATTGAGATGATGTCATGACAACATCAAATTTTGTGGAGTGTTAATGCTAAGACAACATCAAATTTTGATGTTGAGATTGACATGATATTGTGATGGCGCCGGAAGTCAATTTTAAGATGACATTGAGCATCATGAAACCCTAGTCATGATCTGTAAGTGAGAAATGAAAATGAGAATGTTGTGGTGATGCGATATTGAGTGGGGACTATTAATTTAGGAGTGTGGAGATGAAATAAATAATTTAGTTTTTATTTTTTAATAAATTAAAATTTAAAATACAATAGTTATATTTAAAAATTGTCATAAAATATTTAAAACGCAGGTCAGGCATGCTTGTCTGATTTGTTTTTAATATTTTTTTAATCAAATATATGGTAAAAATCGTGTCCTGTCCAATACATGTTGGACGTTGCATCTTTTTGAGTAAAAAATGTTGATGCGTATGATATCAGTACTAATATATATAGGTTCCTGCAAATTCGGGGCACAAGATAGCACAGTGAATTTGATTAAAAAAAATGAGAATTGTTTAAAACATTGGCTTTTTTTATCATTATTGAATTCATGGGATAATTGAAATAATTAAAAAAGTTATTAGCTGTATTACAAGTCTCATTGTAAATTTGACCAAGAAATTCAAAATTGAATCTGAATATTGAGCTATTAAGATAAATTTACACACACATCACATTCTGAAGCTATTAATCCAAAATTTTTTGATTAATATTCATAACTCTTAATTAATAAATCAAGATGAGCTTCGTGTCAAACTCATCCCATTGCACCCAATGGATCAGTAACCCTATACCCAACAGGTAAAATGAAACTTTCTTCTCTCTCTCTTTTTTTTTTCTTTTTTTTTTTTTTGAAAATTTAACTAAATTTCTTTCCTTGTCTTTTATTTTTATTTCATTATTATTTATTATTTTGACAAAAGGCCACTGTCCAAATGGCTTTCAACTTGGCACCAAACTAGCTCACTTCAAATCTCTTCCTCACTGAAAATAGGGTAGAAATACTTCTAAAGAAAATAGTAATGGCTGAGGTCTGGCAACAAGAGCCCAATAACATAAACCAAACAACAACATGAAAAAAACTATATTAAAAAGACATAAAGACGCATTCACAATTGCTTCAAAATATCCATTCTTTCTTACGTTCTTCAATTCCATAATCAAATGGCATCAAGGAAGTCTTTCTCAGTAACTACTCTCTTTCTCCGAGCTCGGATGGAAAACATACCTGCCTCAGTGCACACGCTCCTGATAATAGATCCTGTTTACAGAGACACCAAATCCGTCGAAGTGAAACAATTCAAATAGTCTTAGCAAAATTTTGTTAAGAAATAAAGTTCGAACCCCCCAAAAAAACAAAAAATCTCTTTTCTTGGTTACCAGTAGAATTGGGGCAGAGACGAGCTAGGAGTTCGAATGGAATGTCCCTCTCACAGTTCATTGTCCTAGTGTGAATCTTGAAAATCTGCGTCCTGCTCTCCAAATCAGGCAAGCCAAACTCAACTTTGTGATCTAAGCGTCCGGGACGCAGTAGTGTAGGATCCAAAGTGTCAGGTCTGCATGGTTGCCATAAGCATGAGAAGTTATAGTACTTGGTATCAAATTCTCAACACATTTTCTAAGGTAACTATTGATTATTAGTTATAGGAGGTTCACGGCCTTGTGGATCTCTGTAATGGTATTGATCTCATACGTCATTATTCAGGCTTGGTTTGGGATTCTTTGTACTTTCTAAAACAGTTTTTTAGTACAAAATTTTTTTAGTCAGAAAGTTATTGTTGACCTCTGCTATGAATAACAAATAAAATAAAATAAAATACATACCTCTATAATGCCCATACCGAAATCTTGCTCAAGTCGCATCCACGCTTGCATTAAAAGGAGGCCGAATGGAGCCTCGTCTCTCTTCTTGACACAGCCGAAGTATCCAGCTTTCCCCATTCTCCATCTTCTTCTTTCCCCATTCGCTACTCTCTCGTCTCCAACCGCAAGCCCTTCGTTACATCCTCTCACTCATTTTCCATCGCAGTTTCCTCTCTGCCGTGCGATCCCAAACCTTTCTCCTCACGACATTCCCAAACCTCCGATCTCTGCCTTCCCACGCCTGTAGCCTCCCATCCGACGACCCCACCTCCGGTCCATTCCTCCTCCAACCGAGCTTTGCCCTAGCTTCACCCAACCTCTCATTTTCGCCGATCCACAGCGAGAGAGAGAGAGAGAGAGAGAGAGAGAGAGAGAGAGAGAGAGAGAGAGAGAGAGAGGCCGACTTCGATCCTCCTCTGACGTTCCCTTCCTTGTCGAGTCGGAAGTTTCGATATTTTGATCGGAAGCAACGACTGGAGTCCGTTAGCTGTGAAGGCAACTTTCTCTCTTTCGATTGCTTCTCCGGCTCCCAGTTGCTGTTCGACTCCGCTCCTTCCACGACTTCCCTTCCAGTCGGATTGGAAATTGCGACATTTTTGATCGGGAGAAACGAAGGGAACTTGCTAGCTGTGAAGGTAACTTTCTACCTTACGCACGCTTCTTCGGACAAATCCAATAAATCCATTGGACAGAGGAGAGTAGAATAATTAATTTTAAATAATTATAATTATTCTAATTAATTATAATTATTAATTATAGTTAATTTTTATTGATTAATTCTAATTAGTTTTAATTAAAGATAATGTTAATTAATTATAATTAACTGTAATTATTATAATTAATTATAATTTTTATAATTAATTATAATTAATTATGATTAATTATTATTTTTAATTAGAGATAATTAATATTAATTAATTATGATTAATTAAGGTTATTTATAATTAATTGTTGTAATTAATTATGATTACCTATAATTAATTATAATTAATAAAATGGGGGAAATAATAATACAAAGAAGAGTCGACGAGGTGGGTAATCTCCGGACCTCTCATGTAATATGAGGGGAACAAAATTAAGTACCTCCGAACGCTCACATAGTGCAGAGGGGGGAAAGAAAACTGTGTTGTCTTTTGAACAGGTATCCAAAGACCCTTAAACGCTCAAGTAGCGGGCGGGGATTGAAGAATTTGAGGCCGCGGTGTTACACGACACCTATCTGAAGCGCGCACATCGTATCGAGGGGAAGACTAGTCTCTCGTAGTTTCCTCTAAACGGAGGAGACGTCGGGAGGTTGCCGAAATTCCAACTGAAGACACGGGGGACTCGAACAATGTTTGGACATTCTATGGGCTAAAATTAAACTTGAACAAAAAATACAAAGAGCCTAAACTAAACTTGGGACTCAAACTAAATTCAAACTTGAACTTGATTTGGATATCAAGTGGACAGAACTTGGACTCAATTTGAATATTAAACGAATATGACTTGAACTAGTTGGATTCAGACTCAAATGAACAAAGAACTTGATTCAAACTTGACTTACATGATTTGAACACCAACAAAGACTTGAAGTTAGACCACAAGGGAGTTGAACAAGACTGGAACAAAACAATAGGGACTTACGAACTTAAACATGAATTGAACTCAAGATTGAACCTATTTTGAACTTGAATCCGAGTTGAACAACATGAAGTTGTGCTTGCAAACTATTGGGCTTCAATGAGCTAAAACTAAGATGATGAAATGCACAAACTAAATACGCAAGAATGTGTGTAGGCTTGTGATGAGCCAAAGGACTATAAGTACAAATCACTTGAGAGCAAATGAAGGGGGATAGTGGATAAAGATAATTCCTATATTTCACTCACAATCAACAAGCAATATGAGCATGCAATTTGATTGTAGGAAGTGCTGCAGATCTTTTAACCCACACAGAAATAATGTGAAACTGTTGATATTCATGACAATCAGCCTACAAGTCTATGTAAAGAAACTCAAAGACACTGGAAAAGGGAGCCATCAGTTGATGTGACTGTTCACATGCAAATAAGATGATGATTTGCTAACAGAATATACTTAAGGGAGTTGTAATGAGTATAACTTGTTTGCAACAATCTATTTTATGTTACAACAAAGGATCTTTAGCCTACATGAACTTGCAAGTCGATATGCCAAATCCCTACAAGCATAATTCACTCACAAGTGAAAGTGAAATTCCATGCAATTGTCTGACTTGAAAGGATTGCAATGGCCACGAGAACATGTGATAATTTCAGTAACAATCAATATCCATATGTAAGCAATTAAGATCAGTTTTCAAGTGGTGAAAATCGGAAGGCATATGCAATCGATTGGAAGAGAACATCAAAGGTGCAAGTTCATCATGTAAACTGCAATCTATTCCCAAGGAGGCTGAAACATTTAATGCTTAACATGACTCATACACAAGCAATAGAATCGCGAGGTGAATGAACGTGAAGGAATACAGTAGTGCTTACGTCATCAATGACAATTCAATGTCCAGAAAATACATTAACAAGAAGCTCGTGACAAATGTAAAGATACTCATACAACCCATAGTGAGGCAGTGGTGAGTGAAGGCATCTGCCTCCTACAGACAGGGAAATTCAACATGCAACGAACTGAAAGACATGGAGTCTTTGACTGATTCAAGGAGAATGCAGCTTTCATGTAGTTAATACTATTCAACTGTAGGCAAATAAACTGATCTGCCGAAGATAAAGATAGAAGATGTACAACAAATTCAAACACCTACGGGTCGTTGTGGTAGATTTGTTGTGTAAACAACAAGTTGTTTACAAGCAAGGGAATGATAAATGACAGATGCAAGTCCTTACAAGCAGTGGTAGAAATTCTGCCATACACACAACATGCCACCTACAAGAAGGATACGAGGAGCCTACGACGACTACTAAGATACTTATACAGCTTGTAATAAGGCAGCAGCAAGTAAATGCACTTGTCTCCAACAAGCAGGAGATTTATTAGTGCACTACGATCCACCTGCAGAAAGCAAGTAGTGCATGACAGTCTACCTGTATAAAGCAGCGAACAACTTATTCTAAAAGTTGCTACAATACGTCACCGGATTCGTAACATTCATGCCAGCGGACATAAGTCATTTACAAATAGTCCAAAATACCCCTAGACATGCACCATAATTTGTATGCACATAGGTACACCGAAATGCACGTGTAACTATACACCCACATAGGCCCTGACAAGCGTGTTATTAGTACACACGTGACGTCTAGGAATGATGTGCGGGTCAATAAATTTGAATCTGATCCTTCTAAGTAGATAAATAGGAGTCGAAAAGGTTCAGCAAATAATTATAAAATGCCCCCAAACACCTGCATGGGCCCGACGAGCATGTTATTGGTACACACATGACGTCCAGGGATGCTGCGCGGGTTAATAAGTGAATTCAAATTCGAGCCCGATCCTTCTATTCAGGTAGATAGGAGTCGACACGGCTCGAACTATTAAACGAATATACAGCCGCATGGTCGATTGAGATATTTGTTTTATACGTTCATATTAGGCCGTCAAGGCCTATAATCAAGAGAATTCACTTACAAAGTCATAAAGCCTATGAGACCCGATCCTTTATCAATAGCTCGATAGAGTCGACAAGGTTTAATCCATAAATGGAAAGGACCCCATATATCCCGATGATGGCCGTGTTGAACGCAAATCTCAACCGGAGGGGTCCCTTCCAAATAATTCAAAATTCCATCTAAATACCCACAAAAATCCAAAATTCTCGAAAATCCCAAACTCTAGGATATTTAAAACTGAAATTCAACTATCAGCTACTTAAAGCATAAAATCTATCCACTCTCCGTAATAGTTTGTCGAGATTGACAAGTTGAAAGTAATCTAAGCTCACAAAGAGCTAATGCGTAGTCGAAAATATCACTAGGATCCATTCTGAAACAATCTCCTGCCAGTAAGGACGTGGTACGTGTCCTCTAACTGGCAGTTTCGCCACCAAATGACACTGCAAGATAAATGGTTATGACCCGGGGCCCTCTAAACCTAGTGGTTTTGCCGCCAAATGGCACCACGTGATACTGGTTATGGCCAGAGCCAATATGTTCCTTATTGGCATCAAATCTTTGAGATATGAATCAATAGGATATGATTGATAGGGCACAAAGCCCTCTGTCAGCTAAGATGGATTCAAAATTGTCCCCTTAGTCAAATATGTGGGCTCCGAAAATTCCATCGATGCGTGCCCCGGCCTCTCCTCCGTCATCGGTCTATTTTCTTTTTTTTTTTGATGGCGATGACGGCGAAGAGTTTTAACGAGATTAGGTTCCGGGTGAATTTTCAGAAGGCAGATTAGGTTTTAGATAAGACACTACCCAGAGATTTCGCCCTCATTTTGTGAGGACTTTATGATATGAGTTCTAGTTTCCTATAGGCGCAAGCCCTTATAGTTAATTACCCCTCCTGATAACAAGAGAGAACTTTCGATTAAGGCTAGTTATTAAAGCGGTCGTATAGGTTATGAACCCATCGTATAATAGCAACAGTTTTAGGGTTTGAATTTAAGATTTGAATTTATCATCATGATTTAGAAATTATCACCATAAATTTAAAACTGGTGGTGGGGGGAATGAAGACGAGCCCGATCAAGATCCCATGGTTCCGTCGTCCCGGCCTGTCATGATCCCTGGTCTACTTAGTCAGAGGAGGTAGTCGACCCAACCTGACAGAAGGCACCTTGTCGGCAGCCATGGGTTGCTTCGTCCAAAAATACCTTGTAGACCTGGGTTGGTGTTTGTCTAAGGGGATATATCTGATTCCACCTTAGTCGATAGAGAGCTTTGTGCCCATCGAATATACCCTATGATTCATCGCTCAAGGGTTTGACGCCATTAGGGAACATACGGGCTTTGGCCGTGATCGTAATATAATGGTGCCATTTTGCGGCAAAACCACCCGATCAGAGGGCACGTGCCACATCCCTGCTGGCAAGAGACTTTTTGAGGATGAATCTCAGCGATACACCCGACATGCATTCGCTCTTTATGAGCTGAGGTTAATTTCAAATTTATCACCCCCGACAAAGGGTTGCGGGAGGTGGATGTTTTTTTAGTTTTGAATTTTTAAGTGATGCATTTCATGTTAAGAATTCGGGCTTTTATTGGATTTGAGATTTGACCCCTTCGGTTGAAATTTCGTGTCAACACGGCCATCATCGGGGTGACGTTAAAGTCACTAGTATTTTCATAAGAATTTGGGAGGAATTTTGTAATTCAAGTCATGTTGACTCCAGTCCTTTTGAGGAGGAGGATGAAACTTGAATTTAGACCCGCGTAGCATTCTCGAATTGTTAGATTTGGAATTCAGATGTGAAAATCGGAGCACATGCGGGGGTTTATTTTAAAATATTTAAATATGACCCACTTAAGCAAATGATTTTATTTAGAGAAATGCCCAAGATTTCATTTAGGGGCCTACGAACGCCTTCTGTCCGCTTGTACACATGTTGCGGATCCGGTGGCGTGCGTGCTACAAATTTTTATTGGATCCATTCGTGGGTTGTCCATGAGTATTCGAGAGTTATCAACTTAACTTGTAGATAAACTATTGTGTATATCATAAGTCTTTTTATTGCAAGAGTTGGCATTCATCATAACTTGTTGTCTTGGATGTGTATATAATGCATTGCACACATCATATCTATCTTAAGAGACTCATAAAAGTACTTGATTGTATGTATATTAGAAGTCCTAATACAATCAACAAGGAATAGCCCACTTAAGCTTGACTTCTCCTTCAAAGTCATATCTTGTTAATAGTTTGTCGAGATGGACAAGTTGAAAGTAATCTAAGCTCACAAAGAGCTAATGCGTAGTCGAAAATATCACTAGGATCCATTCTGAAACAATCTCCTGCCAGTAAGGACGTGGTACGTGTCCTCTAACTGGCAGTTTCGCCACCAAATGGCACTGCAAGATAAATGGTTATGACCCGGGGCCCTCTAAACCTAGTGGTTTTGCCGCCAAATGGCACCACGTGATACTGGTTATGGCCAGAGCCAATATGTTCCTTATTGGCATCAAATCCTTGAGATATGAATCAATAGGATATGATTGATAGGGCACAAAGCCCTCTGTCAGCTAAGATGGATTCAAAATTGTCCCCTTAGTCAAATATGTGGGCTCCGAAAATTCCATCGATGCGTGCCCCGGCCTCTCCTCCGTCATCGGTCTATTTTCTTTTTTTTTTTGATGGCGATGACGGCGAAGAGTTTTAACGAGATTAGGTTCCGGGTGAATTTTCAGAAGGCAGATTAGGTTTTAGATAAGACACTACCCAGAGATTTCGCCCTCATTTTGTGAGGACTTTATGATATGAGTTCTAGTTTCCTATAGGCGCAAGCCCTTATAGTTAATTACCCCTCCTGATAACAAGAGAGAACTTTCGATTAAGGCTAGTTATTAAAGCGGTCGTATAGGTTATGAACCCATCGTATAATAGCAACAGTTTTAGGGTTTGAATTTAAGATTTGAATTTATCATCATGATTTAGAAATTATCACTATAAATTTAAAACTGGTGGTGGGGGGAATGAAGACGAGCCCGATCAAGATCCCATGGTTCCGTCGTCCCGGCCTGTCATGATCCCTGGTCTACTTAGTCAGAGGAGGTAGTCGACCCAACCTGACAGAAGGCACCTTGTCGGCAGCCATGGGTTGCTTCGTCCAAAAATACCTTGTAGACCTGGGTTGGTGTTTGTCTAAGGGGATATATCTGATTCCACCTTAGTCGATAGAGAGCTTTGTGCCCATCGAATATACCCTATGATTCATCGCTCAAGGGTTTGACGCCATTAGGGAACATACAGGCTTTGGCCGTGATCGTAATATAATGGTGCCATTTTGCGGCAAAACCACCCGATCAGAGGGCACGTGCCACATCCCTGCTGGCAAGAGACTTTTTGAGGATGAATCTCAGCGATACACCCGACATGCATTCGCTCTTTATGAGCTGAGGTTAATTTCAAATTTATCACCCCCGACAAAGGGTTGCGGGAGGTGGATGTTTTTTTAGTTTTGAATTTTTAAGTGATGCATTTCATGTTAAGAATTCGGGCTTTTATTGGATTTGAGATTTAACCCCTCCGGTTGAAATTTCGTGTCAACACGGCCATCATCGGGGTGACGTTAAAATCACTAGTATTTTCATAAGAATTTGGGAGGAATTTTGTAATTCAAGTCATGTTGACTCCAGTCCTTTTGAGGAGGAGGATGAAACTTGAATTTAGACCCGCGTAGCATTCTCGAATTGTTAGATTTGGAATTCAGATGTGAAAATCGGAGCACATGCGGGGGTTTATTTTAAAATATTTAAATATGACCCACTTAAGCAAATGATTTTATTTAGAGAAATGCCCAAGATTTCATTTAGGGGCCTACGAACGCCTTCTGTCCGCTTGTACACATGTTGCGGATCCGGTGGCGTGCGTGCTACAAATTTTTATTGGATCCATTCGTGGGTTGTCCATGAGTATTCGAGAGTTATCAACTTAACTTGTAGATAAACTATTGTGTATATCATAAGTCTTTTTATTGCAAGAGTTGGCATTCATCATAACTTGTTGCCTTGGATGTGTATATAATGCATTGCACACATCATATCTATCTTAAGAGACTCATAAAAGTACTTGATTGTATGTATATTAGAAGTCCTAATACAATCAACAAGGAATAGCCCACTTAAGCTTGACTTCTCCTTCAAAGTCATATCTTGTTAATATTATTGCTTTCATCATTCTTCCAAATCGTATTTAAATTCTCCCATGGTTAGACATACTATCCTTTTGCACACAATAACCCTTTAGATGTTTAAGGTCCATTGCAATAGCTTTCTAAATCATCTCGCATCACACCACATCTGTATGAATATATGATTTCAATCTGACTAAGGGATACATCAAGCCTATATGCTTTTGGTAACTTAATCTTTTGACTCATAATAGTATGTCTAATACGAAGATGAATATAAGGTGCTCGTAGCCAGTAGTATAGAGAACCCTTAGGTAGATGCAACTTAGACTATAACTAAGGATCTTAGTGAGCTTGAACTTGTTTATTGGAGAGCTATTGGAGAGTTGTTGGAGAGAATTTTATTGTTTGGAGAGCTACCATTTGTTGGAGAGCATTAGTCTGTATTTAGGTTGGATTAGTGGAGAACAATTTATCTCGTGTTTTATTTGATTTTGAATGCATTATTTAATTATGTTAATTAATTAAGTGAAATCAATTTACTCATTCAGTTAAGTTGTTAAATTGATTGTTTTTTTTTATTAAAGTTTATGATCAAAGTTTTATTCAATTATTTTGTTGGGTTTAATTTGATTATTAATCATTTATATGGGTTAAACAAAAGTTGGATTTTAATTTTAATTTAATTTGTTTAATTTATATTTGTTATTGAAATTATTAAAATATATCAATTTGATCTGCCAATTTTGACTGATTAGAGTTTTTAATGTTTATTAACATTTCAATTTTATTAAAAGCTTAATAAAACTTTTTTTTTTTTAGAAAATTGGTTTTATTAATTAAAGATTTACTTTTAAATGAATGAATTGGTTATATTAAGTTAGTTGACATTAGGCCATACTGAATTAATTAGTCCAGAATTTTAACATTTATTTAAGTTGGTCAATTATTTAATTAGATTAATTAGTAGGTTGATTTTGTCAAATTAATTTAAGTTTAGGGATTTTAATTGATTATTAAATTGAAAGTTAAAATCAATATTAATTAACTTAAAGTTTCAAGTTGATTAAAGTTTAATTGAATGTTCTCCAAAATCCACCTAAGTCCATAAATTTTGAGAAAATTTCGGCAGCCTCCCGACTTCCCCTCCCCGGCGCCGGGAGGTAAGGAGGTGGCTCGACTCGACCGGATCAAATCAACGGCGAGGAGATTGAGTCTTCAAGTCTTCAATCCCTCGATCGGATTAGCTCGACGATCAAGGGCTTCGGGGGACCGAATCAAGCCCGGGACTTCCTTCAAATCTTCAATTTATTTTTTGTACGAGGAAGGGCCGGAGGCAGGTCAGGGCCGGACACGGCGGCTGGTTGGTGTGGTCGGAGTCGGCCGGCGGCTAGGTCGAACTTGATTCGGCCGGAGCAGAGATGGTCGACGGTGAATCCAGGCCAGCGGCGGGTCAGGCGGAAGGTCGGTGTGGAGGAGGGCACGCTGGCTTTGTCGACGATGAGTCAAGCCGGAGCGAGAGTCGGGCCGGTGGCGAAGGCGGCAGGCCAGTGAGTTTGGTGTGGTCGGAGTTGTCGGAGCAGGCTCGTAGGAGATCGTCAACCAGTTTCGTCCGAGAGGTAAGTTTCCAAGATCTTTTCTTGCTCTCCTTCTATTTTCTGTGCGTGTCTTTTTTTTTCGGTTCTGAGCGCGTGAGAGCGGAAATGGGGAGAGTTTCCTTGTTTTGTGTCGTGAGAGGGAAACGGTTGCCGTGAGATCGTGGGTGAGGTCGTGGGTTGAGTCGTGCGTTGGGGCCGACTGTTTTGCTGAAGTTATAGTCAACAAATGTCCCCCAACAAATATGATATGCGCCTATAGCAGATCATGTTTGCTGCAAGCTAGTTGACCTTACGGATATCTAAAATTAGATTTTAGATGTCACATGGAGGGTCTTCTAGATATCCCTAATTTATCTTCTCAATTTGTCAGGCATAGAACATATCTTCTGCCATAGCTTTGTGCTTTCTTGGGCTTGATGAAGAATCCATATCGGTGACCTATACACTTTTTAGATTTGTATTAGGTCAATGGCAAATAGTCATCTGTCCAAGGCTTTATGCATGGAGGACTTTGATGATAGTAATATTCCCTTAGTTCAGCCTATGGCTTTATAAGAATTGTGGGAAAACTTGTTCGGTCCTGAGCTTTGTGCTTTATCGGACATGTTGAAGAAGAGAAGTTCCTTCAATCATAGCTTTGTGCTTGACAGATTTATTGAAGGAAATGCCTCTAACTTAACGACAATTTTCTTTGTGGCTTGGTGCCTTTGAGTTGATTGAGAATGTTCTTCTGAATTTTGCCTCAATCCACTTATTAATCTTCTGAATCTGAATTGCTTTGATTTGTTAAATTTGATAAATATCAAACTTGATAGTATTTGTCATTGAGTTAACAAAATAGGTGGCTTTCCTACTACGGCCTCTTATTATGGCTTATTGAGTCGGTAAAGCTGTCAGTGGCTCAGCCGCATATAGGCTTGTTGAGACTGATATTATACCTATTTGAGCATTGGACTTGTACTATAATAGCTCGTACTTATCGCATTTGACTTGTTGAGGTTGTCAGATCAAAACATCTTCTCAATCTGAACTTCGAGATCTTAACAAAATTTAAAGATGAATCTTCAATCTTTGCAATGATCGTATATTTGCTTTCTTGAAATCTCCAACTTCTGCTCTGTATTTATGAAGTAATAGCATTCTGAATGATTTTAAATATTTATTTGGGGATCAATGTTAACCCAAATAAATATTAAAATGCCCCCTGTCTTGAAGGAAATTTTCAACTATCATCAGATTTTCGGTATTTTTAAACTTAAAAATGCCCCCTGTCTTGTCGGAGAATTTCTAAGATAACTTAGAAATATATTCTTTCTTTGTGAGGGAGTGATCTTGTGCTTGTTTTCTTAAGAATGATATTTCTTCAAATATCTCCCATTGATCGGAGGCATGGGTCGTCGACCTTCCATATCGATGAGTTGATAGGCTCCTCCCTGGTACACCTTCTCGATGACAAAAGGGCCTTCCCAATTTGGTTCGAATTTACCGCCCATTCTTCGGTGTGGGATAATTGGTCTTCTTAGCACCAGGACCAATTCTCTTTCTTGAAATGCTCGAGGGCGTACCATACGGTCGAAAGATTTTATCATTCTTGCTCGATAAATTTCTAAATTTTGTTGAGCTTGGAGCCGGACTTCATCCAGTGCGTCAAGCTCTTCCATCCGTAGGCGAGCATTTTGTTCTTCTGTGAGATCGTACTGAACAGCTACCCGAAGTGACGGCAATTCAACTTCAAGAGGCAACACAGCTTCAGCTCCAAACACCAATGCATAAGGAGTTGCTTTTGTTGGTGTCTTATACGTAGTACGATATGCCCACAATGCTTCTACCATCTTAGTATGCCACTCCCTTTTATTTTGGTGAGAATTTTCTTGATCAGCTTTACGAGCGTCTTATTGAAGGCTTCTGCTAATCCATTTGCTCTTGGATTATAGATCGATGAATATCGCCAATCAATTTTATGCCGCTCAATGAATTTGTAAATTTTAGTACTTTTGAAGGCTGGACCATTGTCTGAGATAATGCGGCGCGGTACACCAAATATGTAGACAACATTATGAGTAAAGAAGCTGATCACATGATGAGCAGTGACTTCTTTGAATGGTACCGCTTCAGCCCATTTAGAAAAATAATCTGTTGCAGCTAATATAAAGCGGTGTCCAGCAAATGATGGTGGATCAATTGGCCCTATTACATCTGCCCCCCAGCATTCAAATGGTCAAGATGCTATAGTGGGATGTAAAGGATTTGGCGGTTGATGTATAATGTTACCATGAATTTGACATTCATGACATATATCTGCATGATTGGTGCAATCTTTTACCATTGATGGCCAGTAATAACCCATTCTTTTAATTTTAATGGCCATTTTAGGACCCAATTGATGTGCGCCACATAGTCCTTCGTGAACTTCAGAGATAACTTTATCAGCTTCATCTCTCCCTAAACATCGTAGCCACATTTGATCGAACGATCTTCGATATAACGTGTTGTTAACAAATGCATATCGCAACGCTCTCTTTTTGATCTGTGTAGCTAATGATTTATCTGTCGGGAGTTTGCCTTCTCTGAAGTAGTCGATGAAAGGCTGCCTCCATTCATTTTGCTCTTCAACCTCTAGGCATTCAAGCCAGGATTCAGAGGTTCTACCAAATCTTTTTCCTGTAAATATTGGAGGTTTATCTATTTGATTTTTAGGGATAATTTGTTGGGGAGGTTGAGGAACAATCGAAGTTGTATCCTGCTGGCTTAAATTTGTTGACCCCTCTGCTTGCGGGGAACACAAAATTGCTGGCTCTAGTACTCGACGAGTGTTGACATTGATTAGCACCGGCTCGTTATTCATGCTCGCCATTTCTTTAGCAAGTTTTGCTAAAGAATCTGCCTTACTATTATGAGCTCGAGAAACTTGGATTAGTGTAACATTTGTAATTTGCTTCATAAGCTCGAGAACTCGCCTATGATAGTAAATCAACCCGACTCTGCCGATTTTATAGATACCCAGTACTTGATTTATAATGAGCTGAGAATCACCAAAAATTTTGAGGCTTTGAATTTTCATTGAAATAGCGATCTCGAGACCCGCTATTAAAGCTTCATATTCTGCTTCGTTGTTGGTTCTGGGTTCAGTTAAACCAAATGAAAATCTCATTATTCCTCCATTAGGTGCTATGAAGATAAGACCGACACCAGCTCGAGCTTTTGGGAGGTTTAGAGGTTGGGCAGGTTTAATTGACGATGCACCGTCAAAATACATCTCCCATATCTGTAACCTCTCTCCTTCTTGGACAACTAAAATTTGTTCATCGGGCAGATCATCATTGAGCAGTGAATCTGCAGGAACGGCATGTGCGGCAAGAAAATCTGCTAGGACTTGCCCTTTCACTGCCTTTTGTGGAACATAGGTGATATCGAACTGTAGAAGTATCACTGCCCACCTGGCTAGACGACCTGTTAACGCCGGTCTTGTCATCAAGAACTTCAGCGGATCGATCTTTGATATCAGTGTAATTTTATGAGACAGCATATAGTGGCGGAGTTTTTGAACTGCGAAAATCAGCGCCAGACAATGCTTCTCAATTGGGGAGTAACGTATCTCTGCTCCAATCAATCTTCGACTGATGTAGTAGAGTGCATTTTCTTTGCCTTCTTCATTGTGCTGAGTTAGCAATGCCCCAAGGGACTCTTCCAACGCTGCGGTGTATAGAATAAGAGGCTTCCCTGGAATTGGTGCTGCAAAAATAGGCGGGCTTAACAAATATCTCTTGATACTATTAAAAGCTTCTTGACATTCATCATCCCATTTGAAATGAACATCTTTCTTCATTAGCTTTGCAAATGGTTGACATCTGCCAGATAGATTTGAGATAAATCGCCGTATAAACGCAAGTTGTCCTTGTAAAGAACGAAGTTGACGAAGACTTTTTGGAGGAGGCATTTCTATGATTGCCTTGACTTTGTTAGGATCAACCTCAATCCCTCCATGTCGTACCACGTACCCGAGAAATTTTCCTGATAAAACTCCAAAAACACACTTAAGTGGATTCATTTTGAGATTGAATTTTCTGATCCTTTCAAATACTATTCTCAAATCTTTAAAATGATCTTTTCGATCTATACTTTTAACAACAAGATCATCCACATAGCATTCAACTTTCTGGTGGATGAGGTCGTCAAATATATGTGTCATAGCTCTTTGGTATGTAACTCCAGCATTCTTCAAGCCAAAGGGCATAACTGTGTAGCAGAATATGCCGATGGGAGTCCTAAAAGATGTATGTTTCTCATCTTCAGGTGCCATTCTGATTTGGTTGTAGCCCGACGATCCATCCATAAATGAGAATATGTTGTAGTTGGACGTATTATCAACCAGCAATTCTGATATTGGAAGTGGAAAGTCATCTTTTGGACATGCCTTATTCAGGTCCCGATAGTCAATGCATATGCGAATTTGACCATTTTTCTTCTTTACTGGAACAATATTGGCTATCCAATCAGCATACTTCTCTTCTCGAATAAAACCTGCTTCGATAAGCTTCTTGGTTTCTGCAATCACTTGCTCTTCAATCTCTAGCCTCATTCGCCATGGAGCTTGCTTAACAGGTATTGCACCTGGTTTAATAGCTAGTTTATGAACAACGATATCAGGGGATAAGCTTGGCATTTCATCGTATGTCCAGGCAAAGCAGTCCTTGAATTCACTGAGTAATGCTTTCATCTTTTCAACTTTATTCTTTGAAAGAAGAGCACTGATAAAGGTCGGGCGAGGGTCCTCATCAGTTCCCAAGTTTATTTCTTTTAGCTCATCCATGGTAGCAGCCTGTCCACCATCTTCAAGTTCTTCTGGTGCAGGTTTAGCTTCCATATCTTTTTCTTCATTCGTATTTGTGTCTTCAGTAGTCAGATGTTTATCTTTTACCATGTAACATGTATTTTTCTGAGTATGTTCTGCTGTGATAAATCCAAGACCTTTTGTATCGCGACTACCCATCTTTGATAATTCTTGGCACCACATTCTTTGAAAGAAACGTGCTCATCGCCAAGTAACCATATTATGAATTCCAGCTTTCCGTATCATCTGCTGAATTCTTTTGGGACAATATCTGGGCATTTCTGTAGGAATTATCTCTACATCTTCATTGAAATTCCCATGCTCATTGAGATTCTCTTCTTGATATTCTCTAAATTTATAAAATAAGCTTCCTGGTCCTCTACTTCCGTGTAGGGGAGGTACATAAAATGTTTTAAGTTCTTCAACATTATGCACCTCGTGGGATACGATTTCCCTGAAATGTTGTGGAGGGATTAAGGTAACCACAAAAGTATTTTCTTTTGACTTTTCGTTCAACAAAGGGTTGTAGGTTTCGGAGATATCCTCATCTTCCTCCGTGTCACTTCCTAGATGAAGTACAACTTTATTTGATTTAGTGAATGTATTAGTCTTTTTAGGAAAATTGAGTGACACGCCCTTTCTTCCTGTCTGCTTTTCTTCAACTTCTTTGGGTTGTTTTGTACTCCTTGAGGTCGATGCTTTAACTTCTGGAGATTGTATCGGCTTTACTTCATTTGGAATGAAGTATTTTGCATCATCATAAATTTTCACTTCGTGGACTGCGAAGGGTTGTATATCCCCAGAGATCCGGAACTCTTCTCCATCCTTTAGATATTTCATGCACTGGTGCATAGTTGATGGAACCAGACCATTCTCGTGGAGCCAAGGTCTACCCAATAATGTCTTGAATGAAGTGTCTGCATCGATAATATGGAACTTGGCTTCTGTGCATAGCTCTCCAAATTTAAGGGGAAGGACAAATGACCCGATAGTTTTTTGCCCTTTCTCGTTGAAACCGTGCACCATAAGTTTATCTGGCCCAAGATGTTGAATATTTAGGGATAGTGATCTTAGTGTGCGCAAGCTCATGAGATTTATTGAAGACCCTGGGTCAATTAAGATTCGCTTTATTATGATGCCATCACTTTCTGCCGTAACATATAAAGGACGATTATGTTCTGTAGTCCCCAGCATGAGATCTTCTTCAGAGAACGTAACAACAGGTTCATTCCTGGCATGAAGGACTTCGCTCAAACATCTTTCTGCGAAATACGCCTCATATCTTTCTAGATTTTTTAGAGCCTGTATCAAGGTTTCTCGAAGCTCTCTTGACATTAGAAGAGCTTCATAGATGCTGAGCTGTGCTGGGATTTTTCTCAAGTGGAAAATGATATTGTATTCTATCCCTTTATTTGTATCATATTTCTTCTTATGATCTTTAGGGATGATTTCTTCATTGATGACTATATCTTTTTCCTTATCTTTGCTTGATAACCCCTTTTTTAGTGGCGGAGGCAGCACTTTGCCACTTCTCAATTGTACTTGAGCCACCTCATTTGACTCAGCCTTTTCTGATGAAGATTTTACATTTTCAGAATCTTCATTCAACTTTACACGCTCCATTTGCGAAGTCATTTGTTGATCTGACTCATCGTCACTTGGAAAACATAACTCTTCTTCTGAGTTACAATCTGTCTGTAGCACCATCAGACAAGACTCAGATGTCCTTTTATCAGTCATTTTTGTAGAAGACATTACTATCTGACCCCCATCATAACCTTTAAAAGAGTCTCGTTGGCATGCAATCGATGCAACTAAGATGACTCGGCATGTTTCCACATGGAGTGATTCTTTCTCTTCTTGTTCATCATCTTTCACTTTTGATTGGTCTATTTGAAGCTCAGACATAAAATCTGCAAGTGTTATGGGCCGTCTCAACGGTTAACGATAATCCTCCAAATTGTTGATGATCTTTTAAAGCACGGTCCTCTTCTTCTTTAGCTTGTTACGTTTGTTTGAGCTGTCAGACTTCTTTGAGGATGCCTTATAAAATCGCTTCGTATTAGAACGCCTCCAAGTTGATGACCTGGAAGTGGATGCACCTGAATTTCGATTTCCTTTCAATTCAAGCATTGGTTCCATAGAGGATTTCCATTTTACACCAGGAACTCCTTCTAGTTGTTTGATCATCTTTCGTGTCTTCTTGGAGATTGCAGTCTACCATCCATCTTTTTCTGGCATCATTTTTCCCTTCATTTTGTCTCCTTCCTTCATTGGAGGTATAGGAGAAGACACAATCACCTTCACAGACTCTTTCTTTGGGTGAACTAGAACGCTATTTGATAGCGTGAACTCACCATCTCTATATTTCTTTTCAAGCCAGTTTTTGAAGACATAACAATCTTCAATAGGGTGGCTGATAACTCGGTGATACGGGCAATAATTTGGATTATCTTTCTGCTCAGCTTCTTCTGGTCTTTTACACTCAGGTAATTTAAGACCAGCATTAAGCGCTTGCTTGAATAACTTTGCCACACTTTCCCTCTTAAAAGAATATTCTCTATTCATTTTTTCTTTAAGGGATGTGATTCGATCACCGGTTCTTAGCTTCGAACGTTCTCCTTCATCACGAAAAGTTTGAGACCTATCGTTTCCTCCCAATACTAGTTTTGGCTGGGGTTTAGAATACTGTCTTCCTTTATCATCTTTAGGAGTAGATTATTTTTCTTTATCGATCCTTAAAGATGATGCAGAATAGATCCCATCCCTTCTAGTATCTGCAGCTTTATTTCTTCGGGGTCTATCTGAATAATTTTCAGACTTAGATAAATTCAACTTTTCAAATTTAGCTACTCTATCCAGTAGCTCCTGATAAGTGCTGATGGAGGTCATCCATAAAAATGGTAACATCTTATCATCGATGTTTCCCATTAGCAGTTGAACAGCGTGCTCCTCTTCCAACTATTGTTCGCATTTCATACTCATATTACGCCAACGAGTGATGTACTTCGTCACTGACTCACCCTTTTTTTGTTTCTCTAAGGCAAGGTCAGCGATAGTAGTCTTCTCCGTAGCACTAGCGAACCTTTTTACGAACATATTCTCTAGTTCTAAAAATGTCTTAACAGAATCATTGGGCAGCTCAGTGTACCATTCAAAAGCAGTTGCAGTCAAACTACTAATGAATTGACGGTAGAGCAGAGCATCAGCGCCCCCAGTATTTCCACATGTTGCCTTAAACTGAGCCAAATGTTGTTTAGGATTGCCGGTGCCATTAAAAGTATTAAACTTAGGCACTGAATAGCCTTTAGGGTAGGGCACCTGATCATACTCGGCCGGATACGGGCGACCCTTGCTCACAAACTTCTATACCTGCTCTGAGGCAATGACAGCCTTAATCTTTTCATTGATGATTGATTCTAATTGGGGAGTCATCATCGGCTCAGATGTACTTGTAACATTTTGGTGAGCTTGTAGATGAACAGGTTGATCAGCCTCATTTTCTTCTTCATGTGTGGTTCGTATTCCAGATACCTGGGGTATTGGGCCGGTTGGCAAATTAGTAGGAACACTATTGGATATCTGCTGATTAACGGGCTGACTCGACGTATGATGATCAGTTGGTTGAGCAAGTACAGGAGTAGTAATGATGTTCTTCTGCATTAACTGCATCATCGTAGTCATCTGTGCCATCATTTCTGTCATCTTGCTGTTCAGATCGGATATCTCCTTATCTTTTTCTTTCATCTGGAGTTTCAAACGTCTTTGTGCTTGTGCAAACGTCTCAGCAAGCACTTCTTCATCTTGATCATCATTTTGTTCACCGTCTGAGGGAACTCCTTCTTCTGACTGCTCGTGCTGAGCTTGATCTTCTTGAGAGGTTGTTGTTTTAGAAGAGGCGGGTCCTGCTTCGTTGCGTCGTCGATAGCCACGTGTTTGATGTGGCTCATCACCATGCCCCACCATGTAAACTACCTCGACTTCCATGGTGTCTTCATCTTCATCATTATCATTTTCTTGTACTCGAATCTCAGAGCGACGCTTCCAGCAGATCTCTGGCTCTGCATGTGGTATATGAACTTCTTCTATTGGAGGGGTACGATCAAAATTGACATTCTTTCGAGAGGTTGAAGTTGGCTGGCAATAGGATTCCTTAGAAAATTCTCCAAGGTGTCGACTATTGTAGGTGTCAGTAATAGGAACCTTTTCCTTAGGTACCCATTGTTGACGATGTTTATTAAAGGTGGATCTCTGGGAGGCTGCACCAGATGTCACACCTATATTTACTTTCTTCTGCAGTAATTTTCTTTCAGGAGGTCTCGGCCTCCAAATTTCTTTACCTTTCCACTGGGACCTTTTGATAGTAGATCCCTGAACACGAGGTTCAGGTTTCACGCTCCAATGTTCACCGCGTGGGATTGATCTCGATTTCTCCTGAGCTACCGTGGCAGTTGGTAACTCTCTTTATGGGATCCTCCTAACCTTAAATGTCGATGGCCTTTGATTTTCTTCCTTATCATGCCATTTTCTCTTGCAACTTTCAAAACTCTGTGCACCCTGGCGGACAGAGTTTCATGCTTCTTCGTTTGAGGAATAGGGGTTTGGGGCTGCTGATCCCAAAATGACTGTTTCAACTCGCCAATAGGGCTGTTCCTCTTCACCCATTTTAGATTTGCAAACTTGTTATGGGTGGGAACGTTAACCTCTGGCTCCAAGGCTGGGAGTGTTGACGGATGCACTGGTAGTGGTTGTTGAGCTCGTAGCTTTGCATTCAACTTTCTCCTTTGCCTTCTTGTGAGCCTTCCTTTAGATGAGGAGGCTTCAGCATCATCCTTTCCGGGTGCAGATAACCCGGTTGGCAGAGTGGTGGCCCTAGTAGGTACCACAGATATTCTTCCTCCAGTTACAACCCTCTTTGTGGTTGGGGCCTTGGGCTGCGATAGTCTTTCGAAGACAGAGATCCTATTTTGTTGAACTGCTTTAGCAGTAGCAGTTCTAGCAGCTCGTGGTTGTTGCACGGAATAGGCACGTCGTGCATAAGTTTCAGCAGAGTTAGGCCTCGCAGAATGGCCTTGAACAGTCATGCCGTGAATAGGTACGGCGACAGCCATTGCAGTAGCTGCAGAGAACTCTAAACTTCCAAATCGGATAGTGGCTTCAGAGTCTCCGGTGTTAATGACGGCATTCGCTAGCTGGATGCTAGCGCCTCGTCCCAGTTGGACGGTAAATGGAGTATTCTGTAGTTCCATTCTGTACAAAAGAAAGGTAAGGGTTAGTAGTCAAAAATTGATACATCACCCCACACTTTCAAAGTGCAGAGACTAGACAGAATAAAATATTATATATATAAATATATATATAATAAATTTTTTTTTATTGCATTATTTCAAAAACCCTGATTTTAACAAATTTATTAGAATTTTAACATTTTTGTCGCTATTGTAGTTTATGTATATCTAGCCAAAGATGGAAAGAGAAACCAGTCCCCAGCGGAGTCGCCAGAAATCTGTGGGCTCCGAAAATTCCATTGATGCGTGCCCCGGCCTCTCCTCCGTCATCGGTCTATTTTCTTTTTTTTTTTTGATGGCGATGACGGCGAAGAGTTTTAACGAGATTAGGTTCCGGGTGAATTTTCAGAAGGCAGATTAGGTTTTAGATAAGACACTACCCAGAGATTTCGCCCTCATTTTGTGAGGACTTTATGATCTGAGTTCTGGTTTCCTATAGGCGCAAGCCCCTATAGTTAATTACCCCTCCTGATAACAAGAGAGAACTTTCGATTAAGGCTAGTTATTAAAGCGGTCGTATAGGTTATGAACCCATCGTATAATAGCAACAGTTTTAGGCTTTGAATTTAAGATTTGAATTTATCATCATGATTTAGAAATTATCACCATAAATTTAAAACTAGTGGTGGGGGGAATGAAGACGAGCCCGATCAAGATACCATGGTTCCGTCGTCCCGGGCTGTCATGATCCCTGGTCTACTTAGTCAGAGGAGGTAGTCGACCCAACCTGACAGAAGGCACCTTGTCGGCAGCCATGGGTTGCTTCGTCCAAGAATACCTTGTAGACCTGGGTTGGTGTTTGTCTAAGGGGATATATCTGATTCCACCTTAGTCGATAGAGAGCTTTGTGCCCATCGAATATACCCTATGATTCATCGCTCAAGGGTTTGACGCCATTAGGGAACATACGGGCTTTGGCCGTGATCGTAATATAATGGTGCCATTTTGCGGCAAAACCACTCGATCAGAGGGCACGTGCCACGTCCCTGCTGGCAAGAGACTTTTTGAGGATGAATCTCAGCGATACACCCGACATGCATTCGCTCTTTATGAGCTGAGGTTAATTTCAAATTTATCACCCCCGACAAAGGGTTACGGGAGGTGGATGTTTTTTTAGTTTTGAATTTTTAAGTGATGCATTTCATGTTAAGAATTCGGGCTTTTATTGGATTTGAGATTTGACCCCTCCGGTTGAAATTTCGTGTCAACACGGCCATCATCGGGGTGACGTTAAAGTCACTAGTATTTTCATAAGAATTTGGGAGGAATTTTGTAATTCAAGTCATGTTGACTCCAGTCCTTTTGAGGAGGAGGATGAAACTTGAATTTAGACCCGCGTAGCATTCTCGAATTGTTAGATTTGGAATTCAGATGTGAAAATCGGAGCACATGCGGGGGTTTATTTTAAAATATTTAAATATGACCCACTTAAGCAAATGATTTTATTTAGAGAAATGCCCAAGATTTCATTTAGGGGCCTACGAACGCCTTCTGTCCGCTTGTACACATGTTGCGGATCCGGTGGCGTGCGTGCTACAAATTTTTATTGGATCCATTCGTGGGTTGTCCATGAGTATTCGAGAGTTATCAACTTAACTTGTAGATAAACTATTGTGTATATCATAAGTCTTTTTATTGCAAGAGTTGGCATTCATCATAACTTGTTGCCTTGGATGTGTATATAATGCATTGCACACATCATATCTATCTTAAGAGACTCATAAAAGTACTTGATTGTATGTATATTAGAAGTCCTAATACAATCAACAAGGAATAGCCCACTTAAGCTTGACTTCTCCTTCAAAGTCATATCTTGTTAATATTATTGCTTTCATCATTCTTCCAAATCGTATTTAAATTCTCCCATGGTTAGACATACTATCCTTTTGCACACAATAACCCTTTGGATGTTTAAGGTCCATTGCAATAGCTTTCTAAATCATCTCGCATCACACCACATCTGTATGAATATATGATTTCAATCTGACTAAGGGATACATCAAGCCTATATGCTTTTGGTAACTTAATCTTTTGACTCATAATAGTATGTCTAATACGAAGATGAATATAAGGTGCTCGTAGCCAGTAGTATAGAGAACCCTTAGGTAGATGCAACTTAGACTATAACTAAGGATCTTAGTGAGCTTGAACTTGTTTATTGGAGAGCTATTGGAGAGTTGTTGGAGAGAATTTTATTGTTTGGAGAGCTGCCATTTGTTGGAGAGCATTAGTCTGTATTTAGGTTGGATTAGTGGAGAACAATTTATCTCGTGTTTTATTTGATTTTGAATGCATTATTTAATTATGTTAATTAATTAAGTGAAATCAATTTACTCATTCAGTTAAGTTGTTAAATTGACTGTCTTTTTTTTATTAAAGTTTATGATCAAAGTTTTATTCAATTATTTTGTTGGGTTTAATTTGATTATTAATCATTTATATGGGTTAAACAAAAGTTGGATTTTAATTTTAATTTAATTTGTTCAATTTATATTTGTTATTGAAATTATTAAAATATATCAATTTGATCTGCCCATTTTGACTGATTAGAGTTTTTAATGTTTATTAACATTTCAATTTTATTAAAAGCTTAATAAAACTTTTTTTTTTTTAGAAAATTGATTTTATTAATTAAAGATTTACTTTTAAATGAATGAATTGGTTATATTAAGTTAGTTGACATTAGGCCATACTGAATTAATTAGTCCAGAATTTTAACATTTATTTAAGTTGGTCAATTATTTAATTAGATTAATTAGTAGGTTGATTTTGTCAAATTAATTTAAGTTTAGGGATTTTAATTGATTATTAAATTGAAAGTTAAAATCAATATTAATTAACTTAAAGTTTCAAGTTGATTAAAGTTTAATTGAATGTTCTCCAAAATCCACCTAAGTCCATAAATTTTGAGAAAATTTCGGCAGCCTCTCGACTTCCCCTCCCCGGCGCCGGGAGGTAAGGAGGTGGCTCGACTCGACCGGATCAAATCAACGGCGAGGAGATTGAGTCTTCAAGTCTTCAATCCCTCGATTGGATTAGCTCGACGATCGAGGGCTTCGGGGGACCGAATCAACCCCGGGACTTCCTTCAAATCTTCAATTTGTTTTTTGTACGAGGAAGGGCCGGAGGCAGGTCGGGGCCGGACACGGCGGCTGGTTGGTGTGGTCGGAGTCGGCCGGCGGCTAGGTCGAACTTGATTCGGCCGGAGCAGAGATGGTCGACGGTGAATCCAGGCCAGCGGCGGGTCAGGCGGAAGGTCGGTGTGGAGGAGGGCACGCTGGCTTTGTTGACGATGAGTCAAGCCGGAGCGAGAGTCGGGCCGGTGGCGAAGGCGGCAGGCCAGTGAGTTTGGTGTGGTCGGAGTTGTCGGAGCAGGCTCGTAGGAGATCGTCAACCGGTTTCGTCCGAGAGGTAAGTTTCCAAAATCTTTTCTTGCTCTCCTTCTATTTTCTGTGCGTGTCTTTTTTTTTCGGTTCTGAGCGCGTGAGAGCGGAAATGGGGAGAGTTTCCTTGTTTTGTGTCGTGAGAGGGAAACGGTTGCCGTGAGATCGTGGGTGAGGTCGTGGGTTGAGTCGTGGGTTGGGGCCGACTGTTTTGCTGAAGTTATAGTCAACAAAATACCCACCCCAGGTCTACAAGGTACCATTGGACGAAGCAACCCATGACTGCTAACAAGGATCCTTCTGTCAGGTTGGGTCGACTACCTCCTCTGACTAAGTAGACCAGGGACCACGATGGCCCGGGATGACGGAACCATAAGATCTTGATCGGGTCTATCATCCATTCCTCCACCATCTGCTTTAAGTGTAAGATAGTGAAATCTTCAAATTTAAATATTAAATTTTCCAACCAAAACTCATGTTGCTACTATATGCCAGATGCGTACTTCTACGTATTTGATTGACGACTAGCCTTAATCGAAAGGTCTCTCTCGTTATCGAGATGGTAATTAACTATAGGGGCTTGCGCCTATAGGAAACCAGAACTCAGATCATAGAGTCCTCGCAAAATGAGGGCGAAATATCTGGGTAGTGTTTTATCTACAAACTCATCTGCCTTCCAAAATTTACCCCGGAACCTAATACGTTAAAACTGCCCCCGAACAAAGAAAACAAAACAGGTGGAGGCCGGGGCCGAATTTTCGGAGCCCATAGTTACTTTTAAAAATAGTAAGAAAGCCTTCTCAAATGAAGCCTCAATGATATAACACAAACGTGGTAACCTTGTAACAAGTACAATCTTGCATAAGACAAATAAAATTGTATTTCCAAAATTGTATTTCCCAGGACTACCAGAGAATCTTATCATGATATAGGCACAATTTGATGTAAAATATGAATTATTACGCATAACATGACCACAAAACAAGTTTTGAAGGCCAGCAAACAAAATCAAACTAACAAAGCAGTGTAAAGTTGAAGGATCAATGCAGCTAACGGTAAGCCTATGGGCTCAACGCCAAAAACTAACCTAAATAACATATATCAGCAAAAATGTATTACTAAACCAAAAGAAACATGTGTATTGACCATTGGAGAAAATAATCAAGCTTGAATCTCATTGTAGAAGTCAATGAAGAGATACCAAAGCCATCCATTATATAAACATCAGCACATATTATAAAGCCATTGAAGTGATACCAAATTCATTTATGATATAAACATCAGTACATTCAATACAAGCATAAGACAACACAACTCACCTGCTAGTAGCCATCAGAACTTTGAGGTTTCCTCATGCATCAAAACCATCAAGCTGATTAACAATTTCAAGCATTGTTCGCTGTACTTGATTGTCACCTCCAACACCATCATCAAAACGAGCACCACCTATAGCTGACACTACAACAAATATGAATAACAAATTTGATAAAAAACGAAAGGCAAATCATGAGCATCCTAGGTGATCATGGTTGAAGAAATTAAGTATATTGCACTACACAAATGTTTATAGCGATAACTTTGATACTAATTTAGGCTTCATTGACATAGCTCTCATGATGCTAAAGTATTTATGTTTCGCATGAAACCTCGTAATTTCACATAAACCAATAAGTTGCTCTATAAATTAGTCTATATATTATGAAGTCATAGAGAATGTACACGTGCAATATGGTGATCGTCTAAGCACATTTCACATCTAGACTGAAACTATTTTTTGAGTAGTTAAGCAGGAGAAATTGGAAACAAATGAAGCCTTAGTTGAAGTAAACCTTTGTTGGCTTAAATTTAATTACAATTGATATATCATCAAAATATTAGCTTGATTGGCACGAATCTCAATGCAAATATGAGTTGGAGGCTTTAAAAATTAAAATCAAGATCATTTGATTTCCGATTTCAGCAAGCTTATAGTCAAATTGAACATCTCAAGGAGACGAATCCAATGATACCAAATTCGATACAATCCGAGCGCAAATGGATCCAAATCAAATGACCAAAATCTATTTGGAAGGTTCAGAATATTAATTGAATGATCAAATGATATCCAAATGTGACATGCTTATAGTCGGATTGAACGGCTCAATGAGACGAATCGAATGAGCCCAAGGTTGCCAAATTCTGACATCATTAAGACACTCAAATGCTCGATAATTGGTCCATGATCAAAGAAGTTGATATCCGTTGTCCATTGAAAACACTCCCAATATGTCCTTGATCTTCTCCCTATTTACTAGCCATGTCACTCCCAAAAAACTGTAAATAGACCCCTCATTTTTCACTGAGGGAAAAGGAAAAAATAGAGAGGAAAAGAGAAAAAGAATAAAAGATCACTCTTACATTTTTCAGCCATCTTCACTACCAACAACAACCAGTAACCACCATCATCACCGATGATCGACATCAGAAATCATCATCATTTTTAGAATATTGTCAAGATTGTATTCAATTGTTATTGATTTTTGTATTTTCTTCTTGTTCAACAGTGAAGAAATGAGAAATTTTATATTACTTTTTACATGGTGAATTCTGCGACTAGGTCAGGCTCTGTTGCTTTTCCCTTTCCAGATTTTCCACATAAAAAATTCTCCAGTCCTATCATTTTTCTGCCGAATTTTTGTGTATTGCTAAGACGTGAAATTCAATCTCTATCGACCCAAATTTTCTAGCATGCAACAAGAATGGCGATGAAAATGATCCATTTTAGAGGGAGTGACATTCATAAAAGAACAAAAGGGAAAAACATCCTAAACCAGTTCTGGCATATCAGTATTTAAGTTTCATTAATTGGCAGCAGATAACAGATCTCCCAGAACTAATTAACGTTCACAAAAACCATTCGTTGGAATGGTTTCTTGGACCAGGATAACAAAGCAAGATAATCTTCTGCTTAATCGTTTTCAAGAAATCATAGCATGTGTTCTAAACCATGTGAACTGCCAAAGAGCAGAGCCACAAATTCAACTTGATCATTACTTATCATATGCACTAATATCTTCCACGAACAGAATGGAACGCAATTTTTCAAGCAACGACCTTCTTCATAAGAAATCAATCTTTGTACTTGCGTTCATGTGCATGCACGAAAAATTGATCGAATATAGAATTTCTGCAAGTTATTTCCATGCATAAATGCTAATTGGAAAAGTCATGAAACAAATTCAGACATACTTCTCAAAAAGTATGTATACCAGAGTACTTAGCGATTTGTTTAACATTTATCACATATTTAGCATCTTCAGTATTTGGATTGATTATCAACCTTAAAAACGGCATAAGTAACTGAAAATTTGCTAAGACAAAATGTACAAAGTACAACACTAGGAAATAGTAAATAAGTCCATGCTATTTAGTACATACTAATATTAATATACCTCACGAAAATAGGAAGTAAATCTGCCAAATTTCCAATAAAAGATAATATAATTATCTAACTGAAGTGGCTGCTCCTCCTGCATCATTTGCTTGTCAGAGACTAAATCCCACTGGCGTGGTGCAGCCAGCCCAGTGTCAAGCTCTTTAATTCCTATTTTTTTAGCAAAACAAGCATGTTTTTAAAGATCATAGTAGATTATACCAACATTGTGAAAATAAAAAGTACATGATTGTCAAATTCAAAAAAATTAAAGTAGAGGGTGAAGTCTAAATTAATCAATGAGTTATATTGCATTTAAAATTCACCCAACCAAACACTTGAATTGTTTGGAGCACATGCATTTGGAATGCATTACACTATAAGTGCACCCAACCAAACAGTCCCTTTAAGGAGTAAAAAAACTTCTTGACAGCAATTCACATAAATGTCTTAATACAAGATTCCAAATCAAAATAAAGACACCAGCTTCTATTCAAGCAAGTTTCTGATAGGAAACACACGTGAAAATCTCAAGTAAAATCTATCAATCTTGGAAAAACAGCGAGAAACATCTACCAATTCCGATGAAAAACAAGAAAAAACAGTGATTTTATTGCAATAATCAAATATAACGGAAGGAAAATACCAAGATACAGTTGATCCTCAATTCGATAGGAGGATCTGTCTCTCCCAATCCCTAGATGCCACTAGAGCCCAAGACGATAAACACCAAGAACACAAAACTGCCACAATTATCAAATAACCCTAACTCTAATTTTTTCTTCCTACTTAAAACATACAATTAAACCACACAAGCGAAAAACCTCCACAACCCTAGCATCCCCCTCCTTTCCTAACGGGATTCCCTAGTGGGCCCCACAATTGCTTGGGCGGCAATCCCTAGGGTGCGGACCTGCTTGTTCCGCCTCTTGTAGACCTGAGCCGGCTGGACCGATCCAGCATGGACTGGTCTAACAATACCCCTCTCCCAAAGAATTGCCCTCAAGGTAAAAGGAGGGGAATTGATGCTTCACCCTCTCATAGGGCTCCCATGTGGCGTCGCCCGGTAGACTCTTCCATTTGATCAGAACTTCCTTAGTTCCCTCCTCTCCCTGACGAACCCCCATCAACTCTAATGATTCTAATACCACCTCCAAGTCCTCTGTTAGTGTCACTAGTAACTTAAAACTCGCTGCATGATCCCCAATTGCCCTCCTCAGTCTGGATATATGGAACACGGGATGTATAGTCGTTGTTGATGGTAATTTCACCCAATATGCCACCACTCGAATCCTCTCTAATACCTCATATGACCCAAAGTACCTTGGGGTATGCTTCTCATTCCTCTTGTTGGCGACTGTCTTCTACGTATAAGGTCGGAGCTTTAAGAATACTCTCTCCCCTACCTTAGATGGTTTGGTAATATAAAACAGAGGCCTTCCGATGACCCAATTAGGAGAGTGGATGCATTAGATTTGGCTTATGTTAAGAAAGGTAGAGGTAGACCTAAAAAGGCTTGGTTAGAAACTACTAGAAATGACCTTTCTTTATTAGATTTAAATGAGAATTTGACCCTTAACAAGACACAATGGAGAAAAAGGATTCAGCCAACCCCACGTAGTGGGATAACGGTTTGTTGTTGTTGTATAATATGGGTCTAAGTAGTATTCCTTGTAAAAAAAAGATAGACTCAAGTAATAGTCAAGTATATGGGAAACAATAGGACATGTCATAAATGAAGATCTATTGACAACTTATTAAGTGATGAGAAAGAGAATTCTAGAGTGCTGGGAAAATTGAGGATGCTAAAAGCCAAGGGCACCGATGATGTTGTAAGCTTAAGATTTTGAAGGGGTAAGGGGAAGTTGCCTTGCTTATTATACCATGAAATGCTAAGTAGTGAGTTGAACAAGAAAGGGAAACTAACATATCTCAAATTTCATGCATAAGATGTGTCGAGCGATAGAGCGATTTGGACAAATATCTTCTCATTTTGAATAAGAAATAAAAAATATTAAGAGGCGATAGGTGGTATGGAGAGGCTCAAATATCCAAGTGCAGAGTTTAAGGAATGATATAAGAGAGATGGTGATATTATTAATTGGCTGTCGGAATTCACACAAGAAGTTCTAAGAACATCAATTTAGTACGATAGGATTCTTCCACCCACTGGAAGGACCAAATCATTGGGTCAAGAGATGAACTGCTGGGTCAAAGTTGTCATGGTTTGAGTAGATAAAATGTTGTATGATCAAATGACTTAACAAAGGGTTGACATACAATAAAATATGGTACGTACATGCTGATGAGCTATCATAATACAAATATATAGTGAAAGTGCTGACCAATCATAAGTTTTTTTGATAGGTTATGGGAACGTCAATATGTTAGGAGTGACAATGAGATGGTGTGTTGATGATGTTGCCTTGTGCCCACAATTTGAGTATGAGTTGATAGGCCACTAAGTGGCCAGTAGGGAAAAACAATCACGAACAATTTGGTTATGCTACAAAGACTTAATTGTTGATTGAATTTAGGGTCATGGATGGCCGAGGAGGGATATACTCCTACAAAAATAGTGGGCTTATATTTTAGAATAGTAAATAAGCATGGATCATCTTAGTAACTTAGAATGGATCAAACATACGTAAAAATGAGGTCAACATAGCTGAGCTACATCATTGATCTAATAAACTTTAGATGCATAATGAGTACATCAAATGTTTAGTTCAAGACATCTAAAAGGCCAAGTTTGAATATCAAATCCTAGTTTAACAATCTTAAGGGACAAACCATCAAGTTGATTTTGCTCACAAAACTATGAGTTGAGTTACCTTATTCATTAACTCTAGAAGCAGCGTAAATACATTAAATATCAAGTTCAACAAGTCCGTGGACCTAGCTCGAATACCAAATTCTAGTTCAACAAGTTTAGCAGATGGGAAAAATCTCCTATATCATAAAATTACGAGCTTGAACTTGAAGTTTAAATTCAACAAAATTATGTCTCAAATTAGTGAAAAACTCGTAAGTCACAAATCCAAAGGTTGAGCTACTTTGTAGATTCAACAAGCTTGAGAAGTTGAATTAGCATTTTAAATGGCTTGCGAATCTAAAAAATTGAATTTGAATATCAAAATCTCAATCAACAAGTTTTAAGGGTTGAACTAACAAGTTTCTTTAGCTTACAATAATGAAGTTCAAGTCATTTTTCTAATTAAATATGCTATAATAGTAAAGTTTGAACATAAATCTCAAACTTAGATTCATTATACAGATAGCCAAACATAACCTAATTCATTGAATTTATTTTGCAACTTTAATTATAAGAATCATAAAAACGTTAGCTCAAAATTTTAATAAAATTAGTGTTACAAAGATATCAATTACACTAAGGAACTAAAAAATAAAACTGAAATAGCTCAATAAAATAGCATAAAAAATTATAATGAGAGCTATAAAACTTCCAAATGTTCTTTAAATGAGCAACTCCAAAACGTTTGAAAGAAATATACTATTAGAGGGTAGAGCATAAGTTCTCAAAATGAATAAATTGCCTTAAATATAGTTGATATCAATTATTATGGAGCAACCATAAGTAGTAATAGAGCAGGCATGTGAAAACCCTTACTTTTATTTAAGAAATTTTTTGATCTAGAACAACCAATAATTATTTCAGGAGTCATTATAAGTCTAAATCACAAATCATCTTTGTCGTAGCATAGATATTATTGTGTTTTAGCTTCCATAATTTTTTCATAATTTTTGGGCACAGATGAATTTCTTAAGAAATTGACACATGTCGGTACAAGTGAGGTTTTTTGGGACCATCATGTGTCCGTTTTATAAATCGATTTCACCAAAATGTTCCATACATGATTAGCTAATTTATGAATATTTTGTAGTTTTGGATTCCAGAATTTAAAGATAAAAAAATTCAGACAAAATTAATATTTTTAAATTAAATAATTAGAATAACCTAATATTTTATTAAAAAAAAACATATCTTAAATCACTTAGTTTAGAATTTGATAAAAAAGGAAAATAATGATTAAGATTTTATTGTGAATTTTAAATATTTAGGTGATAATTAAAAAAAAGGGTTTTACATACATAGCAATCTATATCATTATATTTAGATATCTAATATGTAAAACTTTAATATTACATACATACAACCACCTATATTTTATTTTTATATCAAATATGTGTTATAGAAAAAAAATATATGAGTGATAAGAATGAAATATGAATGTTATATTTGATATTAAAATAATACAAAAGAATATGCATGAAATATTAAAGGGATTTTTACATACATAACACTTCAAACTATTATAAATACATATTCAACATCTAAACTTTTGTATTTACTAATATACCACCTAAAACATCCCTTTTCATTTATTCTAACACTCTGTTACTGCCGCTTCTTCCCTCGCCAGCGATTTCCATGACGGCGATGGCTTCAGCGGTGGAATTGCTCAACCAATTTCTCGATCTGCCGCTTCTTTCCTCGTCAGCGATTGCCATGACGACGATGGCTCCAGCGGTGCGGCAGTTCTTGATGTCGCTAAAGCCATTGGCTTCGGAGATAGGAGCTTTGAGGCAGTTCTTGATGTCGCCTACAACAACTTTACAGGCAGTTTGCCGGAGCTTTCAACGATCGAAGCCAATAGCTCCAGCGGTGGTTCATTTAATGTATCGCATAATCTCTTGTATGGTTCTATTTTTTCTGGTTTTGCAATCCTGCTTTCTACTTTAATTATGCAACGAGCGTAACTTTCGGATGTGATCAGAGGGAGATGATTCCACATGCTGCTCCACTGCCCCAAAAGGAGGCAACGAACCCATCTCCGGGGAGTTTTGGAAAATGGGAGTCATGTGGTCATGGAGTGAGCGGGAGCAAGCAGTCAATGTGCATGCGTGATCCAATGAACCCATCTCGGGCAGAAAGATCCCAACATCAATAGATTCAGGAAGGAGCCGTACTTGGGTCTAAATGAGATTGGACATCTTCTTGAACACCGACGACGGAGCTCCAGAGGGTGATGGTAAGTTTAGGAGGCGGCGGTGGAGAATACCCAATCGTCTTCGCGACGGTGAGGGACAAGGCCTTCTGCGCACTTCGCATTTGACAAGGAAAAGAATTATAAAGCTTCAACTGCTCGATGGTTTCCTTCGCGCGAACAAAAGGAAGACGATGCGAGGCGGGATTTCTGACGGTGCTTAAACGGAGTAGTAAAATTGGGGAAAAAGAGGGTTTTAGATGGTATATTAGTAAATATAATAGTTTGAGTGTTGAATATATATTTTAAGTAGTTTTAAGTGTTATATATGTAAAAATTCCAATATTAAAATTTTAAATATTAAATATATAAAAAAGATGATATAGAATAGTATTTATGTAAATCCCCCGATATTAATTTTACAAATAACTAAAAATTGAGCGATATACGTCCAACTCTCCGATATATATATAGGTTGCCGCTCCTTTTTCCTTCGGGGAGGGAGAGCGAATGAGCCTCTTTCGAAAAGGACTTGCCGTGCTCATGAGAATTCCAATGAAAGCCGCAGCTACCAGTGGCCAGCAGCTCGCAACCACCCCTCCATTTCCCCCGACAAATGTGAGCTATTTATTCCCTTCTCCCTGATTTTAGGTATCCAGCTTCTTGTGTCCTCACCGGATTCGCTTCTCCCGACTGATCACAGGATGCCTCCTCGTCGGCCAACTTCTTTGAGAGCTATTCCTCGCGCAAGGTTGCATTGGCTGATGTCAAGGAGTGGATGCAAGCCTCTATCGCAATTCCATCTGATAAGATCGAGTTCGTGGACGCCAACCTTGAAGAATTTTCCAAGGTTTATCGTCTATTTATGAGAAACAAAAGGATAAACGGCTTGATCTATTTACTGAAGTATGGTTTTAAATGTAGGGTTACTTGAGCTTGCCGCAGGAAGGTCGACGGGAGCTGCTTCTTGTTCTGGCGAGAGACTACGATGTGAACCGGGCGAGAGTTCGTGAGCTGATGGCGCAGTATCTGAACTTAGGGTTTCCTCAGGAACCCGAGAGCAGTTGCGTTTTTTTTCTTTCTCCTTTTTTTCTCCGGCGTTATTTCCTCGTGAATACCAGAAGAATTATAAGTGAAATATTTTGAGCTTGTGCAGTTACTGAGGACGAACAATCACGAGGTCGCGTCCGAGATGAGGCATTTTTGGCTTCCTGTTATAGGACGGAGCGGAACCTTCGCATTGCTCTTAAGCCGATGTATGATATTTTCTTTGAGAGGCTGAATGCATATCCCGGTGGGTTAAAGATACTGGCTGTTCTTCGTGCTGATCTGCTATTAGTGATTGAGTAAGCTTTCTCATGTTGTGCTTGACTTAGAGGAGAATCTATCGATTGGATGCTTTCATATGAAATTGGCATTGCATCTAAATCAGAGAATCTTATTTTTATTTTTATTTAACCGAAGGATGTATCTTTTTTTTTTTTTTTCATCTAACCGAAGGATATATGACTTTATACAATGGAAGTTTGCTCAGGTTTGGTATGCCATAACCATCAGTAGTCTTATCCCAGCAATATAAGTATGTCGTGGAACAGTATTTTGGTTGACTCCATAATGACTGAAAGGTCACGGTTTCAAATCAGTCTTTCTTTTATATCGGGTAATGTAGCTTAAACTTTTCCAAACCTTGCATCAATGGGAGTTTCATTGTACCATGCACGCCCTTTCTTTTTTTCCGAATCAGAGAATTACCTGGGAATTGCTTGTGAGTAGGCCAATCCTATGGCTTGGTAATTTAGATGGTTATTCTTGACAAGGAATGCACCCTTTTTGAAAGGTTTTATAGGGTATTATGTAAATGTGTTTCCTGATTGCTTATGCATATTTTCTTACGATGTAAGTACTTTTATTCAGGAAAGAAAAGCTGCCATCATTGCGAGCTTTAGACTTATATTTGAAAGAAAAACTCATAACTTGGCTGAGCCCCGCAGCTTTGCACCTTCATCAGATTACATGGGATGATCCTGCATCCTTATTAGAGAAAATTGTAGCATATGAGGTTGGGTCATCACTGAATAATTTGTTTAAGCTTTTGACAATCAGCTCTTTCCAATTATAAACTTGGTCAAATTGATTCCATGCATAGGCTGTGCATCCCATTAGAAGTCTGCAAGATTTGAGAAGACGGTTGAGTACTGGTCGCCGTTGCTTTGGATACTTTCATTCAGCAATACCAGGTTAGCTGATGACCCAAGTTGATAAGCATGCTAATTGATCACCTGTGTATAGAGAATAAAAGCATGCTGTTCTCTTCTGTCCATATCTCTGTAGTATAAACATATCAATTTCTTTTATGTAATTTTTCACTTACTTTTTAGTATACGCCAGATTGTGAGAAGCGCTAACATCCAAACATTGTTCTATTATGATCTACATTGTCTCCTGCTAATGTTGCTGTAACATATGCATATATATATTTTCATTAGGTGAGCCGCTTATTTTTATTGAAGTTGCTCTTTTAAAGGAAGTTGCGAAGGCCATTCAGGTTACTCTAACAATCTCAAATTTGCAATTTTCAAGTGTTAAGCGCCAGTCGTTCAGAATGGTCATTTTTTTATCTTGTTGGTTGACACTAGGAGGTCTTGTGGGATGATCCCCCATTTCTTGAGAATGAAGCAACTTGTGCGTTATTTTACTCTATATCATCAACTCAGGTAAGTAATGATTTAGCTGGAAGATGATCTGTATACTAATTATTTATTTATTTTTTCTTTTTGAGAACCACAAATATTAATTTCTAAATGGGATTCTCATCAGTGCCATAAGCTGTTGCCCAGGTGGCAATCACTTATAAAAATTTTAACTATCAAGAACATAATGAGATTTGAGGTTTTTATTGAGGTAATTGATTGGCTTATGATATGTATTATTGAGTTTAGACCAAACATAGAATCAAGTTGTTAAACCTTTATAAGTTTAAATTGTTATGTTATCATAAAGAAATATGTGGACTATTAGCTTGTGTATTTGTGAAAGGTACTTTAATGTACATATAGAAGGTTATCATGCTACTGGATTCCTTGTTGACATGCTTGAGAAGCTTCCTTTTTATTTAAGAATGTGGTTCTAAAGTAATGAAAAGACAAAATAAAAAAGAAAAACTCAAAGTTTAAAAACAGTGCTTATCATGCAAAAAAAAAAAGAAAAAAGAAAAAAAAAGGTGCCTATGTCTAGTAACCAGACTTGCCAAATAAGCAATTATAAGGTCAAGTCAAGTCAGTTATCAAAATAGAGTTCTTAGAATTACTTGTTATTTGTTTGCTAAACAAAAGTTCTTTTTGTATCATGCTCAGCTCCGTTAGCAGCAGTAGTTACTCTATCCCTGTTCTATGTTGTGATCTTTTTTTAGCTGTGATAACGAAATCATGAGCAAAAGCTCAAGAAAAATCCTTTTTTTCCCTTAATTTTCAGAACACATCTAATCCCATGCCCATCTCAATCATGAAACAGATCGTTGAACTTGTTTGAGTTTTTTTGTACGGCGCATCATGAAATTTAAGTAGCTAAATCAAACTGCCATGATTAAGAGTGCCATACATCATTATCATTGAATGGCATTTTTGATATTCAATGATAAGAAATGTCTTGCTCGAGTTTATCAGTTAGAGCTTCACACATTGAGTATGCCCTTTTAATTCTGACCTCAAAATCGTTAAATGTCCCATCTCAGCAATACTATGTTATGAAGAGTCTTGCTGTCTTCTAGCCTTAAAACCAACCATTTTAGTGTTTTGTCCTGTTGTTCTTTAGGAAAGATAAATCTTTGCTCCTAATTTGTTGAACTTTTTAGTTTGCAATAATACAAAATAGGCTAGGCAGTTCTTGTTTTTACTCCTCTTCTTTTTAATCTGTTTTATAAACCGTGAAATTCCATACTATCATCTATTGATTTGAAGTTTTGTATGAAATCAAGAAAGATTTGACACCATAAAAGAGATGGAAAATTGTCATTAGAATAATTTCATCCCAAGTCATATTTATGTCCTTTCCAGTCTTTAAGATTCTTTTGAACTATTGGTTGCAAGAATGGTGCTAAAAGATTTGAAGAAGGCTGGCCAAAGGCTATCAATAAAGAGAGGGGGGGAGAGGGGACTGGTTATCTCAAATTAGTTAAACTGTCAAAAAGAATCATTACATCGATGTTAACATATATGAACAATGCATTTAGATACCCTGCATTGGTTTTTTTAATGTTGTGAGATAAAAAGGGTTCAAACGTCTATCATTTTTGAGTAAAGTCTCGAAGTATTTTCTAAATTGGTAAAAAAAAATTGAAGTTGAGTGAGCTCCAAAGAAGATGCATATAGTTAGTATTAAAGCCCATATGAGGTATCCATTGAGTCCGAAAGAGTGATGGGAGATGTTGAAGTAGTTTGACTCATAAATCTTTTTAATGGAATATTAAAGACTGCCAGGATATCAAAAGATTTCAGAATCATCATTCTTGGTATTAGCATTTATGAACAAAGAAGATGATTATATTTGTGGTTATAGAGGAATTAAACTAAGGACTTGTGAATTGCACAATGAAGTTATGGATGAGGATAATTGTTAGGTCGGTTCAAGAATTGGGCCAGCTGGCCCCACATGGGCCGGCCATTGAAGTGGGGTCCACTATTTAAATTAATCTATTTTGAGGAAGGAGATTTGACTTAATTTATTTAATCTATTTTGGGAAAGGAGGTTTGAATTAATTTATTTGAATTAATCTATTTTGGGAAAGGAGGTGGGCGGCTAAGGAGGTGGGCGACTAAGGCTATAAATAGGCATATGGAGGGAGGGTTAGGGCATGTTTAAGTATTGTGTTCTCTTGGAGTTTCTTGGGTTTTTTGGGCTCTAGACCTTAGTATCTAGAAATTGGGAGAGAACGATCCTCCTCTCGAATAGAGGATCAATTGTATATTTTCTTATATTTGATTTGCTTTGAGTTATCTAATAAAGTCTACTATTTTTTTTGGGTTGTTTCATTGTCGTTCTTGTGTTTTTTCGCTATTTTTACCAATTTCTTGTTAGGGTTGCTTGCGAACTCAAGTAGATCCGATAGGATTATGTTGACTAAGGAAAAAAAGAGGGAAATGATCGATCAGATGCATTGTCCGGTCCCACGCACAGTTATTCTCAAACAAAGCATTGCTTCGCACGATAACTGCCTACCGACAATCCAAAATGATAAAAAGGAGGAAACGGAGAAAGAAAAAAAAAACTGACGCGATCGCTCATTCGGCTCCGACGTTGCTGTTCGACCTTATTGCTTCATAGGAGGTGTCTAGGGTTTGCTTTTTCATCTTCCCTGTTCGTCGTTGTTGTTCGGCTTTGTTGCTTCGCGGGCGGTGTAGAGATTGCACGCATCGCTTCTCCGGTTCCCTCATTGCTATCCGACGACGTTGCTTCGCAGGAGGTGGGGATCGGACGCGTTGCATCTTCGGCTCCTTCCTGCTGTTCAACTTCGCTCCTCCATAGGAGGTGCAGAGATTGCGCGAGTAGCTTCCTCGGTTCCTTTGCTGTTGTCCGACTTTTGCTTCGCAGGAGGTTTAGAGATCGTGCGAGTTGCTTCTGCAGCTCCTTCTTTGCCGCCCGACTTCGTTGCTTTGCAAGAGGTAGAGATTGCATGAGTCGTTTCTTCGACTCATTTGTTATTGTTCGACAGTGATCCTTGTCCGATCGGACCCAAGTGCCTCAGCAGATCCGAGTCAAACCCTATCCGACTCAAACTCTTTCTCTTTTAAATGCAAATTATAATATATAATATTATATATAAATATATTATGATATATTTATATCATATTATTATTATTTATATAATATTATATTTATAATAATAATAATAAAATAAAAATAAATGAAAATGAAGAAAAAATATATTTTTTAAACAGGTATTGAAGACCTGCGTCGTCGACCTTAGGTCTGGCCAGTAATGCATAATTTGAAGACCCGCGCCGTGATCTTAGATCTGGGCGGATGGTTTGAAATTTGAAGGTGATCTTAGATCCGGGTGGATGGTTTTAATTTGAAGACCTCACGTAGTCGATCTTAAATCCTGGTGGGATGGTTTTAATTCGAAGACCCTACGCCGTCGACCTTAAGTCTGGGTAGGAAGAAATTAGGGCAAGTGCCCTCTCTTACCTCCCGACGCCGGGGAGGGGACGCCGGGAGGCTGCCGAAATTTCCCCAGAAATTTAGAGGGAAATTTAATTTGAATGCTGAATCAACTAAAATGTTAAAATTGACTTTTAAATATTAATTAATTAATTTAGTTAGTTAATGTTTAATTAAAAATTAATTGATTAAGATTAATCAAAGTAATTGATTAATTGAGATTACAAAATTTTCTACATCTAATGCTTGAGATTTGAGAAGTTGACATAAGTTAGAGAAGCGGACATGTTCTCTCTCATTTATTTTCATCATGCTTCTTATCATTTCTCTCAAGTGCCATCTACCATAAATGAGAACATTTCGAACATCATTTCTTTATCCAAAAGACTATCTTGAAGTACATCAAATGTTTCCAAATGAGGCCTATCTTTAAGAGATTTCAACATGGGTATCATTTAGTGGAAGACTTTGAATTATTGTAGCATTTCAAATATTATTATCTTAAATTTGAGTTTGTTGACCTCTGTATAATATCCAAAAGAAACAAAGATAGAATCATTACCCGTGCTCTGTCGCAAATCCTGCCCAAATCCTGTAGAAACAGTCGCCCATCCCTCTGCAACGGCGCCGAATACAGGCCTTGTCATGTACGCGACCCCCGCCCTCCTTGGCGTCGTTAAAAGGAGACCGAATCGAGCCATGGGTCGCTACTTCCCTTCTTGCTGTTCTTCCCAACTCCATCCAAACTTCTCCTCTCCCGCTGAAACCTCTGCCTCCGACCCCAGCTCCCTTGTCGACTGCTTATCCCGACTCCTCCCATCCTGACCGAACCCTATCCCAGCTGAAACCTTCTCAACTCTTGTCCGATCCTTTGCCCGAGAGAGAGAGAGAGAGAGAGAGAGAGAGAGAGAGAGAGAGAGAGAGAGAGAGAGAGGGAGAGATCCTTACTTGAAGCCGCAGACCTCCGACTCCCTCTTGATCCCTCTGCCGTTGCTCCCGATCTCCAAGCCGACGCCCTGTCCAGCTGCAACTCCCGATCTCCCTTGCATGTAGCCGAAGACGCCATCTCCACTCTACCCGACGCTTGCACCCGCTTCTTGCTGCTGTAGTCGACGCCAAGCTTGCGATCCACATAGCCACGACCAACTCTACCCTTCTGCCTATTCCGAACTCAAGCATCCCATCGCCCTCACTTGACCTTACCCGACCCTGCAGTAACCGAACCCACTGAGATCCTCCTTCCCTATAAACTCACCTGCTCCGACCTCTTGCCAGACGCCTCTTTGCCCTATCCTAATAGAGGTAGTGATTAGGATTAGTTATTTATTTACTTATTATTTTCAAAGTATTAATATTAATTGTGATCATTAATATTATGATTATTAATATTACTTATTAATAATATTAATAATATAATATTAATATTATTAATGTTATTATATATATATATATATATATATATAATGAATTTATATGTGTGTATGCGGGGAGAAAAGAAATAAAAGAGAGAGATTTCAAAAAAAAGAAAAAAAAAAGAGAAGCAAAAGATTCCAAAAAAAAGAGAGAAAAAATAGTCAAAAAAGGGAAAAATAAAAAAAAGAAAGAAAGAGAAAAATAGCCAAAAAAATATCTATTCAAAAAAAAAGAGGAAAAAGAAAAATATTTTGCAAACTTTGAGAGCTCATTTCGTTGTTTGTAGCTCGACAAAATGACCACCTATACACGCTTTTCGTAGCGTGGTGGGAGGAAGTTCGTCGCGGTGCTCTCGACGAATCGGGTAATCACTTCGGGAGCTCATTCCGTCGTTCGCGATGCACCGGCAAACCGCCTATACATGCTTTTCGTAGCGTGGTGGGAAGGGAACCCGGTGCGGCGCCTACGACAAAGTGGGTGATCACCTAAAATCTCTTTTTCGGCATTCGCGGCGCACCGGCAAACCGCCTATACACGCTTTTCGTAGCGTGGTGGGATGGAAAGCCGGTGCGGCGCCTATGGCGAGAAGGGGATATTCATAAGTACCCGCTCGCGGGGAAATAACTGTGTTTTTTTAAAACAGGTGCTGTCGAAGACCCATTCACGCTTTTCGTAGCGTGGTGGGGGATTGAAGATTTTATACGGCCGAGTGTCCTCGAAAGAGGGCACCTACCATACACGCTTTTCTTAGCGTGGTGGGAAAGGCCCAGTTTTCCGTAATTTCCCCTAAACGGGGGAGATGCCGGAATGCTGCCGAAATTTCGGGTGAATTCGAAACCATACTTGGACCTGATTTGGATTCAAGTGGACTCAAACGAACAAGAGCTGTATTGAATAGGATCCGAACTTAAGTGAACAACAAAAATTTTGAAATGAACAATGAAATGGACTTAAATGAATTAGAATCCAAATAAGTGACAATGGACAGCAGGGGACATAGAACTTGAGCTGAACTTGTGCATGATTTGAACATTTAAACTCAAATAGAGGTTTGAGCTTGGACAGCAGGGGACCATTTCTGGAACTCAAATGACTTTGAGCTTGACTTGAACATAATGATGGGGACTTGAACTCAAAAAGAAGGCTTTGGCTTGGACTTGATCTGAGCTTGAAAGAACAATGACTCAAATTGTAACTTGGAAACGATCACAAAGAACTCAAACTTGAGAATAACATATAAGAACTCAAATGATTAATAAAGTGAACATGCAATTGAACTTTTAAGGATCGCAGGAGACTTGAATGAGTTTGAACTCAGGACTCGAACTCAAAAGACAATAAGTGACTTATGAGTGTGAACTGAACAGTCATAAGGACTTGAATCATATGCAAGAGAACTTGAACTTGGATTTGAACCAAGTACAAGGGACGTTGAGCTTGAATGTGAACATACACAAGGAGCTTAATAATGCTTAAAACAAGATTATAGCTCGCAAGGTAATATGTTTTGAATTAGATGCAAGTGAACATGTTTGTAATGATGGAAGCATAAAGGATATCATTCATGTGAATGATGATGATTAGTCCACAATATTCATCTCAAACATATGACTGAGTGGCTTAGAATGATTGCAAAATTACAAGGATGCGCAATGAATGCAACAACATCTTCATCATCAACAATAATTCAGCATGCAATGAATGATGTCGATTTCTACAATGACAGATGTGGTAGACTCTTACAGCAGTTTCCGCAATATTAAATGCATCGTACCTGCAAGCAACGTAATGAACATGATGATGCGCTATCCATCATACACGATGAATGTAGTAGGTCTACAAGCAAAGCAAGAGGACAGTGAAAACAACCACTGGATTGTTATGTATACAAAAGAGCACAAGCAAACACATCAAAAGATTGGTGATGCATATGGTGAATCTTTCATTGGTGATGAAAGATAAGAGATCAATGGGAAAACCATAGACCAGCAATGGAGATCAGAAATAATGTGTGGCATGATCTCATACAAGTTGTAAGCTACCCTCAAGGAAAAGTGTTGAACAGTTACAAGCAGAAGCATATGATATGCAGCGAATACAAATACCTATGAGTCATTGTAGAAGATTCGTCGTGCACTCGATATGTCATCTACACGACAAATACAAAAGAGAATTGTGGCAGATATGAACTCCTACGAAAAGCTGTAGAATATCCTGCCCAATGCGTTGTCCACAAGCAAAGTGCAAAGTGACTACATCAAATGCAAATGCATACGAGTTGCTACAGGAAGTTCGTTGTGCATACAATAAATTATATATGAATGAATATAAAAGATCTGCAATACATACAAATCCCCTACGAATACAGATATACGCACTACATGTCATATGTGGGCAGATACAAAACGACTTCAGTAAATGCAGTATCATGAAGTTAATTTTAACCTGTAAATGAATACATCTATCTACAGCAGTAGTGGATATATTATAGGGACCAAAACCACAACAAAATGCATGAGGAATGCAGTGAATGCAAGCTTCTACGAGCTTCTACCAGAAGCAGGAGATTCGTTAGTGCAATATAAATAGTGCACAACAGTCTGCCTGTACAAAGCAGCAAACAACTCAGTTCACGAGCTGCTACACCACGCCACCGGATCTGCAACATCTATGCAAGCAGACAGAAGTCGTACGAGTCCTCAAATGAAGCTCCAGTGCAACGCCATCGGATCTGCAACACTCGTACAAGCAGACAGAAGGCGTCTACAAGCCTCCAAGCAAAATGCTGCATTTAAAATGGCGATTTCCCACATTGCTGATCAGTGTCAAATATCTCAAAAACGTATCCCCGCATATGCACCTTAGTTTGTATACACATAGGTACACATAAGGGGATGTATAATACAACCTGCATGGGCCCTAGCGAGCGTGTTATTGGTACACACGTGATGTCTAGGGATGCTGCGCGGGTCAATAAATTTGAACCCGATCCTCCTATGCAAGCAGATATGAGTAGACAAGGTTCAATAAATAACTATAAAATGCCCCCAAACACCCGCATGGGCCCCGACAAGCATGTTGTTGAAACATATGTGACGTTTAGGGATGCTGCGCGGGTTAATAAGTGAATTCAAGTTCGGGCCCGATCCTTCTATTCAGGTAGATAGGAGTCGACACGGCTCGAATTATTAAACGAATATACGGTCGCAAGGTCAACCGAAATATTTGTTTTATACGTTCATATTAGGCCTTCGAAGCCTATAATCAAGAGAATTCACTTACAAGGGCATAAAGCCTATGAAACCCGATCCTCTGTTAGCAGGTAAACAGAGTTGACAAGGTTCAACCCACAAATATAAACAATCGCAGTTACCCCGATGATGGCCGTGTTGAACGTTAATCTCAATCGGAGGGGTTCACAAATACTTTTAAATACCTTCCAAAAATCCCAAATTTCATAAATTCCAAAACTCCACAAAACTCCACTCAAAATACCCACAAAATCCAAATCTCCAGAAAATCCCAAAATTTCAAATATTTAAAATTGAAATCTAACCATGAAAATACTTAAAGCAAATCCATCCACCATCCGCAACAGTTTGCCGAGGTGGACAAATTGAAAAATACTTCAGCTCACAAAGAGCTAATGCCTGGTCGAGAATATCACTAGGATCCATTCTCAAATAATCTCCTGCCAGCAAGGACGTGGTACGAGTCCTTTAACCGGCAGTTTCGCCGCCAAATGGCACTGCAGGATAAACGGTTATGACTCGGGGCCCTCTGAACCAGGTGGTCGCCGCCAAATGGCACCATTATATTATGGTTATGGCCAGAGCCCGTATGCTCCCCAATGGCATCAAATCCTTGAGATATGAATCAATAGGATATGATCGATAGGGCACAAAGCCCTCTGTTAGCTAAGGTGGATTCAAGTTTGTCCCCTTAGACAAACACTCCCCCCAGGTCTACAAGGTACCCTTGGACGAAGCAACCCATGGCTGCCGACAAGGATCCTTCTGTCAGGTTGGGTCGACTACCTCCTCTGACTAAATAGACCAGGGACCACGATGGCTCGGGACGATGGAACCATGGGATCTTGATCGGGTCTATCATCCATTCCCCCACCATTCGCTTTAAGTGCAAGGTGGTGAAAATTTCTTTTTTAAATATTAAAATCTTCAAATTCCCAAAACCCTATGCCCATGCTGCTACTATATGCCAGATAACGTGTATTTCCTACGTATCTGATTGACGACTAGCCTTAATCGAAAGTTCTCTCTCGTTACCGGAAGGGGTAATTAACTATAGGGGCTTGCGCCTATAGGAAACCCGAACTCAGATCATAAAGTCCTCGCAAAATGAGGGCGAAATCTCTGGGTAGTGTCTTAATCTACAATACTCATCTGCCTTCCAAAATTTACCTCGGAACTTAATCGTTTAAAACTCCCCCCGAAAAAAAAAAGCAAATAGCGGGCGGAGGCCGGGGTCGAATTTTCGGAGCCCACAGAGTTATTTTAAAAAATCGGGAGCATTTAAAAAAGACAAAATTCAAGAGCATTTTAAATAAAAAATTTTAAATAAAAATAATAATTAACTAGAAATTTTGGTTTTTTTAGTTAATTGATTATTTAATTAAATCATAAAAGAAAGTGCAGGAAAATAAATGTTGGCTCTTTCCACTAGTTAGGCCTGTACAAGCTGCTCTCCAAACCCCTCAAACAACAAACTCTTAACAAACTCAACAACAAGCTCTCAAACTCTCTAAATAGAACAGCTCTCAAACTCTCCAACTCACAAGTACTCTGCTCTTTAAATCTTGTACAAAACTCCCCACAACAAATTGAAACTCTTCTGAACAAAGATACGCTACAAGCACTCCAAGATCTCTCTTGTACGAACTCCTGAACTGTTGCAGGTCTCATGTACCTGCAAACAAACAAACAAAAGTCAGTACAATCATAAATAAAATCAAATGCTGAAATAAACTACTGCAGGCAAAATAGAGTGTTGAAAGCGGGTAGAAACAAATAAATGACAGTGCTAAAGTAGAGAACAAGCTACTATAGTAGGAAAAAAAAAAGACTACGAGCACAAAACAACTGAAACACTGACGCTGGTGTCAAAACCCCGAAGTGTCAAAACTATGAAGTGTATAAAAACCAAAACCCTGGGCAGTCTTGTTTATAAGAACTTGGTTGTAAGTCCCACTACCCGGCAGCTTTTATAGAAAAGATGTAAGCCCAACCATAGGGGAAAGTTTTAGGTAAAATTGACCTAACCACTAACCCCCAATTAAATTTCTCGGCAACTTCTAATAGAAGCTGTAAGTCCGATCTCTGAGAAAAATGTTTAGGTAATAACATAACCCTAGACCCCTCACTTGGGCATCCTAGTCTATAGGGCTAGGTTGTAAGACCCATCACTCGGGCCACTTAGCTTATAGAGCTAGGTCGAAAGACCCATCATTAGGCAAACTTCTAAGGAAGCAATAAGACCTACTCAATCAAAATCTCCGGGCTACCCTAGTAGAGGCCGTAAGTCCCAGTAACTGGGCTACTTTCTAATGAAAGCGATAAGTCCCTACCCAAATCCAATCATACGAACATCTCTTGTTGAAAAATCAAGGCAAAAAAAGCCACATGAGAGAATTTCATCTTTAAATAATACTTTGAAAACAGTAATTACAATACTGATCATATGTTGAAAGCATGTGGAATTCCTACCTCTATAAAATAGCAAAAGCATTGGGCATCATAGTCTATAGGATTAGTTGTAAGACCCGCCAATGAGTAACTTCTAAGTGAAGTCGCAAAACTCACATTTTAGAAAAATTACTAAATAAATTGTAATGATCCTAAACCCCAAATAATCCAATTTAAAATATTGGGCATCCTAATCTATAGGATTAGGTTGTAAGACCCGCTATCGGGCAACTTTTAAGTGAAGTCATAAGACTCATTTTTCAGAAAAATTGCTAAAATAAATTGCAATGATCCTAAATCCTAAACAATTAAATTTAAATTCATGGGCATCTTAATTTAAAGGGATTAAGTTGTAAGATCCGCTTTTTAGGCAGTTTCCTAAGGGAAATTATAAGACCTATCGAAACAATTAAAACCTTCGGGCAGTCTTGTTATAGAGCTAGGTTATAAGCCCCATCTTTGGGCAACTCATAAATAGAGTCGTAAGCCCCACTCCAAATTAGACCTACGGGCTACTTTATATGAAAGTTGTAAGTCCCGACCCAAATTCAAAAATATCTGGGCTACTTTCAAGAGAAGTCGTAAGTACCTCCTTAAATTAAAACCTCTATGCAACTTCTAAACGAAGTTATAAACCTCCAAACTAAATCAACTTCTGGGTATTCTAAAAGATGTAAACCCCAAAACCCCAATAAAATTAAAACTTAAATCTAACCATCTCAGTCTACTCGGGATCCCTGAGAGGAGGCAACCCATGGCTGCTAATCAGATTCCCTGGACATTACAGCCAATGATTGTAGTGTTGGTAGAATGAGACTACGATATACCCGGGACGACGGAACCATGGGATCTTGATTGGGTTTACCTCCATTTTCTCCACAATTGAGACTAAACTACCTAAAAATTATTCATCCTTAATCGAGAGTTCTCTCCTACATGTTAAGAGGGGTAATTAACTATGAGTGCTTGCACTCATGGGAAGTAAGAATTCCAGATCTAATTAAACTCTGACACTACCCTCAGGGAAAATCTGGTTAATTCTAATCTGACTTAAGGGAAAGGGAATCTTACAGCTGCAAAGCGGGATTCATGCATTCATGCCATTTTTCTTGAGCCAACAGATTTCTGGCGACTCCACTGGTGATTACTTTTCTTTCCATCTTTGGATGAAAAGAGAATTTTTAGTCTCACTCACCGAACATCTAAAAATAAATATAGACATTTATTCATCACAAATTTGTGTTTTCTTTTCCAACAGAATTCAAGTTGATTCTAATCCCTGCAAGTTCTGTTGATAGGTTGATAATATGATGCCTGTGAAGTCCTTCATGACTGTGAACCTAGGTGAGGGAGCTAGAGTGCAGTTCCCTCAAGCTGTTCTAAACACAGGCTATGCTGGAGCGACCATTCAATTCAGAGCCATTTCCGAAGTCATGCAGTTCCAACAGTTCCTTCCTGAGAATATTATTAGCGTACCTACTGTCAAAGGTGTCGCTAAGAAGCTTATTACTGAAGCTATTGATGAGAAGGCTTCCAAGAGGGCCTCTGTATTTTCAAGGCTCTCTATGGCACCCGCTGTTGCTCCAATAATTCAAAATAAGATTCCTGATCCCAAGCTGCAATCTGTTGGCATGAATACAACCAGTCAGAATATAATCCAGGATGAAGTGCCTGAAGGGTATAACACTGAAATTCCTGATGCAAGTGCTAAGCTTTCCAGGAAAGCCAGAAGGAAGGCCAATGCTCGCTTACGAGCTAATGGCTGCATGCCCAATACACTTTAAGAATCATCGCCGCAGTTAGAGGCAAATATACTCACAAAAAATGGTTTCGAACCATTAAAGTGGGTAAAGAGAAATAATGATAAGGGTCAATTAAAGAAGTCTTTCTGCGAGATCTCACATCAGCAGTCAGAACCGCCAAAGAAGGAAGAATCTGCCTCTTCCAAGATATATAAAATACTGAAGACTGTTAAAGATAGAAATCTGCAGCGAAGATTGAGGAAATCCGTCACTGAAGTTATTTCCTCAAATGCGGTTCATCCTCAGAACAACAAATTTTCAACAAGACCTTATAGAGAGGAGTTTAAATGTCCTCCCTACTATCGAGACTCGAGAAATTTCTATCCTAATATGGGCCGATACCCATATTATGGAAGAAAACAGTTGGGAGAGCCTTCTGATAATCTACATGCAAGAGGCTATAATAGAAGATCGGATAAACGAAGGCCCTGACAATGGTATCATGAATCTGGTTATTCAAAAGTATATTCTGATGTTAGTAGTCATCAGTATGTGACTACGAGAAGACAACAAGTTTGGGTTCCAAAAAGGCCCAAATATCCTGAAGCTCAGAAAGATGATCATGATAAAGAAACCTATAAAGGGCGACTTAAATCTCATGTCCAGAAGTTATTCCCCAATAAGGAGACTTCTGTTGATATGACTATACCAGAGGAAGAAAGGCGTCGTGCCTATAATGAATCCCCCGACTCTCCAGTCATATATTGGAAGCGGTGGTTTAAACTTGGAGAGGACCATGAGTTGGATGAAAATGATAATTACTATGATGATGACGAAGAAGTGGAAGGGTGTATTGGTCCCATGGGCATTGAAGTTGTCCGGATGGTTGATCATATACCTGATCGAGCTAATCAGCGGTATACTCGTAGAAGTGCAGCTTTGAATCTACAAAATGAAGAACTACAAGATGACCAAGAACAAGCAGCGTCTGTGAATAGAATTCCACAACCAGATGGAGTTGAGGAGGAAGAAGCTGAAGAAGTTATAAAGAAGTTACAATTGAAAATGCAATCTATGCAACAAAAGAAAGATCAAGAAATCCATCATTTGAATGCTCGTCTTGATGAGATGAGTAATATGATGAAACAGTTGTTTGGATAACTTGGCATGATGGCTACAACTAGTCAACCACCCATAGTAAATTCTCAAGAGAATGTTCAAACTACTCATGTATTGGTTGCTCCTGATAGAAGATTAGAAGAGGTACAAGTGCCAACTCTGATAGCTTCTAAAGAAGATGAAATGGTCAGTAAATCCCAAATTGAAAACCTCATCAGCCAAAAGGTAAAACAGCTATTGCTTCTGAAGCTGTCGAAGCCTTAATAGGAAAAGGTCGTCCATATCCGACTGAATATGACCAAGAGAAGTATCCAAAGGGGGATATGTAGTGCCAAAGTTTAATTTATTTGATGGTACTGCAAATCCTCGTTAGCATCTGGCACAATTCAAAGCTACTTGTGGAAATACGGGCGGCAATGATGCTCTGTTACTACGCCAATTTGTCAGTAGTTTAACAGGTACAATTTTTGAATGGTATGCTGAATTACCCAACGACTCAGTAAGAACATTCGCCGAATTAGAGACGATGTTCATTAAAAGATTCGCCAGTGCAATGAAGAAGGTGACTATTGCTGACCTCACTCTTAAGAAAAGGAAAAGAGAGGAATTAGTCACCAAGTACATAACCAGGTGGAGAAATCTTAACATGAAATATGAGCAGCAACTTATTGAAAAGCATGCTGTTGAGCTATTGATGGGGAACATAGATGACTATATGGCTCCATATCTAGTAATGACTACAATTAATACTTTTCAGGAGTTATTGGATCATGTAGCCAAATTTGAAAGATTACCCAGACCCAGAAGTGTCAGCTTCAACTATACCAATAATCCATCAGGAAAAGGAAAACAGGTCAAGACCTTTGATCCGAAAAGAAGTGAGGTGAATACTACATTCCCGTCTTCATTAGATAAGAAAGAGAAAGAAGATTCATTGAATCCCCCGAAGATGTTGAAACAAACAAGAGAAAGGCAAATGCCTCCTACTTTGCAGGAGAAAATTAACAAGCCGTATTCCTTCAAAAAGGAATGTACAAGAAAGATTTTTTGGCATGCACTAAAAGTCAGCCTTCAATTGCCAGAATCCCGCCGACCAGAACAGCACAGAGGACAAGAAAGGAAAAGCACCCCAGGAACATGAAGGTGGTTGGGAGACCTTTATCTCGAAGAAAACTAAACAAATGATGAATGTCCTACTGGCCATTGAAGGCATTCGTCGGAAAAGCGCACTAGAATTGGAAGTTGATCCAAGACTCTTTTCTTCAAAGAATTCAGTGGCAGGGGGAGCTAGTTCAAGCAAGAAGAAACCTTTGAAGTATTTCAAAGGCCAAAAAGGAAAGTATAAATCTGGATCAAATTCTCAGAAAGAAAAGAAGAAGAAATTAACAAAGAAGAAAACTATGATTCAAAAATACATTGACTCCATCGATGAATATCAGCAACCTTCAAGGCGTCCTGTCAAGCTAGAGGAATACATGGCTGATTTATTTCTAGACTCGGAATCAGAAAAGGAAGAGAGTATTCCAATTGAGACTTGCCGAGTCATAAATAAACGAGGTGGAAGGGCTGCAAGAGGACGCAATGCACCTCTTGCTATCTATAAAGCTGATGTGGAAATGCCTTCTAAGGAAGTATATCATACACCATCACCCAGATGAAGAATTACATTTCCCTGATGAAGAAAGTGATCATAAGGGTAAGAAGATTCTTAAAGAAAAATGTCCAAAACTCGGGAGCAGCTCAGATTCTGAGGAGGTTGAAGACATGGAAATTTCAAAAAACTCTCAAGCTGAAGCTAGTTCATCTTCAGAGGTGACACAAATTCAGCTGAGAAGTGGAAAACATGTTCCTCCACCACAAAAGAAAATAAGGGATAAGGAGAAAAACATTCAGCTCAATGAGGTCGCTATTCCACAGATTACTTGTGAACTCAAGTATTTCCTATCAATAATGTAATATGTTTTTTGAAAAATCATGTTGATTTTAGAGATTCAACTTGTTTTTGTGCTACAAAGATCCACCATGGAGGTTTTTCTTTTGTGCTTAGGTAATTAATGTAAAAATATAGAGAAAAAATAGATCTTCATATGGCATTTGTTGATTATGAGAAGGCATGTTTTAGGGCCTTGAGAATTTATTTGATGCACGCAAGGAAAAAGGTGTGTTAGAGCAATTTCGAAGTTATTTAAGATATGTTTGAAGTTGTGTTAGGTAGAACTTGCAGCTATGTAGAGTGACCAAAGAGTTTTCGATCAAAGTTGATTACATCAAGGATTAATGCTAAGTCTGTATTTTGTTTATATTTGTTTTAAAGATGCTTAGAAATGATATATTTAAATTAAGTTACCTTGATATATGATATTTGCCTGTTTGGTGATGCCATCGTTTTGAAACATCGGATGATGTAATTGGAAAGTTATAGTCATGGGGAAATTGTGTAGAATTAAATGGCTTAAGATCAGTAGAACAAGGTCAAGTGTATGGTATACAATTTAATTAGATGGATGTTGGTAATGATAAGTCAACATTATTAAAGATCAATTGAATTTTATGTGCTATTACTTTCCTGATTCTATTACATAATATAAATGAATAATAGAGATATAAATGAGCACAAGACTTTCAAGTTAAGACTATGAAGTTAAAATTTGGATAAGTGCCTCAGGAGTATAATCTAATTAGCAAATATCATGGAGACATAAACAACATCACTCCAACTATGTCAGATGTATCTAAATGCTTGGCAAAGAAAAGCATTAATAGTCCAATTGTTTGTAGTAAAATGAGAATGTAAAGATGTTTATGCGCTAAAGCTAGAAATAATGGGCTGAGAATTGATTATATTTGAGAAATGACAAGGCTAGAATCGAACGATGTTAAATTAATGAAAATAGATCTATGTGGTTTGGACATGTATGGCAAATGCTAGAAAATGTACCAATTGATGAGCATATAAAATTAGATTGGAAGAATTTTAAAGGAAAATGGATAGAGTAAACATAATATGGATAAAAGTTGTGCAAAAAGAGTTATGTAAAATAAATTTAACACCTTATGAAACACTCAACATGAATGAATAAAAAATAAGAATTCATAAAAGAAACCCAACATTGTTGGGAGAAGGTTATTAATGATGATTATGGTGCTAATGATGGCTAAGATGTGATGGGAGGCTGTCATTTCAACTTTCCAAGTATCCTATTCAGCTTTTTAGTTGATGAGAAATTTTCTCCCTTTTGACCACAAGGATTACAATCTTGGAAACACACTCTGTGTAATGGTGAAGTAAGGCTTAACTTCGCATAGGAGCCTCAAGCACTAGGTACACCTTTTAAATTATTTATGCTGGTTTTAATGTTTTTTTTCCTAATCATTCTTGTTAAGTGCTTCTTGTGAGTGCGGATCATGTTCATAAACTTTATTTACTAACCTATCTCTGATCTTCTAAATTTTTTGTCAACTAATTTTACTTTTCATGACGAGAACAATCTATATAGTAATGCAAATGCAAGTTAAAAAAAAAGTTTAAACTTCTAGTCTTTGCACCCCTTTGACCATAGAAAATGTTAAGAGCCTTATGACCATTTCTATCTATTAACATGGAGGCATAAACTGACAGATTAGATTATCAAAATAAAATTTTAAAATGTACAAAACAAAATATTGAGGTTAGGTTCTGATTTAAAAAAAAGAAGACAACTAAACATTGTCATTCTTTTTAAAGCAACAAATCATGATATGATGCGATTAAATTGACGTAATTAACATTAGATATTTATCTATGTATAACATTATAACCATTGATTATTATTTGTTTGTTTATGATATTTTTTAATATTAAGTGGCCCAAAGTTTTAGTAATTGTAACAAAAATAAAAAACAAAAAAAATTAATATTGTGGTTTAGTCTAATAACACTGTCGTTGCCAGATCCCAAGTCCTGGATGAGAAAAGTGGAGGGTTGCGTTTGGTAGTCGACAGCCAGCATAAAACTTGTCGAATAATAATGACATAAATCCTTTAAAAAATTGTGTTAATGTTAGGGCGTCCCCTGGAAGCGACGCGGTGTATGGCCTGAATACAGCGACAAGTGTGCAAGGGCCGCTGCACCGCCGCCCGAGTGCAGTGTTAAATAGGCAAGGGTTCCCACATCAAGGACGGATGTGGGCAAAGAAGCTAGTCCATGAAACTAAAATTAGGATAGGAACTTAGAATATAGGTTCTCTTACAGGAAAATTAATGGAATTAATAGATATTATGATTCATAGGAAGATAAATATTCTGTGCATTCAGGAAACTAAATGGATTGGAGAGAAGGCTAAGGAGATTGATAGTTTAGGATTTAAACTTTGGTATTCGGGTAGGAGTCGTACTAGAAATGGTGTAGGCGTGATTTTAGATAAGAGTTTGAAGGATAATGTTATAAATATTAATAGAATTGGAGATAGAATTATAGCTTTAAAGATTGTTGTTGATGCTAAGATTGTTAACATTATAAGTGCTTATGCTCCTCAAGTGGGTTTGGATATGGATTCAAAATTAAAATTTTGGAATGACGTAGAAGAATTAATACAAAAGATATCTCTTGAAGAAAGAGTTTTTATTGGAGGAGATTTAAATGGACATGTTGGTAGAGAGGTAGATGATTTTAAAAGCATTCATGGTGGCTATGGATTTGGAACGATAAATGAAGGTGGTAAGTTCATATTAGATTTTTATTTAGCTTATGATTTTTTAATTGCTAATACCTTATTTAAGAAAAGGAATGAACATCTCATTACTTATAAAAATGAATTTAGCACAACTCAGATTGATTATTTTCTTATAAGAAAAGTAGATCGTTTAGATTGCAAAGATTGTAAAGTTATTCCGAGCGAAAATTTATGTACCCAACATCGTTTATTAGTTTTGGACTTGAAGATAATGTGACAGAAAATAAAAAATAAAGTAAAACGATATTCTAGGATTAGATGGGGGTATTTAAAGAATATTAATAAAAATATTTTTGAGAGTAAGATTTTAGATCTTAAGATTTTGTCTGTGCATGAGGTTGCTAATGTTATGTGGAAAAAAGTGGCTAGCGATATTAAGAATATTGCAAAAGATGTGCTTGAAGTTTCAAAGGGAAAAACTCCTAATAGTAAAAATAGTTGGTGGTGGAATCTAAATGTGCAAGAAAAGATTAAAAATAAGAAGATTTGTTATAAAAATTAGTTTAATTGTAAAAATTCTGATAATTGGAAAATATATAAAGAGACACGTAAGGAATCTAAGAAAGTAATATGCGATGCAAAGAGTTTAGCTTTTAGTGATTTATATAATAGATTAGATACTAAGGAGGGAGAAAGATATATGTATAAGTTAGCCAAACAAAGAGATAGTAGTAAGGATTTAGTTCAAGTGAAGTGTATTAAGGATGAAGATCAAAAAGTACTTTTTTTAGAAGATGATATTCAAGAAAGGTGGATGAGATATTTTGCTAAACTTTTTAATGAAGAATGTGAAAATAAAATTTTACTGTAGTGACCTTAGCACCCTAAATAAAAATAAAGATTTTTATTTTTATCGGCGTATTAGTAAAACTGAAGTTAGAGAGGCTTTAAAGAAAATGAAGGGTGGAAAAGCTGTTGGACCTGATGATATTCCAATAGAGGTGTGAAAATGCTTAGGAGAAGAAGGAATTTCTTGGCTTACTAAACTTTTTAATACTGTTTTGAAGACTAAAAATATGCCAGATGAGTGGAGAATGAGCATGTTAATCCCTATTTTTAAGAATAAAGGTGATGCACAAGATTGTGCGAATTATAGAGGAATTAAGTTAATGTGTCATACTTTAAAACTATGGGAACGAGTTATGGAGCATAGGTTGCGGCGTGATACTAATGTTTCTCAAAATCAATTTGGATTCATGCCGGGTAGGTCTACTATGGAAGCCATACATTTATTAAGAGGTTTGATGGAGAAATATAGAGAGAATAAGGAGGATTTACATATGATATTTATTGATTTAGAAAAAGCATATGATAAAGTTCCAAGAGAAGTGCTATGGAGAATTCTTGAAAAGAAAGGAGTTAATAATGCTTATATTCAAATCATTAAAGATATGTATGCAGGAGCTATTACTTGTGTTCAAACACAAGGTGGTTTGACCAAGTATTTCCCTATTTCGGTTGGATTACATGAAGGATCAGCCTTAAGCCCGTATCTTTTTGCTTTAGTCATGGATGTTCTCACTAGACATTTGCAAGAGGATGTACCTTGGTGTATGCTTTTTGCTGATGATATTCTTCTTGTTGATAAGACTAGAGAGGGAGTTGAAGGTAAACTAGAATTGTGGAGGTCAACCTTAGAGTCTAAAGGTTTCCGCTTGAGTAGATCTAAAATAGAATATGTGGAGTGTAATTTTAGTAATAATAGACCTAGTGAGGGGATTGTGACTTTGGGCGATCAAGTCATTAATAAGAGTACACGTTTTAGATATCTTGGATCTATTATTCAGAGTGTGGTGAAATAGATGGGGATATTATCAACAGAATCCAAGTTGGATGGTTAAAATGGAGGAATGCATCGGGCTTATTGTGTGATAGAAAAGTACCCCTCAAACTTAAGGGAAAATTCTATAAGATGGTGGTGAGACCTGCAATGCTTTATGGTGCCGAATGTTGGCCATTAAAAGAGAAGCATAATTCTAAGTTAAGTGTTGCAGAGATGAGGATGCTCAGGTGGATGAGTGGCTTTACCCTTAGAGATAGGATACGAAATGAGCATATTCTTGAAAAGGTTGGAGTAGCTCCAGTGGAAGATAAGATTAGAGACAGTCGCCTTAGATGGTTTGGTCACATAAAACGGCGGCCTCCCGATGACCCGGTTAGGAAAGTAGAGGTCTTAGATTTGACTTATATTAAGAAAGGTAGAGGTAGACCTAAAAAGACTTGGTTAGAAAATATTAGAAATGATCTTTCTTTATTAGATTTAAACGAGAATTTGACTTTTAACAGGACACAATGGAGAAAAATGATTCATGTAGCCGACCCCACGTAGTGGGATAAAGGCTTGATGTTGTTGTTGTTGTGGTTTAGTCTAATAATAATAACATATACATTACTAACAGTTTTATTACAATAATTTGACATGTTATATGATATAAATATTCATATGCATGCTGTTTTTTGTTGTTTAACTTTTAATTATTTAAATGACAGGGGATAATTCCTATCACTAGAATTTATAGTACGCATTGGATGAGCTTTCATATTCCTAAATTAGAAAAAACCTTTAATAGTGATGAGGACATCTACCAGAGATTCAGACATGTGTACCATTGGAGGAATCGTATGTCGATGGCTATGATTCAGAGTCTGTACTTTTGATGTATTTTCTATTTTATGTATTAGGTTGTATTTGAGTTTTCCCATTTTATCCCTATGGGGAAGTGAGTCTATGTTGTAGCCCAAGGGCACTTTAGTCTTTTCTGTTTTCTTTTATGTGGGCCTATTTATAGGAGGCCTCTTGCATTATATGGGATGATGATTATTGAGTAAAATTTTAGATTTTCTTTGTCTCAAGTTGTGAGCTCTTGAGTGGATAGAATCCTAGGAGAGGGACATGCAATACCCGACAGCCGCCGGTGGAATCCGAGCTCTCAATTAGTCTTTGATTTATCTACTTCGTATTCCATCCCCTCCATTGACCTCATGTCGGCCCATTCCCCTCCCATCTCCACCTCACCCGATGGCCCACAACCCCCTCACCCCGGCCAGACTTCCGGCCCTGCCTTCCACCCGCCCGAACCACTGCCCCCCATTCCACCTGCACTTCTCCCGCCGCCTCTCTGCACAGCCGCCGATCTCCCACCACCCATCCCACCCCTATTTCTTTAATTATCCTCACCATAACCTTCCTAATTATGCCCCAATCCCATTTGGACAGAATTTTGAATTCAAATTCCTAAAGATTGAATTCAAAATACTTCCCCTTTCATGCACCACAAATTAGGAAACTCTTTACACGAATTAAATCAGAGATTTAATTCAGATTTAAATTAATCCCTATTTCCTTAATTATCCTCACCATAACCTTCCTAATTAAGCCCCAATCCCGAATTTCTAAAGATTGATTTCAAAATACTTCCCCTTTCATGCACCATAAATTAGGAAACTCTTTACACGAATTAAATTCGAGATTTAATTCAGATTTAAATTAATCCTTGTTAATTATTGGGCCCCACCACAAACCACTCAAATCAAACCTCTCCCTCTCTCTCTCTCTATGGCCGGCCGCCCCCTTGCCCTTCTTTCCTTGGCAGGAGCTTAATTCAAGGCTCCAAATAAAGCCCCAATTAATCCCCACTTTCCCTCCTAAAGCCTAAGTTTCAAATTTCATAATTTGAAATTACAAAGGCCCAAATTAAATTAATCTGAACTTAATTTCAAATTGCCCCTCCCAACCTAATCCTTGCTATGCCCCACCCGCTCCCTCTCTTACCCGACCCCCCTCGCCCCCTCCCTCTCACGGCTGAACCCCACCACCTCCCTCCAAGCCGCTGCCCCTCCTTGCCACCTCTCAATCTTCATTGCTCCCTACTCAAGGCAAGCATGAATGGCCGATCCGGAGATTGATCACGGATTCGTAGAAGATCCCCACGGACGGACCAACATCCTTCAACCCCCTTTGTGTGACACCCCACAGTACTCCTAATCAGTACCATTGAGTGTAACAATCAAAACATAAACATTTATTCTTTCTTAACATTTAATACAACTTCTCACATATAGAAGTTCAATTAAAACATCCCACCATAATTTGTTTTATACATCAACGGAAGCAACATTCAATTTAAAACCTCAAGGACACACTTACAGAGCCACTAAGAAAAATCCAAACAACTTCAAATAATACAACATGTAAATTTCTTACTAACCTCAAGAGTAGACTTCAACATAGAATAAACATTAATAGAAAATTTTAAAATACTTGCAAACTAGTCTTCTCCAACTTTTTGTTTTCCTTTACCTGTAACAACAGCCAGTAATAAATGCTGGTGAGCTATGAGGCTCGATAAGCTATGCAAATTTAACTAAACAGTATAATACCATAAGAATATTAACTCAAAACATTGAAGTCATAATGATTAAACTTACTTCCACTAGTACAAGTCTCAAAACCTTTATTAACATTAATCTTTACTTTCTTGGAGTTAATTGAATACCAAATTCCATTAGTAAAAGACTTGGCTATCCTTTCATAACATTATTCAATGGAGCCCAGGTAAACCTGGCATTATCGCCATTGAATTTCATTGAGGTCCCTTTTGCCTCCTTGGGGTCCCTTTTGCCCCTCCTGCTATGCAGGTATCTTTTCTCTTGGGGTCCCTTTTGCCCCACCTACAATACAGGTTTATATTTGGGTCCCTTTTGCCCACCTGAGACATATATCATATCATAGGTTAGCCAATCTTTACTTTAATTTGATATTCAAAAATTCATACATTTATAATTCACATTTATTTGCAATGGTTATAATCTTTCCATTATGCATATAACCATACATCTATTAAAGGAAGAATATATATGATAGATACTAAGTTAAATCAATTAAGAAAAGACTGAAGATATCTATCAAATCTTACTTATTCTCATGGTTATGCAATAGTGAACACTTCAATGTGCTCTCATAATTACCAATAAAGTTCTCATATACAATTCATTTATAAATAATTTACAAGATATGAGGAATATTACACAACTTACCTTCTTGAGCAGTCTCTTCCAAACTTCTAACTCGCAACCTTCTCCTTTGATAAACTAATTCAGATTCTCGTCTCTGCATTATAAATCTGATACATCAAGATATAAGAATTATAATACATTTCTATAAACTTTACTGATTTTATATTCTTGAAAAGATAATGAATCACCATCATTACCTTTCTTTCCAAAATTCCTTTTCTCCAACTATATCTCTATTCTTCTTTTAGATTCTTCTTCCAAACCCTTTGAAACCCTATTGTTCCCTGTTTTATAATTTAGATTGCACGCTTATCACATCAATCATATGTAAATTTTAGCAAATCTTGCTACAATTAAGTTTACATACCTAACTGTATCTTATCCACAAGCACTTCTCTTCATAACCAAAAATCTGAATTATATTGCTTCTACCAATTTCTCTTCCAAGTAGTAATGCTGAATTCTTTCCTTCTAGAGCAACAGAACCCTTCACTTCAACATGCTGAATGCTTCATTATTTGCTCCTGTAATGCTGAAGGAAAACTGCCCTAGCCGAAGAAGGAAATCTGCCCTAGCCGCACATCTTCCTTGGCAACAGGTTCAAATTCTTTTTCCTGTACTAGCCGCCCAAGCCACTAGTCTTTCTCGGCTGAATGTGGTTTTCCCCAGTCTCCAGTAATACTCCTTGCGGACTCCTACTGCTCTCCGCCTTCTTTGCGATTTTCCCCAGTGAACTTCAGTAATAGGAGGGGAAGAATAAGGTTTATCTAAATGTGGGCCCCATCAAGCTTCTAACCGCCCTCTTATCATAATACCTTTTCCCAAAAGCTGCCATGACATACATCCATTCAGATTTTTTTATTTTTTTAAACTAACACATTAATATTATAATACTTAATTAAAACCGTACCTGAAATTCTGGTTCTTACACTTTGTTCGATTTCGATTCGGACTTCGACAACTGAGTGGAAGAATACGTGGACCGCATTTTATATCAATTGACCCTCTCAATTGAAGAGCACATCCTTCTGGGCCGTTGGTACGTTGTCAATCATCCACCTACATCTCCTACTTATGCTACCGCTCCAACGACTACTACTCGAGGCTTCTACCTTCTCTTGGTGGCATCACTAAGTGTGTTGATTTTGCTTCTCCGTCGAACCCTACCAACTTGAGAGAGAGTGATTATTGGAGCTCAAGGTGAATACATCGCTTTGTTAAGCCGTGGATTATGTTGAACTAGTCATTTCATTCCTTTATATTTGTTATTATTTTAAAGGATTCTCTAACTTTAGTTTGTGATTGATTGCCTACACATAGTTTCTTCATAAGAACTTCTTTGAACCTACTTGTGTGAAGCGTTAAGATTAACTTTATCATTGCTCAACAATTTTTTATTAATACTCACAAACAATTTCTGGTTTCTCATCAAATAGTATCCTAGAATTAAGAAAGGACTAAAACCAATTTAGATACTCATTGGGAATACAACTGAATGGGCTGCTTAATCCAGATGAAGTTGTCAACGTAGGCAAAATTCTAAACCTTGCAAACTTGGATGAGGTTCGCCCAGGCCTCCAGCAAATATTTTATAAATGGTCAGGTAGGCTGTTTTTTTATTATTATAGTTTCCAGGTAGCGCGGTACCGGGCACTTGCTTAGAAGTTATGGCTCTTACCTTTAGTGATTATTGGTATCCAGATATGAAGCATGAGTTATCGACCTTATAATATCAGATTTTTGTAAAAACCTTGAAATTCTGCTTTGTACAGTAGTTGTATCTTAATGCTGAAACAGAATGGCATGTTTAATTATTGATTGTTTTTTTAACTCTTAACTAAAACAGTTGTTGAACTTGACATGAACTTGGAAACTCTGAGTTGGCACCCCTAGCAAAAGGTTTCAAGAAAGGTCAATCTGGCATGGCCAATGGTCAAAGCTAAACCGGACTGCCAAGCAGTCAACACATAGTATAGGATGAGATGGATGATTTGATGTTTAATAGGTGATTATCTATTTATCCTAAACGAGGATGTGATAATGATCACTTTGGAGAAAGAAAGAAAATTGCATTTTGATTTAAATTTTGAGATGTTGCTGCAATCCCCCACATTCTGGGTTATTTTTGAATGTTTCATAGAATATCTAACATTTGATAAGATCCTAAAGGCAGCCATGATAACCATTATATGAATCTAGCACACCTTCCAACACTCTTATGGTTACTACTTTTGTGTGGTATTCCAGCTATAAATTTGAAAATTTGCTGCATGCGCCATTCTTCCCTATTTTAGAGTTTTCAGCCATCTTTTCTTCAAACATTAGATATGCTCATGTTGTTGGAAAATATGATTTGAGAATGTCTTCCATTTTTGGGTCAACCTCTGTAAATTTTTTGTGAAGTAATTAGCATCTCTTATAATTATCTACTTTTGGGCAGTTTTCTATGGTTGAAACCTGATTCTTACTTGGTAAAGCTTGTATTTTTATTGGCTAAGAGGTTAACTAAGATTTAATAATCTATTGAATTTTAGGTGTACCATTTATACTGCCCTGCCATTGTGATCTAGAGGCATGGTGTAGAATAATGGTAGGAACCACTCTACTAATGCAGTGTTAAGCCAACGTACATCAACTTCTTCCTTTCCCTAGATTTGACTTGTTTGTCGTTCATTAGTTGCATGCACTTGTTATCATTTCTTTTACAATTTTTATATTGGCTATGCTGGTTATAAACATTATCTGTATTTTGTTTAGATGGAGCATATTTCTCGATGTAATACATTTGTATCTTATTTTAAATAATTTGCAATCATTGTGACATTTTTTAATCAAATATCTTATTTTCCCTTTGTGAATATTAGTGAATCTATAGGAAGATAAATGTCCTTTGCATTCAAGAAATTAAATGGGTTGGAGAAAAGGTTAAGGAGATTGATAGTTTAGAATTTAAACTATGATATTCTGGTAAGAGTCGTACTAGAAATGCTGTAAGTGTGATTATAGGTAAGAATTTGAAGGATAATGTTGTAAAAATTAATAGAATTGGAGATAGAATTATAGTTTTAAAGATTATTTTTGATGCTAAGATTATTAATATAATAAGCGCTTATGCTCCTCAAGTAGGCTTAGATGTGTGTTCAAAATTAAAATTTTGAAATGACCTAGAAAAATTAATACAAATGATATCTCTCGAAGAAAAAAGTTTTTGTTGGAGGAGATTTAAATGGACATATTGGTGGAGAGGTAGATAATTTTAAAAGCATTCATGATGGCTATGGCTTTGGAGCGACTAATAAAGGTGATAAGACCATATTAAATTTTTCTTTAGCTTATGATTTTGTAATTGCTAATACTTTATTTAAGAAAAGAGATGAACATCTCATCACTTATTAGAATGAATATATTAAAACTCAGATTGATTATTTTTTTATAAGAAAATAAATAGTTTAGATTGTAAAGATTGTAAAGTTATTCCGAGTGAAAGTTTATGTACTCAACATCGCTTATTAGTTTTAGACTTTAAGATGAAGGGACAGAATATTAAAAGTAAAGTAAATCATTGTTCTAGGATTATATGGGAGCATTTAAAAATGTTAACAAAAATATTTTCGAGAGTAAGATTCTAGATCTTAAGATTTTGTCTGTGCATGGGAAAGTTAATGTTATGTGGGAAAAAGTAACTAGTGATATTAATAATGTTGCAAAAGATGTGCTTAGAGTATCAAAGGAAAAAACTGCTAATAGTAAAAATAGTTGTTGGTGGGATCAAAATGTGCAAGAAAAGTTAAAAAATAAGAAGATTTGTTATAAAAATTGGTTTAATTGTAAAAACTCTGATAATTGAGAAAGATATAAAAAGGCCCGTAAGGAGTCTAAGAAAGCAATTTGTAATGTAAAGATTTTAGCTTTTAATTTATATGATATGTTAGATACTAAGTAGGGCGAAAGATATATGTATAAGTTAGCTAAACAAAGAGATGTGAGTAGCAAGGATTTAGTTCAAGTGAAGTGTATTAAGGATGAAGATCAAAAAGTGCTTTTATTAGAAAAGGATATTCAACAAAGGTGAATGAGATATTTTGCTAAACTTTTTAATGAAGATTATGAGAATGCAATCGACTTTAGTGATCTTAGCACCCTAAATGAAAATAAAGATTTTTATTTTTATCGACATATTTGTAAAACCGAAGTCAAAGAGGCTTTAAAGAAAATGAAGTGTGGAAAAGCTGTTGGACCTGATGATATTCCAATAGAGGTGTGGAAATGCTTAGGAGATGAAGTAATTTCTTGGCTCACTAAACTTTTTAATATTATTTTGAAAACTAAAAAGATGCTTGATGAGTGGAGAATGAGTGTGTTGATTCATATTTTTAAGAATAAAGGTAATGCACAAGATTATGCGAATTATAGAGGAATTAAGTTGATGTGTCATACTTTAAAACTATGGGAGAAAGTTATAGAGCATAGGTTGTGGCGTGACACTAATATTTCTTAAAATCAATTTGGATTCTTGCCAGGTAGGTCTACTATGGAAGCTATATATTTATTGAGAGGTTTGATGGAGAAGTATAGAGAGATTAAGGACGATCTAATATGATTTTTATTGATTTAGAGAAAGCATATGATAAAGTTCCAAGAGAAGTGCTATGGAGAGTCCTACATAAGAAAGGGGTTAATAATGCTTATATTCAAGTCATTAAGGATATGTATGCAAGAGTTGTTACTTGTGTTCAAACACAAGGTGGTTTGACCAAGTATTTTCCTATTTCAGTTGGATTACATTAAGGATTGGCCTTAAGCCCTTATCTTTTTTGCTTTAGTCATGGATGTTCCCACTAGACATTTGCAAGAGGTTATACCTTGGTGTATGCTTTTTGTTGATGATATTCTTCTTATTGATAAGACTAGAGAGGAGGTCAACCTTAGAGTCTAAAGGATTTCGTTTGAGTAGATCTAAAATTGAATATATGGAGTGTAATTTTAGTAATAATAGATCTAGTGGATGGATTGTGACTTTGGGCGATCAAGTCATTAATAAGAGCACACGTTTTAGATATCTTGGGTCTATTGTTCAGAGTGATGGTGAAATAGATGGGGATATTATTAGTAGAATTCAGGTTGGATGGTTGAAGTGGAGGAATGCATCGGGCTTGTAATGTGATAGAATAGTCCCTCTCAAACTTAAGGGAAAATTCTATAAGATGGTAGTGAGGTCTGCAATGCTTTGTGGTGCAAAATGTTGTCCATTAAAAGAGAAGCATAATATTATGTTAAGTGTTGCAGAGATGAGGATGCTCAGGTGGATGTGTGGCTTTACTCTTAAAGACAGGATATGAAATGAGCATATACATGAAAAGGTTGGAGTAGCTCCAGTGGAAGATAAGATTAGAGAGAGTCGCCTTAGATGGTTTGGTCACATAAAACGGCGACCTTTCGATGACCCGGTTAGGAAAGTACATTTATTAGATTTGACTTATTTTAAGAAAGATAGAGGTAGACCTAAAAAGACTTGGTTAGATAATATTAGAAATGACATTTCTTTATTAGATTTTGATGAGAATTTGACCCTTAACAGGACACAATGGAGAAAAATGATTCATGTAGCCGACCCCACATAGTGGCATAAAGGTTTGTTGTTGTTTGTTGTTGAATATTAGTGAATCTAATATCTTTATCCAAATTTTAATGTCACATGGATTAAATGTTTCATATTTTATTGTCTCATTTATTATATTAAATTTAAGTTCATGCCAACAATACTTCCTTTGATATTCTTTGTAACGTTGCAGTTAATTTGTTTGTCATTCGTATCTGTAATTTGTGGTTTTCTACTGACAGCCGGGCTTATCAGGGATCAACCTCGGAAAGTTTCTAATAAAACGTGTGATTGAGCTAGTTAGAAGGGATATGCCAAATATCACGGTGTGTTTGTGCACTTCTTCTTTATTGTCTTAATGATAGCTAATATTTTTATTTTCCAGAATATCATATGCTATTCTCTGCATCTTTGTGTGTCATGATACTTGTGACATTAATGATTAAGAGAGTTGCAATTGGCCAAAAATGTTGCAAAGAAATGTTATGAACATATTAACTGGCTGGATGACACAAGTTGAAACACTATTTCTGGTTAGCACAAAGCTTTGATATTCATAGTTTGACATGATAGTGGGGAGGGAAACTTAAAACATTTTTGAATTTGCTGGTGAAACATGCTTGTTCCTTTTATACTTCGGCTTCTTAAGCCAAGGTTAGAGGTGAGGTTGGGCAGGTCACTCTGGTGACACAAAAGGTAATTTTATATTAAATTTATGTTGGCTCCAAAAATTCACCCCTAAACTTTTTGCTGGGAGAGTTTATGTGGTTCTAGGTCAAACTATTGGAATTAGATTAGGTTGAAGGTAACACACTACCTAGATATTTCATCTTAATTTTACAAGATTTTATGATTTAGTTTTGAATTTCCTATAAACGTAAGTCACTATGGTTAATTAACCCTTTTGATAACAAGAAAAAACTTTATATTAAAGTTAGTTGAATTAAGTAGTTAACATATAATAGCAACAAATTTAATATAGGGACCTAATCAAATGATTTATGTCGGCAACCATGAGTTGTTTAATCCAAAAAAACTTGTAGACTTGGGGTGGATGTTTGTCTAAGAGGGCAAATTCATACTGACTTTAGTTAATTAAGGGCTTTGTACATTATTAAGTGTACCATATGATTCATTACTTAAGGATTTTTTAATTAATGATCTAATTAATGCAATTAATTAAAATAAACTAAAATAAGATAGAAGAACATAAAATGAATGTTTCCACTAATTAGACTCTGTGTAAAACTCACACTAAAATGCAAACTCCTAAAAAAAACTAATAAAAGCATAAAACAGAAAGAATACTCCAAAAATCCTACACTAAACCCCTTCAACTCTCTAATAAGCGGCTCTGCAAGCCCCAGTTCCTAGTAAATCCTGTAGCCGCAAGCTCCAGCTCTTGCAACTGTTAGCCACAACGTACCTGCAAGTAAACAAACAAAGCATTAATGCGATATACTAAAGCGAACTGGTACTGGCAAAACAAAACTAGTGTTGGTAAAACAAGTACTAGTAAAATAAAACTAGTGTTGGTAAAACTGGTACAGGTAAAACAAAACTAATGTGAGTAAAGTAGGTATTAAAACAAACAGAACAAAACTAATACTAGTAAGAACATAGCTGGTACTAAAACAAACATATACTAAAGTAGAATTGGTACTGAAAGTAAAGGAGCGGGTGCTGAACAAACAATGCTACTAAAGTAAAAGACAGGCTACTGAAGGAGGAAAGTTACGAGCACTGCTACAAGTAAAACTACACTAAACTACTGAAGGCTAGGGTAGAAGGCACAAGTGTTGGGTGGTAGGGTGTATAACTACTCTAAAGCCAGCCTAATAGGCAACTATTAGCTAAAATAGGATAAATCTGATGAGGACATTCGATCTTGGAAGGTTTACCAGAGGCGTGACCATCGATCTACGGCTACGATTGCACCGCTTTACTTTTGATTATCATTATATTAGATTTATTATTGATGTATTAGTTTATTATGTTTATGAGTTTTATTGTACCTTTTCCTTTTATGCCCTCACTTGAGGGCATAGTCATGTGTATGCCATAGGGGCAAGTTGGTCTTTTGTACTTTCTTTGTATTGGCTATTTAAAGCTTACTCCTCCTTCTTTGAGGGGCTAATGAATGATATTATAAAAATTTCAGCAACTATGTTTTGAGAGTTTAGAATTCTTGTGAGAAGGAGAAGTCTCTTGGTGAGGGCGGCGTAGTACTCACCAACTGCAGGAAACGTCCGGATTCGTGGTCTTCATCTTCCTCCAATCCTACACCCCCCCCTCTTGGCCGAACCCCACCTCCACGACAACCCAATCGGCCACCCCTCTTCCACATCTAATCGTCAGCCAACCCTCCCAAGAGCCGCCGACCATCATCCCCCTCCCTCTCTCTCGGCCAACCTCCACACCCCACCCCTCCTACCTGGTTACCCCATCTTCCCCACCTCCAAGCCACCAAACTCCAACCCTAACCTAGCCGCTAGCCTCTTTTCGCCTTCCCTCTTTGCCTCCAAAATTCAAATCTCTCTTATTACTTTCCATTTGTTAATCAACTTAAATTAAGAAAGTATTTGATTTCAAGTTCCAAATAATTTTGAATTTGAAATACTTTCCTAATTTAATAGTCTATTTTTGGAAAGTTACTTAAATTAAATTTAATTAAATTTTTAATTGGATTTAATTTAAATTAATTATTCCTATTTTAAGATCCCAATTAAAGCAAGCATTCAAATCCCCACCCTAACCCCCTTACCCATTAATGCCCCCCCCCCTCTTCTCACTTATTCCACACTAACTCCCTTTCCTTTTGAGGATCCAATCAATTTCCCTCCAAATAAGCTTCTTTCCCTTCCCTCCTCAATTTTGAAATTCAAAATTCAAAACCTTAAAATCCCTCCTAAGCCAATCTGAAATAAAATTTTAGATTTTTATTAATAGCCTCCCCTTCCCCCTTAGCCGTTGCCCCTTATCCCCCTCCCACTCTCTTTTCCTTGCTCTCCCTCAAGTAATTCCCCTCCCACTTATTTACTCCTTAAACAAATTTCAGAGTTCCAATTTTCTGAAATTAATTTTAGATTTGTTCCACAAATATCTTCTCTACCACGAGTCACCAAATCCGAAATCTAATGTCCTATTTCCTTCTCTATTATATGGTGGATCCTGAACAAGACCACGGATTTGTTTACAACGAGCAAGGTCACGTCGACATCCTCAAATCACCTTTCTTCGATCTCAATTTGGAGATTGATCAAACTGTGAAAAAATACGTCGAGAGGATCATCTTCACCCTCGTAGAAGCCATCGATGAACAGTGTCCTCCGTACAGTGGCAGATTATTTCTAAACTCTGACGAAGGTGAACTCTTCCTCCAAATTTTATATCTTTCAAGTTGCTGTCAATTGTGGTTGTAATAGATTTATAACAGTTGTGTTAACTTCCTCCGCTAAGCCTAGTAATTTAGAGAGTTGAGTAAGGGATCTCTTTGATAGTGACTAATCTCATTGAATATCCGTCATGTATGCTATGCTTGAATAATTAACTATCTTTTTAATCTTAACTTCTAGTTGTGTGACTTGGCCTAAGCTCATTTCACCCCTCTCATTTTCAATTATTGTTTAAAATCACTACAAGCTTAACACTTAATATTGCTATCATCTAAAAGCATGTAATTTCTTATTTAACACTGCCTAAGCAATTAAGTCCTACATCTAAATCCCAACTAAATTAATGCACATGACCTCCCAAGAGGAGCTACTGACACTCCTAATAGGAGTTATAAACCCTCCCAAGGGGAGCAACATATACTCCCTAAGGGGAGTAATTAAACTCATTGGCTACTTCCAAAGGGAGGCAGTAAGTTCTACAAACCAAACACTGCTTGAGCTACTTCTAAGTGAATCCGTAAGACCCACAACTTGGGCTACTTTTAATAGAAGCTGTAAAATCCGCTATACGGGCTACTTTCAATAAAAGTCGTAAGTCCCAACCCAAATCCAAACATATAGGCTACTTCCAAGATAAGCCGTAAGACCCACTGCTTGGGATACTTCTAATAGAAGCTGTAAGACCCACTATACGGGCTTCTTTCAATGAAAGACGTAAGTCCCGACCCAAATCTAAATATACGGGCAACTCCTAAACTGAGTAGCAAGACCCAATATAAATCTAAACTATAGGCAACTCCTAAACGGGGCCATAAGACCTAATCTAAGTCTAAACTACAGGAACCTCCTAAATGGGGCCGTAAGACCCATTCTAAATCTAAACTACGGGCAACTCCCAAGTGGAGCCGCAAGTCCCTACCTAAATCAAATCAACCTATATCTATTCACTTTAGTTTACGCAGGATCCCTGAGAGGATGCAACCCATGGTTGCTAATCAGATTCCCTGGACACTACAATTAATGGTTGTTAGTGTTGGTAGACTGAAACCTCTGGTATGCTTAGGACGACAGAACCATGGTATCTTGATTTGGTGTACCTCCATCCCCCACAACAAAATATTTAAAACTGTTACACATCTAAAAATTGATTCATTTTTAATCGAGAGTTCTCTTCGATGTTTTAGGAGGGGTAATTAACTATTAGGGTTTGCGCTTATAGTAAGTGAAACCTTAGAACTAAATAAATCCTGATGCCGTTCATCAAGGGAAATTTGGTTAATTTAAATTCCAATCTAACTCAAGAAAAATGGGACCTTAAGTTTGCGAAAGTAGGGTTCGTGCCATAGCGCAACATTCCTTTCATTACGGAAACATAGGAAACCTGAACTCAGATCATAAAGTCCTCGCAAAATAAGGGCGAAATTTCTGGGTAATGTCTTTTATAAAACCCAATCTGCCTTATGAACATTTGCCTCGGAACCTACTCATTAAAACTCTTCTCGATGACCCGAAAAAGAAAGAGGGTCGCGGAGAGGCTGGGACGCGAATTTTTGGAGCCCACAACTTTGATGCTACTTTATAAGTGAAAATACTCATCAATTTATGAATAAAGGACCTCTCTATATAAAATAGAGAAAATCAATACATTAAACCAATAGTCAATGACGTAAATATTCTCAACTGACCATATTTAAAGTAGTTTCATGAATAATATTTCCAATGCCTATAGTAGGCAAATTTTGATTTTCTTTCCATACTGAGTTGGAAAAGATGTGTAACGTAAATGTATGATCATACAATCATTTCAACTTTCGAATTTGGTAGATTTATAATCATTAATGCTATATTATTGTAGCACAAGAAATGCATTTTAAGGAGAAAATGATCAAATTAATCCCTCAGTTTCTTTAGGATATGTTTATTTTGACTCTAGATTTTTTTAATTTTCACACTTAAATACTCTGTGAACTAAATTGGTAAGTTTCTTATATTTTACAATCTTTAGGGGAATTATGATTGACAGCACTCTGGATATTTCTTGTTGTATTTGAGGTTATCTTTGCATTTACGTGTATTCAGGTGGGTTGGAGGTTTGCTCTCAGCTTCTCTTATCCAGAATAATGCCATTCTCAATGCAGGCAGAATTATGGTCTCAACCCCCTTAGTTATCTAGTTTCTGAAACTGATTTCCAGAGAAGATGTTTATATAGCTTTCGATGTAAAAATTCAGTAAAGAAAAGTGAAAGCTCTTCTTGCCAAAGTATTGAAAGTTAGATTGCCAGCATATGTTTTGATCTTGAAAAGTACTAGGGTTATTTACCTTTGGGCTGCCCCTTTAGTCAATGAGTCTTCCCTTTTTCCATTGCATATTTTGGTTCTGTTAAACTTATGATTATGATTCATTCGTCTCATTTATGGTCATAAATTTCTAGCACTTCATAGTTTTTGCATAGGTATTTGCAACACTTAGCCCAATCCCAGGCTACGTGCAATGGCTGCTATCCAAATTGGCATCGCATTTGAAACTTGGTGAAGAAGAGTCAGAGAATGAGACTGACTCCTCAGAAATAAATTTTAGCTCTACTTTAAAAGAACATGTCCTTCTTCCGGAAGAGGAAAGGATGATATGTGAGTCAGGAAAGTATGTTTCTAATGCCCGTACCTTTTTCTCATGTCCTTATTCTTTTTTGTTTGTGCTTCGTTCTTTATTGTACCTCATTGGTTTCATTCTATAGCAGCATTTGATCACTAATTAAAATTATTATTTTTAAGCTGTAGTTTGTGCTTATGTGTTATATCTTGCAGTTTGAACTGTGTTTACATTCTTCAGTTGAGCTATGTGTCATGTTTCACAGAATTGCGTTTTTGTTGACTAAATAAAAATAAAAAAAATATATAAAAATTTGAATAGAGGCCAAAACAATATACCTGCCTCCGAGCTGGCCCCGCTTCACGTGATCTCTCCGAACGACGCAAAGCTTTGCTTCTCTAACTTCCCTCTCGGCATAAAACCACCCCAGTCCATTTGCTGTCATCATTTGAAATCACGCCACTCTTATTCTTCTTGATCGTCTCTCTATGCCGCAAGCAAGAAGACGAAGCCAATCTGCCTACCTAGCCGATCCGATTCCTGCAGGCTCGCTCCAATCTCCAGTCGTCGATCTCCCTCTTCTGATTTCCGCCTCCATCCAAGAAATCGAGCCCACGCTGAACCAAAGCCCTAGCCACCCGACGCCTTAACCTCCGGCTTCCGTCCACCTCTGTGTACAGGATCCTTGCCCGACGCTCAATAGCCCTATCCGACCGGTCATAATACGCGAGCCTCACCCGTGCCCTAGCCCGACGTGTGCTCCCTCTCTTTATATGTTATATATATAATTATATAATGTTTATAATTAAAAGAAATAGAAAGTAGAGAGAGATAATAAAATAAGAAGAGTGAGGATGAGATTTTTAAATAGGTGTTGAAGACCTGCGCCGTTGACCTTAGGTTTGGCCAGGAATGTTTAAATCAAAGATCTGCGCCGTGCTTTTTAATCCGGGCGGATTGTTTTAAATTTGAAGACCCTGGGCCGTCGTATCTTAAATCTTGCCGGAAAGAATTTGAATCGAAGACCTTATGCCGTCGACCTTAGGTTAGGGTGGGAAGAAACTACGGCAAATGCCGTCCCGATTTTTCCAGGTGGAGAGAGGACGCCAGGAGGTTGTCGAAATTGCCTCAGAAATTTAGAGGGCAATTCAATTTGAACATTAATTCATTTAAAATGTTAAAAAAATAATTTTTTAAGTATTAATTAACTAATTAGTTAATTATTATTTTATAGAATTTAATTGATTAAAATTAATCAAAATCATTGATTAATTGAGATTTTTTTATGATCGTTAAAGTTTTCTACATTATCAAATGTAGGAGAGTTGAGAGGTTGTAAACACTTATGCTCTAGGCCTTTTAATGATCTTTAAAATCATCATTACAGTTTAATTTATTCGAATTGTTTCTAAAAGCTTATTACCAAAATTTTCATAAGCTAGAGGAGCGAGCATATTCTTCCATTTAGTTTTATCATGCTTCTCATCATTCTCAAGAATGTCTTCCAACATAAATGAGAACTTTTTGGATATCTTTTTTTGTCCAAATACTATCTTGAATTGCTTCAAACACCTTCAAATAAGGCCTCTAATTAATAAATTCCACATAGGTAACTTTGTGTGGAGGACTTTGAATTATTATGGCATTTCAAATACTATTTCCCTTGAATTATTAGAGGTTTATGGCTATCAAAATATTACATCTTTCTCTGGCTAATGAAATATTTAATTGAAATTGATTGACCAATAAAATTAATTAATCAATTGGTTAATTTTAAATTCAAGAATGTTTAAATACAAGAGTTTTAAAATACGAAAATATTTTAAATAACAATTTTAAATCTGAGTTTTAAAAATACGAGAGCAATTAAATTTTGAGTTAAAATTCGAGAGCATTTTAATTGATCAATTGGAGCAATTTTAAAATAAAAATGCAATATAAAAAAAGAGAAAAGGAGGGGGGAGGGAAAGTCCTACTAATCAACATATACAACAATACTCTTCAAATCAACACAACTCTCAACCCCGTACAGATAACTCTTCTTAATCAACTATTCAAACAAGACTATAATATAACAACTCAACAAATCCAAACCCACAACACACTCTATAATGCTCTAACTCTCCTGTGCGAGCTCCTGCAAATAAATAAATGAAGCTGATTGAAATAATTTAATATCAAAAATAAATGCTAAAGCAGAAAATGCTGCAGTAAACTACTAGTACACTGGTGTAATAAAAGTAAACTACTAGTACATTAGTGCAGGAAAAGTAAACTACTAGTACACTGGTGCAGGAAAAGTAAACTATTAGTACACTTATGCAGGAAAAATAAACTGCTAGCACTGAAAAGAAACAACCAAACAACAAGAATGAAAAACTACTATAGTAAAAAATCACTGGTGTCATAACGATAACTGGTCAAATTAGTAAGCACAACTGCTAGTAAACAATTAATTAAAAATTATTGGTGTCAAATAATTACTGTCCACAAACAAACAAACAAATATTCAAGTTCAAACCATAGGGCTTCTTAGCCTAAAGGATGAAGTTGTAAGACCTGCTTTCTGGCAACTTCCTAAGGGAAGTCATTAGTCCAATCCCAAATCCAAATAAAATTAATGGGCATCTTAAGTCTATAGGACTAGGTCGTAAGACCCGCTATCGGGCAACTTCTTAGTGAAGTCGTAAGTCTCACATTTTAGAAAAATTATTAAATAAATTGCAATGATTCTAAACCCCAAACAATCCAATTCAAACCATAGAGCATCTTAATCTAATGGATTAAGTTATAAGATCCGTTTTTCAGGCAGTTTCTTAAGGAAAGTCATAAGATTGATCCAAACAATTAAATCTCTGGGAGCCTTGCTGTAGAGTCAGGTTGTAAGACCCATCTTTGAGCAACTCATAAATAGAGTAGTAAGTCCCGCATAAATTCAAACTTCTAGGCTACTTCCAAAAGAAGTCGTAAGACCCGCTTAAATTCAAACTTCTGGGTAACTTCTAAATGAAGTCATAAATCCCAAATCAAATTAACTTCTGAGTATTCTAATAGATATAAATCCCAAAACACCCAATAAAATTAAAATTCACATTTAACCATCTCAGTCTACTCGGGATCCGTAAGAGGAGGCAACCCATTGCTGCTAATCATGTTCCCTGGACACTACGGTAAATAATTGTTAGTGTTGGTAGACTGAAACCTATGGTATATCCGGGACGACGGATCCATGGGATCTTGATCGGGTTTATCTCCATTTTTTTCATAATTGAGATTAAAATCACTTAAAATTTATTCATCCTTAATCGAGAGTTCTCTCTTACGTGTTAAGAAGGGTAATTAACATGAGTGCTTGCGCTCATGGAAAGTAAGGACTGTAGATCTAATTAAACCCTAACACTACCCTTAGGAGAAATCTGGTTAACTACAATCTAACTTACGGAAAAATTTTCAGGCTAGCACTTAAAATTGGCCTTCAATTGCCAGAATCCTGTCGACCAAAACAGGTTGACATGATTGATGATTCGAATTACTGTCCGTATTATAGGATCGTAAGTCACCCAATCGAAGATTATTTCATGTTCAAAGATTGAATCAAAAGAAATTATTAGAACGGTGAACTTACACTTTCTGATATTATTCTTATCAATTCCAAGAGGGAGAAAACCAATATTATCTCATCTGTACCTTGCCAAAGCATAGATGATAAGAAATGAAAAGCATCTTAAGAAGATAAAGGTGGTTGGATTCTATTTCCCTTAAGTTAGATTGTAGTTAACCAGATTTCCTCTGAGGGTAGTGTTAGGGTTTAATTAGATCTGGAGTTCTTACTTCTCATGAGCGCAAGTACTCATAGTTAATTATCCCTCTTAACACATAAGCGAGAATTCTCGATTAGGGATGAATAAATTTTAGGTGATTTTAGTCTCAATTATAGAAAAATGGAGGTAACCCGATCAAGATCCCATGGTTCTGTCGTCCTGGATATACCATAAGTTTCAGTTTACCAACAATAACAATCATTGGCCGTAGTATCTAGGGAACATGATTAGCAGCCATGAGTTGCCTCCTCTCACGGATCCCGAGTAGACCGAGATGGTTAGATGTGGATTTTAATTTTATTGGGTATTTTGAGATTTACATCTATTAGAATACTCAGAAGTTGATTTGATTTGAGATTTATAACTTCATTTAGAAGTTACCCAGAAGTTTGAATTTAAGCGGGTCTTACGGCTTCTTTTGGAAGTAGCTTAGAAGTTTGAATTTATGCAGGACTTACTACTCTTTTTATGAGTTGCCCGAAAATGAGTCTTACAACCTGACTCTACAATAAGGCTGCCCGAAGATTTAATTGTTTGGGTAGGTCTTATGACTTCTCTTAAGAAGTTGTTTGAAAAGTGGTTCTTACAATTTAATCCTTTAGATTAAGATGCCCAATACTTTGAATTGGATTGTTTAAGGTTTAGGATCATTGCAATTTATTTAACAATTTTTTTAAAATTTGGGTCTTACAACTTCAGTTAGAAGTTGCCCGATAGCAGGTCTTACAATCTAATCCTATAGACTAAGATGCTGATTAATTTTATTTGGATTTGGGATATGACTTATGACTTCCCTTAGGAAGTTGTTATAAAGCAAGTCTTACAACTTAATCATTTAGACTAAAAAATCCTGTGGTTTGAATTTGATTGTTTGTTTGTGAATAGTAGTTGTTTGACACCAATGATTTTCAATTGATTGTTTACTAGCAGTTGTACTTACTAGTTTGACTAGTTGTCGTTATGACACCAGTGGTTTTTTGCTATATTAGTTTTCCTTTCTTGTTGTTTGGTAGTTTCTTTTCAGTGCTAGCAGTTTACTTTTCCTGCACAAGTGTACTAGTAGTTTACTTTTCCTGCACCAGTGTACTAGTAATTTACTTTTCCTGCACCAATGTACTAGTAGTTTACTTTTATTACACAAGTGTACTAGTAATTTACTGCAGCATTTTCTACTTTAGCATTTATTTTTGATATTAAATTATTTCAATAAGCTTCATTTATTTACTTGCAGGAGCTCGTACATGAGAGTTAGAGCATTATAGAGTGTGTTATGGGTTTGGATTTGTTGAGTTGTTGTATTATAGTCTTGTTTGAATAGTTGATTGAGTTGAGAGTTATCTGTACGGGGTTGAGAGTTGTGTTGATTTGAAGAGTATTGTTGTATATGTTGATTAGTGGGCTTCCCCTCCCCCCTCCTTTTATCTTTTTTTATATTGCATTTTTATTTTAAAATTGCTCCAATTGATCAATTAAAATGCTCTCTAATTTTAACTCAAATTTTAAATTGCTCTCGTATTTTTAAAACTCAAATTTAAAATTGTTATTTAAAATGCTTTCATATTTTAAAACTTCCGTATTTAATCTTTCTTGGATTTAAAATTAACCAATTGATTAATTAATTTTGACTGGTCAATCAATTTTAATTAAACATTTCATTAGCTAGAAGAAGCGAGGTAATGTTTTGATAGCCATAAACCTCTGATATTTCAAGGGAAATAGCATTTGAAATGCCACAATAATTCAAAGTCCTCCACTCAATGTTATCTACGTGGAATTTATTTATAAGAGGTATCATATGAATGCATTTGAAGCACTTCAAGATAATATTTTGGATAAAAAATGATGTCCAAAAAATTCTCATTTATGTTGGATGATATTCTCAAGAATAATGAAAAGCAGGATAAATGTAAATGGAAGAACATGCTCGCTCCTCCAGCTTATGAAAATTTTGGTAGTAAGCTTTTAGTAACAGTTCGAATGAACTAAACTGCAATGATGTTTTTAATGGTCATTAAAGGGCCTAGAGGATAAGTGTTTGCAACCTCTCAACTCTCATACATTTGATAATGTAAAAACTTTAATGATCATAAAAAAATCTCAATTAATTAATGATTTTGATTAATTTAAATCAATTAAGTTTTATGAAATAATAATTAACTAATTACTTAATTAATACTTAAAAAATTATTTTTAACATTTCAATTGAATTAATGTTCAAATTGAATTGCCCTTAAGATTTCTGAGGCAATTTTGGCAGCCTCCTGGCATCCCCTCCCTATCAAGGGAAATCGAGACGGCATTTGCCGTAGTTTCTTCCCACCCTGACCTAAGGTCGACTGCATGAGGTCTTCGATTCAAGTTCTTCCCGGCCAGATCTAAGATACGACAGCCCGGGGTCTTCAAATTTAAAACCATTCGCCCGGATTAAAAATCATGATGCGGGTCTTCGATTTAAACATTTTTGCTGGACTTAAGGTCGACGACGTAGGTCTTCAACACCTGTTTGAAAATCTCATCCTTACTCTTCTTTATTTTATTACCTCTCTCTACTTTCTCTTTCTTATAATTATAAACTTTATAAAACATTATATAATTATACATATAACATTATATATAAAACATATAAAGAGAGGGAGCACACGTCGGGCTAGGGCACGGGTGAGGCTCGCGTATTAGGACCGGTCGGATAGGGCTATTAGGAGTCGGGCAAGGATCCTGTAGACAGAGGCGGACGAAAGTCGGAGGTTGAGGCGTCGGGTGGCTAGGGCTTTGGTTCGGCGTGGGCTCGATTTCTTGGACGGAGGCGGAAATCGGAAGAGGGAGATCGACGACTGGAGATGGGAGCAAGCCTGCAGGAATCAGATCGGCTAGGTAGGCGGATTGTCTTCGTCTTCTTGCTTACAGAACAGAGAGACGATCGAGAAGAGCGAGAGTGGCGTGATTTCGAATGATGAGAGCGGATGGACTGGGGTGATTTTATGCCGTGAGGGAAGGTACAGAAGCGAAGCTTTGCGTCGTTTGGGGAGATCACGCGAAGTGGGGCCAGCTTGGGGGCAGGTATATTGTTTTGGCCTATATATATATAGTCAACAGTTTTCATTTATGAAATTTGTGTTTTACTTTGCTTGCATCATTCTTTTCCATTGAAGCATGTGGCATAAAGGAAAAACGTTGCAATCTGTGTCCGCAGATATGGTTGTGACGGAGAATTGAACGGGATGCTCCTCTAGTGTTTGTTTTGGCAGTCATGCATGGGATAAACAACATTTACCTAGATTGATTTGAACAATATAAACAATATCGATTTTTTTTTCATCTGATGCTGTTACTGTTTAATACAGTAGCTGTTGAGCGGAAAATATAACCCTTCTGAGCAATGTTCTCTTGTGATATGATTACTATGCTTAATAAGTTAGCTTGATCTGTGGAATAATTATCTGGAAGGAGGATCTGTCTGGTACAGGATTAGGTTTCGGATACTTCAATATAATTGAAAACTTCTCATAACCTTTAGTTATGATAACTATTGACAAGTTTGCAGCTTAATTTATAGCCAAGAAAGAGCTTTGCTGGCATGCTTGGACACATGTATTGTTCTAATATGAATACAACCAGCATGCCTTGAGAGTTTGTTAAAAGCATTCCTTTAAAAAAATTATAACCATGATTAATGCATAGTTCAGATTACTTGTTATAACCTTATATAGGCTTTTTTAGTTGTATTTGCTTTTCATTTTTTTTAGTTGTAATGACTAATATTTGATATGGATTTTTACATAAATGGTAGGTTTGGCTGCAGTGATTGCATTAAGGATAATTATACTTATCAATATTTATAGAAGAGGAATCAATAGAGCATAAACTTTGATAGTGAGAAATTTAATTCTGAACTTAATAAGGAAGTTCTCTGACAATATATTGTAGATACCAGATATTTGATAAGTTACTACTATTATTCTATTTTTTTGAAAGTTGCTTGGCTTCACTAAATTTAAGGTTTTTTTAGAGGAGCATTTGACCCTTCATTTGAGATGAAAAGTAATGTACCTGATGGGCATGAGAAAAATTGGGAGGTTTGTATGCTTCTTTCTTCTTCTTAGTGGTAGGTCTTGAATGTCTTTTAGGGGTTGATCAAGTCACGGCTGTGCCGGCAACATTAGAAAACCCAATCAATCGTATTAGTGCTCGCTCGACAATGACTCTAAGACAACAATGTTGACCTCTCTAAACAGAACAAAAAAATAATAAATAAAAAAGAGAGAGTTAAATGATTACCTGCTCTCGGATCCTATCGAAATCCAACGTATACGACTTGGCCATACCTCTGCAACGGCGCCGAAGACGTCTTCTCACGCGTGCTCTGCCTCGACCTCGCTTCAGCGTCGTTAAAATGAAAAGGGATGAGGACCTTCTATGGTTGCTCTCCCTCAACACTTCCACACACGCAGAACTCCCGAACTCCTCTCGCGATCCTTCCTCCTCTGCTCTCTGCGACCGAATCCCATAGCCAAAGCTGACACTAGCACCATCGATCTCCCTACCCATCTCCGATCTATACCCGATTGGAGCTCTACCCGACTCCAGGCCGACGTCACCTCATTGCTTCCTCTTGCCGAACCTGCTCCGACGCTAGTGACCCAATAGCCCACATCTTCTCTACCTCTCGACCGACCCCTGCATCCCAAATCGCAAGCTCCTACCACCTCAAGCACCATCCCGGCCAAACACTTCCTGGTCAACCTTACCTTCCAACCTCTTCAAACAGCCAACCTAGCTGGACCCATCTCCTGTTCATCTCCATTCCCTAACTCCTCTGCCAAAGTCCCGATCAAGCTCCCTTAGCCGAACCCCATACCCGCTAGTTCACTGCTTTTGACCTAGCTATACCTGTTTCCTCCTCTGTTCGAGCCGAACTCATATCCGACTCCAACCTAGCTGGCTGACCTCTTTAGGTATACATTTTTTTAATTTATTAATGTTAATTGATATAATTATTATTATTATTTACTTATATATATATATATATATATATATATATATATATATATATACATTTGCGTGTGTGTATGTGAGGGGGAACAATAAAAAAAAAAGAAGAAAAAGATTTCAAAAAAAAAAAGAAAAAGAAAAGAAAAGAGTTCAAAAAAAAGAGAAGAAAAAGAGCAAAAAAAAGGGGGAGGAAAGAAAGACAAAAAAAGGAGAGAGAAGTTCAAGAGAAAATTGAAAAAAAAAAGAAATACAAAAAAAGGGAGAGGGGATCCTTTTGTTCATTTTAAAATCTTGTTCTCGGCGTTCGTGTCGAGCCGGCAAACCGCCTATACACGCTTTCTTAAGTGTGGTGGGAAGGGAACTCGGTGCGACACCTACGGCGAGGCGGGTAGGCCCTATACACGCTTTTCTTAAGTGGTGGGGACAATTTTAAGTACCCGTACGCAGCTCTGTACCTGCGGGGAAACAATTGCTCTTCTTTTTCAGGTACATTTGAAGACCCATACACGCTTTCTTAAGCGTGGTGGGGGGTTGAAGACTTTACGGCCACGGTGTTCGAGGAAACCTATCATACATGCTTTCCTAAGTGTGGTGGGAAGGCCCGGTTTCCCGTAGTTTCTCCTAAACGGGGGAGACGCCGGGAGGCTGCCGAAATTTCGGGTGAACATAAAGCCACACTTGGACCTGACTTGGACAAATTTTGGACGACTTTGAACTCAAACTTGGACTCTAATTTGAACAAATCAAAGGACCTTAACTCAAATTGAAAATTAATTGAACTTGCAAGAGAACTCAAACTCAAATAAACTAAGCAAAGAACTTGAACCTACACAAAGAACTTGGACTTAAATTCAAAAGAACGAATGCAAAGAACTCGGACTTGATTGAACTCAAAAGACAACAGGGGACTTTGATTTAGACTTTAGTTTAAACAACAGAACAAAGAGCTCTGACTTGACATGAGTTGGATCGATTACATGGAACTTGAATCGAGCTACAGGGAACAGAACCCTAAATATTAAAATGCACAGTAATAATCAAAATACAAAAGACAAGTGATGAATTTGATTATTCAAACAAACATCAAAATAATAGTAGGGGACTCGTGGTGGAGAACTTTCAGATGTTACTAACTTACAAGCGACGTCATCAAATTACAAAATGTATAAGTACTTCCTACATGTACTTGCACAAGCAACAGTCCTCCTGTGAATGGAAATGACGACGCTATCAATTAACAAAAAGACCTCGGTGCATACAAGCAATAGATAATTGTCAATTCACAGCATCTGAACAATCACAAGCAAACATCAATCATCGAAACCTGTGAATGGTGAAGGTGGACATGATGTAAATGTAATAAACTCCTACAACAATTCCCATACTGTTAAGTACACTGTACTTACAAGTGATAGCAGCCGACTATAAAATGCACGGGCATCTCCTACTCGCATCAATGAAAGCTTCAATGCAAAATATAATCAACTTCCAAGTTGAAATGATGACTTTTACAATTGATAGTAGAAGACCCCTTAGGCACATAACGACTCATATAAAGACAACAAGTATTGAATGTAACAATGTCTTGTAGATGACATCAACAAGCTTATTGCAAAATGCACTGGATACAGTTATCAAGGAATCTGTGAAACGATGATTGATATGCAAGCTGGTATCAGTCGTAAAGATAAACATCTTCAAGCAACTGTAGAAAGTCTGTCAAGCTATAGTGGCCTATTTATGAACAACAAGCGACATGTAAAATGTTTTAGGTCACCTTTGCAGTCAACGATGATAAGCGAGCGAATAAGTGTGTTGATCTCCCTGCAATCAGTGATAGATGATGCAATACTTGTGAATAATAACAGTGGTATATCACAAGTATGGCGAATCCCTTGTGGACATAAGTATATATAAGGCCTACAAGCAACTATGAGAGATGTACTGTGCACAACAGTTCATCTACGAATGATGATGAATAATGTGCAACGGATATTAGAGCCTCCTTGCAGTCAACAATCATTCAATAATCAAGTGCCTACGCTGATTCTTTGACAATCAAATATCACACACAAATGAACGTATCAGTTTGCCTGCTAACAGCAACGTCCCCTACAAACATACAAATGAGACATACAGTAAATGCCAGGATGTTCATACAGTGAGTACATTGATGTCTTACCAGCAACATTAGAAGATCTGCAGTACATACAATCTTTCTACGAATATAGATGTATGTGCAACATATCACCCATGGGTAGATACAGAAAGACTTTGGTGAACGCAACATCCTGTAGTCAATTTCAATCTATGAATAAATACATCCACCTGCCTATAAGCAGCAGTAGTGGAGATCGTGTGACGCCACGCCACCGGATCCACAACACTCATACAAGTGGACAGAAGGTGTGTTCAAACCCTCAAATGGGATGTTGTACACACTCAAATGGCAGTTGTCTGCACAACTGAAACATCTAAAATGTCCCCTGCACGTGCACCGAAACATGTATGCACATAGGTACATTGAAATGCATGTGTAACTATACAACCGCATGGGCCCCGGCGAGCGTGTTATAGGTACACACGTGACGTCTAGGGATGTTGCGCGGGTCAATAAATTTGAACTTGATCCTCCTAAGCATGTAAACAGGAGTCGACAAGGTTCATCAAATAACTATAAAATACCCCCAAATACCCGCATGAGCCCCGACGAGCGTGTTGTTGGCACACACATGACGTCTAGGGATGCTGCGCGGGTCAATAAATGAATTCAAGTTCGAGCTCGATTCTTCTATTCAGGTAGATAGGAGTCGACACAGCTTGAACTACTAAATGAAAATACAGCTGCAGGGTCGACTGAGATATTTATTTTATACGTTCATATTAGGCCTTCAAGGCCTATAATCAAGAGAATTCTTTAATAAAGGCATAAAGCCTACGAACCCGATCCTCTGTTAGCAGGTAAACAGATTTGACAAGGTTCAATCCACAAATACGAATAACCCTATACACCCCGATGATGGCCGTGTTGAATGCATATCTCAACCGGAGGGGTCCGTTCCAAATAATTCTAAATGCCACCCAAATTCCCACAAAATCCAAAAATCCTAAATTCCAAGATATTTAAAATCGAAATAAACACCATTCAATCACTTAAAGCATAATCCATCCACCATTCGCAATAGTTTGCCGAGGTGGACAAATTGAAAATACTTCAGCTCACAAAGAGACAATGCCTAATCGAAAATATTACTAGGATCCATTATCAAATAATCTCCTGCCAGTAAGGACGTGGTACGTGTCCTCTAACCTGCAGTTTCGCCGCCAAATGGCACTCCAGGATAAACGGTTATGACCCGGGGCCCTTTGAACCGAGTGGTTTTGCCGCCAAATGGCACCACGAGATGGTGGTTATGGCCAGAGCCAATACGTTCCTTGTTGGCATCAAATTTTTGAGATATGAATCAATATGATATGATTGATAGGGCACAAAGCCCTCTGTTAGCTAAGGTGGATTCAAATTTATCCCCTTAGGCAAATACTCCCCCCCAGGTCTACAAGGTACCCTTGGACGACCCAACCCATGGCTGCCGACAAGGATCCTTCTGTCAGGTTGGGTCGACTATCTCCTCTGACTAAGTAAACCAGGGACCACGATGGCCCGGGACGACGGAACCATGGGATCTTGATCGGGTCTATCATCTATTCCCCCACCACCCACTTTAAGTGCAAGATGGTGACATTTCCAATTTTAAATATTAACTTTTCAAAATCTCAATCCATGCTGCTACTATATGCCAGATAACGCGTATTCTCTACGTATCTGATTGATGACTAGCCTTAATCGAAAGTTCTCTCTCGTGATCGGGAGGGGTAATTAACTATAGGGGCTTGCGCCTATAGGAAATCAGAACTCAGATCATAAAGTCCTCACAAAAGGAGGGCGAAATCTCTAGGTAGTGTCTTATCTACAAATCCATCTGCTTTCCAAAATTTACCCTGGAACTTAATTCAGTTAAAACTCCCCCCTCGAAAAGCATAAGCGGGCAGAGGCCGGGGTCGAATTTTCGGAGCCCACAAACAATCAACTAGAAAAACACGATCATTTGTGGTGAAAGAAAACTTTCTTTTGACCCAGGTCAGAGATGGATAGAGAGGTGGAACTTTGGCCATATCAACGATTATTGGAATGCAGAAGGTAGTTTCCTTCCATGCCTGGCGGTTCAAAGATCAATGAAATACAGGCCATTCGTATGAGAGCTCACCTGAACAATTTCTGTTAGCAGCTCACATTTTTTTCATGGATACGGTATTCCACCTTCCTATCTCTTTTTTCTTTTTAGGTTTATTATATGTTATCCCTACCAGATCTAAACATGATGGGAGAAATGATGATTGTGGCTGCATACTAGTGCATTAGGGGCATGACGTTGAGATTGTGGTCTTTAATGCTGGGGTAGCTGTGAGTGAGCAAAATTTATGCAAGATGATGGACTTGTGTGAGGACTTTGTGCGGAGGTGTTGTGAGAAAACAAAACTAACTCATGTGGAGGGTGAGTTCGCGTGTGGGCTTGCACGAGGAAGGTGTTGCGAGCGAGCAAAGCTAGCTTATGTGGGATGGGTAGTTGCCTATGGGCTTGCATGGGGAAGGCATTATGAGTGAGCCAAGCTAGTTCACATGGGAAGTGCAAACATGCCTGCAAACTTGTGTGAGAAGGTGAAATGAGTGGGTGAGGCTAGTTTGTGCACGTCATCTAGAGGAGGTGCAAGTCAAGGAATCATCGATTTTGTGGGGGCGAAGTGGTGAGGAGGGTGCGAACTCGTGCATGTAAGGAGATGGAAGATAATAATACAAAAAGAAATATCTATTTTACTATATTGTTTTATTTTCTTTTTTTTATGTATAGGCTATGGAGTATAATGTGGCTCATATTAATTCTGTTTCATGATGTTTTTTTCTAGCTAGCAAATGCCTCTTCATACTTCCCAATTATCTTCTTCTTTCTTTTTTGGATGTATTAACGTGAGTTTTTTTTTCTTATTAAATAAAAAACAACTATTATTTACATGCATGCATATTTTTTATTTTTCATTTTTGACCATTATAAATAATTATATATATATAGTTTTATTTTGTTTGATGTCGTCAAAAGTGGTCAAATTTTGTTTAACATTTCACTAGATCCCTGAAATGTATAATTGGCTGAATTAAACGGTGTAAATGGCATTTAAACCAGTTGGGAAATTGATTGGTCAAAGATGGGTATGGAGTAAAAAGAATAATCATTTGTGAAATTCACTACTGTTATTATTTTTGTTAAGTTTTATTTAAAAGAGAGATGAAAGTTAGATGATATATTTGTAAGCTTAAGGTAATAGATCAGCCCATGCTGTTGCATGAGTCTGTCACTTTTTATTTTATAATTACTTTTTCTTAGTTTTCAATGCTATTAAGATATTTAAAATGAGCACAATGACATTTTAGTTTTTTTTAAAGAAATTGAGGGATCAAAATGATATTTTTATATAGTTGGGGATCATTTTGATCCTTTATAAAGAGTAAAGAGGCTATTTTGATCCATCTCTCTCTCTCTCTCTAAATATAAGCTTTGTACTTTAAATCATATAAATGTTTTTTTCCCAAAAAACTCTCTTTCATATAAATTTGAAATTAACTATCTATTTTGAAAAATTCTCCCATTTTAATCAATTTGACTTGAAGTTTTAAATTAATTAATAATTATATGAGAGCTTAAATCTTAAATTTGTCCCCTAGTATCTATATGTCATCGGTTTAATCCTAGAGTATTCCATTTCTCCAATTTAGTCAATTGATTATGCAGAATTGATCCCAAATAGTTCCTCAAATAAAAATTATACTCATCTTGCTCGGCTCCCACTCATGGAAATTGGTCTAATTTTTAGCCTTCATGTTGCGCCCACTCATGATTTGCTTTGTCAACTGTCTCATCTTGCTTCTTTGTAGGAGAAAAAGCACCGCGGAGGGAGACTTAGTCTCTTTAATTTAACTTTAAATAATTCCTAAATCCTAAGTTCTCATAAATTAAAAATATTGGCTTTTTTAAAATGGGGAAAATAAACTGATTTCGTTGTATTATTAATAGCAGTTTCTAATCAGGGAAACTTTATGGTCTGGGTACCTTCTGATCATTTTTAGAGGCATACCATAATACTTCTGACGTCATATTATTCTGCTTGAGTTGTGGTATGAAATTAAATACACAGTCATGTTTTGAGTTATGTTACAATTTATGAAAATATTATTAGGATGTGAATATATATATATATATATATATATATATATATATATATATATATATATATATATATATATATATATAGATTGTGCTTGCAGTTTTTAGGCCATCCAGTTTTTCTTCTATAATTAACTCTTGATATCAGATGATTAATTGTAGTTATTAAGTCCTGTCAGTTACTCCAAAAAGTAGAAAGCATGAATTCTCATGGTCATGCCCCCCTTAGAATGGTCGATCTGATAATGCTCATTCATGACAATATTCTGCTTTGAAATAGTAGCAGCTTCACATCGTTGTACCGTCATATTGCACTATCTTTATGCAGGGCTCTTGCTGATGGGAATAGTGGCATAGAAATATTATATAACATATTATCTTCAACTAACAGCGAGTGGAGCAAGTCTGATTGCCTTTTGAGTGCACTTAAGCGCCCTCTAATGCGTTTATGTATCAGGTTTGTAAGAACAATAAAAATGGTTTTGAAGATTTAATTGCATTTTATTTACATGTTCTGCCTAATAAATGCTCTGGATTAAGATATTACATGTTTCTTTCCCATATGGATGTTGTGAACTCTTGAATTTCTACTTTTAGCAGTTACATTTCCAGAGATTAATGCTTGCCATTTGAAATATTTAACATCGAGCAATCTGGTGACCCTTATTTTGCTATCATGGATATACAGGATAGTTGGAGCTTTAGGTTATATAGGTAGATGTTGAGAGTTTTTCCTTTGCTCGGAATTGGGTGAATGAAACTATAAGTAAGTTCATATAACGTTTTGTTACATTTTCAAAGAAAAGGTATGCAGTGATTGCATTGTTTCAATGTACAATGTGCATAGCAAAGCGTTAATTAGATTTTTCAAAATTCATGTCTTTCTGTGTTGTTTTGGCTGTTGCACGAGGAGACAAAGGTAATAAAAGTTCTTTTCCATGACGGGAGCGATCATCTAAGGCTAGATTACTTGGGAAATAGGAAAGGGTTGTAGCATGTTGTTGGAGAATTTTTTTTGTCCTCTAACGGATTGCATTTTTTTATTATTAAGTACGGCATAAGAATGATGATGTATTACCCCAAAGGGAAAATACATCATTTCCTTATGGACTCAATGACAAAATTTGTAATTCAACAGAGATTCCCCCGTTTAATGTTTGGGTGAACGGGGTTTATTTATTCTGGGGTACAGGTGTCCCATAGGGGCAAGCCCTTATGGTTAATTACATCTCAAGTTTTGGTACCTGAGAACACTTTTGATTAAACTAGTGGTTTTCTTGTTTTTTTTTAGAGTCATTTAAATTTTGATTAAAGTTTGATTTTGATTTTGAAAATCCATGAAAGTTTTATTTAAAGGATTTTTGGTCCTTTAGGAGTTTCAAGGAGAAAGTGATCAACTTGAGATTGAATTTCTTGGAATGAGTGCCAAAGGGAAGGAATGTAGGAGTACTTGATTCTGAGAAAAACTCAGAGGTACTCAAACTATCCTATGTTGGGCTTTACATTTTAGAAGTCTAATTTTTGTTCAAGTTGATATTTTTCATTAGAAGTTTGGGGCTTACATTCTAACAACACTTGTTGGAGGAATTGCCCGAAAGTTGAGAGCTTATATAGTGATTGGAATCAACTTATTGCCTCAGACCCTAAAGCTAAGGTGAGGCCTACTGAGAGGTAGGGCCTCGAACCTAAATCTAACGGATGCAAAAAGACTTACAAATTGTACCTCACAAGAGGCACAACTAGCCCGACCTCTGGATTTATTGTCCTGCCTGGAAAGGACTACCAGCTAGACTCCTCTTAATCAATTTTAACCATGCTTTCTGGTCTCAATGCATATGAAAAGTGGTAGGTAATTGTTATTTATGAAATAGGGCTTACAACTTGGCTTTGAGGCCAAGATGCCTAAGTATGCTAGGTGTGCAGAATGCTGACTCACATATGCAGATTTTTTTGTTATCTAATCCTTAAGTGATGGCTTCTACATGTGACTCTTTTTTGGGCTATGCATGATCAATTTAAGTTTTGAAAACTTGGCTCTTAAAAGAAAAGCCATGCAAGTTTCTTTTGTTTAGAAAAATCATGAAGCCTAAGTTTGATTTTAATTTATTTACATTTTAAAGGGTAGAAATCTTATTTTATCTAAGAGCCTACCGTATCAGAGTCCAGGCCACACCCACACAAACAAATGAATAAACCTAGGAAAAAAAGACATGCTTTTCTATTGCACACAGTAAACAAGCAACATATGCATATATATAAACCAAGTGCAGGAAAAGAAAATAATGTCCAAATTATTACAAACAGTTTTGGCAGCTGAGTTGCCTGCCATTATACAACCCAGTTAATTTTTTTTTTACACTCTACTTGTGGGGTCTTCAAACTTTATCTTCCAGGTGGATCTTTGGGCATCACCTCCAAGAAGCACATCTTACTTGATCCACCTCTCCTTCTTTTGATCCAAACCCCCACAAGTTTTACATCCTAATCTAATCAAATACATTTAAAAAAAAAAGGACTCAAACCTGCAAAACAGAGTGAGTAGGCAATTTATATAATAACATCACACTCAAAATTTGCCTAGCACTTAGAGTGCCAAGCACCTGTTTCTACCTTATTGGCCATGTCTCTTGGGGGGTTTTAAGCAGCGCTTGCAAGCAAACAACGTTAAGATAATCATGATTTATTTTTATTTTTACCCCCTCTTAGACACAGCCACCTGCACAAGAAAAACATATATATATATATATATATATATATATATATATATATTCCTATGCTAACCACTTAAGGGCAAGTGCCCACATCACAAACAATCCAACGGGCAATCACACCAAATCATCAACCACATGCGCACAAAGAAAAATCCTAGTCCTAGCATGCTTAGGGGGCTGTGCGCCTAAGTGTGTGAGGGGCTTATGTGGTATGTCACACTAGGGGTATTCCACTTAGAGTTTGGATATAAGGGAAGGGTGTCCAATATATAGCTTTGGTCCAGATGTTGGAGAGTTCTCCCTAGCTTTTGGAGTTAGAAGGAGAACGAAGATGCTTCTCTTAGCTTTGAGGCTAAAGAAGGGGAAGAGAAAGTGTCCAACATTAGCTTTTAAGCCAAGTGTTGGAAGATCCTCCCTAGCTTTTGGGGCTAGGGAGAGAGGATTCTCTTTAACTTTTGGCATTAAAGAGAGGAAAATCCTCTACAACTTAGAGGTTGGAGAAGAAAAATGAGTCACCAATTGATTTTGACTCAATAAGTGAGTAGATTTGTAATTTTGAGATTACAAATCAAGAGGAGCTATCATTGAATTTTATGTTCAATGATGGGTATTTAGTTTGCTAAGTTTAGGTAAAGCAAACATAAAGGAATGATGTGTAGGTTTGGGCTACACATCAAGGGTTCCTTGGACTTTTGAGTATTCAAAGAAAGGTACTCATCCACCTAATTTGGATTAGGAGGATGAAAGAAAGCTAGGATTGACTCCCTTGCTTGACACTGAATCATTTATTGAATTTTGGTTCAACAAATGAATGGTTTGGATGAACTACTTGTTGATTTTGATTCAACAAATAAGTGATTTTGATAGGTTTAATTCATTCAACATGGGTTGAATGAATGAGAGTCTTCATACAACTTTTGGGTTGTAGAAAGAGAGGGATTTCTCTACAATTTTGATTTGTAGAGAAGACAGGAGAAAATGCAACTTAGGGGTTGCAAAATGAAAGGATCTTTGAACATTTTAGTGTTCAAAAGAGGTCTACACTCTCCTAATTCAGGTTTAGGAGAATGATGCAATTTCCTATAACTTTTGAGTTGTAGGAAGAAGGCTCTCTCTACAATTTTGGACTGTGGAAAAGAGAGGAGGAAATGCAACTTGTGAGTTGCAAATTCATGGATCTTCTTTGAATATCGGATATTCAAAGGGAGGAGATCATCTGCCCAACTTGTATTGGGTAAATGGGAGAAGGTGATATGCAGATTTGGACTACATGCCACCATGGATTCTGTTTGAACTTTTGGGTGTTCAAAGAGAGGAATTCATTCTTCCAAATCAGGTGGAAGGATGAAGTTCTCTACAATTTGGATTTGTGGAGAGGAAGAGAGAAAATGCAACATATGGATTGCAAGTTCATAGATGCTCCTTGAACATTTAATGTTCAAAGGGAGGTAACCACTCTCCTAAATTTGGGCTTAGGAGAATGAGGTGATTCCTACAACCTTTAGGTTGTGGAGAAAGATAAAGAGTTACACAACTTACGGGTTGCATATAAGGGGATAAATCATTGAACCATGTGTTCAATGATACATAATCATTTACCAGATTTATGTTAGGAAAATGAGGGAAGAGGTGTGCACCTTGGGGGTTGCAAGCTCATGAACATCCTTTGACCATTTGGTGTTCAAAGAGGGATGTACATTCTCCTAATTTTGGGCCTTAGGGGAATGAGATTGTTTTCCTTCAACTTTTGAGTTGTGGAAGGGAGAAACAACAAGCAACCTTTGGATTGCAAGTTAGAAGAAATTCCTTAAACAATTGATGTTCAAAGAGAGATGACCATTTAGTTTAGGCTAAGTAAAATAGAGAGAATTTCCTACAATTTTGAATCGTAGAAAATGGAGAGGGAGATGCAACCTAGAGGTTGTAAATTGAAGGAATTTCTTTGAGTATTTAGTATTCAAAGAAAGGATATTCATTCATACAATCTGAATTGAGTGAATGAGGAGATCTTCTACACCTTAGGTTTGTAGAAGGTAGGAGAAGAGGGCACAACTTACAAGTTGTGAATTGAAGATACTCTTCGGACATTTGGCGTCCAAAGAGGAATGTGTATTTGCCTAATTTGAGTCTAGGCAAATGAGAGAGAAAATCATCTGTCAGTTTCTTACTCCAACAAATGGGATGAGAGAAACTTAGAATTTGCTTCTAAGTTCAAGGACTCATGACATGATGTATTTAGGATTTAGAGAAATCCATAATACAATACATGACGAAAATGGGTAATATCTCCTAAGATAGGTTAAGAGTCATGCAATGAAGTATTTGAAGCCTTGAAGAAGCTTCAAAGGTTATGCATGATAGGAGAAGATAATTGTTTGTTGATTTTATCTCAACAAACAAGAGGTGGATGACTTAGAACTTGTTTCTAAGGTCCAACAACCATATAATGATATTGGTTGGAGCCTTTAGAGGCTCCATATTATCATATATGAGAGGGAAGGGTATTCATTTGTTGACTTTATGACTCAACAAACGAATGTAGAAGCTTAGGATTTGGCTCTAAGCTCCAAATGATTTATGCAATGATATTTTTGGAGACTTGAGAAGTCCCCAAATAATCATGCGTGAGAGGTTATTTATTGATTTTGTGTTCCAACAAAAGAGATGAAAGAACATGGAAGTTGGTTTCAAGTTGCAAATGATTAATGCAATCTAACACTTGGAGTTTTGAGAATGCTCCAAGCATTATGCATGAAAGAGGATTGTTCATTTGTTAATTTCATGTCTTAACAAATGAAAGGATAGACTTAGGATTTGACCCTAAGGTCTTGAAGATTCATGTGATAGGATAATTTAGAGCTTTGAGGGTGCTCCAAAATATCACATACGAAGGGGATATTTGTTAGTTTTATGCTCCAACAAATAAGGTGGAAGAACTTATAAGTTGGTTCCAAGTTTCAAAGAATTCATTCAATGATGTGTTTGGAGCTTTGAGGTGCTCCAAATGTCATGCATAAGGGAGAGATAGCTTGTAATTTTAGAACTACAAACAAAGAAGAAATCATCAAGTTTTGTACTCAATGACATAAGATCATCTACCTATGTAGGTTAGGCAAATGAGATAGGCTAGGATTAGAATCCTAAGCCTAAGGAGTATATTCATTCGTTGATGTTGTGTCTCAACAAATGATAGAGGGAGCTTAGAATTTAGCTCTAAGCTCCATATAATTTATGCAATGATGTTTTTGGAGACTTGAGGAATCCTCAAATAATCATGCATGAAGATATTTGTTGGCTCTATGCTCCAACAAGAGAGGTGAAAGAACTTGGAAGTTTTGGTTCCAAGCTTCACATGATTCATGCATCACAATAATTGGAGCCTTGAGGATGCTTCAAATATCGTGCATGAAGGACATGGAGATGAGTTGTTTGTTGATTTTGTATCAACAACATAATAGTATAAACTTAGGATTTTGACCCTATGTTAAAAATGATTCATACACTATAGTAGTTTGAAACCTTGATGATGTTCCAACTACCATGCATGAGAGAAGGGAAGACTCCACAAGAGAAATCCTAATGTGTTGGTGGGGTTCCCTAGTCACTTTTGGCATGATTAGGAGATTTAAAAGAATGCTTGTGGATTTGGTGTTCACAAGCAAAAATGTATGGACCTAGAATTTTTGAAATCCCAAGTCAAGATTATTCGTACAATGAATGTTTTGGAGCTTTGAGATGCTCCAAACTATCATGTATGGGAGAGGGGAGACTTTACTAGAGAGCTCCCAACACATTGAAACAATTTCCAAATCAACTTTGGTATGACTTGGGTAGGAGGATTTGCACCTACAACTTGAATTTGAAAGGATAACATGTGATGTTATCTAAGGAGCCTAAAGGCATAGGATCATCATTGAAATTCCTATGGATAGGTCCTAAGAATCGACTGCTATGCTCTATAAGGAAACCTAGAGATGGATACGTAAAAGAGGTTTTCCCTAAATCAAACCTAATATGGTTTAGAAGTTTGAGAGCTTATATTTAGTCATATTATTTTGCAAATTAGAGAAAAACGAGCTTAAATAATCCCTTAGTGTAATGGGGTAATGATCATGGACATTTGGGGTCCATGCAATACTCCAAATTATTTTCCTTTTTTTTTAACACTTAGGATTAAATGAGCACATTTAAGAAAAATTTACAAACTAATAGACTTTACTAACCTAAGCAAGAAAAATATAATATATGGCTTGAATCATTGCATGGTAGGAAATTTGCATTCAAGGCTTTTAAGGGGTCAAATCACTTTTGACATGATTTGAATCATTAAAGGCATTGAAATGATTTTGCAAACTTTGAAAGATTTGCATAAACAAAATAATGAGCCATAAACATTTTCATCATAAGTTATGCGACATGCCCAAAAGTGAGTTTAATCAAACACACTTGCTTTAGGATTTTTGAAATGAACCTTTAGGATTCATATTAAATCCTACAACAAGTCATCAAAAACATTTTAGACATATTGCAAGGCTTATGAAAAACTCTACAAGCTTCAACAAACTCCTAGGCCACATCTCCATTTGTCATGACACTAATGTTGAATACGTGCATGTATATAACATGGAATTTGAAAGGATATGCAAGCGATACACTCAATTTTCCTATGAATGACAACATACCCTAGGGTTTACAAATAGGTGAAATTGTTGAGCTCAATATGATGCAAAATCATGCATTTGAGAGGTGTTGGATAACAACCCAACACCTCTACACGCGTCAAAATCCTCTCCGGGCTCTCACATGAGAGCCAACAAATGAAAACTACCAAATTTTCACTGTTTTACGGAGTGGACAGCCAACAAGGGGGTTTTGGGACAGCACAAATTGAAGTTTTCTATGGACCTATGGCTTTGGATCGTCAACCATACAATCATTGGCCTTGGGGGACCCTAGGTTTCACTAAATTTTAGTGTTTTACCTCTCCCGGGTTGTCCTAGCGCTCCAAATTGCTGTCCAAGCTCCAAGTGCTGTCCAAGCTTTTATCCAAGCCGCTCCCCAAGCTCCAAGCCAAGTTTCAAGTGCTCCCAAGCTCCTCCGGAAGAAGAAAACCGCTGTCCAAGGCTCCCCGGACGTCGCCGCTGCTGTCCAAGACGTCTTGAAGGCTCCAAACCGCTGTTTGGGAGGTTTGGAAGGTCTCCTTTGCTGTTTGGAAACTTCTAACAGCCTCCAACTTGCTACAAACTCGCCGGCGTTGAAGAAGAGAGGGATAGAAGCCTTCCTACCTCCTCTTGGTTGCCACAAGGACCAACTACAGCAGCTCCTTGTTCTCCTTTTCAATCCAAGGAAGAAGACAGCAGCAAGGGGCACGTACAGGTTCGGCGGAAGAGGAGGGGCCGGAGGCAGGTTCGGCCGAAGCCCAGGATGGGCTCGGACGAAGCTTTTGCACACGAGAGAGGGTGCGAACGGGCACCTTCAGCACGGGCTGGAGCTCCGCACGCGGACTTCCCTTCCTCTCTTGCTTTCGCTTTCTCTCTCGCTCTCGCTTTCTCTCTCGCTCCCGCTTTCTCGTGCTCTTAGAGGCGCACGCAAGGAGCAGGTCCCGCAGCCCCATACGCCCAATCGGGCTCCCTCGATGCGTGAAACGAGGGACATTCCACTTGAGTGGAATTTCTGCCAAATTTGGGTGGGATTTGGGATGAAATCTCAACCCTAGATTTTGATTTCTAATTTGGGAAGCAAATTCAGCCCAAATTGACTTAGCTAGGGCTGAAATTGAACTTAAATTGGACTCGATCCGAACCAATTTGAGTCGGTTTGGGTCCGATCGAGTTAATTTTTTGCAAAATTGAACTCGAATCGACGCCGATTTGCGTCGAATTGGGCTCGACGCGGCTCGATTGGGTTCGAATTGTTTTGATTTGATTTAAATTAAATTAAATTTGGTTTAATTTAATTAAATCGAGTTTAATTTAACGAAATTAAAATTTAATTTCATCAAATTCGGTCTGGATTTCGCCTCGACGACATTTAATTAAATTGATCGAGCATGGTCAAGCCTAGTCGGGCTCGATTGGGGTCAGGTCGATGCGAAAATGTTCGTCAACACATGTTTGCAGCGTTGAAGTTGTCTCTCTGCTTAAGGAGTGTGCCGTGCACTGTCTAGGCAGAGCATTGCACACGTATTACCTTGACCTCTAAATTGTCCAATTTTACCTTTCTAATGCTTCCTGGCCAATTAAGGAACAATGGCCTTGAATATGACATGAAATCGTAGCTGTTCATATACAAAACTGCAAATATTATTCTGCTTGCATATGCATCAGTTATAGAAAGAATTTTGCAGGTACCTTATTGGCTGGTACATGTAACCGAAGCTATTTGTAGTCATTGAATCTGTAAACCAAATTACAACATTTTAAATTTGGAGATATCCATGCCCTCATGGAATCATCTTGTTATTTTAATATTTTTATATTCAAAATCAATTTTTTGTGGTGGGTAAAGGCCAGTTTAGATGTCTTTTTTTGTTTCATGACAATGTTTATGAATTTTTTTTAATTAATGATGTTTATTATGCTGCCATTGCCAGGTCCTAAATCCCGGATGAGAAAATTGTAGGGTTGCGTTAGGTAGTCGACAACCAGCATAAAATTTGTCGAATAATCATGATATGAATCCTTTAATACATTGTGTTAATGCTAGGGCATTCCTAGAAGTGACACGCTATATGGCCTGAATACAACGAGAATTATGCAAGGGCCGCTGTATCGGCGCCCGAGTGTAATGTTAAATAGGCAAGGGTTCCCATATCATGGACGGATGTGGGCAAAGATATGTCTGTGAAACTAAAATTCAGATTAGATCTTGGAATGTAGGTTCTCTTATAGGCAAATTAATGGAATTAATTGATATTATGATTTATAGGAAAATAAATATTTTATGCATTTAGGAAACTAAATTGGTTGGACAGAAGGATAATGAGATTGATAGTTTAGGATTTAAACTTTGGTATTCTGGTAGAAGTCGTACTAGAAATAGTGTAATGTGTGATTATAAATAAGAGTTTGAAGGATAATGTTATAAAAATTGATAGAATTGGAGATAGAATTATTGCTTTGAAGATTATTATTGATGTTAAGATTATTAATATTATAAATATTTATGCTCCTCAAGTAGGTTTGGATATATGTTTAAAGTTAAAATTTTGGAATGACGTAGAAGAATTAATTCAAAAGATTTCTCTTGAAGAAAGAGTTTTTATTGGAGGAGATTTAAATGAACATGTTGGTAGAGAGGTAGAGGATTTTAAAAGTATTCATGGTGGCTATGTGTTTAGAGTGATTAATGAAAGTGGTAAGACTATATTAGTTTTTGCTCTAGCTAATGATTTTGTAATTGCTAATATCTTAATTAAGAAAAGAGATGAGCATCTCATCACTTATAAGATTAGATCTAGTAAAACTCAGATTGATTATTTTCTTATAAGAAAAACAGATCGCTTAGATTGCAAAGATTGTAAAGTTATTCCAAGTGAAAGTTTATGTATCCAACATCGCTTATTAGTTTTAGATTTTAAGATGAAGGGGTAGAATATGAAAAATTTTGTAAAACGTTGTTCTAAGATTAGATGGGGACTTTTAAAAAATATTAGCAAAAATATTTTTGAGAGTAAGATTTGAGATCTTAAGATTTTGTTTGTGCATGAGTAAGTGAATGTTATGTGAGATAAAGTAGCTAGTAATATTAAGAATGTTGCAAATGATGTGCTTGGAGTTTCAAAAGGAAAAGCTCATAATATTAAAAATAGTTGATTTTGGAATCAAAATGTGTAAGAAAAGATAAAAAATAAGAAAATTTGTTATAACAATTGTTTAGATATAAAAACTCTAAAAATTGGGAAAGATATAAAGAGGCTCGTAAGATGTCTAAGAAAATAATCTGCTATGCAAAGATTTTAACTTTTAATGATTTATATAATAGATTAGATTCTAAAGAGGGGGAAATATATATGTATAAGTTAGCCAAATAAAGAGATAGTAGTAAGGATTTAGTTCAAGTGAAGTGCATTAAGGAGAATATTCAACAAAGGTGGATGAGATATTTTGCTAAACTTTTCAATGAAGATTGTGAGAATACGATTGACTTTAGTGACCTTAGCACTCGAAATTAAAATAGAGATTTTTATTTTTATTGGCGTATTAGTAAAACTGAAGTTAGAGAGGCTTTAAAGAAAATGAAGTGTCGAAAAACTAGTGGACCTGATGATATTCCAATAGAGGCGTGGAAATGCTTAGGAGATGAAGGAATTTCTTAGTTTACTAAACTTTTTAATATTATTTTGAAGACTAAAAAGATGCCAGATGAGTGGAGAATGAGTGTGTTGATTTTGATTTTTAAGAATAAATGTGATGCACAAGATTGCGTGAATTATAGATGAATTAAATTGATGTGTCATACTTTAAAACTTTGGGAGAGAGTTATTGAGCATATGATATGACGTGATACTAATGTTTCTCAAAATCAATTGGGATTCATGCCGGGTAGGTCTACTATGGAAGCTATTCATTTATTGGGAGGGTTGATGGAGATGTTTCGAGAGACTAAGGAGGATCTATATATGATATTTATTGATTTAGAGAAAGCATATGATAAAGTTCCAAGAGAAGTGCTATGGAAAGTTCTAGAAAAGAAAGGGGTTAATAATGCTTATATCCAAATCATTAGGGATATGTATGCAGGAGTTGTTACTTGTGTTCAAACACAAGGTGGTTTGACCAAGTATTTTCCTATTTCAGTTGGATTACATCAAGGATCAGCCTTAAGCCCTTATCTTTTTGCTTTAGTCATGGATGTTCTCACTAGACATTTGCAAGAGGATGTACCTTGGTGTATGCGTTTTGCTGATGATATTTCTTCTTGTTGATAAGACTAGAGAGGGAGTTGAAGGTAAACTTGAATTATGGAGGTCAACCTTAGAGTCTAAAGGTTTTCGTTTGAGTAGATCTAAAACTGAATACATGGAGTGTAATTTTAGTAGCAATAGATCTAGTTGGGGGTTTGTGACTTTGAGTGATCAAGTCATTAATAAGTGTACTCATTTTAGATATCTTGGGTCTATTGTTCAGAGTAATGGTGAAATAGATGGGGATATTATTAGTAGAATTTAAGTTGGATGGTTGAAGTGGAGGAATTGATGGGGACATCAGAGCATGGAATGTCTATCAGAGACGTAGCCGTCGACCTACGGCCACGATTGATTCGATATATTTCTGAGTTGTATTATGTATTTTCTTTATTGATGTCATGTTTTATTTACTTTCAGTACTTCCCATTTTACCCTTACTTAAGGGAGATCGTTTGTAAGCCCTAAGGGCGTTGTCGTCTTTTATTTCTTGAGTCTTTGTACGAGGCTTTATATATAGCCTCATTGTTGGCTTTTGATGTTAATGAATGAATTCTACAAAAAATTTCTTGCACTTTGTTTGAGAGTTGAGAGCTAAAGAGCTTGGAGAGAGAGATCCCTTGGAGAGGGAATTGGATCACCCACCAATCTTGGAACGAGTCCGGATTCGTGGTTAGTTCGTGGTATTATCTTCCTTCCTCCTCCCTTCTCTCTTACCCGACCACCTCCCCTTTCCCCACCAAACCGAGCCCCACAATCCCCTCCTCCACCTCACGGCCCCTCCTCCCACTCCCCTACCCGCCGGCCATCCAAACCGACCCCCACCCCAAGCATGCCGCCGGCCACATCCCTTCCCCCTCCCCCTTGAATTAGTTTCCTAAATTAGTTTGGGATTGTTTGGGAAAGAATTCAAAATTTAAATTCTAATTGAGTTAGAATTAAAAACTTTCCTAATTGACTCAATCTATTTTAGGAAAGTTTCCTAATTGAGTCCTATTTGAAATTTTCAAATAAAGAGGATTGATTTAAAACTTTCCTAATTCCTAAATCTAATTTTAGAAACCCAAATCAATCTCCAAATCTCCTCCCTATCCCCCTCATAGCCACCGACCCCCCCATTCCCTATTCCGCCCCCTCTTTCTCTCCAATTCCCCTCTCTCTCTCCCCAATCCCCTCTCCCACATTAAACCCTTCCCTTTGAAAATTAAACCTAGTTTCCTTATCCACCTCCCTCCAATTTCAAAATCTAAAACAATTTCAGATTTTGAACTTTAAACCCTAACCCTAACCCTACCCCCTCCAAAATCTGAACCAACTTCCCCATTACTTTCCCCTTGGCCGGCCCCTTCCCTAAACCTTTTCCCACTTGATTCTCCAAGGAAACCTTCAAACCATTGAAGGAAAACTTCAAGGGCAGCAAGGTATCACCGGCTCCAACCTCTCTTTTCTTCACCAACATGAATAGAAGTCCCCGAATGGGACTACGGGTTGATTCTTGACGAACACGACAACGTCGACATCCTCCGTTCGCCGTTCTTCGACGTTGGGTTCGACTTCGACAACACCGTCGAAGAATACTTCGAAAGGATCCATATCACGTTGGTGGATATGATCGACGATCAGAGGAAGAAAGGACGGTGGACCATCCTTGGCCGGTTCACGACTATTTCCCCTCCGGATACTTCCCCACTCAGAGGATATTTCACTCAAATCCTACGGTTCCTCACCCATACCATAGGCCTTCAAGTGACTACTTTCCGACGACGAATCCTTCCCAGTTAAGGTGAACTTTCTTTCCTCGTCAAGTCACTTCGTCTTTCTACTAACCTTGTAGGTGGTGATAAAGTTGCAAAGGATCTACGCCGCTTGATTTACTAAAACAAAAGCTTAGTAAACGTAGGGTTACTTTGAGAGCTCCTAATATGTTTACTTATCTTAATGTTAATTAAGGGATTATGAATGAACATCTACTATGTTAGCTTTAATTTGATTTTTCCATCTATTTGTTTGTTCAAGCACTTTTACTGTGGTTTGGCCTAAACACAAGCACCCCTCCTTTGTTTTATTTTATCGTTCTAATTGCTAGTAGTTTAATCAAGTATTTGCTCTTAAAATAATGCGTGCAAATCCTAAATTTTATTCAAAGCATACTAGTCCTGCATCATCTGGTATCAGAGCATGGTTAACCTAGGATTGCATGCTAGAAAATCACCCTAGGTTGTTATCGTGCTAGTCTATTTAATTTTGCATTCATCGCATCTTTTAATTTACTTTAAAAAACCCATTTTGTTTGCTGTCCAGTAAATTCCTGCATGCATTTAGTATGTTGTAAAGCCTTTTCTTTGGTGTCTAGGTGCTGTCCTTAACCCTTCAACCTTAGTAGTTGTTTAGGAGACTTAACACCTTAGTTTAGTTTGCTGTCCTTAAGTTTCCTGCAGCTTTTAGTGTCATTTTAGGGTGTTTTCCTGCACTTACACTTGCTGTCCACTCCTAGTTGTCCCCCCCCCTAAACCTTCCCTAGTGTTTAGCAATGGACCCCGAACAACTTGGAAGGACTTTGGACCTACTGGTAGGCCAAATGAATGCTATTAGCCAACAATTAAAAGAAAACTAAGCTGATCTTGCTGAATTTCGTAGAACCACCACTGATCGTCTTGATACCATAGAGCATGGTAGGAGCCACCCGATTCCGTATATCCCTTCTAGGCCACCCTCTATGTACGGGGACGATCCTTTTATGGATGAGGGGCATCCTCGCGCTCCTCATCGAGTTCCCCACCATAGGCAAGAGCACCACCACGACCCTGATCTTCCCCTGATGAAGAATATCAAGATCGATGCACCTACTTTCGATGGTACCCTCGATCCCCAGCTCTTTCTGGACTGGATCAAAGGGATAGATAATTTCTTTAGGTGGTATGACATCTCCGAGGCTAGGAAGGTCAGTTTCGCCAGCATGAAACTAATTGGTAGGGCTAGCCAGTTCTGGTCTAACTTAGAAAGCCTTAGGGAGTCTCACAATGAGTACCCCATCACTGATTGGTTGTCGATGAAGCGTGAGCTTAAGCAGAAGTACCTTCCTCCCTCGTACTTCCCTAGGCTGTTAGATAGGTGGCATAGACTGACTCAGGGTAGCAAACCCGTCAAAGATTACATCGCCTCCTTCGATGATTTTTTGATCCGTTGTAAAGGGGAGACCTCCACTACCCCTGCGCAGATTCTATCCATGTTTCGTACCGGGTTGCGAGAGGACCTTCGCAACGAGCTGTTCGCCCGGAATGTCACAACCCTAGAGAATGCGTATAGTTTAGTACTTGACCTAGAGGAGAGTCGATCCCAGCATTCTAGCCGTCACCACGACCCTAGACCCTCCTACAGACCGTCTGGTAGTTCCACCCCGCACTCCTCTACTACCCGACCTACTCCGGGTAGTAGCACTCGACCTCCCACGGGTTCCCCTGCACCCCGACCTGATTTTAAAAGTAAACCTCCCACTCCGGATGCCTCTCGGTCCAGTCCCGGGACCAAGTGCTTTCGATGCCAGGGGTATGGGCATATCGCTTCTCAGTGCTCCAGTCCCTACAAAGTTTCTATTATCGAGGAAATCACTGAGGAGGATCCTGAGTCCGAGGTTGATCAGGTTCATCAAGTTGAAGAAGAGGGTGATTTCTTCGAGGAGGACGATGACACCGCCGTCCTCCATTGCCTTCAGAAGTTGGACACATCTCCCATCTGTGTGGTGAGATGTGCGCTGTCACACCCTGTTACCTCCGATGACTGGCGTATGACTTCTATCTTTCACACCTAGACCAAAATTAAAGATAAAAACTGTAAAGTCATCGTATCGTAGATAGTGGCAGTTGCATCAATGCTGTCTCCTCCAGCATGGTGTCCAAATTAGGCCTTTCTGTCGTTCCTCACCCCAATCCGTATAAGGTAGCGTGGGTCAACTCCACTGCCTTGGAGGTGAAAGAACGAAGTCTCGTACCTATCTCCTTTGCCACTTATAAGGAGAACGTGTGGTGCGATGTTCTGATTATGGATGTTGGACAAATTCTGTTAGGGCGACCTTGGATTTTTGATAATGATGTCCACATCTATGGGCGTTCAAACACCTGCGTGTTTGAACATGCGGGTAAAAAGATTAAGCTTTTACCATCGCAGCCCCGGGTCAAGGAAGAACCTAAACCCCACCCCCTTAAGTCCAAGAAAGGACTAAACTTGGTCACCGCCAAGGTTCTGGACTCTGAGGTCACTCGTGGTGCACCTCTATACGCTTTAGTGGCGTGAGATTCCCACCGAATCTGATGACCCCATTCCTCAGGAAGTCCAACCTATCTTAGGGCAATTTGCTGATGTCTTCCCGGATGATCTCCCTGATCAGTTACCCCCCCTCCAAGACATTCAGCATGCTATAGACTTAGTCCCTGGAGCCTCCCTCCCAAACCTGCCACACTATCGCATGAACCCCACGGAGCATGCCGAACTTAAGAAGCAGGTAGACGAGTTACTGCAGCGAGGTTTCATTAAGGAAAGTCTTAGTCCCTGCGCGGTGCCCGCCCTTCTCACTCCTAAGAAGGACGGATCTTGGAGAATGTGTGTTGATAGCCGTGCTATCAACAAAATCACCGTCAAATATCGTTTTCCTATTCCTAGATTAGACGATATGCTTGATATGATGATGGGTGCCACTCTCTTTTCCAAGATCGATCTCAAGAGTGGATACCACTAGATCCGGATTCGACCCGGTGATGAGTGGAAGACTGCTTTCAAGACCAAGGACAGTCTTTATGAGTGGATGGTCATGCCTTTCGGGTTGAGTAACGCCCCGAACACCTTCATGAGAATTATGACCCAAGTGTTGCGTCCTTTTATGGATAAGTTTGTCGTTGTCTACTTTGACGATATTCTTATTTATAGTCATTCTGTTGAGCAACATCTTGACCACCTTAAGCAAGTCTGTTCTGTTTTAAGGAAAGAACAATTGTACGCTAATCCCAAGAAGTGTACTTTCCTTGTAGATCAAGTCATTTTTCTAGGTTTTATCGTGTCGGCTCGAGGGGTTTCTGCTGACCCCGAGAAGGTGAAAGCCATAGTTGAGTGGCCTCTTCCTCAGAACATCCAGGAAGTCCGCAGCTTCCACGGATTGGCCACCTTCTATAGGAGATTCATACGAAACTTCAGTACAATCGTATCTCCTATCACTGATTATCTTAAGAAGGGTGATTTCCACTGGACCCCGGCCGCCACCAGAGCTTTTGAGGACATTAAGAAAAGAATGGTGGAGGCCCCAGTGATGAGGCTTCTTGACTTCGCCAAAGTTTTCGAAGTGACCTGCGACGCTTCGGGGGTCGGAATTGGAGGAGTCCTCTCCCAGGAAGGTCATCCTGTAGCATATTTCAGTGAGAAACTGAACGATATCCGGCAGCGATATTCCACTTACGACAAGGAGTTCTGTGCCGTGATCCAATCTCTCCGTTATTGGCGACACTACTTGCTCCCGCAAGAGTTCTTCATCTTTTCGGATCACGAAGCTCTACGGTATATCAACTCCCAAAAGAAGCTGAATGCACGCCACGGTCGTTGGGTAGAGTTCCTTCAAGAGTATACGTATACCCTTAGACATAAGGCGGGAGTTGAGAATAAAGCTGCTGATACCCTCAGTCGTCGCATGATGACTACTACCGAGTTGAGGGCTGAAGTCGTGGGTTTTGACCAATTGAAGGACTATTTGGACTGCCCCGACTTCAAAGAAACCTACTCTCTCTTGTCCACGGGCAGCACGCGCCTTGTGGACGATTTCCTTCTGGAGGATGGTTACCTTTTCAAAGCCCAAAAGCTTTGTATCCCGAGTACCTCCTTAAGGGATTTTCTGGTCTGGGAACTCCACGCCGGAGGCCTCGCTGGGCACTTCGGTCGGGATAAAACTATTGAATCTGTGGAGTATCGTTTCTTTTGGCCCAGCCTAAAGAGAGATGTCGGTCGGTTGGTTAGCCGATGTCACACATGTCAGCTAGCCAAACAACGTAAACAGAATACTGGTCTTTACACTCCGTTGCCTGTCCCTAGTTGTCCCTGGCAGGACGTTAGCATGGATTTCATTTTAGGCCTGCCTAAGACTATCCGAAGAAATGATGCCATCTGTGTGGTAGTAGATAGATTCTCCAAAATGGCTCATTTCGTACCGTGCTCCAAAACATCTGACGCCTCCCACATTGCCAAGTTGTATTTCAACGAGATTGTTCGCCTGCATGGTTTACCCAAAATCATTGTGTCAGACAGAGATGTCAAATTCACCAGTTACTTTTGGAAGACCCTTTGGATGAATTGGGCACCAAACTACAATTCTCTACAGCCTTTCATCCACAGACTGATGGTCAGACTTAGGTAGTTAATAGGAGCCTAGGAAATCTGTTGCGGTCGTTGGTCGGTGAGCATATTAAGGATTGGGATTCTGTTTTACCTACTGCCGAGTTTGCCTATAATAATTCTGTAAACCGAACCACTGGCCTAAGTCCTTCTGAGATTGTATGCGGGTACAAACCTAGGCAACATTTAGATCTCATTCCAATGTGTTCTAGGTATAGGATGTCTGAGTCTGCATCATCTTTTGCATCCCATATGCATGAACTTCATAAGGAAATTGCACGACAAATTGAAAAGAGCAATACTGATTATAAATTACGGGCTGATTTAAAATGAAAATTTAAAACTTTTGAGGTTGGTGATTCCGTGATGGTGCGGATTCGTTCGGAACGGTTCCCACAAGGAACGATTAAGAAATTGCATGCCAAAAGTGCTGGTCCATTCAAAATACTTAAGAAAATCAATGATAATGCTTATGTAGTAGATCTTCCTGCGGAGTTCAACATCAATCCCTCTTTTAACATAGAAGATCTAGTGGCATATGAAGGTCCAGATTTTAATCCGCCAAACCCACTTATACAGCAGCCTGGTGTGACCCCTCCCTGTGAGATCCCTAACCTACCTCCACTCCCAGATATCCCTAAATCACCCATAGCAGATAAAGTGGACATGATCTTGAGCGATGAAATCATCTCTACAAAGGAAGGTGGACGACGGAGGTACTTGATCAGGTGGAAAGGGAAACCCGAGTCAGAGGATACATGGCTGGATCGTGAGGAGCTACAGCAGATTGACCCTGATGCATTAGAGATCTACGAGAGCACCAGAGACGCTTACTCGACGGAGTCGAGCTTTCTCCCACCCCGAGAGAATGATGGGGACATCAGAGCATGGAAGGTCTATCAGAGACGTGGTCGTCGACCTACGGCCACGATTGATTCGATATATTTCTGAGTTGTATTATGTATTTTCTTTATTGATGTCATATTTTATTTACTTTCAGTACTTCCCATTTTACCCTTACTTAAGGGAGATCGTTTGTAAGCCCTAAGGGCGTTGTCGTCTTTTATTTCTTGAGTCTTTGTACGAGGCTTTATATATAGCCTCATTGTTGGCTTTTGATGTTAATGAATGAATTCTACAAAAAATTTCCTGCACTTTGTTTGAGAGTTGAGAGCTAAAGAGCTTGGAGAGAGAGATCCCTTGGAGAGGGAATTGGATCACCCACCAATCTTGGAACGAGTCCGGATTCGTGGTTAGTTCGTGGTATTATCTTCCTTCCTCCTCCCTTCTCTCTTACCCGACCACCTCCCCTTTCCCCACCAAACCGAGCCCCACAATCCCCTCCTCCACCTCACGGCCCCTCCTCCCACTCCCCTACCCGCCGGCCATCCAAACCGACCCCCACCCCAAGCATGCCGCCGGCCACATCCCTTCCCCCTCCCCCTTGAATTAGTTTCCTAAATTAGTTTGGGATTGTTTGGGAAAGAATTCAAAATTCAAATTCTAATTGAGTTAGAATTAAAAACTTTCCTAATTGACTCAATCTATTTTAGGAAAGTTTCCTAATTGAGTCCTATTTGAAATTTTCAAATAAAGAGGATTGATTTAAAACTTTCCTAATTCCTAAATCTAATTTTAGAAACCCAAATCAATCCCCAAATCTCCTCCCTATCCCCCTCATAGCCGTCGGCCCCCCCTTCCCTATTCCGCCCCCTCTCTCTCTCCAATTCCCCTCTCTCTCTCCCCAATCCCCTCTCCCACATTAAACCCTTCCCTTTGGAAATTAAACCTAGTTTCCTTATCCACCTCCCTCCAATTTCAAAATCTAAAACAATTTCAGATTTTGAACTTTAAACCCTAACCCTAACCCTACCCCCTCCAAAATCTGAACCAACCTCCCCATTACTTTCCCCTTGGCCGGCCCCTTCCCTAAACCTTTTCCCACTTGATTCTCCAAGGAAACCTTCAAACCATTGAAGGAAAACTTCAAGGGCAGCAAGGTATCACCGGCTCCAACCTCTCTTTTCTTCACCAACATGAATGGAAGTCCCCGAATGGGACTACGGGTTGATTCTTGACGAACACGACAACGTCGACATCCTCCGTTCGCCGTTCTTCGACGTTGGGTTCGACTTCGACAACACCGTCGAAGAATACTTCGAAAGGATCCATATCACGTTGGTGGATACGATCGACGATCAGAGGAAGAAAGGACGGTGGACCATCCTTGGCCGGTTCACGACTATTTCCCCTCCGGATACTTCCCCACTCAGAGGATATTTCACTCAAATCCTACGGTTCCTCACCCATACCATAGGCCTTCAAGTGACTACTTTCCGACGACGAATCCTTCCCGGTTAAGGTGAACTTTCTTTCCTCGTCAAGTCACTTCGTCTTTCTACTAACCTTGTAGGTGGTGATAAAGTTGCAAAGGATCTACGCCGCTTGATTTGCTAAAACAAAAGCTTAGTAAACGTAGGGTTACTTTGAGAGCTCCTAATATGTTTACTTATCTTAATGTTAATTAAGAGATTATGAATGAACATCTACTATGTTAGCTTTAATTTGATTTTCCCATCTATTTGTTTGTTCAAGCACTTTTACTGTGGTTTGGCCTAAACACAAGCACCCCTCCTTTGTTTTATTTTATCGTTCTAATGGCTAGTAGTTTAATCAAGTATTTGCTCTTAAAATAATGCGTGCAAATCCTAAATTTTATTCAAAGCATACTAGTCCTGCATCAGGAATGCTTTGGGTTTGTTGTGTGATAGAAAAGTACCACTCAATCTTAAGGGAAAATTTTATAAGATGGTGGTGAGACTTGCAATGCTTTATGGCACAGAATGTTGGCCATTAAAAGAGAAGCATAATATTAAGTTAAGTGTTGTTTAGATGAGGATGCTGAGGTGGATGAGTGGACTTACTCTTAGAGATAGGATACAAAACGAGCATATTCGGGAAAATGTTGGAGTAGTTCCAATGATAGATATGATTAGAGAGAGTCACCTTAGATGGTTTAGTCATGTAAAATGTCGGCCTTCCGATGACCTTGTTAGAAGAGTAGATGTATTAGATTTGGCCTATGTCAAGAAAGGTAGAGGTAGACTTAAAAAGGGCTGGTTAAAAAATATTAGAAATGACATTTATTTATTAGATTTAAATGAGAATTTGACTCTTAACAGGACAATGGAGAAAAAGGATTTATGTAGCCGATCTCACGTAGTGGGATAAATGTTTGATGTTGTTGTTGTTGTTGATGATGTTGATATTTATTAGCCATAGATAGCCATTTGTCTTGTTGGGGTTTAACTCTTCTTTCGGTAAATTTATTGGTGTATGCAACAATAACATACGCACTAGCATGACTTGTATTTAAAGATAATCCTACTAGTATACACTCATCAACAGCCTATGGCACAGTAGAATGGATAAAACTAGAAATGCTTTCTTTTTAATTAATCGCCTGAGAAAGGAAGAAATCTACGACATCAAAGGGATGCTTTCTTTAATTTGCAACTGTTGTTAGTTCGACCTTTATATTGGTTTATTTAATTTATCAATTTAATCTACTGTTATGTTCACTCTTAAATGGTGTGTATTTCTGACGTTCCTTCTAATTGAAATTATTAGGTACCTTCTTGAAAAAAACAAAAGTGGAAAAGCTCTAGATGCAGTTGCAAACTTTCACTTACAGAATGGCGCGGTATGTTTTATTCATATCACTGTGTGGTAGCATGCCATTACTTACTATTATGTGCATAAATAAAACAGGGCTAAAGAGTAAGTGAATATAATAATTAGAAAAATAATAATGATTATTGATTAGCAATAGGCTAAATGGATAGAGAAAATATCCAATGATTTTGAGAAGTTGTGAGCTTTTATTTTTTTTGGTAAAGGTTAACAATATAAATGAAGTAGGGATAAAATTAGAATTGATAAATAGAATCTAGTTGAATAAGTGATTGAGTGATTGCTGTTAATTTAATTAGTTGTGTAGACCTTATGAATCTGATTAGTGGAGGTTATTTGATCTGGAAAGATTTCTAGTACATTTTTAAGATCTCTAAGTCCTTTACGAGTCTAAAATGAACCAATCAGTCCGCCGATCAACACTCTTCAACTTGAACACTAATTTTGATGCATTAGTTGTTGACAATAAGAATTTTAGATGAGAGAAATAAATCCAAATAATTGTCAAGTTAGACGGATTTGGGGTCCATAAAAAATAATCTTGTTGCAAATTATTTGGATTTATTGCCTACATATAAGTTATAATTAACCATCACTAAAAATTAGGAGTTGGATACTGAAATTTCGTTATGTTTTATGAAATGTCTTTCTTGAATTGTGGAAGTTAGTTCCACAGTACATGGTTAGAATTTAGGATTAGTTGCTTGATTATTTAAGGATAATAGCTTTTTATGACCATTGTTATTTATTTAAGTAGGGTTTAATGTGAATCTAGTTATCTATATTCTTAATTTTATAAATAAGGAATTAGGATTTTTTTGATAGGAAGTGCTTGTAGAAATTTATAAAAAAGCCTTCGCTGAAATCTAATTTCAACAATTTCAAAAAACCAACAAGAAAATTAGAAATAGAATACATAAGAACACTTTTTTATTGAAAGTTTTATGAAAGAAAATACAATATACAAGTGGATCTTCAATTGGTGCCTCTGATCCTCCGCTAACTGAGCTAGCTCCATAGCCTCTCCCAAGTCACGAGGCCTTATCACTCTAATCGCTATGGGGATCTCTGGTTTCAGTCCCTTCATAAAGTTCCCCTCCAGTATAGTCTTCGGAAGCCGGTCCAGTTGACTGGCCAAGTACTCAAATTGCTCACGGTACTCCACCACTGTCCCCTCTTGCATCAGAGCGAAGAACTGCTCATGAAGTCCCCTCCCCTGCTATTTTAGAAACGTTCTAACAAGCAGTTCTTAAACTCCCTTCAGGTTTGTATCGGTCGCCTCGTATCCCTTCACTTGTACCATGCTAAAGCCTTCCCTTCCAAGCATAGACCAGCTGCTGTCAGTCTCTACTCCTCCAATAATCTATTAACGACAAATTATCTCTATACCTTGTAGATCCACCCGTATACATCCTCCCCCTCAAAGATTGGCATCTTCAGTTTCCTCACCCTCAAATCTCCTCCACCACTCCTGTTTTCTCGAAAGTTTTCCATTCCCCAAGGGGGTGGTTCCCCCTAGTTGTGCCAATCATCCCTTCTCCGCTCGCACCCAAACATTTCATCGCATGCCCACATTCTCCTTTCAAATTCAACACCCTTTTGATTATTTGCCGCCTCTCTTTTTTCAAAATCGACACCTCTTCGATCATAATCAAGGCTTCACCCTTCAAATTTAGCACCCTTCCACTAATGTCCAATCCTCTCACGCCTCCCCACATACCATCTACCCAACTCCTCTTTAGGAATAGGTCTTAAGGGAGGCATTTTTTCTGTTTCCTCTAAAATCTCCACCTCTTGATCTTCCCTTCGTCTGATTGGCTTAGGGTTTTCCCTACTTCCCTGGCTGTCGGCGTCTTCTTTCACCTCCGACGGCGATATTTTGCTTTGGCCCTTGAGCAGTTTCTTCAACATCTCCTGAAGGATGAAAATTTTCAAATCGATCTTATCATGGATGACTGAAATATTCTTTTTTAAATCTGAAACTTGAATTTGGAGATATGAAATTTCAGATTTTATTTGTCCAATCTCCCATCCTAATACTTCTACCTTTCTTTCCGCCATAAGTCCCTGGATCTTTGTTAGGCTTGAAAATCCTGATTTCTACCACAACAATAGCAAAAATTACGGCCTGAAATAGAAAAAATTGCTGCAGGAATTCTCCAGAAATAGCTCAAAAATAGTCTGGAAACCGCTCTAATACCAATTTGATAGGAAGTGCTTGTAGAAATTTATAAAACGCCTTGGCTGAAATCTAATTTCAGTAATTTTAGAAAACCAACAATAAGAAAACTAGGAATAAAACACATAAGTACACTTTTTATTGAAAGTTTTATAAAAGAAAATACAAGATACAAGTGGATCTTCAATTCAAGAGGAAGATCCGACTCTCCCAAATCTTTAGACGCCGCTAGAGCCCAAAAACCTTATAGATCTTAAATTTCAGCCAAATTCAAGATGTCCTAATCCTAACAAAACATACTACTTAATATATAAAATTCAAAAGGAAATCTATAAACATCCCCTACTTTGAAATTTCTATCCTAACTCCCTCAAAAATCCTTTCTAAACAGCTCTTTTGGCCTGGGCGGTTTGATCGACATGTACAGGAGGGGGAGAAGTTCTGCTTCTATTACGCATGAGCCGATCCTGTGTGGATCGACGAGATCGGCTGGACCGGTCTAATATTTTTGTTGTTGACAATCAGATTGGATTGAATAAAGATTCCAAATCTATCTTCCTCCCAAAAGTTCTCGGTCATTCCTAAGGGGTGTCAATATTTGATACGATCCTAAAACCCGACCCAAAAATTTCGGCTTAGGGTCAACTCGTTTGTCAAACGGGTCGGGTTCGAGTTCAACAAATTGACCCGTTTCAAAAATCGGGTCAGGTTCGGGTTGACCCGAAAATTCAAGAATGACCCGGAACTGACTCGACCCTAACTCCCACAGTCCCGCAGTAAACGCGCCTCGCCGTCCGCCTCTCCTGTCGTCCGCTGACGCTCGGTTCGAACTCTAATCCTAGGCTCGCTCGACAGTTTGCATTGCGCCACGGCTTTGACAATGTTTCTTTCGGTTTCGACGATGTTCCTCTTTTCTGAATTTGCTTTTCCTTTTCTCCGGTTTCGACGACGTTCCTTCTGGCTTCTTGTCCTGCGGCTTTGACGAGACGACGTGTCTGGATGTTCGTCGTCCGCCTCTTCCGGTGTTCCTCCCATTTGCGCACTTCTTCGGCCAAATTGCATTTCGTGTCGGGTCGGGTCCGGGTTGAATTTTATGACCCGTTTGTAAAAATGGGTCGGGTTCGGGTTTTGTCAAATAGTGTTGGGTCAGTTCCGGGTTCGACCCGAACTCGATCCGATTTTGACAACCCTAGTCATTCCTTTGTTATGTTCTTTTCTCCCTCTATTTCTTGCTAACCATTGATAGCTGATCTTCTGGAATTTTTGCTAGAAGCCTTCAGGCCCTGCTTTAGCTTAATCTCACCATTTCCCTCCTACAGATGCTATCCTTAACTTCTGCAAAAATTGGCTTCACCAAATGGAGGAGATATTCAACGGCTGTTGCTCCCTAATACCCTCATTGTGGGCTGCAAAAAATGTTCAATTGCTTATTGTTTTGAGGAAATTTAGTGAAAAATTAAAAGGTACTTGTCAGAAGAGATCAAAGAAAGATGAATAATTACGGGGAGGAAGTTATATGGCTTTTCAATCAAAATATTGGCCTTTGTTTTTTAATGTTTTTTCAATTTTATTTAAAACTCTAGTATTAAGTCTAGTGGAGGAATGCATCGGGTTTGTTGTGTGATAGAAAAGGCACCCCCACCCCCAAAACTTAAGGGAAAATTCTATAAGATGGTGTTGAGACCTATAATATATGATACACCGACACTCGTTCATAAGAGGGAATGTCGTGTCGAACACGCGCCCGACACGACTGGGACACGTGTTGGACACGACAAATCCATGTCAGATTAAAATAATATTTAAATTAAAATGGACACGTGTGTCCTAATATTTGATAACTAAATTTATTTAAATAACAAATTTTTTATATTTTAATAAACTTTTAATCAAATTAATGGTGTTTAAGGACCATTCGAAGCGTATATCCATAAATATATGCCTGACTGTCCCCATGCCTTAGGGTTTCACTTTACACCGTTGCCCTCCCTCGTCTTCTTCGTTTATGAGACCAAGCGAGCCGACCGAGCAGAGAGAGCGCACGATTGAAGCCCGGAACCTCCTTGTTGTCTTGTCTTCTTCGTCAGTTCTTCTCTTCGACTCTTCATCATTTCTGCGACGAGGCGAGCCTAACCGAGCAGGCTACTTCTCTATTTTAAGCCCGATACGTCTGACTACATCGTTCTCTTCACTCGTTCGGTTTCCCACTGGTTCGTCTTCGTCATTTTTGCAATCACAGAGGGCATCGAAGGGTTCTGACTCTTTTGTTTGCTTTGTCCAAGCTCGAGGAAGGAGAATGTGGTAGATACGTTCGATTAGATTATAGATTGTCAGCTTCTTTATTTTCGCAAGCAAGTGAGCAAATTATACTTTACCAATTTATTTGATTTTTTTGTTTTCATTTTTTCTCTTGGAAACATGTCATATTTATTGAGATTGTCGGCTTTATGTGTAGATCTGATCTCCACTCTTCTTGTATTCTTATGAAAAGTTGAGAGCATGATATTCTTATTTGGGTAAAGTTTCAACTTGTGAATATCTTAATATCTAAATCATATAAAATTTAGTTATATATATATATATATATATATATATATATATAATAGTTCTCTTTTTTGTATGCAAGTTCTACAAATATAATTTTAATTTAAGAAATCAATTGGTGCTAGTCAAGTAATTATGACATTGGTTTATTATTAATTTTCATTTATAATATGATGATATATCAATTTCTATATACTAATGTCGTGTCCGCGTTTTACCCATGTTCTATATTTTTATGATAATCGTGTCGTGTCTGTGTCGCCGTGTCCGTGCATCAGAGCTTGTAATGCTTTATGGTGCAGAATGTTAACCATTAAAAGAGAAGCACAATATTAAGTTAGGTGTTGTTGAGATGAGGATGCTCAGGTGGATGAGTGACTTTACTCTTAGAGACAGGATATGAAATGAGCATATACGTGAAAGGTTGGAGTAGCTCCAGTGGAAGATAAGATTATACAGAGTCGCCTTAGATGATTTGGTCTCATAAAACTTCTGCCTTCCAATGACCCAGTTAGGAAAGTAGATGTATTAGATTTGGCTTATGCTAAGAAAGATAGAGGTTGACCTAAAAAGACTTGGTTAGAAAATATTAGAAATGACATTACTTTATTAGATTTAAATGAGAATTTGACTCTTAACAGGACACAATGGAGAAAAAAATATTCATGTAGCCGACCCCACATAATTTGATGAAGGTTTGATGATGTTGTTGTTGTACTCTATTATTAAGTCCAGAAAAATTGTTTTTTCATGTATGGTTGTGTGAATCTTAATTCTATTTTTTGGGCCCTCCTTCCTAAATCCTAAAAATCCATTTGATAAGAATATTCAAAGGACTATAAAAACCTTGTGAGATTTTAATTACCTTGGGCAGTTTGGTTAGGAAATCTATCCCCCAACCTTGATTATTGGCAAGTTGGTGACACCTCCTTACATGCTACAGAACCCATTTACTTCTCACCAGGGAGGACTTGGATTGTAATATCCGAACCAATCTCGACGGTACCTTCTTGCACAAGAAGATGAAGCGTAAGACAAAGAAGATGAAAGTGACCAATTTCTCCATTTGGAGTGCGAAGGGGAACCAACGAGCTTTCTGTTCCATCGTTTAGTGTTGAAGGAGACGAAGAGCTCGCCAGGTTCACCTCTTGGACCCGTGGTAGATCAAAGAGTTTTAGTTGGTTCGTAACGTCTGTTCTCTCAAGGAGTCCAATAGATTGTGTGTGAAAAGGAGGATTGGCTGTCATTTGGTCGTTTGAGGAAGATGAGAGGCCTTATCTCTTTAAAATAATAGATAGAGAGATGTAGACAGGAAGAGACTGAGCGAGAGATGAGGGGAAAATCGAAGAAAGAGATCGAGAGATAGAGGGATAGAACTTGTAAGCATAATTTTTCAACATCAAAGGCAAACCTGTGTGTGAGGTCGGCAGGCTTGAGTGACGACGAGCTTGAGCATCCTATAGACGATAGCGACGAGAGAGAGAGAGAGAGAGAGAGTGGTGTGCATTATGAGAGTGAAAGAGTGGGAGACTGAAGGGTCTCGTAAGATCAACGGTGAACTCGTACACTTGCAACGATTTAAGGAGTCAAAGGTAAGCTTTTATATTTATTAAATTTTTTTTAGTTATATATTGTCTAAACCTAGATTATAATTTAGAAAAAAGATTTGTATATATGTAATTATATAAAATGTATATTTAAGATTTAAAATATAATTAGAGCTTAAATTGCCTAGAAGAGAAGATTGATATGTTTAATGTCTATTTACTTAAGTGTGATGATAAAAATTTATAAATTGAGAATAGTTAGATTTAAATGATTATTGTTAATATATGTGCATGTATTTAGAGAAAGAGCAAATTCAGTATTTAAATATGGTTTTAATTAAACAATTAATAAGTTAATTTTTATGAATTTAATTTATAAGAATAGAGCATTTATAAGCTCATATTGTTTAATATAAAAAAATGAAAGAGAGAATATATATGTTAAAGGGTCTAAATTTATTTTTGTAATATTAAATTTAAATTAAATTTTAAGTAAAAAGATTAATGGCAAATTATATATATATATATATATATATATATATATATATATATATATATATAGAGAGAGAGAGAGAGAGAGAGAGAGAGAGAGAGAATTTTAGTATATAAATTAATAAGAGATTACATTTAATTAATAAAATAAAATTTTGAAATAATTAAAATTGAAAATGAATGGATTAAAGATATTTTTGTTGATAGAAAATGAGTTATTTAGGATTAATGAATAACTAGTTGGAGAGACATATAATTAAATATATAAGTTAAAATAATCTTATGGAATTATGTAGGTGCTCAATTAGCAGAGTCCAAGTAAATATTAAAAAGGGAAAAAAAGCAAACTATATAAATTCATGGTGACGAATGTTCCTAATTTATGATAATCATGTCTAAGCACATTTAATTACATATCTTTATTATAAATTATTTATGAGTTATTTCTGTGAAACGCAATTGGTCATATTGAATTTGATGACATAGACTTACATTGTTTCAATAATGTAGCACTAGTCATATATTGCATTATTATGCATAATGCTATCAAATAAGAAAGAGAATGCAAATAAAGTTAGTACGCCCCGTTGTGGTCTGGCTGAGGACATAATGTACCTACGTGCATGAAATGGAAAAAGTTTTGAAAAAGCTTATAGAAAAGGAAATGAAAAAGAGAGTACCTTAATTGGTGATATTTAGACTGTCTCCTATGATGGTTGTATTATTTATAAAAAATGATATGACATTATATGATTATTACATACATGCATATGATGTGATTTATGACCATTTTCAAATTTAAATGTTATTAAATAAAGTTACTCTATAATTTTCAACAAGCATGCATATTGTTTCAAATGTCTTGTATTACAATAATTTAGAAGCACAATGTGCTCATTGAATTGTGTTATGACTCACTCCACATTTACAAACGTTCACAGGTATTATCTAAAAAATTTAAATGAGTGAAAAATGATAGAACGTGTATTGCAGGTGCGACACTAAGTAGTATTTGTCAAAATAGTTATAACATTCTTTTCATTAAAATAAATTTGAGGTTTTAGTGGCTCTTTCAATATATTGGAAATAGTTATTGTTAGAAATTGTAGCTGATGAAATTTTAAACCCATTCAACCATTTGTTTCCACCTCATTAATTCAAACTTTCGGGTTGGGTCGTGGCATGGATAACAATCATATTTGGACATCTTAACATTAACACCCCCCCCCCCCCCCCCCCCCGACGTGATTTCCTCCTGAATGAAGCTGAGATTGATAAGCTTCTTAGTCTATGCTATCACTTGTTCTCCAATCTCTAAATCTATTCATTGAGGGGATTATTTCACAGGAATTGCATGGTACATAACAATAAGCTAATTGATTGCTACCTCTGGAGTTAGAATTGATATCTCAACATAACACCCAACAAGCTTAAGGATAGGGCCTAGCTAGGTAAATTAAAATTTTTGTACTAAAACTCTGTTTTAAAAAACAATAAAAAAGTCATCCCAAACGAAGTCTTAGTTAATGAGTTCCAAAATTGATAAAGATCATACGGGCTATGAAAGAGTCTAGTCTATGAGTTTCAAGGTTAATCAAAGGTAGCATTGTGTGGTGGGCACATGTTTTGGGTGAGACTACTTAAATTAAATTGGCTTAACTAGGTTTGTTTGGTTGCATTGACCAGATGAATGCGGTTGACTAGAGCATTGTGTGAGCCAATTTATAGGGTCTAACCAATTAATTAAGGCTAATTTAAACTGTAGGTGAAGAGGACATCTCTACATGGAAAGTGTATCGAAGGCGTGGCCGTCGATCTACGGCCACGATCGAGTCTTTATATTTTTGAGTCTTGTTGGGTCTTTGTTTCTTTCATTAGTTCTATGTTTAGTTCCTATGTATTATGTCCCTATTTTACCCTGTACTTGTTTGTAAGCCCAGAGGGCATCGTCGTCTTTATGTTGTGTCTTTGTGTGAGGCTATTTAAAGCCTTCTATGTATTTTCTTTTGGTTAATGAATGATTATTACAGAAAATTCTTGCACTCTTTGTGTGAGAGTTTGAGAGGTTGAGAGTCTTGAAGGTTTCCCTAGGAGGGACGACGGATCACCCACCAACCTTGGAGACGGCCGGGTTCGTGGTTTCTTTCCCCTCCAACATCTTATTCCCCTTCCCCTTGCTCCCTAGGCCGTCGGGTAGGCCCTTCCCCAAGCCCCACCCTTCGGCCACCTAACCCCTCCCCAATTTCCCCCTCCCCCCCCCCCCCCCCCCTTCCCTTCTCTCCTCTCAAGCCGACGGCAACCTTCCCACCCAAGCCAGCCGCCGGCCGCCCCTTCCCTTTTGGGTTTCCTAAATTAGCATGATCTTTATTTAGAAAGGATTTGAATTCAACTCAATTTGAAATTAAATCTAGAAACCTTCCAAATTTATTAAATTTATTTTAGGAAACTTTCCTAATTTAATCCAATTTGAATTTAAATTCAAATAGGAGTAAATTAATTCCTTTCCTAAACTAAGATCCCAAATAAGGCAACCCAAATTAACTCCCCAATCCCCTCCCCCTCTTCCTAAAGCCGCCGGCCCCCATGATTGCCGCCGCCCCTCTCTCCTTTTCTCTCTCTCCAATCTTCACTCATTAAATAAATCCTTTTTCCTTTCCTAGTAACCATCAAATTTCAAAATCTAAAATCAAATTTCAGATTTGGAAATTTTAAACTTCTCCAACCCTAACCCTAGCTCTACAAACAAGTTTCCCTCCCAACCCCTACCTTGGCCGCCCACTTCCCCAACCTTCTCCACTTGATTTTCAAAGGAAAAGCTCTCATCCTTTGGAAGGAACTTTCAAGGACAGCAATACTACAGCGACCTCACCACCCTTTGATCCTTAAGAAGCATGAATGGAAGCCCGTCCATGGGATTCGGGTTTAGTGCTTGACGATCAAGACAATATCGACGTACTTCGTTCCCCCTTCTTCGACGTTGGATTTGGCTACGAAACCACCGTTGAAGAGTACTTGGAGAGGATCCACATTACATTGGTTGATACTCTCGACGATCAAAGGACCAAAGGAAAGTGGATTACCGTTGGTCGCTTCACACCCGCCATTCCTCCGACTACTTCGCTTTTCTCCTTCAAAGGCTACTTCAATCGTCTTCTACACATCCTTACCGGTACCCTTAGCGATTCAAAGGAGTTCATCCGGCGACGATTCCTCTCTCAGTAAGGGTTGACTTTTTTACCCTTTCAATTCTCTATTCATTTTCCTAACCTTGTAGGTAGTGACAAAGGCGCAAGGAATCGCCCCACTTAACTCCTGCTAAAGCCTAGTAAACGTAGGGAAAGAGTTATTGATTTTCTATGTTGCTAATCTCATTGTTAGAGTAGGGATTTTGAATGAACTCTTATCATTACGCATGTTATTGAATTTCAAGTTATTTTGTTTGTCCTAGTACTTGGCTAGTGATTTAGCCTAAACATAGGCATCCGTCACTAGTTTTATTTAATCGTTCTAACGGCTAATGATTGAATCCTTAATGCTCTAAAACAAGAAATCGTGCAATACTCCATTCCATTCATTTTAAGCACATAGTACTACATCAGTAGGCCACATAGTTAGGCTTGTAGTGAGTTACCTTAGGGACGCTCCTAGGACCTAAGGCTCTTGGGCTGAGGATCCTATTCCACCAAGGATCAGATTCAATCTAGTCCCGAAAGTGGTCAACACCTCCTTTCAGGACTATAGGCTGGGTTGACCAACCGAGCTTAAGTTCACTCAAATGCTTTGAGTAGTGTGAAATTGAAATGGTGGTGTGACTTTTAGTTGATTGGAGAAGAAAAATCTATGTTAAGGATATTTTTGTATTGAGCACAAAATGCTAGAACGAAATCATTGTTAGCTGCTTTTGCTACTAAACAATTCATTGAGATGGTGCATATTTATTTTTCTTTCTAACTTTGTTAATAAGTTTTGAAGGAATTTACATATTTTAAATCATTATTGAATGTCTTATAAAACTGCTAGTCATGCCACCATATATTAGTAATAAAGATGCAAAAAATTATTAGTGAAATTGATATTGGAAAATGTTTTAACTTTTCCCATGTAAGTTGTTTGTTGAACCTAAAGATGATTTACATTTTGCAAAAAATTGTACCTTTAATGGGATGAATTTTATTGCTTGTCCTTATTCAAATTACCCTTGAGCATTTCATTGTATATTTCAAATTTTACGTTTTTCTTGGGTTGTGAAGTTAAGCACAATATTTGATGGAAGGCACAAGTAAGAACAATCAAAGAAGATTGAATTATCTATTAATTTACTTAAACAAGTAATTCAGAAGTCAAACAAACTCTAAATCATGTCAAGTTATTGTCAGAATTACCTTCTCGCCTCAACAATTCCATCGACATCAAATTTGTGTGATTTGGATGGTTGTAAAGGCCACACCAGGTGAATTAGTTTGATTCAGACTGACCTGAATTGGCCATGATCAGGTCATCTCTTTCACATGCTTTCCTGTGTGTGAGGAAGTGATAGGTGACAATGATGTCATTCATTGGATGGGCCCCCATATTCTCCTTCATTAGAGTAGCTTGCTAACATTGTCCAATTATTTTGGCACATATTTGTTATCTTTGAAATCAACTATCGAGTTTTTCATTTTCTGAAGCTCTTTTGACCTCTATAGACATTTGTTTCATGTGATATTTGCAATGAATAGTTGCTCTCGAGAGACGAATATTTGATACAAAATGGGGCAATATACCATTTTCATTTCTTGATAGTCAGAGTAGCTTTCATTTTAGAAGATATTTTGTGATGAATTTTTCATAGTTATTCATGTCAATCTGACCATTGGAATTCAAATCTATTTCATCTGTTGGACTTGTGTTATCAAAATCCACTAGATCCTAGAATCTGTTTGTCGATCAGAGGCATTGTTGGTGATGGACTCTGCTAGAGTAGGTCGGTCCAATTGAAGGAAGGACCTACAAGCTAATTTTTTTTTATCTTGGGAGGGTGAGATTTGCACGTTTCATTATGGACAAGTGCTATTAATATTTCAACACATTCTGGTTAAGGACTAGAATATTCCTCTCAAAAAATAATAGCCCAATTTGTTTGCTTTGTACATTCCAAAAGTCTGAGACATTGGAGAACTATAGAGAGTTGATGTCCGCCTAAAGTTCTCCCTTGACAAAGCTCGTGTTGCCTTCACCTCTAGGAGGATCAACTTAATTATCCTTTGTGGCCTTTTTGACCTTTCAGTGTTGTGTCATTTGTCATTGCATAGTCATGTCACCTCCATGAGGAGGGCCTTCTCAACCATCCTCAATGGCTTGTAGAACTTTCGGTTCCGTTTTGTTTGTATCCCTAAGGTCAAGGCACATTCATCTCTAGGAGGATTGTTTTGGCCATTCTTTGATAGTTTCCCTGACCTTTTCAATGCTGCCATGGATGCCATCTCAAGGTCGTGCTGCCTTCACCTCTATGAGTAGGATAGCTCCGGCCATCCACAACTGCTCCTAGCCTTTAACATTTGCTACCCTAATCTTGTGCTGCCTTTACATCTTGGAGGACCATTCTAACAGTCCTTAGATGCCTCCCCGAGCTTTAACTCTACTTCATCCATAACCTTTAAGTTGTGTTGTCTTTTCCTCCCAGAGAATGATTGTGTTGCTACTCAAATTTATTGAATTGCTAACTTGGATACTAACAATATTTTACGTTCACTTGCTTTGTATTGATGCTTTCTCTGAGTTCGAAGTGCAACCTTTTGTAAATTGTACCTACTAGTAGTGGTAACTATGTCTACAAGGTTAGATTTTATGGTTTTTCTCTTTTAGTGTTTCTACGTAAGGAAATGTCATTCTCCCCTGCTTATTATATTTTACTTATTTGATTATACGTGGGTTTTGTTTGCAGCTAAAATGATCTTTATTTCTCTATCTACCTACACGCCTCTAGCATATATAAGTTCTTATGGTTTTATTATTGCATACCATTCAGAGAATTGAAAGAATAAACTGGATGGCAGATACATCTGAGAGAGGCATTAAACAAAGTGCTGGAATCATGGTAAATTACGTCTACAGGTATAAATATAATAAACGTTTCAATATCCACAAGTGATCACCTTGTTTTTTGAATCATTCAAAAATGTAAATGTGAATATTCATCATTTTTAGCTTAGAAAAGATCGAAGAAAATGCTATGGTATATTTCAGCACTGGCCATATCAATGCATCATCTAACATCTATCAATGCTTCCAGGTAAATGGGATACTCTCTCTTTTAGCTTGTCAGTTGAGCTTAATGTTATAAAGCAATTCAAACATCCATAGTTCATTTCATATCACCATATATACGAATTTGAGTATTTCAACATGAAATAATAGAGGTCCGCAAAAGAAGGGACTAAATGGAAAATCCAAACCAAACTTAGAACCAAAACCAAAGTCAAACTTATTCCATAATGACAGCTTGGTTTTTGTTTTAGCTTTGGTTTGATTTGTCTTGTATTAAGTCTAACCGATACATCCTTATGAAAGTGCATGAGAAGTTGTTGTTAGGGATGCAAACGAACTAAGCTGAGGCGAGCTTCAGCTTATTTGAGCTCAAGCTCGTCTGCCAGGACCTTGTTTGAGCTCGGCTCGTTTAGATACGAGCCTTTTTTATTTCTATTTGAGCTTGAGCTCATTTAGATAAACTCTGCTCGAGCTCATTTAGATAAACTCTGCTCGAGCTCATTTATTTAAGCTTATCGAGCCGGCTCGTTTACTTCCTAACGAGTCGCTCATTTACAAGTCGTTCAAGCTGGCTTAAACAAAACGAAAAATCAGTTCGCACGAACAGCCAGCGCCTCTCGCCCGCGCCTCCATCTTCCCGCTTTCGAAGTTTGCAAACATGCTCCCAAATTTTTTTCTTTTATAGAGCAAAATCCAAATTGCCTGCATAGTGTGGGACTATTGTGTGTGGAGAGCGAGCACGAGTTTTTTTTTTTCATTTTTTTTGTTGCGTGAGCGGGAGCGGAGAGCAGCGGTTTGCGATTTTAGGCGAGATTAATAAAAAGTAAATTATTAAATTTAACAATATTTTTTTAAAAATTCTAATATAGTTTTAATCGAGCTTCTTAGTCGAGCTCTAATCAAGCTTCTTACTGAGTTTATTCACGAGCGTTAAACGATAATGTTCATGAATGTTAATGAACCAAACGCCAAGCTCGTTTATTTAACTATCAAGTATTTATCAAAACGTGTTCAAGTTTGTTCGTTTATCTTATCAAACAAACATGAACGAGCTTTTATCAAGCCGAGCTACGAGTAGCTCGTTGAATGCTCGGTTCATTAGCATCCCTAGTTGTTGTTGGTCTGTGCTCAAGGGCAAGTTTGCTTAGTTTTTGGACAGAATTCTTCTCGTCAATTATGCTGTTATCATGAAAGTGTAAATTTCCCCCTTGAAGGTATTGGATGCGCATTTTAATATATAAAGCTAGCCACAAAACCCTTCATTGTAACGGAAGGGACGTTGAAAACTGCTGAGGTAGAGTTATGTGAAGAGGGTATAGAAACGTACTGATAAGGACCTGGCATTAGGGGTATCAATTCGGGTCAACGGGTTGGGTTCGGGTCGAACCTGACTTGATCCGGCCGTAAACAAATTGACATTAACCCGACCCGATTTTGCAAACAGGTCAGATTTGTCAACCCGGACCCGACCCGTGCGGGTTACCGAGTTGACCCGACCCGACCCGCGATATTGGATAAATGAAGTTTAAACTGACACACTGTCTTTCACCATCTCACATTTCTCCGATGAAAAAGGAAAGAAGAAACGGAGAAGAATAGTAAGAGGAAGCAGTGTTTTTGAAATGGAGGCTCTCCGCTTCATCCAGGGCATCTCTGCCTCGTCAATTGCTATCAGCTTAGATCACCGGCATGCTCATCTTTCCACTGTTGCACCCCAGGATGCCACATCCGTGGCTAATGAGAAGGCGAGAAGGGCATCCTGATAGTTTGCTCTTCTTTGATCTTGAATATTTTATATCTGGTGTATCTTTGTGAATGTTTCGTATATCATACCCAATATCAAGGTTTGGAACTTTTTGAACGCCTTGTCTGAAACTGAATACTTTTCGAGGACGTCAGATTTGGAATTTGGATTTCGTTTGCTTTTGGGTTTTGTGTTTGGAGAAGAAGATCGAAGGAGGCCAGCGACCCCATCGCGGTCAGTGGAAGTAGGTATGCCATATGCGGCCATGCGGGCTAGGCAGAGCCGCAGAGGCCAGCGGCTCATGCTGGTACGGGGACGAGAGGGTCAGCGGGGATGGGATGGGTCACGAGACGGGACGACTGAAGCGAAGTCGCCACGAGATTAGGCGCGGAGCTGACGCGATGCGAGGCAGGCAGTTACGTTCCCGGGTCAACCCGGGTTGACTTCGGGTTGCCGGGTCAACCCGAACCCTACCCGTTTTTTAAATGAGTCAAAAATTCGAACCCAAACCCGACCCGTTTGCTAATTGGGTCGACCCAAACCTAGATTTTTTCGGGTCAGATTCGGGTCGGGTTTCAGGTCATGTAAAAAATTGACACCCCTACCTGGCATGGGCTAAGGGCATACTCTCAGCGATGAGTGTGGAGATGGCATCGACAATGGAACCTGGAAGAGACATAGATTCTTGTGTTTGTGACAATTAAAGAAAGATTATGACATTGAATTCGGAAATTCCTGAAGGAGAAATTGACAATAATGATTCTGATATGATTTGGTGGCATGCAGGTGGGGATGGCGAGGCCTCAAGTGAGTTGCAAAGCATGCTTGCATGGGAAGATTTTAGGATATATATATAAACCCCAATGGGTCCAATTCATTATAAAAAAAAATGATGTTAGTCCTTAAAGAACCAAAGCTCACTAAAAAAGCTCACTAGAAGCCACTGGTTCTACCTATTACAAAACTTAAGCAAAAGTAATAGCTAATAAGAAAAGCATCAGAAGATCAGCCTGGTGAAGGACACAGCTGAGATGAACACATCCACCTGAAATGAAGGCACACTAATGGTCCAAACTAGACGGGCTCAGTATTTGGCAAAAGCTACCAACCTCGCAGAAGCCAGGCAGACCATCCATCAGAGGGAAGAAAATTAAATACCAAAAACCCAAACAACAGCCAACATCGGAAATAAGTCCACCAAAAGAACAAGAAGATTCACCACCAATGGTTGCCAACAAGCCATGGATCCAAAGTGGTGAGCCAAATGCCACATCATAGCCCAAAAATGATTGCATAACCACAACACCCACTCCCATCATTATAATCCACCAGAAGAGAGAAAAACACATCCAGAAAATTCAAAAAATCACCAACAACAGAGAACACAGAACATCAAGTTAGCAGGCACCAAAACCAGTTATTTTTTGGATTTCCTTTTTCTTTGTTTACCCACCCGAACGGTAGTATCTCGCATAACACCTTTTGTTCGAAAACATCCTCTTCCTCAACCTCAGAAGAAGATAAAGAGCCAACAAGCCAATCAATTTGCGCATTAACACTTTCCCCTGATCTGGCGCCGACATGGGCATACAAGGCATTAATTGAAAGTAAAGTAACCGAAATATCAACAAGCTGTTCAGACACTCCCAATCCCACAGAGTGGACCGACACAGGCGTCACAGGAGAAGCGACAGAAGGATCTAACTCACTAGAATCAATGTTCACCACCCTCATATTAACTTCACAAAGTTCATTATCACCCACATTCATCAACTTATTATCGAGAACACCTTGAACCACATTCAAAGCATTTGAAGAAGGGTCAACAGCCATCGCATCATGAGTCACATTAAATTCATACGAAGAAGACTCAACAGCCAAACCATCACTAATCAAATTAGCATCAGCTTTCTCAAGTAGGGCCACAATAGGAGAAACCCAATATCTGTATCAAGGCAATCAACATCACCCTCAACCAATGTAGCCATATTCTCTTGCTCCCCAGCATTAATATCAAACCCCTCGACAACAAGAGGAACACCATAACCACAACGATCCACCCCAATCAAGTAGGCGGAATAACACCAACCTCATGAGTAGTATGAGCACCAACCGTCACATCATCACTATTATCTGTAGGAAGCACAACCTCACCACGATTCCTAACTTCCACATCAGTAGTCAAGACTTCATCACAAACAGTAATGTTATGACAATCTGAAGAGGGCAAAACATTCACATTAATTGGGTGGTTAATTGTAGGAGTATTGAGATGATGATTTAAGCTGCGCCATTCTAATTTAGAATGACCTAACGATTTACAAGCAACACAATGAGGAAATTCATCCATAACCACCGTTTGAATGTGCCCCAAATTTTCAGGGCCAACCCAAATCCTGTCCGGAAATTGTTTGGTAATGTCTAACTCCACCAAGACACGAGCTATAGAAGGACGAGAGCCAGTAGAAGTAGCATTATCGGTTTTTAATGGTCGACAAAAAATGGAGCCAAGGCCATGGAGGATTCTCGGGGAGAAAAGGTGAGGCCGCAATTGAGGAAAAGAGACCCAAATAGGAATGATAGGTGATTCAACTTCCACATCAAGCGTGGGAGACCATTTCACCAGTTTCATATAACACTTGTTGACAAAATAAGATCGATGCAAAAAAACTCTACAGCAATCTAAATCATCAACAAGCTTTATCAAGACATACCTAGGGTTAAGCACAATAACCGAACATTCACCATTCAGTTTTAGATTGAAAAAAAACTTCCTAATAGCATCAACTAAGGGTCTACGCTGGGGAAATTTGCCAACCAGAGTGAACTCAAAAGGGACGATAAGAGCATTGATTTCCTCTTCGGAAATCCAAAGAGTCGGTAGCCCACGATGCGAAGAAATTTTGAGGTCAGGGAAAGAAGATGAACTAAGGGAAGAGCCAGCTAAAGCATCTTTGAAAGATCGAGAAGAGTTCCCATTCAAAAAACTAGGATCCCTTAAACGATTACCCGCCATGACCAAAAAACGACGAGGCACAAAAACACTACAGAAGAAATTAGTAGAGGGAAAAGAGAACTTCCCTGAGAAGGAGAGTGACGTCGGAGACCACACCAGAAGCGGCGGCAAGAAAGACTAGGGCGCGAAAGAACCCTAGCAGAGCGAACATGACGGACGAGCGTTGTATTTCTCCCTAGGATATATCATATATGGTGACCGTTTTGAAATGATATTAGGTCAAGTAAATATATTTAATTAAGTTATTGAATAAATTTGAAATGAAAATTTGGCTTGTTATCATATGCCATACAAGAGTAAGCTATTCAATAAAATAGTTGATTGAGTAAATTTGAATAAATTTGAAGTGAAATTTAAATTTAGGATTTATTTAGGACAATTTTCTTATTGTTATCTACAGCAGTTTTATGATAGTATAAAAGTTTCTTGAAAGCGGCAAAAAAAATAGTGGCCCAAAACTATCTCAAATGAAGCCTTAATTCTATTGGCCACATATTAGTTAATAGATATCCTCTAGGTTGCCATCAACATATTTTTCAATGTACTAAAGTAGTGTATATGATTTCAGGAGGTGACATTTGGTGCATTCTTAGATTGTTGTATGGATATTTGGATTTCAAAATCAAGTAAATCTAATAGCTATTAATCACATGACAAAAAACATTATGATTCTGAAAGTTAACCAATTTATTTAATATTTAATTGGGTTGTTATAACGTTTATATAGAAATTATTCTATTTAAGTGTTTAGAATGACCTGATGTTTAAATATATAATTAATTTCTTTTAATATTCAAATAGATAATATAATTATAGTGTCATCATTCATTTGGTTGGTTTGTTGGACCAATTCAAGCAGCCGAATCAATCAACCCCTCCCATAACTTATAGCTAAATCAGTTAAATGGCCTGTTCAATTTTCTGAACTATTGTATATAACTGAGAAAGCCAAATTGAATTTGTTTCTTGAAACAGAATTTACACCAACTTTTATTTTTAGCATGCCTTGCAGATTATGCAAAGCTAGATTTTCCTTTCTCAGCTATATTTCATTTTGTACGGTTGGCATGCCTGGAGTACCCACATTGACCTCCCTTTCGATCGCAGCCTTGCATATCATTGCATAGTTTCCCTACTTGGAACTTCTTTTTATATACAAGTTATTTCTGACGAACGCATACGAATTATAAATGCTGCAGCAACCTATGGAAGAATAATAATGGATGTGCTCGAAAATTCAGCAGAGTAATCTACAATGTAATTTCTGCTCTTATTTTTCACTTACTATTAAGTTGGAAATGAAGTCAAGACCAATATGATGGGCATCGAATGTAGCAGCTCTAATTGGGATGCTCTTGTTAGGTTTCATTCAGGCTTGCTTGGCGATGTAGATCATAACGACTACGCACGGAAGCATAGAAACGTGTATTGTTAACGTCGCAGGTACGGAACTGTGAGATAAAATTATTTACGATATTTGAACTTGTATATATTTAATTGTCAAATATCATGTTCATTGATGCTCAGTAAGCTTGTGCTTTTCAAGTGACCTGAAAAAGAGGCTTCCAAGTCTGGTTGTGGACCATTAGGTTATTTATATTTGGAAAACATATTTTGTTTATAAAATAAGGAGATTTGATAAAATCTAGCAATCTGTTGGATGTGATTCTAAGTTAATATTGATTTTAGTATTGATAAAATCTTAGACTTCTTACAGTTTGATCTTCTGCTAGGAAATAATAATAGTTTTAAAATTTACAAATAATATCATAGGTTAACCTATTTTTTATTTCCACAATTACATTTTGTGAATGATTTTTTAACTTGCTATCTCTTCCACTTCAATTTTAAAAATGGATATTTTGGAGAAAATGATTGGAATGCTCCCATCTTGAAATTTATGAATGGATTATGTTCGTATATAAATGAGAAAGATTTTGGTATAGTGAATTTTTTAGATTCAGAATTTTGGAGGTATGATCGCCATTTGAAATTGCCAATGGATTGTCTTTAGGATTTCGCCTGTTCACATTTAGGTACCACCATTTTTGGTAGCTCGATCTTCCCTATAATTGGATAATAATTGTGTCAATTAGCATTTACACCTGACTTTGAATTATTTATTTATTTATTTGTTAAAATTTTGTGAATTAAAATAATAAAAATAAACAAATTTCTAGCATGCAACTTAAAAATATTTGACATGCGGTCAAAATCTACGGCTCAATAATTAAATAATTGAAGCAAATTATTTATCCAAATAATATATTTCATAATTTATTGTTCACTTTTATCTAAAAGTTTATATGTATTTATCAATTTTTCTTTTTTAAATCATAATAAGCTTTCATTGATAACATATTTAAAAAAATTTATCTTATTGACTTTTATATCACTATTATGATTATTCATGTTATATAAAACATTCATCTTAAAATTTAATTATTTATTTTCAAATTTATTGAATCTTTTTCATTAAACTTTTATTGATATTTTATACAATATAAAGAACTTATCATTACGATATCTTTATGATTTGATATAAATATTCTTTACTTTAATATTTTATCCTATAAATAGTTTAAAATTTATTTTCTAGTAGGTGACGATTATTTAAACATATTATTTAAAATTTTATATATCATAACATTTTGATATAAACATTTTTTTATGTATTATGCATAAATAAAATAAACGATAATATTCTTTAATCAGCTAACTATTATCAAATAAGTATAGATGCCATTTTGGATAAGCACACTACCGCTGGCTCGCATTATAAGTAGCCCGCAATCAGTTACCCACCGTCGCCAGAAGTGCCACATGTCTCAATACCATTGGATGTTTCAGCCGCCACGCATATGATCCCAAGCCCAATTGCGGCGCTCGCCGTGAACGCCGCACCGATGACGGAAGAATCTTTGCGGTTATTTTTCACTTGGGAATGTACGTCTGATAAGAATAAATTACACTCGTTCAAATTAAATAATTTTTTTACATTAAGAATTAATAATATGATTATTACTAATTCATATTAATAATAATTATAATATTAATATTAGAGATGTCAATAAAAGACACTATCCAATTATACAATCCAAATCCGATCAAAAAATTCGGACTCAGATTGACCCGTTTAGTAAATAGGTCAACTTCGGTCATATATTTCGACCCATTTAATTATCGGGTTAGGTTTAGATCTACCTGACAACCCACTAATAATCTATTTTGATCACTGATTATGAATTGAATAATAATTAAAGTTCAGATTAATTAAATTTTGATTTTAATATAGTGAAATGTTCAAATAAATATATTTGAAAGCTATAATTGTAATTTTATTTTGTTTAAACCCCTTAAATTTTTTGACTATTTGATCTCTTAGCTGACCATAATTTTTTTTTTTTAATCTAAAAGGGTTATTGGGTTGGGCCAATCGGTTTGAGGGTGATTGGGTTCGAGCTCATGGTATCAACATGTTTATTAAATGGTTCGACCTTCGGTTGAATGAATTCAAAATAGATCAATTTGGATTAGACCTAAATCCAACTCAATAAATCATTTTGACATGTCTAATAATACTAATCGATACTTATTAACATTAATCATTATGATATAATTCTCTTTTTATTTGAGCTCACGAAAAGAATTCACATTATTTTGAATGTTAGGCATTTTTTGTCAAATATATTAACTTTTTTATAAATATGGGAAATATTTCTCTTAAATGAATAAGATAAAATTAAAAAAAGTGAAAAAAAATAATATGCACTCGCCCACCAAGGCTGGTCAATTGTTTTTTCATTGGCCTGTCTGCCGCTTCTTGAATAACGACATATTTTGTCTCTACGTCTACGAAAAAAACTGATTGTCTTTTGATTAAAATTTCTATTAAAATTATTAAATTTATTTTAAATATATATAGCATATAAACAATTAATTTTATAGTGCATACATTTAAAAATAAATTAGAAAATTTTTATGACTTATATATATCTCATCTTATAATCTGTTTGAAACAGATTTCTCATTGTTTTACTTTTAACGCAACAATTATAAATTTATTTTATTATTATTTTTTTGTTAATCTCTCACTATTATTCATAAATTTTTATAGTGAAAATTTATTCATTTTAATCAAATATATATTATAACTATTTTAAAATAAATTTAATAATTTTAAAATTTATCTCCTTACCATTAATATACATAGAAATAGGCATTATAATTGGCCATTGGGGCGGTTTATCAGAAAACACCAATGGTATTTAAATTATTGTAAGATTCCAAATGAAGCAGATTCCATTTTTTTTTACATTTATTCATAAATAAATAAACTATAAATGCATAAGAATATTCTGATCTAATTTCTTTGAATAAATGTAAAATTTGACCTGTAATTTATTAAACTTTTAACGGCCGTTTTCTTACCATATTTTAATGAAATTAGATTTACAAATCTACCTTTTCGATTTATTATAAATAACCGAAGCAACTTGTAGCAAAATCTAAATATATATTATTCTCAAAGCTTTAAAGAAACCAGCAAAAAAATAATTAAAAAACAAATCTGAAAATGTGACCTTTGAATTACTAAACGCGAAGGTTCCTTCCTTTATGGAGGGATGGGTAACCGTCCATTCTCTCCAATGTTATAGCATCCCTCATCTCCAATTTCCAAAGATTGTCCTAATTTTTGTTTGGCAGGAATCGGTATTAATGTTTTTTTTTTCCTTAAAGATTTTAGGGCTGATTTATTATTATTATTATTTGGTTAGATAAGCAACAAATACAATGCTAGGCAAGCAATCTCCAAAAAATAGGAGCAAAAAATTAAAGGCCACAAAAAAAAAAAAAAAAAGAACAATGAAACCATTCGGACTTAGGAAAACAGATCCTTCACCCACCTAGCCGTCAAGGAAGGGCCATCCATTGGACGCAACAAATCTCCCAAAGTAGCACCACACTACATTGCTATTCCACAAATATAAGATAACCACCAATCAAAATTGAAACACCAAGGTTGCCAGCAACCAAGACGACATTGGATTACTGCAGAATTGCGCCTCATCATAGTCCAAACAATCTACGCAGCCCCAAAACCAAATCCAAGCCAGCCAAAACCACCAAGCCCTCCAATCGGCAAGCACTCCAACCCGAAAATGCCAAAACCATCTGGATGAGTCAGAAGCAACCAACATCAAAAGAGATAAGACACAAACTTACTACTTTCTATTTTTCCTCCTATGTCATTTGCCACCCCCAAGGAGAAAGCTTTTTCAATGATACGACTAACAATCAAACTATACACCTCAAGGTCCTCAACCTCCTCCACAGCCACATCATCTCCATCACATCCACAAGGAGAGAAAAAAATATCAAGCCAGTCATTATGTTCCACGCCAGAATTGTCCAAATTAACCGCCAAATGAGCCTTCAAAGCATCGTGGGAAATAAGAGCAACAGGAACATCAACAACAGGTAGTACCGACTCCAACGAATTTAATGGAAACTCAACAAAATCATCAACCAAGTCCCTAGAGACCAAATCCACCCCAAGAACACCAGGACTAGCAGAAAGAACACCATCTCCATCACCCCCTACAACCAAAGTAACAAAATTGTCACCAGCATCCGCCACTGCTTCACCAATAGGACTAGCTATAAGATTAAAAAAAACAAATATTAGCATCTCCCTTGATATCACTAGCTATAGTCAAAGACAAATCAGCAGCTTCCGCCTCAACATCAATAGGATCACCCAACGCCACAACAGACTCCAACTGAGCAGCAACACCCAAAGGAACAACTTCCTCCACCACAATAGCATCAGCAACACTAGGACCCAACTCCCCAGCCTTATTAATTGCAGCACAAAATTCAACATTATCCACCCCCACAATAGCAGGCTGAGAAGGAGGCAAGGAAGGGCTAACACGATGAATCAACTGCCGATTATCCAAATCCTCCTCACAGCTAGCATTTGTATTAACAGGTATAGAAACATTATTAAAACCAGTTAACAGGGCGGAAGAAGGAAGTGGACGGCATTCACCAATCAAATGCCCAATACTTTTACAGGAAGCACAAAAGGGGGGGGAAACCTCCATCTCTACTTGCTGTATGTAACCAAATTTTTTCGGACCTAACCACATTTTATCAGGATAAGTTTTTGTAATGTCCAGCGCAACCAACACCCGAGCCACAGAAGGGCGAGAACCAACAGACGTAGCGTTGTCAACCTTCAACGGCATACCAAAAATCAATCCCAGACCGTGAAGAATATGAGGGGAGAAGAGGTGAGGGCGAAGATTTGGCAAAGAGATCCAAATGGGGATTACCGGAGACTCAACACCAACATCAAACAAAGGAGACCATTTGGTCAATTTCATATAGCAATTGTTAACATGATAAGATCTATGGCAGAAAACCATACTTTAATCAAGATCGTTAATCAGCTTAATCAAAACATGCGACGTATCCAGCAAAGTGATCGAACATCGCCAATAAGCTTAAGGTTGAAGAAGAACATACGAATAGCATCGAGAGAAGGCCACCTAGAAGGGAAAAAACCAACTAACGAAAATTGAAAGGGAGCGGCCAGAGCAGAAATCTCCTCCTCCAAGATCCACAGAGAAGGTAGGCCACGAAAAGGGGAAGTTTTAAGGTCAGGAAAACTCGCATTTGAAGAACTACCGGAAAGAGCATCAAGAAAGGAACGAGTTTTGAACAATCCATCCAAAAAGCCAGGATCGGCCAAGCATTTCCCAGCCATCCAGCTAAAAACTTGCGAAGGGCCAAAATCCAAACGAAACAAAATACCCAAAACAAAAAAGAAATAATTAAAGGCAAAGGGAGTAGGACTTCCTTGAGGTCAGTCACGAAAAGGTGGCAGCAGCCGCCGGGAGAACCCATCAGAACGAAGGGGCGGGAACCCTAAGCCAGGAGCAGAGGAGGGGCTGATGTTTTTTGAGATTCCATAACCTTGAAATGAGTCAATGTGAGGGAACTCATTAGGGCTGATTTAATTAGTATATAAGTGCGATGCTACTTAAGGTTTTTTTTAGTAGGTCTCTTATTGCTTTGTTTTTCAGACCGTAGCTATAATTTTGTTTGATTACTATTTTCTTATTGATTTTTAAAAATATTTGCTATAGAAAGCACTTTTTACAACTAGAGTTGCTAATAGATCGTAATTTTAAGAAAGTATATGATCGATTTTTTTTAAAAAGAATATATTTATAATATTCATAACAATTTTTTAAAGAATTATTTTATTTCATAATAATTTCACAGTCACTTTTATAAAACGCTACAGCCATCTCAAATAGACTCTTAATCTTATTTTTAGAAGTGAGTTAGAAACCAAATGAATGGAATTCTCATAATTAGAATTTAATTTTAAAAACATGTGTAAATTTATTTTAAATGAGGTGATAAAAAGGCTTTTTAAAAGCAAACTAAATAATATACTGAAATAAATTGAAAAAAAAAACTTCTTGAATTAGCATAAACAGAAAAAAATTTAAATAAGGACATTTTAAAACAAAAAAATATTTATTTTAATTTCTTTATTATGATTAGACATTCTTAAATTATTATCAATCATTTTTAAACTTCTTGCAAAACATTTCTTCAACTTTCTCAGCTCTTCAATCTCCTGAGCCTCTATTTGTATAATTAATTTGAATATAAATATGTCGTTTTAGAAATATTACACCTTCATTACTTTCTCCTCTAATTATGTTGATAAAGTAAAATTAAATGCAAGCGAAGTATCCAATTAATGCATTAAAGTAATATAAAACGTCTACGTCCTACTTTACATCTCTAGATCATAAAATGGAATATTTGTGCATCTTTTTATAATTTGAATTTTTTATATAATAATTTAAAAAATAATGCCAATTAGATTGTAATTATCATATTTTTTAAATAAATTAAATTAATCCTGATATTATATAAAAATTTAAAATAAAAAATTTATTTAATATGAATTATAATATATAAAATTGGCTAAATATCTCTGTATGGTTTTTGGAAAGAAATGATTGAAATTTTTTTTTTTTTCAAACTAAAGTACATCATTAAGAGATAACTATCTCTGTAGAGATTCGCAGGAACGATGAATCGTCGGGCTCTAATTGAGTTTCAAATTGGTTTGAATTAATTTGGGATTTGATATGGTTCAAGAAAATTTGTGCGATCAGCATGAATCTCAAGACAAAATTAGAATCGGAAATTTTTGAAATTAAATTCAAGATCATAAAATCTAATTTCAACAAACTTATAGTCGATCTTAATGTCTCAATGAGATGAACCCAACAGTATCAAAAGTGGTACAATCTGAACTCAGATGAACCCAAATCAAACACTTGAAGTATGATTGGAAACTTCAAATTCTAATTAGATGACTAAATGATCTTCAAATAAGATATTCTTATAATCGAATCAAGAGGCTAGATGAGATCAATCCAACAAGCCCATGATCATTAAATCTTGACATCATTAGGGCACTCCGATGCTGAATAAATACTTCATGATCAAGAGAATCAATGTGGATTGTATGATGGAGTGTTTTGGATTATGATTCAAATTACCAAAATGATCATTCCAAAGAGCATATAAATATAGCTTCATTCTTCACATGAGGGGAGGAAGAAGAGAGAAAACTAGAGAGATATTTCTTGCATTTTCTAGCCATCGCCGTTGACGATGACTACCACCAGCAATTGCTATAGACAACCACTATAATAACCCGTATGTTGTCTCTTTCAATTATTTTTTTTTGAGTCAATATAAGTCCAAATCATAATCCGTCTTCGCTATATCATTGATATTGTAGTTTTTTAATTACACAAAATTTTTCATAATTTTTGGGCAATAGTGAAAATCCTTAAGAAATTGACACCTATCGGTAAAAGCGGGAATTTTGGGATTGATATGTGTTTGTTTTGCAAACCAATTTCACCAATTTTTTAAAGATCCAAAAGAATTTATATGAATTTTATACTAAAAAATTGATTAATTTAATTATATAATATTAAATTATTATTTTAATCAAAATATCCCAAGTCATTAAAATGTTTTAAATCCTCATCCCTTCTCATTTTCTACAACATAGAAATGAAAAATAAATTTAATAGAAAAAGAGAAGAGAGAGAAAAAAAGCTAGGATTGGAGGCCGTATAGCAATTTTTGTCTGTCGACGCTGTTAGGAGATTTTCTCGTCTCGCAGTAAGGAATCATTGACCTATTTCTGATTTCAAGGATTTGGTATTTTTCATATTTTTCGATCAAATTTGTGTTTCTGTTACCACCAACAACAACAACAACAACATCAAGCCTTTGTCCCACTACGTGGGGTTGGCAACATGAATCCTTTTTCTCCATTGTGTCTGGTTCGAAGTCAAATTCTCGTTTAAATCTAATAAAGAAAGATCATTTCTAATATTTTCTAACCAAGTCTTTTTAGGTCTACCTCTACCTTTCTTAAAATAAGTCAAATCTAATGCCTCTACTTTCCTAACTGGGTCATCGGAAGGCCGCCGTTTTATGTGACCAAACCATCTAAGGCGACTCTCTCTAATCTTATCCTCCACTGGAGCTACTCCAACCTTTTCACGTATATGCTCATTTCGTATCATGTCTCTAAGAGTAAATCCACTCATCCACCTGAGCATCCTCATCTCCGCAACACATAACTTAGTATTGTGCTTCTCTTTTAATGGCCAACATTCTGCACCATAAAGCATTGCAGGTCTCACCACCATCTTATAGAATTTTCCCTTAAGTTTGAGGGGGACTTTTCTATCACACAACAAGCTCGATGCATTCCTCCACTTCAACCATCCAACTTGAATTCTACTGATAACATCCTCATCTATTTCACCATCACTCTGAACAATAGATCCAAGATATCTAAAATGTGTACTCTTATTAATGACTCGATCACCCAAAGTCACAATCCCCTCACTAGGTCTATTACTGCTAAAATTACACTCAATATATTCAGTTTTAGATCTACTCAAGCGAAAACCTTTAGACTCTAAGGTTGATCTCCAGACTTCAAGTTTACCTTCAACTCCCTCTCTAGTCTTGTCAACAAGAAGAATATCATCAGCAAAAAGCATACACCAGGGTACATCCTTTTGTAAATGTCTAGTGAGAAAATCCATGACTAACGCGAAAAGATATGGGCTTAAAGCTGATCCTTGATGTAATCCAACTGAAATAGGGAAATACTTGGTCAAACCACCTTGTGCTTGAACACAAGTAATAGCTCCTTCATACATATCTTTAATGATTTGAATATAAGCATTATTAACTCCTTTCTTTTCAAGAACTCTCCATAGCACTTCTCTTGGAACTTTATCATATGCTTTCTCTAAATCAATAAATATCATATGTAGATCCTCCTTATTCTCCCGATATTTCTCCATCAAACCTCTCAATAAATGTATGGCTTCCATAGTAGACCTACTAGGCATGAATCCAAATTGATTTTGAGAAACATTAGTATCACGCCGCAGCCTACGCTCCATAACTCGCTCCCATAGTTTTAAAGTGTGACACATTAACTTAATTCCTCTATAATTCGCACAATCTTGTGCATCACCTTTATTCTTATAAATAGGAATCAATACACTCATCCTCCACGCATCTGGCATCTTTTTAGTCTTCAAAATATTATTAAAAAGTTTAGTTAGCCAAGAGATTCCTTCATCTCCTAAGCATTTTCACATCTCTATTGGGATATCACCAGGTCCAACAGCTTTTCCACACTTCATTTTCTTTAAAGCCTCTCTAACTTTGGTTTTATTAATACGCCGATAAAGATAAAAATAGAAATCTTTATTTTTATTTAGAGTGCTAAGGTCACTAAAGTCAATTGTATTCTTAAATCCTAAACTATCAATCTCCTTAGCCTTCTCTCCAACCCATTTAGTTTCATGAATGCACAAAATATTTATCTTCCTATGAATCATAATATCTATTAATTCCATTAATCTTCCTGTAAGGAAACTTATATTCTAAGTTTCTATCATAATATTAGTATCATGGACTAGCTTTTTTGCCCACATTCGTCCTTGATGTGGGAACCCTTGCCTATTTAACACTGCACCCGGGCACCGATGCAGCGGCCCTTGCACACTTTTCATTATATTCAGGCCATACAGTGCGTCGCTTCCAGGGAACGCCCTAGCATTAACACAATTTATTAAATAATTCATGTCATGGTTATTCGACAAGCTTTACGCTGGCTGTCAACTACCTAACGCAACCCTCCACTTTTCTCATCCAGGACTTGGGACCTGGCAATGGCAGTGTTTAAATTTGTGTTTCTGTTACCGAAAAATAAAAATAATTTTATATTAGTAAAACTTTTACCATGTAATTTTTTATATATTATATAGATCGAGATTATGAACATTTTGAGTATTTATTTGAGATTTTTCACCAGATGATTTTGAAAAGCTGTGATTTTTTTCCTACTCTGAAATTTATTTTTGACATCTAAAAATAGTGCTTTAGCTCAATAAAAGCTTCAGATTGTTATATACAATCCTTGATAATTTGATTAATTTCTAAAAATATGAATTTTTGTAAAGTAGGATTTTCTGTTGCATACCATCAATGACATTATGACACTTTTTGAATTAAGTTCAATTATATTTTATTTACTGTAATACATTAAAAATAAATATAGATATGTGATTGAGATTACTGTTATAGTACTATGATAAAATATGTGTGTAAAAGATAAATAAAGACTGATTGACTCATTGGTTGGAGACTGATTGACCTATATAGGATGGTAGGCTGATGGGCTTTCCTTTAAATACTATGATTTGGTGTTATCTTTTACTGATTCACGTGATACATTTAGCGGGAGTTATAAAGAGATGATTATTGTGCCGACGGTGTTGGAGTTTGAAAGCGGGTTTTGAAAAATTTAGTCTTCTTTGGGAATTTTTGAATTAACATTAAAATTTAATTCTAAAATCAAACATCCCATCAAAAATATTATACCACCTCGGGAGGTGGAAATAAAATTTCAGGATGGGGTTCAGATTTAGAATTAAGAATTCTATCTTGAATATCGTAGCCAAATTCAAAAGAGAACTTCATATGGCCCCTAAAGGGTCAAAATAAGGTTCAGTCAAATATCGGGCTACAATAATCAAGAGGAGCGATCGTTAATTTTATATTCGAATTCATTTTAACAAAAGATATATCTCCTTGAAGGGAGAAGATATCATTTATTAATAATCGTTCGAACATAACGATAACGATCATTAGTGATTTGATTTTTCCCAAAGATAACTAATCGAGTTTTTAAAAATTAGTTTTGAAAAATTAGATGTGGGTTCTAAATCTCCTACGAGCGCAAGCCCTCGTAGTTAATTACATCGTGGGAGGCCGGAGTCCCCTACGAAAACTTTCGATTAGAATAATGGCAGAAATTTTATTTAGAGATTTCTAGGAGTGATGCCAAAGAGGTGAATTTGGATTTTGAAAAGGGATTGGAGCAAGATTGAACATTTATTTTGGAATCAAATGAGGAAGGGTAGGGGACACTTTAGGATTCTGAAACAATTCAGAAGTGCCCCGATCTAAGCTAAGTGTTGGGCTTTAAATTTTGGATTGAAAGAATATTTAATTTGAGTTGAGCATTTTATTAGAAATTTGGGATTGTATTCCCGGAGGTTGGGGTCTTATGACTCGAAAGAAATCAGCCCCGGATCCTAACTCTAAATTTGGACACTGGAACACAGTAGTCCGAACCTAGCTAATGCAGTGCAAAACCTGGACTTACCCCGGCCTGGATTGGGGAGCCAGCTAAACCACCTAAACGCTTCAAAATCATGAGTCCAGTCTCTTGATGCAGAGTGATCAGGGACGTTATTTAAGATAGGTTTAAGAAGTTGGGGTCGACATCTAGAGCAGATTCCTAATTGACCCCTTGACTTATGTCGGGTGGAATGCTTAGACTAAAATGTAATTAAAATTTTAATTTAATCAGTTTCTAATGCGATGCATGCTGGTTAAAGTATCCAAATCAAGTATGCATGAGATCTTAAAAAGGCTTATAAAATAATTTTTTTGAAAAGACTAGACTTCCCCAGATCCAGCACCTCATCCTCATAGGTCAGATTATCTGGACTCTACCCACGGGCGGGGAAGTGTCTTATAGCAAGGAGGGAGAGAGATGCAATAATATGCATGCGACCCCGGACGATTCCGGCTATTCCCTAGGTCGTTAAGTTTCTATGTTATTTAAATCTTAAAATTTTAAGCATTAATTATAAGTAGAAATAGTTTTCGTCCTTAAAGAGCCTAACGAAGTCCAGGCTAAAACAAAAATGACATGCAAGCGCCAAAGAACTAGGAAAAACAGGCAATCCTATACGCAATCAAATTAAATCACAACATATTAAATAATCAAATTAATTAAGTAAATGTCCATAGGCAAATTGCCTTGTTTATTACAACCCAGATTTACATAAATTAAAAGTGGCCGGGCACCACTGACAACAACCCGGATTCTAATCCTAATACAGACGCAAGTGACTTTGAGCGGGATACTCTATGTCTTCAACTTCTCGATCTTCTCTTCCTCGAGCTCCTTGGATTCTTCGTGGCTGGATACCCAAATGGAAAAGAGAACTCTTCCCTTGAGGGGGAGGTTACTCTTTCCACTTTGGGTAGTGAAGTGATCCAAATTTGGAGTTCCAAATGGATTAGGACTATCCCCCGAAGGGGTATCCTTTCCTCTTTGGAATCCAACCTTTGGATCTATGTATCCCAGACTCAAAATGCCACTTTCACAACTCAATACTCAAATGAATTACATAAATGTAAAAATAAAAATTCTAGACTCGATCCTGCAAGGTTATCCTAAACATTTAAATATTAAAATACATCCCAAGCAGTTATATATGTATATGTGCAGAAAAGTAAACACACTTGGCCACGCTCCTTTTATTTGGGGGCTAAGCAGCTGAATCATCTGTAACATTTATATTTATGATTTATTTAGCCCCCTTATTGCCCTGCACGAGCGTGGCCACCTGCAGAAAATCCAGTGAGCATCCAGATCGTTCCTAACCTAAGGGTAATCTAATCGCCCATCACATCAATCCACAGAGTGCAGTAAAAAATAAACAAACACATCAATCAATTTCAATCACAACATGCAATGAAAACTCAGAAAACCCGGCACACAGCAGAAAAGTAAACACCGGCCTAGCCTAGATCTAGAGTCAGTTGTCCTAGCAAACCATCTAAAGTGTGTGTAGTAGGTCGTGTGGCTGGGGTAGATCCTAGGATGGGTAATTTATTGAAGTTGTTTAATGTTGAAGTTTGTTAAAGGCTAAAAGGGAATTTTATGTTCGAGTTCAAGTATTAATGAGTTAAAGTTTGATTTAAATGCATTTTAATTGTTAAATGATTACTACCTTTGTTGCTCACCGAGGCCGTGAAGTTTATTTCACATTCCTTGGGGCTAAGTTAATAGCCTCGTAGGCCTGGGTTACCCAGTAGTGATCGGGGTTGATTAAGGTGATTTAGTTTGTTAAAAATTAAGGATCAATTAATATTAATTAAGTTAGTTAATTACTAATTTTAAAAGTTAAGTTAATTTATGTTTTTCATCAACAGGTTCGTGGCGTTGTGCCACCAGGCTCGAGGAACCAGGCCTCCTTAGGACACTTAGCCCCGCAGCCCGGAGTAGTCCATCCTAAAAACCTTGTTGATATAGTTGAATTAAGGATTTTAATTTGGTTAAATAATTAAAGATAACTTCATTTTGATGTTTAACACCCCATTGAATTCATTCGTGGCGTTGTGCCACCAGGCTCGAGGAACCAGGCCTCCTTAGGACACTTAGCCCCGCAGCCCGGAGTAGTCCATCCAATAAACTTCATCTTTGGAGTGTTTGTTATGCATTTGAGTGTTGGTTGAGTGTTTTATTAATCAAATTAAAGTTTTCTGGAATTTTGATGAATTATTGGATTTTAGAATTTTCTGGATTATTTTAATGAGTTAATTAAGGGGTCAAAAGTTGACTTTTCCATTTAAAGTTAATTTTGTAAGTTTCAGATTTTTAATAAATACTAGACCTTATGATGAGTTGTTAGACTGTTAGCACACTCAATTTGGAGTTTTCTATGAAAAGTTATGAATTTTCAAAGTTTTGACCATTCATTGAATTATTTAATTTGTTTAATCAGAAGGCTTTTGATGATTTGATTCCAAATAACCTCCAAACTTTTTGCAATCACCTCCAAAGATCAGGAATGATCTAAGGAATGATTATCAAGTGTTTGAGAAATTTTTGGGATTTTTAATAATTTTTAATTAATTAAATTAATTAATTATTCAATTTCACTTAAAATTAAATTATTCTTAAAATTGATATCAAATCTGGTTGGTTTTAATTTTCATGTGTAGAGACTTAAATTCTGGTCAGTTAGAAGGGTTATTTGTGTTTTTGTGATTTAAATTTGATTTATTACATTTTTTGGAAGATTTAAATGCTTAATTAAGGTTTGATTTTGATTAACTTAATTAGAGGGCTTAATGACTTCAAAATTCAGTGAGCTATTTTTTGTGAACTGAGAATGTTACCAAGTTCATGTGGTTTGAGTTTCAAGTCAATAGGAGGTGGATCCTAATTATTGAAATTATTCTAAGTCCTCTAAATAAAATTCTTAATTATTATCCTTAAGTGGCACTAGTATTTGAATAGGTCCAAAATTTGGTGTCTCTAACCCTTATGGCAAAACACATATACCATAAAAATTTTAAAGCCTATTTCTATGTATTTTGAAAGAAATGAATTTTTAAAGTTTTAGGTCAAAATATGACCTAGAGCTTTAGAAATTCAATTTGCCAAAATGCAGTCATAAATAAGGGCCAAGAAAAATTGGAGATGTGAGGAACATCCCCAAAAATGCCCTGACCAAATCTGAGCTGAATTGGATCACTGGATTATGAGTTATCAAGGAAATTCAATTTTCCTTAAACAATAAATATCATAAAATCCAGTGCTCCAAATTTAATGAAATAAATTTTAAAATAAAATTGGGCTCAAGACGATTCCAACGAGCCCAAGAACGTCAAATTTGGACAAGATATGACTTTTTGGCGATTTTCCAAAGTTTCAGTTGTTTCTGTGAATTAAATATCGTACTAGACGATGTAAGTTCGTACAGTACGAACCAGAATCGTATTGTACGAACAAAAATCGTACAGTACGATATTTACACGTGTTCTGAGTGGGAAATCATATCGATGATCGTACTGTACGATCGTGCGATCGTACTGTACGTTTACGCGTGATCTGGAGCGAAATCACAGCCATTTGATCAAAATAAAGGGAATGGAGGGCTGTGATTTCGTCTTCTACCCATGAACAACCAAAACTTAAGCTTAGAAAACCTTCTAAACATAACTTAGGGTGGATTAAATGGAATAAAACTTTGGAAAATCATAAAATATGATTAAAGAAGAGAAATAAAGTTATTTTTATGTTTAAAAATGCATCACACTTCAAACACATTAAACCCTAGATCTAGGAGCTAGGGTTAAGGATTTACCACTATTGGGTGAATGGTTTTTGATGTTCAATAGCTTGTTGAGCTTGTAGATTGTCCACGAATAATCTTCTAGAAGGAACCGAGGGCTTCCAACGTCTGGATCACAAACTAGACGAGTTGGACGGACTTCAAGAAGGAGGTGGCCGGAAGCTTGTCGCCGGCGAATTTGATCGGTTGGATTTGAATGAGAGCTCAAGGGGAAGAGGTCTGGAGCTCAAAATGGACTGAGGGTTCAGCTGGGAGAGCTTAAGGTGGTGAGAGAGAGTAGAGTAGAGAATGATAGGCTTTTTGATCCTTTTCCCCTATTCAAATAGTACAAAGCTTAAGGGATGGCCTTGATGCATCAGAGGGCTCCCTTGGATGATGGACAAGTGTCCCAAGCCTTGGAAGGCTGACCCAAAAGCTGGAGCAAAGGGGGAACTCCTATTGGAGGGTTCATGCTCATGGGGGGGGGGACCACTACCATTTAAAGCTAAACCAAGGGCTGGGCTTGGTTTAGAGAGCTTAAAGAGAACTTTTGGATTTGAGTGGGAAGGGTTAAGCAGCTTAGATCAAGAAACAAGGAGATTTGCATGTGATCTTGACCATGAGAGCCCTCTTGAACCTCTTGTTGACCATTTTGACTAGTCAAGGGTCAATGAAAGCTGAGGTGGCAGTGAGGGGAGTCTCAAATGCTGGAATTATATATTGGAGGGGGTTTGAGGCTTAAGGGATTAGAGTTTCAATGCTATATGGTTGAGTCTTTGGATACTTAATGGTCTTTTGACCATTAATTGACTAGTTTGACTAGTCAAAGGATCAAACTAGGTGAGGTGGCATGGATAGAACCTAATGAGCTGGTTTGGAGGATTAGAGGGAGTTTAAAGCTTAAGGAATTGAAATTGAATGTGAATGTGAAGGTTTTGAACCAATGCATTGAGTTGACTTAGTCAACTCAACTTGAGTTTGATCCATGATTGCTTTGGAAGACTCGAGCCATAGGTTAAATGCATTTGAGGATTTGATGGGGTTTAAAATGGATTGATTTAAAGTCTGGATTAGGCTCTAATGACCTCATACAAAAATGAGGTCAACAAATGGACCCCCAATATGTGTAATAGAATGAAGTTCTATTACACATATTGGCGTTGACCGAATTAAAAAGTCAAGTCCAGAATTTTGATCTTAAGTAAAGGCATCATCTAACCTAAAGGAAGAAAAGAGCAGGTAGAACTAGGATGGTGCCACAAAGGGCGTTATCCACCACTAGTAGGTGATCATGTGGGGAGGAAGCTTGCTCCACACAGAGGATCAGAATTGGATTAAAACTAGGATGGTGCCACAAAGGGCGTTATCCACCACTAGTAGATGATCATGTGGGGAGGAAGCTTGCTCCACACAGAGGATCAGAACTGGATTAAAACTAGGATGGTGCCACAAAGGGCGTTATCCACCACTAGTAGATGATCATGTGGGGAGGAAGCTTGCTCCACACAGAGGATCAGAATTGGATTAAAACTAGGATGGTGCCACTAAGGGCGTTATCCACCACTAGTAGATGATCATGTGGGGAGGAAGCTTGCTCCACACAGAGGATCAGAATTGGATTAAAACTAGGATGGTGCCACTAAGGGCGTTATCCACCACTAGTAGATGATCATGTGGGGAGGAAGCTTGCTCCACACAGAGGATCAGAACTGGATTAAAACTAGGATGGTGCCACAAAGGGCGTTATCCACCACTAGTAGATGATCATGTGGGGAGGAAGCTTGCTCCACACAGAGGATCAGAACTGGATTAAAACTAGGATGGTGCCACAAAGGGCGTTATCCACCACTAGTAGATGATCATGTGGGGAGGAAGCTTGCTCCACACAGAGGATCAGAATTGGATTAAAACTAGGATGGTGCCACTAAGGGCGTTATCCACCACTAGTAGATGATCATGTGGGGAGGAAGCTTGCTCCACACAGAGGATCAGATATGGATTAAAACTAGGATGGTGCCACTAAGGGCGTTATCCACCACTAGTAGATGATCATGTGGGGAGGAAGCTTGCTCCACACAGAGGATCAGAACTGGATTAAAACTAGGATGGTGCCACAAAGGGCGTTATCCACCACTAGTAGATGATCATGTGGGGAGGAAGCTTGCTCCACACAGAGGATCAGAATTGGATTAAAACTAGGATGGTGCCACAAAGGGCGTTATCCACCACTAGTAGATGATCATGTGGGGAGGAAGCTTGCTCCACACAGAGGATCAGATCTGGATTAAAACTAGGATGGTGCCACAAAGGGCGTTATCCACCACTAGTAGATGATCATGTGGGGAGGAAGCTTGCTCCACACAGAGGATCAGAACTGGATTAAAACTAGGATGGTGCCACAAAGGGCGTTATCCACCACTAGTAGATGATCATGTGGGGAGGAAGCTTGCTCCACACAGAGGATCAGAACTGGATTAAAACTAGGATGGTGCCACAAAGGGCGTTATCCACCACTAGTAGATGATCATGTGGGGAGGAAGCTTGCTCCACACAGAGGATCAGATCTGGATTAAAACTAGGATGGTGCCACAAAGGGCGTTATCCACCACTAGTAGATGATCATGTGGGGAGGAAGCTTGCTCCACACAGAGGATCAGAACTGGATTAAAACTAGGATGGTGCCACAAAGGGCGTTATTCACCACTAGTAGATGATCATGTGGGGAGGAAGCTTGCTCCACACAGAGGATCAGAATTGGATTAAAACTAGGATGGTGCCACAAAGGGCGTTATCCACCACTAGTAGATGATCATGTGGGGAGGAAGCTTGCTCCACACAGAGGATCAGAACTGGATTAAAACTAGGATGGTGCCACAAAGGGCGTTATCCACCACTAGTAGATGATCATGTGGGGAGGAAGCTTGCTCCACACAGAGGATCAGAACTGGATTAAAACTAGGATGGTGCCACAAAGGGCGTTATCCACCACTAGTAGATGATCATGTGGGGAGGAAGCTTGCTCCACACAGAGGATCAGATCTGGATTAAAACTAGGATGGTGCCACAAAGGGCGTTATCCACCACTAGTAGATGATCATGTGGGGAGGAAGCTTGCTCCACACAGAGGATCAGAACTGGATTAAAACTAGGATGGTGCCACAAAGGGCGTTATCCACCACTAGTAGATGATCATGTGGGGAGGAAGCTTGCTCCACACAGAGGATCAGAATTGGATTAAAACTAGGATGGTGCCACAAAGGGCGTTATCCACCACTAGTAGATGATCATGTTGGGAGGAAGCTTGCTCCACACAGAGGACCTCAACTGGAGGAAAACTAGGATGGTGCCACAAAGGGCGTTATCCACCACTAGTACGTCTAATCCTAAGGAAAGGAAGAATCCTATCCTAAAGGAAAAGAAAATTGGAAATGATTAATTAATGATCTTTGTATGTGATTTGATTTCTTTGAATTTGGAAAGGTGACTTTGATGTTGAATTTGATACTCATTAGGCATGGCATTTGTTGAAGAGCCGCCCAAATGTTAAAAATATCAAGTGGCATCCTTCAGGATTAATCAATCGGCATGAATCTCCCTCATAGATCATTTCTAAGGTGAACGATCCAGTCAACGTTGATTCAAAGTTTCCATCAATCTTATGACAGACTAAAATTGGTCTCCAAAGGACTATATGGCCAAGTCTCCAACTTAGAAAGTTCTTATGTGACAATTTATCACGAGCTTGAATCATACGTGACTTATGTAATTTCAAATTTTATTGAGTTTGAAAGCAATTTGAGACCCTCAAGCTCCTCCAATCGGAGTCGGGCACTCAACTCAGTTGTGACTCAATTTTGAAAAGTAATTTCCAGTGATGTAAAATACACCTCTAGACGAGAACAATCTTGGACTCATCATAGAGTGTAATTTAAGAAAGGAGGCCTTAAAGGAAAGATGCCGGTGTGGAAGGACTAACACACATCCCTCAAGGACCAGATTTGAATTCTTATCGAGAGTAGAAGATTCGTTCTTTTTAATGAAAATTTTCCTCTTAATTATTTGGACCCTGTCAGAACGACAAGTGGGAACAAATTCAAAGTACAGTGAGAAGTAGAGTGACTCCAACTAACCCGAAAAGGGCTAGGGGTTTAGATTGTGTTAACCCATATCAAGTTTCATAGAAACTGAACTAGGGTTCTCCCTTGTGCCAAAATTTTAAATTAAAATCAATTTCAAAAGGTTTAAATTGGAGAGAGAAATTTAATCTTTTCAATTCTTTTGCATGACTCTTTTTATATCTGATAGACTGTCTATGCATAACAATAAATCTAGATTCAAGATTTTTCAAAGTCAAGCTATTAAGGGTGATCGGGCTCGTTGAGGTTTAAGGATTTAAAAAGAAGGAAGCCTCTTTCCCTTTTTTTGTGGCGCGCTTTACGCATCTTTTAATTTTTAGTGCACTTTGTGCATCTCTTGATTTTTATTTTTGAGTTTCAACGCACTTTGCGCATCTTTTGATTGATTTTTTTTTTTTAACAAGAGGCTTCATCTCCTTTAAAAAAAACCTTAAAGTGATTGCTCTTTTTTTTAAAAACCAGGATTATATCACAGGTATAAGAGAAGAGAATTTATCCTCTCATACAAGGAAGAATAATCCCAAGATCGAACCCAATCTTTTAATAAAAATATCACTTTGACTTAGAAAATCATTGAATAGATTTAAAGCATGGAAGAGACACCTATTAAGATAGAAAATTGCAAGAAGATTGGGAAGATTTTCATTTCAAAAACAACTTAAATTTGACACAGATTTTAGTTCAAAAATAAAATCGAACCACTTAAGCGGTGGGAGGGAGGGGCCTTTAAGTATCCAGTGGAGTCAACTACAACTCTCTCCTGTTTTTAGTTTAAAGTAGAGGTTAATTTTCATTAAAAAGGTTAATCAATTATCTTGATAATTCAGACCCAATACACTTGAGAAGTGGTATGTTTTCCTCAAAAGTTGCAACTCTAGGTGGCAAGACCCTATCAGTGTAGAATTATATTTCTACAATCTCTTATGAGAAAGAGAATATTGTGGGGTCTGCACTATCCCTAATTAATGCTGCATCATTTCAATCTAAAAATCTATCAGGATAGGACCCCTTTAGAAGTTAAATTCAGATGGTGTCACTATCTGATAAGATCTCAGATCCATCATTATTCCCCTCTTTAATTACTAGTAAGCTAGTAATTATGAGAGTGGCATCCCGAGCGGTTTCTACACCTTCGCCTCTATAGATGTAGTGGAGCACGTATATTACCGTGACCTAACATCATCTGGTAGAGTGGATGGGGCATAACCCTCAATTGGGGGCCTATGGTCTATTACTGGTGATTGCTTATTTCTGGTTTGATTGATCTCTTCTGTGCAGTGGTCAAAAGGGCACGGTGGAGATCATACTACTCTTCTCATAACCTCCCTTACTTGAGTACCAGGAAGAGGGTGGAAGCGACTTCCACCGAAGAGGGGGTATGTGAGAGGAGTAATGAACTCTCTATTGACCTCATATTTAACTTGCTTTAAGGCTTCCAACTCAACAATCTTTATAGCCTTAATGATTTTCTTTTTGACTCTACGTAAGTTGTTCTTCTACAGTCGCGTTGCTGCGCAATGAGAAGGTAAGTTCTCCAGCCATTTAAGTATGCTTGATTTCTCAGAGTTAAGGAATGGTGACTTGAATTAGCTGGTTTTGAAATAGAATTTGAATCTTGAAATTGATTGATTTTCTTCAAATTTTGGAACTCAAAATATTGAGTTTTCACCCAACATGAAGGTTCACAAAATTGACAAGAAAATCTCAAGGGTTGAGCTTAACTCTCTCTCACTCCATGAGCTAGCTTGGGGTGAAATGTCAAAGCTTTGATTTGAAATTGAAATTGAGATCGAATTTGTATTGAAATTGACTGGATCTTCTTCAAATTTTGAAACTCAACATGTGAGATTTCTCTTGAACATGTAGGCTTACAAAATTGACATAAAAAAAATCTGAAAGATTGGGCTTAACTCTTTCATCCCACCAATCAACTTGGGGGTGAAATGTCAAAGCCCAAATTTGCTAAAGAAATTTGAAGTTTGATTTTGAGACTGAATGGTCTTTCGTAGAATGTGAGACTTAGCATAATTCAGATTTGTTTGAATATGCAAGTTTGTAATGTTTATAGGAAGATCTTAAAGGATTTGGCTCGACTCTTTTACTCTACCAATTAACTTGGAGGCAAAATATCAAAGCCCGACTTAGATAGGGGTTTCCTCACTCACCTCTCTTTTTGACATGTATTTTTCTCTTTTATGTTGGCCACACTCACCCAAGGGAGAAATGGGTAGAGGGACCAACGGAAGAAAGATAGTCAAAACTATCGATGCAACAAAATTTTGCCATTATTAAAAATGGAAAGAGAGATTTGGTCCCACCGTGGTCGCCATTTTTTTGTTTGTAGTTTGAAAGCGGGTTTTGAAAAATTTAGTCTTCTTTGGGAATTTTTGAATTAACATTAAAATTTAATTCTAAAATCAAACATCCCATCAAAAATATTATACCACCTCGGGAGGTGGAAATAAAATTTCAGGATGGGGTTCAGATTTAGAATTAAGAATTCTATCTTGAATATCGTAGCCAAATTCAAAAGAGAACTTCATATGGCCCCTAAAGGGTCAAAATAAGGTTCAGTCAAATATCGGGCTACAATAATCAAGAGGAGCGATCGTTAATTTTATATTCGAATTCATTTTAACAAAAGATATATCTCCTTGAAGGGAGAAGATATCATTTATTAATAATCGTTCGAACATAACGATAACGATCATTAGTGATTTGATTTTTCCCAAAGATAACTAATCGAGTTTTTAAAAATTAGTTTTGAAAAATTAGATGTGGGTTCTAAATCTCCTACGAGCGCAAGCCCTCGTAGTTAATTACATCGTGGGAGGCCGGAGTCCCCTACGAAAACTTTCGATTAGAATAATGGCAGAAATTTTATTTAGAGATTTCTAGGAGTGATGCCAAAGAGGTGAATTTGGATTTTGAAAAGGGATTGGAGCAAGATTGAACATTTATTTTGGAATCAAATGAGGAAGGGTAGGGGACACTTTAGGATTCTGAAACAATTCAGAAGTGCCCCGATCTAAGCTAAGTGTTGGGCTTTAAATTTTGGATTGAAAGAATATTTAATTTGAGTTGAGCATTTTATTAGAAATTTGGGATTGTATTCCCGGAGGTTGGGGTCTTATGACTCGAAAGAAATCAGCCCCGGATCCTAACTCTAAATTTGGACACTGGAACACAGTAGTCCGAACCTAGCTAATGCAGTGCAAAACCTGGACTTACCCCGGCCTGGATTGGGGAGCCAGCTAAACCACCTAAACGCTTCAAAATCATGAGTCCAGTCTCTTGATGCAGAGTGATCAGGGACGTTATTTAAGATAGGTTTAAGAAGTTGGGGTCGACATCTAGAGCAGATTCCTAATTGACCCCTTGACTTATGTCGGGTGGAATGCTTAGACTAAAATGTAATTAAAATTTTAATTTAATCAGTTTCTAATGCGATGCATGCTGGTTAAAGTATCCAAATCAAGTATGCATGAGATCTTAAAAAGGCTTATAAAATAATTTTTTTGAAAAGACTAGACTTCCCCAGATCCAGCACCTCATCCTCATAGGTCAGATTATCTGGACTCTACCCACGGGCGGGGAAGTGTCTTATAGCAAGGAGGGAGAGAGATGCAATAATATGCATGCGACCCCGGACGATTCCGGCTATTCCCTAGGTCGTTAAGTTTCTATGTTATTTAAATCTTAAAATTTTAAGCATTAATTATAAGTAGAAATAGTTTTCGTCCTTAAAGAGCCTAACGAAGTCCAGGCTAAAACAAAAATGACATGCAAGCGCCAAAGAACTAGGAAAAACAGGCAATCCTATACGCAATCAAATTAAATCACAACATATTAAATAATCAAATTAATTAAGTAAATGTCCATAGGCAAATTGCCTTGTTTATTACAACCCAGATTTACATAAATTAAAAGTGGCCGGGCACCACTGACAACAACCCGGATTCTAATCCTAATACAGATGCAAGTGACTTTGAGCGGGATACTCTATGTCTTCAACTTCTCGATCTTCTCTTCCTCGAGCTCCTTGGATTCTTCGTGGCTGGATACCCAAATGGAAAAGAGAACTCTTCCCTTGAGGGGGAGGTTACTCTTTCCACTTTGGGTAGTGAAGTGATCCAAATTTGGAGTTCCAAATGGATTAGGACTATCCCCCGAAGGGGTATCCTTTCCTCTTTGGAATCCAACCTTTGGATCTATGTATCCCAGACTCAAAATGCCACTTTCATAACTCAATACTCAAATGAATTACATAAATGTAAAAATAAAAATTCTAGACTCGATCCTGCAAGGTTATCCTAAACATTTAAATATTAAAATACATCCCAAGCAGTTATATATGTATATGTGCAGAAAAGTAAACACACTTGGCCACGCTCCTTTTATTTGGGGGCTAAGCAGCTGAAGCATCTGTAACATTTATATTTATGATTTATTTAGCCCCCTTATTGCCCTGCACGAGCGTGGCCACCTGCAGAAAATCCAGTGAGCATCCAGATCGTTCCTAACCTAAGGGTAATCTAATCGCCCATCACATCAATCCACAGAGTGCAGTAAAAAATAAACAAACACATCAATCAATTTCAATCACAACATGCAATGAAAACTCAGAAAACCCGGCACACAGCAGAAAAGTAAACACCGGCCTAGCCTAGATCTAGAGTCAGTTGTCCTAGCAAACCATCTAAAGTGTGTGTAGTAGGTCGTGTGGCTGGGGTAGATCCTAGGATGGGTAATTTATTGAAGTTGTTTAATGTTGAAGTTTGTTAAAGGCTAAAAGGGAATTTTATGTTCGAGTTCAAGTATTAATGAGTTAAAGTTTGATTTAAATGCATTTTAATTGTTAAATGATTACTACCTTTGTTGCTCACCGAGGCCGTGAAGTTTATTTCACCTTCCTTGGGGCTAAGTTAATAGCCTCGTAGGCCTGGGTTACCCAGTAGTGATCGGGGTTGATTAAGGTGATTTAGTTTGTTAAAAATTAAGGATCAATTAATATTAATTAAGTTAGTTAATTACTAATTTTAAAAGTTAAGTTAATTTATGTTTTTCATCAACAGGTTCGTGGCGTTGTGCCACCAGGCTCGAGGAACCAGGCCTCCTTAGGACACTTAGCCCCGCAGCCCGGAGTAGTCCATCCTAAAAACCTTGTTGATATAGTTGAATTAAGGATTTTAATTTGGTTAAATAATTAAAGATAACTTCATTTTGATGTTTAACACCCCATTGAATTCATTCGTGGCGTTGTGCCACCAGGCTCGAGGAACCAGGCCTCCTTAGGACACTTAGCCCCGCAGCCCGGAGTAGTCCATCCAATAAACTTCATCTTTGGAGTGTTTGTTATGCATTTGAGTGTTGGTTGAGTGTTTTATTAATCAAATTAAAGTTTTCTGGAATTTTGATGAATTATTGGATTTTAGAATTTTCTGGATTATTTTAATGAGTTAATTAAGGGGTCAAAAGTTGACTTTTCCATTTAAAGTTAATTTTGTAAGTTTCAGATTTTTAATAAATACTAGACCTTATGATGAGTTGTTAGACTGTTAGCACACTCAATTTGGAGTTTTCTATGAAAAGTTATGAATTTTCAAAGTTTTGACCATTCATTGAATTATTTAATTTGTTTAATCAGAAGGCTTTTGATGATTTGATTCCAAATAACCTCCAAACTTTTTGCAATCACCTCCAAAGATCAGGAATGATCTAAGGAATGATTATCAAGTGTTTGAGAAATTTTTGGGATTTTTAATAATTTTTAATTAATTAAATTAATTAATTATTCAATTTCACTTAAAATTAAATTATTCTTAAAATTGATATCAAATCTGGTTGGTTTTAATTTTCATGTGTAGAGACTTAAATTCTGGTCAGTTAGAAGGGTTATTTGTGTTTTTGTGATTTAAATTTGATTTATTACATTTTTTGGAAGATTTAAATGCTTAATTAAGGTTTGATTTTGATTAACTTAATTAGAGGGCTTAATGACTTCAAAATTCAGTGAGCTATTTTTTGTGAACTGAGAATGTTACTAAGTTCATGTGGTTTGAGTTTCAAGTCAATAGGAGGTGGATCCTAATTATTGAAATTATTCTAAGTCCTCTAAATAAAATTCTTAATTATTATCCTTAAGTGGCACTAGTATTTGAATAGGTCCAAAATTTGGTGTCTCTAACCCTTATGGCAAAACATATATACCATAAAAATTTTAAAGCCTATTTCTATGTATTTTGAAAGAAATGAATTTTTAAAGTTTTAGGTCAAAATATGACCTAGAGCTTTAGAAATTCAATTTGCCAAAATGCAGTCATAAATAAGGGCCAAGAAAAATTGGAGATGTGAGGAACATCCCCAAAAATGCCCTGACCAAATCTGAGCTGAATTGGATCACTGGATTATGAGTTATCAAGGAAATTCAATTTTCCTTAAACAATAAATATCATAAAATCCAGTGCTCCAAATTTAATGAAATAAATTTTAAAATAAAATTGGGCTCAAGACGATTCCAACGAGCCCAAGAACGTCAAATTTGGACAAGATATGACTTTTTGGCGATTTTCCAAAGTTTCAGTTGTTTCTGTGAATTAAATATCGTACTAGACGATGTAAGTTCGTACAGTACGAACCAGAATCGTATTGTACGAACAAAAATCGTACAGTACGATATTTACACGTGTTCTGAGTGGGAAATCATATCGATGATCGTACTGTACGATCGTGCGATCGTACTGTACGTTTACGCGTGATCTGGAGCGAAATCACAGCCATTTGATCAAAATAAAGGGAATGGAGGGCTGTGATTTCGTCTTCTACCCATGAACAACCAAAACTTAAGCTTAGAAAACCTTCTAAACATAACTTAGGGTGGATTAAATGGAATAAAACTTTGGAAAATTATAAAATATGATTAAAGAAGAGAAATAAAGTTATTTTTATGTTTAAAAATGCATCACACTTCAAACACATTAAACCCTAGATCTAGGAGCTAGGGTTAAGGATTTACCACTATTGGGTGAATGGTTTTTGATGTTCAATAGCTTGTTGAGCTTGTAGATTATCCACGAATAATCTTCTAGAAGGAACCGAGGGCTTCCAACGTCTGGATCACAAACTAGACGAGTTGGACGGACTTCAAGAAGGAGGTGGCCGGAAGCTTGTCGCCGGCGAATTTGATCGGTTGGATTTGAATGAGAGCTCAAGGGGAAGAGGTCTGGAGCTCAAAATGGACTGAGGGTTCAGCTGGGAGAGCTTAAGGTGGTGAGAGAGAGTAGAGTAGAGAATGATAGGCTTTTTGATCCTTTTCCCCTATTCAAATAGTACAAAGCTTAAGGGATGGCCTTGATGCATCAGAGGGCTCCCTTGGATGATGGACAAGTGTCCCAAGCCTTGGAAGGCTGACCCAAAAGCTGGAGCAAAGGGGGAACTCCTATTGGAGGGTTCATGCTCATGGGGGGGGGACCACTACCATTTAAAGCTAAACCAAGGGCTGGGCTTGGTTTAGAGAGCTTAAAGAGAACTTTTGGATTTGAGTGGGAAGGGTTAAGCAGCTTAGATCAAGAAACAAGGAGATTTGCATGTGATCTTGACCATGAGAGCCCTCTTGAACCTCTTGTTGACCATTTTGACTAGTCAAGGGTCAATGAAAGCTGAGGTGGCAGTGAGGGGAGTCTCAAATGCTGGAATTATATATTGGAGGGGGTTTGAGGCTTAAGGGATTAGAGTTTCAATGCTATATGGTTGAGTCTTTGGATACTTAATGGTCTTTTGACCATTAATTGACTAGTTTGACTAGTCAAAGGATCAAACTAGGTGAGGTGGCATGGATAGAACCTAATGAGCTGGTTTGGAGGATTAGAGGGAGTTTAAAGCTTAAGGAATTGAAATTGAATGTGAATGTGAAGGTTTTGAACCAATGCATTGAGTTGACTTAGTCAACTCAACTTGAGTTTGATCCATGATTGCTTTGGAAGACTCGAGCCATAGGTTAAATGCATTTGAGGATTTGATGGGGTTTAAAATGGATTGATTTAAAGTCTGGATTAGGCTCTAATGACCTCATACAAAAATGAGGTCAACAGACGGGCAAAGAGTAACGACTCTATTTACTGAGCCAACGGTTACTAATTTTGACATTATACTGAAAGACACCGTGATAGCCAGGATTATTACTTGTTTAGTGCGACTATTAAAATGAATGTTATTGAGACATTGTTCAATTTATTATTAACACTGTTACTAATTTATTGATACAAAAAGCATGATATATTTATTAAGCACATAATATACATGATATATTGAGCATGTGATTAAGATATTAGTTTAATACTTATATAGAATAACTACTACACATTTTTAAATATATCTAGGGCTAATATTTTGATGGAGATTCAAAATTTTGAACATCTCAAGTGGTCAAAGTTTCTAAGAAATTCAAATGGTGGAGAACAGTCTCAATATTGTAACTTCTACCATTCAAAAGAATACATAACTAAAAAATAATTTCAGTTAAGGATGAGATCAAACGTCTTATTCATCAAGGATATTTAGGCCATTATTTACGAGAGTAACTTGTAGATCATTAGCCATAAAATAGAAAAGATCAGAAGAGTCGTGACAAAAAAATTATTAACATTATTAACTATGAATGCCTTCATATTGAAATTACTCAAAGGATTCTAACTCTTCAAAATTTTCAACTTCTATATCTTTCAAGTAAGTTTTATTTGAATTATTAATGAAATTTTATATAAATAATATAACATATAATAAAACCCCAAGCAGGAATATCCAAGAGGTAGCCTTGATGGAAATCAAGTAGTGAACATGATTCTCTCTAGAAAGATCCTGTGAGGGCAAGTGACAGAAAGGGTCTCCATTCATAACCCCAGCAAGTCATGCCCATGAGCTAGCCTCAAAGGGATGCTAGTAGTGGATAAAGTCCACTAGAAAGACTTCAGAAGAGCAAGTGGTTGACAGGGTTACCACTCACTCAAAAATTTTAGAAGGTAAAAGCCTTATAAGGTTCAAGATTATTAAAAAATCTTTAAAGGTAAATACCTCAAAAGGAAAACATGAACGTAAAACATCATAAGGAAAAAAAGCCTAAAAAAGTATATGTACACTTAAAACCTCATTAGACATAATCCTCATAAGATATATGATTATTCAAAAATCTCAAAAAACATACACCTCAAAAGGTACAGGTACACCAAAAATTTTAAAAGGCTAAAAATCTTAAATGTTTAGGTACAAAAAATCTCATAAGGATAACAACGTTATAAGGTACAAGATTCCACTTATCCAAAAATCTTTGAAGGTGCAAGCATTAAAATATTTAGGTTTATCTAAAAATTTTTAAAGACAAATGTCTGAGAAGAAATAGGTGTACGTAAAATCTCAAAAGGGAAAAGTCTCAAAAGATTTATAACACTCTAAAACCTTGGAAGGCATAAGCCTCATGGGGGTGCCAAATGGTGCCTATTGAAGTGCCAAATAGCGTTGGCGCGTTTCACGCTAGTTACATGCCTCGAAATGCACAGGTATGCCGGGACGGGTGGCCAACCGACCAAATAGGCTCGGACCAATCCATGCCCCATTTCAAGCCCAAACAAGCTTATTCCATCATATTTTGGGCTCCCAGGACCTTTTTCAACATTTTGTATTCAATTCTAGCACTTTCAAAGCTCAATGGATTATTTATGATCAAATTCAAGTAATTTGAAGACTTCAGTGAAGAGTTTTTAAAAGATTTTGTTCCAATCGACATACTGACTTTATAAAAGGCTGTAATCATAATTAAGGTTATTGTATTTGGTTCGTGACACAATAGGGGGGGGGGGGGGGGGGGGGGTCCATTCTAGCATCCAAAGAGTGGTCATGCCTAGAATATTTATGAAATTATAATCTTACGTCTCGACAATTTTTTAAGATTTGGAATTTATTTTTGAATGTAATAAGCATTAGATCTGAAAATATGGGGCAAATGATATGATTTAAGAAAATTCACATGATCTGCACGAATCTCAAGGTAAATTAGAATAAGAAACTTTTGAAATTAAATTTGAGACTATATTAACTTCAATTTCAACAAACTTGTTGTTGATCTGAATGTCTCAATGAGACGAACACAACACTATAAAAAATGGTCAAATTCGAGCTCAAATCAAACACTTAAAGCATGATTGAAAACATAAAATATTAAATGGATGACCAAGTGATCTTCAAATCAAACATTCTTATAGTTGAATCGAGCGGCTTGAGGAGAAGAATTCAAAAAGCCCAAGATCATTCAATTTCGACATTATTAGGGCACTCAGATGCTAAATAAATATTTGATGATCAAGAGAATCGATGTGGGTCGGCCGTACGATGGAGTGTTTTGGATTGTGGTTCAAATTATCAAAATGCTCATAAAATAAGGAACAAATTTAAATAATTATTTTAGTTAAATAAATATTAAAATTATTATGATTTAAATAAGGAACAAATTGCGTGACAAAGTTAAAAATAATTTTAAATTAATTATAATATTATAGGCTATTTTTGAGATTTGATATTTATTTTAAAATTAATTTTTTTTTTTGGCTTCCGTTTCCAGCCGTTCTCATTCTTCCCCCTCTCCGCCTATAAATAACGGGCTCGATGAACCCTACGGAAGAAACCCCCGAAAGCGTTTTTCCTAGAGGTCTCTTGCTTTCCTATTTGATCTTACACTTTTTCTCCTCGAGGTCTCTTTCTTTCCTATTTGATCTTTCACTTTTCATGGGCTCAAATTCTATAATGTCGCTCTCCCTCCTCCTCCTCCTCACCGGCGTAGCGGCTGCCCCGGGTGCCGGCGGCAATGGGCCAGATATGTCGATCATAAGCTACGTTGAAAGTCATGGCATGCGGGGACTCGATAGGGGCGAGGCAGAGATGCGGGAGATCTACGAGAGGTGGATGGAGCAGCATGGCCGGAACTATAACGTGCTCGATGAGAAGGAGCGGCGATTCGAGGTCTTCAAGGAGAATCTCCGCTACATAGACGAGCACAATGCCGCCGCCGATGCCGGCGTCCACTCCTTCCGCCTCGGCCTCAACCGCTTCGCCGATCTCACCAATGAAGAGTACCGCGCATCCTACCTCGGAACACGGCAACATCAACGCCGCCGGAATCCTAGCGACCGTTACCACGTTGCTTTTGGCGAGGCCCTGCCCGATTCCGTTGATTGGAGGGCCAAGGGCGCCGTCGCCCCTGTCAAGGACCAGGGCACTTGCGGTATTTTGAATCTTTTTTTTTTCTTGTAGTCTTTTATAATCATGGTTTAGATTGAAATTGGTGGGAGTTTTTGCGCGGGTTCGATGGTGATTTATGAGGTATTTGTTTTTCGAAGGGAGCTGCTGGGCTTTTTCGAGCATTGCGGCCGTGGAAGGGATTAATCAGATTGTGACCGGAGACCTCATTTCGCTATCAGAGCAGGAGTTGGTGGATTGCGACACGAGCAGCAATCAGGGATGCAACGGCGGCCTTATGGATGATGCCTTCGAATTCATCATTAGGAACGGTGGCATTGACTCTGAGGAGGATTATCCTTACAGCGGCCGTAGTGGCAAATGTGATTCTTACAGGGTGTGTGTCCTGTTTGATTTCTCTTTCTGTATGTGATGTTTAGGGTATTGTTATAATCATTTGGTGCGGTTTGTGCCAACTGAAATTGTTGATTTCTCTTGTTGTAGAGAAATGCTAGGGTCGTGTCTATTGATTCATATGAAGATGTGCCTGTAAACAATGAAAAGGCTTTGCAGAAGGCAGTTGCAAATCAGCCTGTAAGTGTCGCCATAGAAGCTGCTGGCAGGGCATTCCAGCTGTATCAATCGGTAAGTACCATTATGCGCCGATGGCTTGATTTTATTAACAATAGTTTCGTATATCATGTATTATTGTTTTTCAATTATTTGTGCATAACCAGTAAAATAAGTCATCTGTCACAATGTTCGGCTTAGATAAGCTCGTTATATTTGTATCCCTATACATCAAATTTGGTACTATTCCAATAGATATGTGCAGTAGTAATCTGATGATGTCATCGTGGTGGTGGATCCTATAGTGGTTGATGCCGCCGAGGAAAATAATTGCAATAAATGATGAAAATAATGATTAGCTAGTTGTCTATTACAATTTTAATTGAGAATCACAATGTTTTTGCTGTAGCAGCGATGTTCTTTAATTTAAATTTTGATTGTGCTGGTAAATTTCTGTAAGAATAACAATCAACATTCTTTATTGCTATTTAAAACTGGAAAAAATTGTAATACTAATTGTATTTTAAATTTTAAAAATTTGCACGTTTATGTTTTATACTATAGGAAAAAATGTTATAGCTAGTTCTGAGGCATTGATGATTAATCATTTTTTCTAATCGGTTTATTTATAGAATAAAACTAAAAAAAGACCAAATATTTTGTTACTTAAAGTCTTTGTTATCTAATGATTTGGTGGAAAAATCATGTCAATATCAACAATTCCTTATCAAGCAAGCTGCCATCATACACATTTCTTGTCTTTTCACAGTAGACATCATCATTTTTACTCTCAGAAGCTTAATTTTTATTTTTTGCTGTGTAGATGATGAAAAATTTATTCATCCTAAAGTAAATTGAAGTACTGCATATTTGCCATGAAGTAACTTGAGCTTTATTCAGCGGAATTGGAACTCCAGATAGGTTGTAGTATGCAATCCCATGTTCAATTACATGTGTTTTTAGGTTAATAGTTAAGACCAAAATACACAGACGAAAAATCAAATACAATAAACATTTAAACACGCATAGTTCATGTGGTTTGATGAGATACACTTATGTTCATGTACAGAAATCGAATAATTCATTGAGCTCATAAGGGCACATAGAGATATTACACTTCTTATAAAGTTGATAAGCATTGAGATGCGATTTTATTTACCATTGACTGTGATGATTGGGGCTAAATGCGGATAAGAGGATGTTGCTTTACTCTTCATTTATTGTGTTGCAGTAGTTCAAATAATAGTTCCAAGTTAAGTCTACAGGTTTTTTCTCTTAATAACATTGAAATTAGTGGCATCTTCCTTTTTCTTGAAGGAGTGGAAGAGCTCCCTTCTACAAGCACCTGAGAAGTTCTTTATTTAATTCTTTAGATTTGCTGCCCCTCCCTCTTCTTCCTTGTTTTCTTTATTTTTTGAGGTTATGGGATTCCAAATCCCTCATTCTAACGCATTCTTTTAGTGATAATTTGGGGCATAGAATGCATTGTAGGATCCCATAAGATATTATAAGCTTTACCCTCACTATTGCATATGCTTTAAATAAAGTGCTTGTACTATTTATTTGGTTGGTAGGAATGAGCAAAACACAGATGATAATTAAAATGCAACAAGGAATTTGTTTGATAAAGACTTTGTTGCAAAATTCTTTGGTTCGATCCTCCTCCTATGTTGTTCTTAGCTTGTTTGACGAGTCATTACTGTGTATGCAAAGAATTTTCACTATATATCATGAATTGTTTTGTTTCTTACATCTTGTGATCAGGGCATTTTCACTGGAAGTTGCCGGACCGAACTAGACCATGGTGTTCTTGCAGTAGGCTATGGGACTGAGAATGGCAAGGATTACTGGGTTGTGAAGAACTCCTGGGGCACAGATTGGGGAGAGGAAGGCTTCATAAGGATGGAGCGCAATGTGAAGGCGGCTAGCGGCAAATGCGGAATTGCAATGCAGGCTTCCTATCCTATCAAGAATGGTCCAAACCCACCAAAACCAACCCCAAGCCCTCCCGCTCCTGTAAAGCCTCCTAGGCTATGTGATAACTATTACTCCTGCCCAGCAAGCACCACTTGCTGCTGTGTATATGAGTATGGCAAGCTTTGCCTTGCTTGGGGCTGCTGCCCCCTCGAAGCTGCCACCTGTTGTGATGACCAGAGCAGCTGCTGCCCTCTTGATTTCCCTGTTTGCGATGTTCGGGCAGGAACTTGCCTAACGGTAACTACTCTTTATATATATATTTATACGGAAGTTGCTTCCCTCCATATTACAAACATTCTTCTAATCATTTGATTTGCTGAACAGAGCAAGAATAACCCATTGGGAGTGAAGGCCTTTCGGCGAGTTCCTGCCGAGCCCTTTTGGACGTACTCCAGAGCAGGAAGCAATGAGGGTAAAGCTTCAAGTTAGATTTGGCGATTGAATGATGAGGAAGAGGGGATTGGCTGCCGACTCTGTTTGGGTCGATTATATACTAATTTCTGTGCTTCCATCTCACCGCTGCATAAGATGCGATTATCTTGTACATAAATTATCTTTATTTAAAATTTTATGCATGTTATATGTGAAATCTTATCAAGGTGTTTCTTTTATTTATGTGCTGATGGTTTCTCAAGTTTTGTCGGCTTTCGTTCGGTGGTTTTTGAAATTGGTGAAATTTATTAGGTTCACTATTTGATTGGATTTAGTTTAAAATCAACATTAGTTTTAAATTTTAGAAATCTCTAAATTCTCAGAAATGATAATTTTTTTTTTCAAGTAAATAAAAAATTGTAAGTCATCATATTTTAAACAAGAATATTTCTGCACGCTTAAATAAATTAATACAAAAAATAATATTGGGCTCTATTTTAACCAAAGTGATACGAGAATGATTACATGAATTATTACTTGGAAAAATGTGAATTAATTCACCTAAATAAATTATATGTTAAATCTCTTATTTTCTCAAAATTCACTTGAATAAAGCTTTGCTCTGCATACGTATTTCCACAATACTGGGGCTGTTTGGTTGCCGGGAAAGAAAATGCAGTGTAAAGTAAATGAAATGTAAAGTAAATGTAGTGTATTTTGAATATTTTGAGACTGTTTGGTTGTCTGCAAAGTAAACGCAGGAGAACTGTTTCCCTTGTTTGGTTAGATATATCCAGAGTAAAGTAAAAGAGATATATTTGTAATAAATTTTTTTGACATTATAACTAGTATATTTATTTTTTTTGGCGGAGGTAGTGGCCGGCGGTGGCGGTCAAAGGTGGTGGTCGACGGTGGCCAGAGGCGGTTGCCGGTGGTGGCAGAGGTGGTGGCCGACGGTGGTGGCCGGCGGTGGTGGCCGACAGTGGTGGTAGACGATGGCCAGAGGTGATTGCCGGTGGTGGCCGGCGGTGGCGGTCAAAAGTTGTGGTCGACGGTGGCCAGAGGTGGTTGCCGGTGGTGGTAGAGGTGGTGGCTGGTGGTGGAGGTCAAAGGTGGTGGTCGACAGTGGCCAGAGGTGGTTGCCGGTGGTGACGGAGGTGGTGGCTGACGGTGGTGGCTGGCGGTGGTGGCAGTCAAAGGTGGTGGTCGACGGCGGCCAGAGGTGGTTGCCGGTGATGGCAGAGGTGGTGGCCGGCGGTGGTGGCCGATGGTGGTGGTCAAAGGTGATGGTCGACGGTGGCCAAAGGTGATTGCCGGTGGTGGCGGAGGTGGTGGCTGCTGGCGGTGGCGATCAAAGGTGGTGGTCGACGGTGGCCAGAGGTGGTTGTCGGTGATGGTTGACAAGGGGTTGCAATGCCCTTGAGTTTGCAATGAATTTAAAAGTCGCCCAAATCGGAGGAATTCTAAATGCACCAAAAATGAACTAGAACGAAATACACTGCATTTGTTTTACTTTACGTTGAATTTACTTTTCATCCAATCAAACACTAAAATTTTCAAAACCCCTGCATTTGGATTACTTTACACTCTAAATGCAGCAAACCAAACAGCCCCTGAATAAACAAGTCTGTTCTTATTTGATTGAGAACTTTGATTATCAACTAAGAGTTTTTAGGTTTAAGTTTTTTACATGTTATGTGTATGTGAGTTTACTTTAGCTGACCTAAATATCCTAAAAAAAAGAGTTTATTCCTTTGTTCATTTAATTGCAATAAAACACCGATAGATCTATTTAAGATATGCACCAATAAGAGCATGGGTGGGCATAAAAAAACAAAATGTAATTGGGATTGTGTTTATTGTCTACTTAAGAACATTTTTTTTTTGCCTTTTATTGAACACCTTCTACTGATAGTACAACCAACAAAAATAAAACTTATATTGATTTTCTCGATCTGACAGTTTATATTGATTTCATTGATTGTAGGTCTTTTCTTCAACATTTATCTACCTATATAGTATTTAAATTAAGTGATCTTGAGTTCAATGGATTCGTCTCGTCGAGTTGCTTGTGAAGCTTCTAAATATACTTCAGAACTTTGATATAGGCTCATTCGAGATTATATTGAATCATTTTTAATGTTGTTGGGTCCATCTCATCGAGATGTTTAGTTCGACTATAAATTTGCTGGAATCGTTAATTTTGAAAGTTTTCAATTCAATTGTCTCGAGATTTGATCCTTTTTTTGACTTAATCATTGATAAACTTAAAAAAATTTAGGAAATTCAATGTTAGTCATGTACATAGGTAGTCGACCCAATTAGACCTTCAGAAATCTAAGAATAGCCTTAATTTAAAAAAAAGATAAATAATGATGTAACTATTTATTTAAAATTTATAAGAGGCATTGAAAAAAAAAAAAGGCAGATTTATTGATAGAGAGACATTTGTGCTCATGTGAGCACAATCAAAGTTACATGCCATAAAATGCCATTGCTTATTGCACAATCCATCATTATTTATTATATGTATTAGAAGACACAGGACAGATACACCCCTTCTGTTCTTCAGCACTTATTTTGATAGCATACCAACCATCTCTACACCCTGAAAATCACATAGGAATGCAAGCAATAAAAGAAAATTAGTCGCATTTTTCATATTTAGAGAGACTATTCAGTAAATAAATATGCAATAAATGTGAAAAAATTAATATTTTATAAATAAATATGAAAAAATTGGTTCAATTGTTTTGATAAAAATGTCATCAAAGTCATTGAATTTCCTCTAAAATGAGCCCAATACAATATTTATTTGATTTTTAAAATAAATCCAATGATTTCTAAATCAATCCTAATCAAAATTTAATGAGAATATTCTTATCAATTTTTTTTCAGATAAATACCCACTTTTAGTAAAAATTTAAGGAGAATTTATACATATACCATTAAGTTTTTATATATTTATATACTATCTAATACCTAATTTTTTCATTTATTAATATAAAATTATAATATTTAAATTACATAAAAATACTATTAATATAAACGTGTCTTAAATAAAATATATATTTTCATGCCTATCTCTTATAGTAATTTAAATAGTAAAATATTATACATACGTAAATAAATTTAAATATTAAATACATAAAAATTCCATAGTACATACATAAATCTCTCAATATTAAATACATAAAAAATTCCACAGTACATACATCATCAAAATAATTATAAAGTTTTTTTTCCATAAAATTTGAACTTCTATAATCCACTAAAAGTTATTTACTTACTGAACATAATCAATTTCAATCTTGCCGGCGTTCAAATCTGCTATAGTCGAGAAAGCTTCTTGGGAGAGATCAAAGGTGCCTCGGCAACCAGGAGGGCAATAATCAACAATTTTAACCACAACGCTCGCACCTGTACATGGGTGAGGCACACCTGCATTGGTCGGACCCGTACAATTAATCCGATAATTTCGTCCGCAGGCCGCATGATTATCCCATATAGCATCGCTCGCCGCAGCAATCATTGTACCCATGTCTTCATACCCGTAACACGCAGAAGCTACACATACACATATAAATATAATTTTGATTTGCTATTTTTATAACTACCAATATATATACACACACACATACGTTTTGGGTGACTATAATTTTTTATTGAGGTGACTATTAAATTATTATAAGAAAATTAATATTTTAAAAACATTGCAAGTATTATAAATATATAATTTTTTGGAAAAATGGATTATAACTTTTTTATAGTTACCATATATTAGTAGATCTAGTTGCAAATATTGGTCTTCTACTATCAAAAGATTTCAAAAATAGCAAAAAAATATCAACCAAATAACACCACTGTTAGAAAGCACCCAAATAGGCACTAAATATTTATAAAAATATAGAGAAAATAGTTAGGGCTAACATGTATAAGGATTTATTTGGTGTGATTGTTATTTTTTTTTAAAATGATTATAAAATTATTGTGAAGAAAATAATTTTAAAAAATATATTATGAGTATTATATATATATATATATATATATATATATATATATAGTTAAAAATAGGACAATACTTTTTTTTATTGCTACCATATTTTAATAGTTATAATTTTATAAAATAGTTTTAAATTATAAAAATTTATAAAAAACAGCAAAAAAATATATTGCGATCTGAAATCAAAACTGTTATAAAGCTGCTCCAAACAGGTCCTAATGTTTTTAAAAATATAGAGAAAATAGATAGAGCTCACGTGTAATTTGATCGGTATAGTAAGTTGCAGTTCCATCAATGGCAGAAGAGAGAGCAAAGTGGCAGAGAACAATGGTGAGGGCAAAAACAATCTGTTTCTCCATTCTTCTCTAAATCTCTGATCGAATACTAACAATATATCTCAACGATGATCGACGGAATGTAAGGGGGAGAATTGGTCCTGTTTTATAAGAGAGATCGATGGGCTAAACATGTTGAATAGTGGAAGAAAATTCAGACATTGATTAATTAAGTAGCTGCTAGACGTCACTTAGTCATTCTAAGTAATTTATGGTCAGTCCATCTTTTTTTTGGTCTTTGTTTTGTTGGAGAAGAAACGATTATTCGTCTATGATTTCAGTTTTGAAGATTCAAAGATCAAATTGTAATTGAAAGACAATCTCTAAAAGAAAAAAAAAAAGATATGGAATCATAATTTAGGCTTCATTTAAGACAGTTTTATTATTATTTTCTAAACAACTTTTTTTTTAATAAAATTGTCGGAGGGGTCTATGTGTTAAATAAAGCATCCAGTTATATAAGTCCTTAAAGGATCTAAAGCTCATCTAAAAAAAAAGCATTTGAATCAAAACCTAATGAGTCTAAGATCTAACTAATACAAACAACAAGCAACAAACGGAGAAACCAAAGAAAAAACCAAAGGTAGCCCAACACAGGAACAACAAAAACCCAGTCGGGACAACAGCAAAGCTAGAGGAGCCAGGACCATCAACACGATTAACAAAGTAGCAGCCCAAGCAAAGACCCAAGAAGGTGAACAGCACTCCAATTAACACGAGGATGAGCTAAATGAACAAAAAAGTAGCTGGAATATCCATAAATCCAGAGAAGCCCAGATGAGTCAACATCTAAGAACTTGCAAAAGAAACGACCAAAGGAATCTGCAGGAAAAGAAGACACACCAACCAACAGTCCACAAACCACCAGCCCAACAAGCAACCGACCAGCAACCAAATAGCCAACCAACAAGATAAACAACACCCAAAAACAACCACCAGATCAAACCCACACTCCAAAACAAAAACAACAAGAGCACCAACCATAAGACCAATAGCAAAAGAAAGCCAAAAGAAAATCCAAAAAATAAAATAGAAAAAACCTTGTTGACCCTGTTTTCAGCCCAGACCCAATCTTGGGTCAACCAGGGTTGACCCAATTGGCCCATAGGGGTCTAAAGCAACTTAAACCCTCTCCAATCCAATCAAGGCTCAACCCTCACTTTCCCTTGACCCTAATTGACTAGGTTGACCAAGTCAACCCATGACTTGGTCAACCCAAGTCTTAATGGGTCCAAAATTGACCCACTAAGGGTCTTTCAATGCATTAAACCCTTCCCACTCTACCCTTGACTGAAAACCACGGTTTAGGAAGCTCTAATCATCTCCTAATTAACTCTAGATGTGATCTAGGCCGTCCATAGTGAGTTCAAGGGTATAAATAGGTCTTTTAGGGTTCTTTTGAGGGGATCTTGCATTCTATTCCCTCCAAGAACTCTCCAAGCCCGAGATCGAACTTGTGTGAGTCTCTTGAGCTTTACTCCACCTCCCCCCACTCAAGCCCGACGGCCAAAGCTCGCCGGCGGCGAGGATCCGGCGAACCGAGCACCCAAAGCTTCCAAAGGATAGATCTCGCGATCCAAGGCTCGTTTGATCCCGATTTCTTCTACAAATATATCGGTGGACAATCTACAAATTCAGAGAATCCTTTAATGGGTTAAACCGTCCACAAATCGAGGTATAAACCCTAACCCTAGTCTAGGACACCTCGAGTTAAATAGCTCCTTGCATGGTACATTTTAGATCAAAATACTGATCCCACATGATTTCTGTTCACGTATAGAGCATACGTTTAAAATTTCGTTCGATTTGGTCTGTCCGATCGAGAGAGATCGTCAAAAAACCCTTTAGGGCTTCGGGTTAAAGAACCGCGTCCGCGGTTTGGTTGATTGCCGCAATCATGAGGCAATCATTAGCCGCGCCAGGCAATGATTGCCCGTGGACCGCGGGACGAATCCCGACGTGCCAAGTGTCGGACCGAGGGATTTTCCGCCTTTTTTCTGTTTTATTTATTTAAAATTAATTTTGTTAATTATTTTTAATGTATTTTAAATTCAGAAAAATCATATTTTAATTATTATTTAAATTTTAATTATTATAATAATTATTATAATCATAATTGTAATTATTATTATTATTATTATTATTATTATTATATCAATATTATTATTATTATTATTATTATTTTAATAATAGTGTTATTATATTAATATTTATATCATTATAATAGTAATATTTATTATTTTTATTATTATATCAATATTATTATTAATAGTATTATTATTATTTTAATAATATTATTATTATATTAATATTTATATTATTATAATATTAATATTTGTTGTTATTATTATTATAATAATATTAATATTACAATTAATAATAATATTATTATTTTTAACAATAATATTATTGTGTTAATGTTTATATTATAATCTTAATATTTAATTATTATTAATATTATTATAGTATTCATATTATAATTAATAATAATATTATTATTTCAATAATATTATTATTATGTTAATATTTATATTATTATAATATTAATATTTATCATTATTAGTATTATTATAATATAAATGTTATTAACAATATTATTATTTTTTAATAATATTATTATGCTAATATTTATGATATTATAATATTAATATTATTAATATTATTATAATATGAAAATTATTATTAATAATATTATTATTATTTCAATAATAATATTATTATGTTAATATTTATGATATTATAATATTAATATATATATTATTATTAATATTGCTATAATATAAATATTATTGTTAATAATATTATTATTATTTTAATAATATTATTATCATGATAATATTCATGTTATTATAATATTAATATTTATCATTATTAATATTACTCTAATATTAGTATTATTATTAATAATATTGTTATGATCTTAATAATAATATTATTATATTAATATTCAAATTATCATAATATTAATATTTTATTCTTAATATTACTTACTATTTTTATTATTTTGAAATTAGCATTATTATTATCATTATAATTATTTTCTTAATTATATTCATATTACATATATTCTAAAATTATTTTTAAATTATTATTATTTATATTTATCTTAAAATCAAGATATTTTTAATATCTGATTTATTTTAATTTCTTTTTTTTAATTATTTTCAAATATTATTTTTTTAAAAAAAATTACTTTTAAACCCATTTAACTTCAAAAATTCATAACTTATTCATTTTAAATCGGATTTTTAAGTATAATACCTTGAAATTTTCAGAAAAATGTGAATTTTAATTTAAAAATATTTTCTGGAATCAATTCTATATTTTCTGGATTATTTTCTGTGCTACTTAAGGATTTGATTATGTAATTATTATTTAATTATTTTTAAATATAAAAATTATTTTTTAAAAAAATAATACAAAATTATTTTAAAACCCCCCTTGGTGGCTAGTAGACTTCCCATGCTTATGAATTGAACTAATTTTAATTATCTTATTTTTAAACCCATATTATTATATATTTATAATACTTATGTATTTTAAGATCGTTTTAAAATTAAGTATTATTTAAATCCCCTAATCTCGGGAGGTCTATCTTTTTAAAATTTTAAACCTAGGACCTATATATGAGCAGCATTCATGTGGGAGAAGGATTAGTGAATGATTGTGTCCCAATCATTCGCTAATCACCTCGTTAGAGTTCTTTACTTAGTGTTTTCGTAGTCCTTGCATGTGTAGGTTGCACAAGCACATAGCCTAGGCTCTCCTAGATCTAAAAACTTGATTGGTGTATTTATATTTGCTGCATCTACCCTCTATGTTATGCCTAAGGGTTAGCTAACTCACTTTACTCCTGTTTAGTGTAGTGACATACTAAGGACAATAATTAAGGACTGGCTAGCAAACTTAGAATATTTTTAGGAGCTATGATAGATCCAGGATTGCTATAAAACTTTAAACACTAGTGCTTAGTGACATCTAGAACCCCCTGGAATTTTCTAGGAATTTTCTGAACTCTTTAAAACACTTAATTAGCAAATCATAATCTACCCGTTAATTAAGCCTTAGAAACTTCAGAAAAATCTAATAAATCTATTTTAAATCAAAAAAATACCCATAATATCTCAAACTCTCCAGAATTCAGTATCTAACCTTATATAATTAGGGCCCCTTAATTGGACATTAATCTGGACTTTAATTCAACCTTAATCAAAAATCACCTTTTTGTCTTAATTAAATCATTAAAAATTATTTAAAATCCCAAATTTTCCCCAAACACTTGGGAACACCTTCTTAGGTCATTTCTGACCTTTGGGGGTGATTCCAATCAGTTTGGAGCTGATTTGGGCCAAAACCCCCAAAGTACCTCTAATTAGGCAATTTCGATAATTCATTTAATTGCCCAAACCTCTAAAAATCATAACTAATTACATAAAACTCCAAAATGGTCAAACTAAAGGGAATTCAACTCTAATTAAGGTCTAGTATTTATTAAAAATATTAGGTGTCCAGAAATCAGCCTAAAATGAAAAGTCAACTTTCCGGTCAACCGTAGCCTGCAGTCTAGGGCCCGAAACTTCTAAAATTCATAACTTTGCGTAGAAAACTCCAAATCCAGCAAACTCAAAGGCATTCAACTCACATTAAGATCTAGTATTTATTAAAAATATTAAAATTCCATAAATCAACTTAAATCAAAAAGTCAACAATACGGTCAAACTTAGTTCAAAATAAGACCAAAACTTTGAAAATTCATAACTTTGGGTAGAAGAATCCAAATAGGGCATGCTAGCTGTCTAACGGATCGGGTTAAGGTCTAGTATTTTATAAAAATATTATCTATTCACAAATCCCCTAATCAAAAAGTCAATTTTGGACCCTCCTTAGCTTAGTGCATAGGTGGACCCCGAACCTCCTGAAAATCACTAATGCAATTTAAACTCCGAATATCATCACCCTAAGCATTAAAACTGACCTACACATCAAATTAACTAAAATGGAGCCTAATTAACTAATATTTAGACTTTAAATAAGATCCATTCTCAGACCTACAACCAACCTGAACAGTGGGCAACTTCAACTAACTACCCAGCTTAGGACCCATCTCAGCCACACAGACCTCTACACACATTGTAGAATTGTTCGCTAGGGCACCACTTCTAGACTTAGGCTAGGACGGTGTTTACTTTTCCTGCTATGTGCCGAGCTTTTCTGGATTTTTACTGCATGTTGTGATTAAACCGTTGGAGTGTTTGCTTACTTTTACTGCACTCTGGGATTTAATGTGATTGCACGATAGACTACCCATAGGTTAAGATCGATGTTGATACTAATGATGTCTTCTGTAGGTGGCCATGCTCATGCAGCGCTAAATAAAAAGGGGGGTAATAATCATGATTTAAAAATACTAATGATGTTTTATGCAGGTGCTTCAGAAATTGCTCAACCCCCCTAAATAAATGAGGGCTAATTAAAATTATCATTATAAATTACTACAGGTGCTCCAGAGCTTGCTTAGCCCTCAAAATGATTAAGAGCATGGCCAAGTGTGGCTGTGATTGAGTACTTTTATTCTCCTATAACTGCTTGTGATATATTAAATTGCTTGGGATGATTTTTATTAGGATAATCTTGCAGGAGAGTCTAGATTTACTGTTTTCATTTAATGTAAATTATTTGTAATTTGGTATTAAGTTGTGAAAGTCTATTTTAAATGGGGATACAAGAATCCAAAGGTTGGATTCCAAAGAGGAAAGGACACCCAATATGAGGATAGTTCTTTTCTATTTGGAAATCTAAATTTGGATCAGTCTACTACCCTAGGAGTCCAAGGAAGAGGAGATCCAAGGAGTCCAAAGAAGCTGAGATCCAAGGAGTCCAAAGAAGCTGAGATCCAAGGAGTCCAAGGAATAGGAGATCAAGAAGATGAAGACCAAGTGTATCCTACTCAAAATGACTTGCGTTTATTCTAGGATTAGAAATTCGGGTTGTTGGCAATGGTGCCCGTCCACTTTATTTTCTGCAGACCCTGGTTTGTAATTAAGGGTAGTTGGCCTATGAACATTTATTAATTGGTTTGGATAATTTTGATATCTTTTGTTTATGATTGTGTGCCTCGAGGGTTGCTTGATTTTCTTAGTTTATTGGCGATCTGCATGCCGCTTTTATTTTAGCTTGGACTTCGTTAGGCTCTCTAAGGACTAAAACATTTTCTACTCATAACCAACATTCAAAATTCTAAGGTTTAAATAATTTAGCAACCTAACGATCTAGGGAACTGTCGGAATCATCCGGGGTCGCATGCACATTATTGCATTTCTCTCTCTCCTTCTATAAGACACTTCCCCTCCTGCGAGTAGAGTCCGGATAATTTGACCTATGAGGATGAGGTGTCGGACCTGGGGAAGCCCAATCTAATTCTAAAAATTATTTTTATAAGCCTTTTTAAAACTCTATACATACCTGATTTAGAAGCTTCAACTAGCATGCATTACATTAGCAACTATCTAAATCAAAATTTTAATTGCATTAGCTCTAGGAGCATTCACTCAACATCAGTCCGGGGCCAATTAGGAAATCCTCTAGACGTCGGCCCTACTTCCAAGAATTATAACCTACCCACCCATCTTTCATAAAGGACTGGACAGCATGGTTTTAAAGCGATTAAGTGGTTAGCTGGCTCCCCCTTCCAGGCCGGGGTAAGTCCAGGTTTTGGCATTGCATTAGTTAGGACACGGGTGTTAGTGTTGTGTCGAACACTAAACCCATTAGATTTAGGATTCAAGGCTACTATTGTTTCGTAGTACGCCTCATCAGTAGGTAGGTCTTCTGTCTCCCAGAGACCATAAACCCTACATATTCGCATCACACGGATGACGCCACCTCCATCCTTCTCTCCTGCATGCTCCGAGTGCATGACTTTTAGTTTCTCTAGTTTCTTCTCACTATCTTAGTCCCTCCGGGTGTTGATCTGAGCCGTGTATGTTGACTAAGCCTAGTTGAACCTTTCTTTCCCTTCGAGTAGGATTTTCTAGTCTTCGCCCTAAGTGTCAATCCCAATTTGGGAAGAATAATATAGAATTCTTAATTGAGAGTATTCTCAGGCCCCGGCTTGAGATGTAATTAACCACGGGGGCTTGCGCCCGTAGGAAACTGAATCCCACTCTCAAATAAACCCCATTCGAGCTAATGTATCGGGTGGGGAAAACCCGTTGTGATTAGATCGTACATATTATTATCCACCGGGGTGTGCTGGTGAGAGCCACTATCCTCAATGGTTAATCATATGTGTGATCAAATCTGCCCTCCCATTGGCAACATACCGTCTCCCCCCGTGGGGCGGCGGTGTTTGTTGTTGTCCTCTCGGATGTCCACAAACCCCAGCCACCAAAATAAGAAGACAAGCAGCAACAGATGACAAATGCAATTACTTCCTCTTAGACTTCTTTCCATGTCTCTTACCACCACAATGAGAGAAAGCTTTATGAAAGAGATAGCTAACATTTAAGCTATACATCACATGATCCCTAGGTCATCCAAATCACCAACATCCCCAGAAGATGAGGAAGCAGACCCATCAAGCCATTCAGATTGATGTGAACAATTATCATTCGTGTTCAATAACAATTAAGCATTCAAATCATCCTTAGAAATTAAAGAAAACGGAACATCAAAGAGATTTTGAATCACAATTTTAGGCGAAAAAGCCATAACCGTAGAAGGCATAAGAGAGACATCAATACCATTAGAGGGGCCAACAGTAAGCACAGCAAAATCCCCCAAAGAGCACTCCCCAGGTTCCAAGTTGCAAGGAACAGAGTTATCACTGAAATTATTAACAGTAGAATCAACATCAACTTCATCACTAAAATTAAAGGATGGGTTAAGAGAAGAAATAAGGTTAGCACCATAATTATTGACTTCCAAACTATAATAATCACCATCTCTACTATCATAAGTAATAGGCAAAGGTTGAAAAGCATTCAAAGGAGCCTCTAACTCCATATCACGACCAACATCACCCCCTATTTCAACATCACAATTATCAATATCAACAGCCTCAGTAATGATGATAACATTATCCTCATGCTCCGATAATTCTAAGTTATCCACAGTTTCCACAGCAACAGTCGCCTTGCCAACCTAATTAACTTGATTAAAATCACTAGGAACCTGTTTCAAATTAACCTCAATTTCCTTAATACCAGCATTCACCTCAGAAAGACCACGATTAGGAGCAATAGAAGTGACATTCACCTAGGCAGATGTTGACCCCTACAACTACCCCAGAAACCATAAATTTGATAAAGATGATTCGGCTCGAATGTGGATTGCATCTTGATTTTGCTATGCGGTGATCAAGAAAGCAATCAAATGAAGAACATCAAGTTCTTGTTAATGGAATAGATTTGTATAGAAACATGTCTCTTCTATCTATAGTGGGGCATGATGTTATGGGAAAGACAACACTCTCTTGCAACACGTTTATGAAGATGAAATGACGGAGGAATTTGATCTTAAAGTGAAACTTAATGAGGAGGTGGTGTCCAAAAGGTTCTTATTGGTCCTCGATGACATTCAAGGTGAGAGGGAGAAATGGTATAATAGTAAAGGGGAGAATATGCTCGCCCCTCTGTCTTGCAGAAGTTTGGGAAGTAAAATTTTGGTAACAACTCGGAGGGACTCAGTTGCATTGATGCTTGCAAAGGTAATTAAAAAGGGAGGAGGAAATAGCTAAATTAGCGGTGCTAGAGGAAGATGAGTGCTTGCAGCTCCTCAACTCTCATGCATTTGTTGGTGTAAAGAACCCCCCGGATAATCATAAAAAAATTTTAATCGAGAGCCATTATTGGAGAGATAATTAAGAAGGCTTTAAGGATCTCCATTGGCAACTAAGTTCATTGGTGGTGTTCTGAAGGACAACTTGAATGAAAGGGATTGGAGGACAGTTTTAGAAAGTAATTTATTTGGTCAGAATTCTATCAATTTCGTCTTAGGGCTAAGCTATAAAGTTCTCCCAAATCATCCACAAAATTGTTTCACATCTGTTGACCCTCACAACTCGAAGCATGTGTAAAAGGACGAAAAATGACGAATCAAGTAGTGCGCAGGTTGGTAGGACGCCTCACTTGAAGGGTCAAATGACCTCTGAATGCCAAACGGACAGTGGCATTGCGATCAGAACCTCAAATTCTTCTGGGTCAAGACCCCTCGAAGTCGAATCGGATGAGATCGATCAAAAGGGACGACAGACACCCGAAATTAAAACACAACGCTGATCAAATGACGCCAGATCGACAAACAGACTTCGTCATTGCGTCCGGAATGTTGTCAACCTCTAAAAACTATATTTTATTTATTCAATTTGGGTTATCCGAATTGGGAGTACGAATCTCGAGGCAACACGCTTATCAAGGAAAAGAGGCTTCGGCACTACCCAAATGAAGTCCGATCGCAAAACGAACCTCGTCATTGCATCCAGAACATTACAAATACTCAGGAACTACATTTTGGATCATTTAGATTGGTGGCACGAATTTCGAGACAAAACACGAATGTTGCTCGGCGCTACCCAAATGACGTCGGATCGACAAACGGACTTCGCCAGTGTGTCCGGAATACCGGCAATGCTTTAAATGCACTACCAATTTGTTCAATTAAAGTGGTGCACGCAAATCGAGGTAATCCCGGTGTAAAAATACACAAATTTGGGCCCAAACAAAATCCGATCGTGAAACGGATTTCTCCATTGCGATCGAAATATCGCAAATACTTAAAAATTACATTTTCTGTGTTCAAATTGGATCATCCGGATTGGTGGCACGGATTTCGAGAAAATTGGACATCGGCGCTACCCAAATGACGTCTGATTGCAAAACGGACTACGCCATTGCGACCGGAATATCGACGATACCCTAAATCCGCTATTAATTTGTCCAATTTTGATATTCGATAAATTTGACACGTGAAACGAGGCGATCGACACGCAAAACGAGAAAACTACACGCAAATCGAGGCAGTCTTTGACATGATTAATGCAGCTTTGTCATGTTAAATTAATGAGTGAATGACCAAGACACTAATATGGCGTTAACTCAATAAAAATTTTACAAAAGAGCAGATGCTAAACAAGGGAATAGTCAAGTTCTAATTAAATGCATATTAGACATACCTTGTTCTGTCAATCTGCTCCGCCTTGTCACCTCAACCTCAAAGGGCAGCTGGCACTTGTCGCTAAAATGAATTGGAATGAAACTCCCTTCAACCTCTATTCGACCTATCTCTCTGCTTTAGCCGCAAATCAACTCCCCAGCAACTACTCCCTTCCTTCTGTGCACGAGATCCACGCCACAATAGTTCCTTACAGGTTCGTAACTTCTCTAACCATGACTCCTCTCAATCTCTTCACGTTGCTTCCCCAAATCCAACCATCCGTTCTTTTTTTTTTTACCTCAAAGCATACATACAAAGAGGTCTATCCCAAACTGCTCTCACCGATTCATTGCATGCAAGTCACAAACCCTAGCTGGAATACTCGATCTGTTCCCCTTCGGCAGCCACAGAGCTTGATTCCCTCCTATATCCTGCAATCTACAGTTGTCCGAAATTCAACAGAGCTCGACTCCTCACTAGCAGCAGAGATATAGCAGCCTTCACTTAAATCTCCTTGCTTGGATGCCAGATTTGATTATCTGATTGGTCCAATTGCAAGCAGGAGACTACCGACACAGTGCTGGCTTCGTTCACGATCAACTCTCCACTTGCAGTGCCAACCTTCCCTTCTAAAAAAAATCTTGACTTATAGACTTTTCTCTGCCCAATACTGCAACTCCCACGTGAAAAACCTGCACTGGCAGCATCTTTTCTTTAATCCCACTCACAATTTTTACGTGAAATCCAACAAAGTTTTGTTAGTTTCTCTTTGTTCTTTTCTAATAGTTTTATTCTCATGTATGTGGCTCAAGTTATTCCAATAGTTCATCAAAAGTATCCTGTACCCCCACACTCAAGATAGTACATCAGCCTCCCTCATTTTAAAACCTCAGGATGCTACTAAAAGCCAAAACCTTTTTTTCGTAGGGCATGTTATCTCTACAAGGAAAGAGAATATTATTTTATCTTTATTTCTGCTAATGAGTTTCAATGATAGATTTGTATGGATGTCATTGTATACTAAAATTATCATTCTGTTTTGCATACAATTGTCCATTCATGCTAATTATTGTCATATCACACCATTAATTAGTATTAAAAGTGCTGTTAACTATATCTGTCCCTATTGTCATGTGAAAACAAGGGGGAGGTAGGGAGCTCAAATAAAAGGGGGAGAAAGACAAACAGTAGATTCTCATTTCATGTTCTTTTCTTTACTTCATGCATATAGTGTTATTAACTAGTGTGAACATATTTATTGAATAGTTTCTTATAAAATAAAAAAGAAAAGGTGAAGGAAAATGGGAAGATTCAAAAAAAAAAGAGAGGGGCTCTAAAAAAAAAAAAGAAGAAAAAGAAAAGCAAAAAAAAAAAAGAGAGAGAAAGAAAGATCTTTTGCAAATAAGAGAAAACTCGTCTCGGCGTTTGCAGTGCGGCGAACGACCACCTATACACGCTTTTCTCTAGCGTGGTGGGAGGGAATTCGTTGCGAAGCTTGCGACGAGTCGGGAAATCTCCTTCATGCCCTCGACGTGCACGTCGAGCCGGAAAACCGCCCATACACGCTTTTCTCTAGCGTGGTGGAAAGGGAACCCGGTGCGATGCCTACGACGAGGCGGGTAGACCTTGTACACGCTTTTCTCTAGCGTGGCGGGGACGAATATAAGTACCCGTAGGCGCTTCAGCACCTACGGGGAAAGAACTGCTTTTCTTTTGAAACAGGTGCCCGAGGACCCATACACGCCTTTCTCTGGCGTGGTGGGATTGAAGACTTTGCGGCCGCGGTGTCATCCGACACCTACCGTACACGCTTTTCTCTAGCGTGGCGGGAGGCCCAGTTTCTCATAGTTTCCCCTAAACGGGGGAGACGCCGGGAGGCTGCCGAAATTTTGTCTGAAAAAGACAAGGACTTGAACAATATTTGGACAGCAGGGGACTGGATTTAGGACAACAGAGGACTTTATTTGGACAGCAGTGGACATATTTGGAACTCAAATGAACATTGAACAAACGACATTAATTTAATCTGAACTTGGGCATAAATAAAAGGATTAATCAATAAAGAAACTTGATTTGAAAGGTAACATCAAATTTTCAATGGAATGGTAAAGAAGTTTTAACTCCAATTTGAATGTAAATCCTAATCAAGGAAATTTTGAATCACTTAAATCTCATACAAGAGAACAATGACTTATAGTGGATAATATTCCAAAAATGACTTGCATATAAATATGGGATTTGTGGCGGAAGATTTTCAAATATAAGTGACATGCAAATAAGCAGGCCGGTTCCTTACATGTACTAAAAATCAATGAGAATGAAAGGAATACTTAGCTGCAGTTGATCGTAGAAACAAAGAGTTTGTATTATAAGAAGATATCTGATAATAAAGCTTTGTTGTCAATTTATTGCCTTTAGAAAGACTCGTCCGATCTAAATCCACTGGTTAGAGCACGGGCACTACGCTCCGCAGTTGAGAAAATACTATTATTGAAGAGTTAGTCAATATCATCATGAATGACCATTCATTTGGAGTTGTTGGAGCTTCTACAGTTGCCTTCAAAACAATATGCTTGAAAAATCTTTCACTTATTAGTAGACACTTTAGAAGATTGTGTGAATCCCTTCCAGATATTGAAGAGTAAGGGCAGTTTACTTAGGTTAAGTCTCTTTCATATTATGTAATAGCTAGGCATGGACTTGTTGGACGGTCTATCTTGTTCACTCCAAATGGTACAGAAAGTGTCCATTCTAAATGGAGTTCTACTGGTCTATTTCATACATTTGACAATCGTAAATGTTCTATTGAGAATATTCCTCACAACTTCAAAGGAAATTCATTGATGTTCAAAAAGAGTTTTACGTTGAAGGATGGGAGGAATGTTTGTTATAATATGGTTTTACAAATGGAAATGTTGGTGAAGATCAACATCACCTAAACTATGTGGCTCCAGCACCCATCAAAAATGATGATATGAGGATTTTATTGTAATGTACATTGCCTCTCTGGTAGAGTCAAAATAGTATAGTTGTGCTTGCTGCTGCTGGTGTTCATTAGATCATGGCCCCAACGAGAAAGTTCAGAGAATTGTAAAGCCAATTCTATTTCTCCCAAGATCATTTCCTGACTCAAAATATGTGGTGCTTCATGCAGCTCCTGGATATGACCCTCTTCCAAAGCCTTGTAGTCTGCATGACAAGTTGCCAAACGGAACAACTGATGAAGATGCTACCAGTGGGTTATTCGATTATGGGCCCTCCATCGACGAAAGTGGCTCTTATAATGATCCAGACCCATCTGTTACTAGCTCTATAGAGAATGATGGAAACAAATTGGTGAGTGATTCCCACGATCCAAACAACCCTTCTTCTTCATCAATAACTAATGTTGATGAAGGTAGAAAAGGAAAATTCATATTGTCATCCTTCAAAGTCCAATTTTGTTTATGATCAAACTGGTCGAAGTGTTTGCCACATCCATCTCTTCTGAGCTCGCTGATTTGATATCAAGGATAGTTCTTGAATCATGGCTTGACGAGCATTTTGGTCTACCATCAGCAACGAAACCCAGTGAATCGTCTTCTATAAGAATTTCTGTCAATAATCCTAGTTTCACTGTTTCTCCTAAACTTCACACGCTCTTAGATCTGGCCAATGGGAATGGCTTGAAAGTCGGATGTTATTTCCTAGTAGAAGCTCCAAAACACTCTTTTTTTTGGTATGCATTGAACTATTGCTTTCAAACTGTTCAGATGAATTGTTGACTGCCATAATTGTGGAAGATGGAAAGCCAAATAAAAGTGCAGCATCTTCCATGCAATCCTTGCAGAAGACCTGCTACATATGCAAGATGTCATCTACGAACAAAATTCAAAACAACTACTAAAGTATGATCCATTCCACCGGATCTGCAACCTTTGTACAAGCAGACAGAAGGCATCCACAAGCTATAACGCCATGCCACCGGATCTGCAACCTTTGTACAAGCAGACAGAAGGCATCCACAAGCTATAACGCCACGCCACCGGATCTGCAACCTGTATACAAGCAGACAGAAGGCGAGTACGAGCTTCTAAAACAGAATGCTGTATTCAAATGATAGTCCCCCGCACATGCACCATAATATGTATACACATAGGTACACATAAGGGGATATACTGAATACCCGCATGGGCCCCGGCGAGCGTGTTATTGGTACACACGTGACGTCTAGGGATGCTGCGCGGGTCAATAGATTTGAACCCGATCCTCCTATGCAAGCAGATAAGAGTAAACAAGGTTCAATAAATAATTATAAAATGCCCCCAAACACCTGCATGGGCCCCGGCGAGCGTGTTATTGGACACACGTGACGTCTAGGGATGCTGTGCGGGTTAATAAGTGAATTCAAGTTCGAGCCCGATCCTCCTATACGGGTAGATAGGAGTCGACACGGTTCGAACCATTAAATAAATATGCAGTCGTGAGATCGAACTAGATATTTATTTTATACATTCATATTAGGCCTTCAAGGTCTATAATCAAGAGAATTCACTAACAAAGGTCCAAAGCCTACAAAACCCGATCCTCTATCGACCAGTAGATAGAGTCGACAGGGTCCGATCAATAAAATATAAATGACCCCATACACCCCGATGATGGCCGTGTTGAACGCTAATATCAACCGGAGGGGTTCACAAACACTTTCAATTACCTCCCAAATTCCATCAAAATCCAAAACTCCATGAAAATTCTCACAAAATCTAAAATTCCAAACTCCAAATTCCAGAAAACCCCAATTCCAAGACATTTAAAATTGAAATCTAATCCATCAATCACTCAAAGCAAAATCCATCCACCCTCCGCAACTGTTTGCCGAGGTGGACAAATTAAAATTTACTTCAGCTCACAAAGAGCCAATGCCTAGTCAAAAATATCACTAGGATCCATTCTCAAGCAATCTCCTGCCAGCAAGGACGTGGTACGAGTCCTCTAACCGGCAGTTTCGCCGCCAAATGGCACTGCAGGATAAACAGTTATGACTCGGGGCCCTCTGAACCAGGTGGTCGCCGCCAAATGGCACCATTATATTATGGTTATGGCCAGAGCCCGTATGCTCCCCAATGGCATCAAATCCTTGAGATATGAATCAATAGGATATGATCGATAGGGCACAAAGCCCTCTGTTAGCTAAGGTGGATTCAAATTTGTCCCCTTAGGCAAATATTCACCCCAGGTCTACAAGGTACCCTTGGACGAAGCACCCCATGGCTGCCGATAAGGATCCTTCTGTCAGGTTGGGTCGACTACCTCCTCTGACTAAGTAGACCAGGGATCACGATGGCCCGGGACGACGAAACCATGGGATCTTGATCGGGTCCATCATCCATTCCCCCACCATCCGCTTTAAGTGCAAGATGGTGAAATTTCTATTTTAAATATTAAACCCTTCCAGTCCTTTTAACATTCCCAACCTATTGCTGCTACTATATGCCAGATCCACGTATCTATACGTATCTGATCGATGACTAGCCTTAATCGAAAGTTCTCTCTCGTTATCGGGAGGGGTAATTAACTATAGGGGCTTGCGCCTATAGGAAACCAGAACTCAGATCATAAAGTCCTCGCAAAATGAGGGCGAAATCTCTGGGTAGTGTCTTATCTACTATCTCATCTGCCTTCCAAAATTTACCCCGGAACTTAGTTCGTTAAAACTCCCCCCTCGAAAAGTAAAAAGCGGGCGGAGGCCGGAGCCGAATTTTTGGAGCCCACAGATTTCTGGCGACTCTGCTGGGGATTGGTTTCTCTTTCCATCTTTGACTAGTCGTCTCAGCGTTGTAGTAGCAGCTAATCAATACAAGCTCAAAATTTCAGAATTCTCCATAACGATCATTTAATTAATTAAAATTCTAAATTTTCTAAAAATGATCATTACATTCATCATGCATTCATTGAGATAGTGTATTCAGCATGGCTTTAAATTTATATTATTTTTAATTGCTTGCTAATGATCATTTGCTTTTGTCTTTTATTCTGTGCAAGTCTCTGCATTTTGAAAGTGTGGGGTGATGTATCAGATTCTGATTACTAACCCTTGCCTTTCATTTGTGCAGATGGATCTACAGAACACTGCATTCACCGTCCAACTAGGACGTGGCGCCAGTATCCAACTAGCGAATGCTATGATCACTACCGGAAATACTGGAGCGACCATCCAGTTCGGTAGCGTTGACTTCCCTGCTATCGTTGCAAGGACTGCTGTCGTTCCTGCGAACGATGCAAATTCTGAAAGGCCTGGAAGGAGACTCCATCCTGCTGGAGCCCCTACCCGTCATGCGTATCTGCCAGCGCAGCGACCAACCACTGAGACTACTACACGCCGGACGCATCTACCGGTGTCACGGACCACTACCGCCGCTGAAAATTCTCGCAAGAGGACTTCTGTGTTCGAAAGACTTTCACAGCCTGAGGCTCCGATTGCCAAAAGAGTTGTGACTGGTGGGAGGATTTCTGTGTTAACTGCGAATACCACATCTTTGCCGAACGGGTTACCTATACCCAGAAAGAATGATGCTGAGGCCTCCTCATCTGGAGGAAGGCTTACAAGGAGGCAAAGAAGAAAGAAGAATGCTGAGATGCGAGCTCAGCAGCAACAACCCTCTGTCCACCCATCCAATCTGCCGGCCAGAGAGCCTGAAGCCAATGTTCCTATCCGGAACAAGTTTACTGACCTAAGATGGGTCAAAAGAAATAGCTCTACTGGGGAGCTGAAGAGATCTTTCTGGGATCAACAGCCTGAAGTCCTGGCTCCTCCAAGAAAGAAAGAACCTGAAACCCTGTCAGCTCGGGTATACCAGGTATTGAAGACAGTGAAAGAAAAGGGTCTGAAGAAAAGGAGATTTCAGAGTCCACTGATGATTGAAGCCAGAAGGACCCCTCCGAGGGAAAGGCTATTGTCTGATCTGATAGCCAAAGGCAGAAGAAGACAACAAATTCCATCCGGTGAGCATCGGGGCGTGACACCTGAATCTTGGGTTCAGGGATCCGCTGCCGAAAGGTCCCGGCAGAAAGGAAAGTAAATCTGGAGGCTAAGGCCTCATAGAGAAGATAAAAGAGAAAGAAGAAATGATCCGGGCGTGACATCCGGTACGGCTTCCCGGAGATCCGCCCCTGCTAATAAAATACGTCAAAAATGGGTTCCAAAGAAGACCCACAATGACGCCCTTTCTGACGGTCGACACCTTGGAGAATCCTCCAGGGGATCACGTCGCCCGCCAACCCCGCAACAGGAGGAAACCAACTTCGACCGCAGCCCGCGAGTTGAGGAAATCTTCTTGCCAAATGAAGAATCAGAGGTCTTTTGGCGTCGTCGTTCTGAAATTCGAATCCAGGAGAAAGAAGAAGAAGATATGGAAGATATAGAAGAAGGAATGGAAGAAATAAATGACGGCCTGAACATAGAGGTTGTTTATATGGTGAGACACACCAACATGAATGATGAAGCCTATTATGATGACGGCGAGGATGATGACAATCAACAGCCGCCAGTTAGGCAAGTATACCGACGTCGCCGTGGGGCTGGGTCCACCACCGGCAAAGGTGGCCGCTCTTCAGAAGAAGAAAGAGAAGAGGACGAGGAGAATCCCTTTGCTGACGAGAGTGTCACGCTGGCGGACATGCAAAGACATATAAAACGTCAAATGAGGGCTAAAGATAGAGAAATCTCTCTGCTGAATGAAAAGATGACTGAGATGATAACTCAAATGGCAGCGATGATGCAAATTATGCAGAGAACTGCTACCACGGGTCCCGTACCTACTCTTGCCGATCCTCCGAACTTCCAGATGCATCAAGTCTCAGGAGTACGAGGCGCTCCTGAAGGCGGTAATGAAATCAATAACATTACACGCCAACCTACTCCGTAAAATATCGCCAGTACCTCTGAGCCTGTGACGGCGACACAACTCGAGGGAATTATTACCGAGAAGATCAAGGCTATTATAGCTGTTGATCAGGCAGAGAAACTAGTTGGCAGAGGTCGTCCATATCCGGTGGAATACGATCAAGTGCCATACCCAAAAGGGTATTCTGTTCCAAAATTCAATACTTTTAATGGTAGTGGTAACAATAATCCCAGGCAGCACTTGGTGCAATTCAATGCCACTTGCGGAAATACAGGAGGGAATGACGCCTTGCTCTTCCGTCAATTTGTCAGCAGTTTGACAGCAACTGCTTTTGAATGGTATGCTGAGTTGCCCAATGACTCTGTGAAGACTTTCGCGGAGTTAGAATCAATATTTGTGAAGAGATTTGCCAGCGCAACTGAGAAGATCACAATCGCCGACCTCGCTTTGGATAAGAGAAGAAGAGATGAGTCAGTGACCAAGTACATCACTCGTTGGCGAAATTTAAGTATGAAATGTGAGCAACAACTCGAGGAAGAACACGCTGTGCAATTATTGATGGGAAACATCGACGATAAGATGCAACCATTTCTGTGCATGGCTACAATTACCACATTTCAAGATCTACTGGATAGGGTGGCCAAGTTTGAAAAGTTGAATTTGTCAAAATCAGATAGCCATTTTGATAAGACTAAAAAGGCTAAGTCTTCAGATACAAAGAAAGGTGAAACCTACTCTACATCCTCCCTCAGAGCAAATAAGGGAAAACAAGTGGTTCACAACGTAGACAAAGGTAAACAGCCGATGCAATATGAAGAAAAGCCAAAACAAGTCTACAACCCTAACCCTCAACCGAAGCTGGTACTTGGAGGGAACGATAGGCCACGAACTTTCCGAGGCGGAGGGGATCGCCCGAGGCAAGCAATGGGGACTGGTGATAGAACGTTCCCATCCCTCAAAGATAAGATGAATAAGGAATATTCATTTAAAAGGGAGAGTATCGCCAAGTTGTTTCGACAGGCGGTGAAAGCGGGTTTAGAACTGCCGGAGTGCAAGAGACCCGAGCAGTCGAAGCAAACTAACGACCCGAACTATTGCCCATATCATCGGGTACTCGGCCACCCTATTGAAGATTGTTACATCTTTAAAGACTGGCTAGAGAGGAAGTATCGAAAAGGAGAACTCACATTGTCTGATAATGTATTAACTCATCCCTGAAAAGAATCAACTCGGGTAGTTACGTCCTCTTCCGTACCCCCGGCTGATGAAAGAAAAAATGAGAAGAAGCCAGTTCAGGAGGAACAGTGGGAGACTGTGGTCTCCAAGAAGACCGTAAAGATGTTGAAACAGCTTGAAGGAGTTCTGGGTGTGAAGTGGAAGTCTCCTACTGAACCCATACTAGATTTGAAAGGGTTGTCTAAGGTACAAGCATCTACCTCCAAATAACGCCCTAGCCAGATCAGCTCCTCGAAGCCTAAAAAAGTAAGGCCTTCTAAGAAGAAGACTAAGCTGAAGAAGCCCAAGGAGAAGAAGACTGCAACCCAAAGGGTTATCGACAGTTTGGACGAATACTACCAAACTGCAAGGCGACCTATTAAGCTCGTTGATTTCATGTCAGAACTTAAAATAGAGGAAGCTAAAGAAAATAATGAAGACCCTCCTCCGGTAGAAGTATGTCGGGTCATCTCAGTGGTGCCAAATACACTGATAAAAGAAGAATGTACTGAAGAGATAGCCTCTGAATCCTGTATGATGGTGTCACCAATGAACTACAGTTCAGAGGAGGATCTGTATTTTCCAAAGACAGATGAATCAGACCCCGACATAGCGTCGCAGATGGGACATGTAAATCTGGGAGGTGACTCTGAATCAACAGATGAATCTCTAGATGCAACGATGGCTGACTCGGAAGAAAACACGCCATCAGATGAGTCTGAGCCAGAAGAGATTGCTCAAGTGCAGTTGAGAAGTGGCAGGATACTGCCATCTCCGCCAAAGAAGCAGATATCCAATAAAGATAAGGAAAAAGAGATAGTTGTCAACGAAGACATTATCTCCGAGGATCCCAAGAAGAAACATACTCCAGTTAAAGGAATAGATTATAATATCTTATCCCATCTGAGGAAGATCCCTGCTCAGCTCAGCATATACGACGCTCTGGTGATGTCTAAGGATCTTCGGGAGACTTTGATTCAGGCTCTCAAGGACCCCGAAAGGTACGAGGTGTATTTTGCTGAACGCAACCTGACTGAAGTCCTACAAGCTCGTAACGAACCGTTCATCACGTTCACCGAAGATGACATGATGCTCGGGACTGCAGACCACAACCGACCTCTGTATGTTACTGCAGAGAGTGATGATTTGGTAATCAGTCGAATTCTGATCGATCCTGGATCCTCCATCAACCTTATGAGCTTAAAAGCACTAAGATCGTTGTGCCTCAACGTGGAACACCTTGGGCCAGACAAGCTTATGGTACATGGTTTTAATGAGAAAGGGCAGAAAACCCTTGGATCGTTTATGCTCCCTCTTGTCTTTGGAGAATTTCATACAGAAGCTAAATTTCATGTAATTAATGCGGACACTTCATTCAAGGAGCTCCTGGGCCGCCCCTGGCTGCATGAATATGGCGTTGTCCCGTCAACACTACATCAGTGCATGAAGTATCTCAGGGATGGAGAAGAGTTCAGGATCTCTGGCGACATCTAGCCCTTTACAGTCCATGAAGCAACAGTCTATGAAGATGCGCAGTATTTCATGCCAAAGAAGCAAAGACTATCAAACTCTCTGAAGGCTCAAGCATCAAATCCAGAGAGTGCAAAGCGACCTGAACAAAAAAGTGAGAAAAAGCAGGTGAGGAGAAAGAAGGCAACGCCGACTCTTCCCAAAGAAGCTACCACTTCCACTTCTAAAGAAAGGAAACGTGTACCTCACCTTGGGAGCGACACAGATGAAGATGAGGTCACCTCTACGAAATCCCAGAGGGTATGTCATTCAATGGACGAATGGAGTAGGGAGGTCGCATATTCAAATGACGATTATGACTACGACTCTATCTACATGAACACAGTGCAGGACGTATTCTCTAGAAGAATAGATAGCCTATCAATCTCAGATAGCGTGCTCGTAGTCACTCGTATTCCCCTACAGTATTTTAAAAAAATAATTCAACGAGATGTGCATAAAGTTGAAGAACTTGTGACCCTTTATCTGCCTCCAATCAGAAAGGGGATCGAGTCAGGGAATATATTCTACTCCGTAGGAAAGGATGAAGAAGTGAATCGTGATTGGGACCATGTCTTCATCGATTCTGAAGAATTACTACCTATGAGGCTACCTAGGTTTAATACCAAAGGTATTCAAAGAATGTTGCGAAAGTGGATCAATGTTCCCACCCCCAAACGACAACTTCGTATGTGTTTAAGTCTCTGGTATGGAAGAAATCCGCGTCCAATGCGGCGGAAGGAGATGAATGCATATAAAGGTATTGGATTCGTCAGGCGAAAATGCATCCGGAAGGAGACTTGCCGAGCCATCACTTGCAGGGAAGTTGAACCCAATGACGAGTCTGATGAAGAGGTCTATGAAGTTGATGATTACGATGATCAGCCTCTAGAGGCCAAGCCTGCACCAGAAGAGCTTGAAGATGGTGGACAGGCAACAACTATGGACGAACTAAAAGAAGTCAACTTGGGAACCGAGGATGACCCTCGCCCAACCTTCATTAGTTCCCTTCTGCCGGAAGATCAAGTGGAAGAGATAAAAGAACTCCTCTGTGAATTCAGGGATTGCTTTGCCTGGACATATGCTGAGATGCCCGGCTTATCCCCTGACGTAGCAGTTCACAGGTTGGCAATCAAACCAGATGTGGCACCAGTCAAACAAGCTCCGAGAAGAATGAGATTGGAGATTGAAGAACAGGTGATTGCTGAAACGAAGAAGCTCATAGAAGCAGGCTTCATCCGCGAAGAAAAATATGCCGACTGGATAGCCAACATTGTCCCCGTGAAGAAGAAGAACGGTCAGATACGTATCTGTATTGACTTTCGGGACCTCAACAAGGCATGTCCAAAAGATGATTTCCCGCTCCTGTTTTGATTGAAAAATATAGTTGGTTTTGAAAAGGTGTTTAATTTTTTTTGGGAAATATTTAATTTCTGGAATTTAAATTTTATAATCGAACACTTATTATGAATGATATATCACCTCAAAAGGTGAACATATCGTTCTCTAACAGGTTCCGATTACAAATCTTGAATTTATCTGATTATCGTAGTCAAACTCAAGGAGAAACAACATATGATCCCTAAGGATCAAAATGATGTTAAATCTAATGTTTAACTATAATAATCTAGTAAAAAGATCATTAATTTCATAATCAAGATCACAATAATAGTACGATATATCTTTCCAAGGAAAGAGGATATCATCTATTATCAATCATTTGAAAATGACGATAATGATCGTTGTCTTTTGAGTTTCCCAAAGATAATTAATTAAAATTTTGAAAAAACTTGATTTTGAAAATTTGGTCTGGGTTTCTAAATCTCCTACGAGCGCAAGCCCTCGTAGTTAATTACATCGTAAGAAACCAGAAAATTTCCTACGAATACTCTCGATTAAAATAGCGATACGAATTTCATTTAAGATTTTCAAAGATTGATATCAAAGAAGGTTAAGGACCGGGATTTTCAATAGGGAATGGTTCGAGATTGAACAGTTATTTCTGGAGTCAAAGGAAGAAGAGTAGGAGGTGTTTTGAGATTCTGAAATACTTCAGAAACACCCCAACCTATCCTAAGTGTTGGGCTTGAATTTGATAGAAAGATATTTTAATTTGAATGATCAATTTTATTAGAAAGTGGGAATCAGATTCCCAGAATGTTGAGGTCTTAAGATTGAAGATATGCCTCAGAACTTAAGTCTAAAATGGGTACTGAGAAATCAGTGACCCAGAACCTAGCTAATGCAATGCAATCCTGGACTTACCCCGGCCTGGATTGGGGAGCCAGCTAAACCACCTAAACGCTTTTAAAAACCATGAGTCAAAGTCTTTATAAAAGAGTGATTAGGGATATTGATTAAGATTGGTTTAAAGAAATGGGGTCGACATCTAGAGCAGATCCTAATTGACCCCTTAACATATATTGGGTTAAATGCTTAAGCTAGAAATGCAATTAAAGATTTAGACTCAAATTTTTAATTTGTATCTAATGCAATGCATGCTAGTTGACTCAATAAAATGCTTAAATCAATATGAAACAGTTTTAAAATAGGCTTAAAAATAGGTTTTATCCTAGAGATTGCACAACATCCCCTTGGACAGAACTGCACCCTAATAGGTCAGGTGGTCTGTCAGAACCCGCAGGCGGGGAGGTGCCTAACACGGATGAGAAAAGTCAATATGTATGCATGAAAAACTCCCGGCGAGTCCGGGCTTACTTCTTAAGAGCGTTAGAGTTTCTATCTGAGCTTAAAATTTTAATTTTGTTTAAGTAGAAAAAGTTTATGACCGTACCCTCACGAGCCTCCGATCGGGTTTCAGACTAAATCAAACACGACATGCAATAAGCGCCAAAAAAACTACTAAAAGCATGTAAGTCCTTAATCGCAATCAACATCAAGTAATCAAATCAATATTTAATTAAATTAATTAAATAAATGCTCAAACTGAAAGTCCATAGGCAAGTGCCCTTAATAATACAACCCAAGGTCTGCAGGAAAGTAAAGTGGCCGGGTACCACTGACTACAACCCGGATTCTACTCCTAAGACTCAAGTGACTTTGAGATTTGAGATTCTTCTCGTTCTTCACTTCTTCGTCTCCTTAGAACTCCTTGGATCGTCGGGTCTGGATATCCAAATGAAAAGAAACTCCCTCTGGATAGGGGTGTTATCTTTTCTCTTCGGATACTTGAACTTCATCCTAATTTGGATCTCCAAATGGATAGGAACTCTCCCCTAAGGGATGTTCCTTCCTCTTTGGATTCCAAACTGGATGTTTAAACATCTCAATCTCAAATCACTTTAAATTTACAACTCAAATATCATCTCAAATTACATTAATTAAAATTAAAATCTAGACTCAACAACCTGCAAGGTTATCCTAATAATCAACAGTTATATTTACATCCCAAGCAGTTAATATATTTGAAATTTAAATACTCAAACCAGCCACACTTGGCCATGCTCTTTTAATTTTAAAGGGGGACTTAAGCATGCTTAGCACCTGTGCAATTTTAATATTTATAATTTTTGCCCCCTTTAATTTATGCCCTGTATGAGCATGGCCACCTGCATAAAATTGAATTAATACAAAACGTCCCTAGCCTAGGGGTAGATCTAATCGTACAATCAATCACATCACAGAGTACAATAAATAAGTAAACAAACACATCAATTCTACTACTAGCAAACAGCATGCAGTGAAAGCTCAAAAACCCGGCACACAGCAGAAAAGTAAACACCGGCCTAATCTAAGACTAGAGTTGGTTGTCCTAGCAAACCATCTAAAGTGTGTGAGATAGGCTATGTGGCTTTGATATGTCCTAAGTAGGCAATTAATTGAAGTTGTTTGAGGTTCAAATTGGTTGAAGGTTTAAGTGAAGATTTAATTTGAATTTAAATATTAATGACTTGAAATTGATTTTGAATTTGATTTTAATTTTTTTGTAGGATATCACCTTTGTTGCACACCGAGGCCGTGAAGTTTATTTCACCTTCCTTGGGGCTAATTTAATAGCCTCGTAGGCCTGGGTTACCCAGTAGTACCCGATATAATTAAGTGATTTGAGTTTGATTAATGTTCGAAGGTTGATTAATTTTTAATTAGAATTGATTGATTGCTGGTTTTAATGTTAAATTAATGTTTTCTGGAATTTTTAATGATTTATTGAATTTTGGAAATTTTTAGATTATTTTAATCATTTAATTAAAGGGTCAAAAGTTGACTTTTTGATTTAAAGGGTTTTCTGGAAAGTTAATATTTTATTAAACTACTAGACCTTAATACGATCAGTTAGACAGTAAGTACATTGAAATTGGATTTTTTTTACATTTTATTATGAAGATTTGAAGTTTTGACTTGAATTTGAACTAAGTTTGACCAAAAGTTGACTTTTTCAAATTTGATTGATTTCTGGACACTTAACATTTTTAACAAATATTAGAGCTTAAGATGAGTTGTATGCCTTTGAGTTTGCTCAATTTGGAGTTCATTTGAATTAGTTATGAATTTTTGAAATTTTGAGTATTTAATGAATTATTTAATTGTTTAATTAGAGACCGTTTTTATGATTTGAATTCAAATGACCTCCAAACTCTTTGAAATCAACTCCAAAGGTCAGGAATGACCTAAGGAGTGATCTCCAAGTGTTGGAAATTTTCTGGAATTTTTAATTATTTTTAATTAATTAAATTAATTAAATATTGAATTTCAATTAAACTTAAATTAAACTTAATTTTGAAGTCCAGTCAAGGGGCTTTTATTTTTCATTGAGTAAGGGTTCAATTCTGGTCAGTTCGAGATATTAAATGTAATTTTTAGATTTAATCTTGATTTATTATAATTTTTGGAAGGTTTTAAGGCTTAATTAAGGTTTAAACTTGATTAGGTTAATTAAGGGGCTTAATGGTCTCAAAATCCAGTAGGAACTTTCTTATGAGCTGAGGGTGTCATTAAGTTCAAATGGTTAGAGTTTCAAATCAATTGGAATTGAATCCTAATTATTAGAATCTTTCTAAGTTTTCTAAACGAGTCCTTAATTGTTGTTCTTAATGACACTAGGTTAATTGGGTTCAAATCAAGGTTTTACTAACCCTCAATATAACATATGCATGATAAATACACACATAAACACAATCAATCCTATGTCTAAGAGAGCCTTAAACTAAGTGGTGTGTGTATGTCCTTAAACATGCATAAATCAATACTTAATTAAATGTGAACAATAATTAGATTAGTGAATGATTAGAGCATAATCATTCACTAACACTCCCACAAGGTTTCTTATTCAAATATGCTAATCTATGTTTAAAGTTCCAAAGTAGATCTCTCAACCTAAAAATATTTAAGTATTTATGTATATATACTTCAAAATAATTTCAAAATACACTTAATCTATTCATAGAATTATATATAGATATAGGTTTTAAATTAAGAATACTTAAGATATGATTAGAGTGATGTTAATATCTAATTGAGAGATCTACTGATCTACTAAGATCATTTGAAAATAAATTTCTTAATTTTCAAAATAATTGGCTTAATATTTAATTAGATATTAATTAAATATTAAAATAATTAGGCAATTAAAATAAGTTAAAATTAATCAAGTTTTGATCTCTGAATTTGATTTCAAATTAAAGTGCTTAATTTTCTGAAAATTTTGATATATTACACTTAATTTTCTGATTTAAAATGAATTTCTTATGAATTTTTGAAGTTTAAACCAATTAAAATGGATTTTTAAATAATTTCAAATTAATTAATGGTTAAAAATAATTTGAAAATTAATTAATTTAAATCTTGAGAATTTTCTGGAATTTCAAAATTATTAATATATATATATATACTAATTTTTAAAAATATTTAAATTGTTAATTATTAATTAATATTAATTAATAATTAAATATTTAATTATTGGAAATATAAGATATAGCTTAAATTAATTTAATTTCAAAATTAACATAATTTAAAAGAAAAAATAATTAATTAATTATTTAATATTAATTAATTAAATCATTAAAAGTTAATTGATTATTTATTAAAATATTTAAAATCATTAAAATAATATTAAATAAATCAACATTAATTGAGATTTTAAAATCATTTAATATTTAACTAAAATTGTAAAATATTTAGTATTAAATAATTCAATTATTAATTAAGATTATGAATCATTTAATATTAAAAAAAGTATTTAATATAAATTAAAACATTAAATAACTTAATATTAATTAAAACTTTAAAGTTCATTAATGTTAATTAATATTATAAAGCATTTAATATAAATCAAAAAGAAATAAATAAATTAATCATTAATTAAAGTTGTGAGTTATTTAAAATAATTAATGTTTAATAATTAATATTTAATAATTAATATTTAAATAAAATATTTAATATTTTCAATGTTAATTATTAATTTATAATAATTAATATTTAAGATTAATATAGTTTTAAAATACAATTATAAAATTAGATTAATAATGATTTTTAAATTAAGAAGATTTAATTTTAATTTTTTTTTTTTTTTTAAATTTACTGATTCCTTTTTAAATAATTCAAAATGAAATTTTAAATATTTGAAAAATATTTGAAATTATATTAATTAGATAACAATTAAATGTTAATGAATTTAAATTATTTAATATATTTAAATAAAATATCTTAAATAAAATTTAATTAGAAAATAAAATATTTTAAATATAATATTTAAATATTTAAAGTATTTAAAAAAAAATTTTAGTAAAATATTTAAATTGATATACATAATTAATGTTATTTGAATATTTAAAGATTAGAAGTTTTTAAAATTAATTAATTAATTATATATATATAAAATGAAAATAATTTTTAATCTTAAACTAAAAATTTAAAATTTTAAATTATATATATATATAGAATTATAAATTTTTTTTTTTAAGAAATTTAAATATAAAATAATTTTAAATTAATTTTTAATTAATAAAAATAAAAATTAAAAAAAAAACTTAGGATGCCACGTGGCAGCATCCGAAAGGCGGGTCAAAGTCGCACGGCGGCTGAGTGGGACAGGTGGCGGGGTTTGATTCGCGGGCTCAGAACTGCGGCGGCGCCTGGCTTTCAGAGCCACTTAACCACGTCAGCGCGAGTAACGAGCCGTCGGATCAAACGGCGGAGGGAACCAACGGCTGAGATTGAATCCCGCAGTTTGATCTCGCGGAGAGCGATCAGACGGCGAGCGTTCGATCCCGCAATTCTAATTCAAGGGTCCAGATGGCGTCGAACGGGATTCAGGGCGCGGGATCTGATCCACGTTCGAACGAACGCCCAGAAGGACCAAATCCGAACCGTTGGTCGTAAGATCAACGGTTCAAATTTGCCGTAACACGAGGGTTACGTAAACTGAGCCATAATGTGTGTTTTTGAGCTCGTTTGTTCGATCCGATGAACCAAATACAATGAAATTTTAAACTTAGATTCAAGAGGTGAACAGAAATCGTGTGGAAGCTTTGGTTTAGCTTAAAATGAACTTAATCAAAAGTTATTTGACCCTAAGCTAAGTGACCTAGGGCTAGAGTTTTTAGGAATTTTTACCGTTGGATTTACGAGAGAATGGATTGGTTGCACTTGTAGACTGTCCACGCTCACTTTGCTAGTTGAAATCCCAGCTCGAAACGTCCTGGATCGTCTGCTATAGGACTTAGACGTAATAAGCCTTAGTTCGCCGGGATCTGCTAGCCGGCGAGCTTTGACCGGTGGGGCTTTAGTCAGGAAAGCTGGGGAAACTCCTGGAGGACTCAATGGAATAGGGGCTTGGGTTGGGGAAGCTGAGGATTAGTGAGAGAGTGATAAAGATAGAATAATAGCTCAAAATAGGGTATTGCCCTATTCAAACGTTCTCAGATCAATTGAATGGCTAGGATGGCTTTGTCTCTATTCCTTGATGTTTGACAACTGGCTAGGAGTTGTTAGGGGCAGGGGAATCAAGGACATCAAAGGACATCCCATGTGTAAAGGGATTGTCCTTGGCTAACCGACTTGGGACCACTTGGGCTACTTAAGCTCTAATTTAAGGCTTAATCTCAGCTTAAGAACCTTCCAGAAAGTCTTAAAGATTGCTGAAATGGTTTGGGTTAGCATTGATTAGCTTAAGGAGTTGATTTGACCAATCTCAAGAGACTTGTTGACTAGTTTGACTGGTCAACAGTCAACTTAATTGCCTAGGTGGCATGGAGGAGTCTTCAATGCTGATTGGATAAATTGGAAGAGGTTTAATGTTGTGTATTTGAAGTTTGAATGGATTAGATGAGTTTAGGGAGGGATTTAACCATATTTAAAGGTTTGACTAAGTCGAAATTCATAGCATTTGACTTATGATGTATTTAAATGAGTTTAGATCATGTATGAAATTGAAGTTAGGAATTTGATAGAGTTTGAATGAATTGATTCATTAAGAGTCATTAATTTGATCCAAATGAGTTAATTTTGACTAGAGCTGGACTCAGTTGATTAAGTCAACTGTTGACTGGGTCAATGGGTCTAGTCAAATCCAAATCATTGGGGAATGTGATCAAAGAAGTTTAATATGGTTTTAAATGCAATCAAGATTTGATTTAAAATGTAAAAGCTTAAGGGTTGATATGGTCAACCTAGGTTGACTTGGTCAACTAGGTTGACCTAGAATCAGGGGTTGAGCTCAACTGGTTTGATATGATGAATGGGGTCTGGTAGATGTGGTTTGAGGGTTTGAATAGGCTATTTGGATCAAATGACCCATTTAGGCCTTTAATGGGCCTAATAGGTCAACTAGGTTGACTTGGTCAACCAGGTTGACCCAGGGTCAAGGATTGGGTCCAACCAATTCAGAATAATATTCTGAGTCTACTGGTGGTGGTCTCAAGGTCCGGAGAGGTTATTTGGTCAAAATGACCTATTTGGGCCTTTAATGGGCCTTTAGGTCAAACCTGGTTGACCTGGTCAACCAGGTGGGTCCAGGGTCTGGAAATAGGTTCAACAGACTTGAAATGATATTTGGAGACCAATGGTGGTGGTCCCAAGGTCTGGGGAGGTCATTTAGTCAAAATGACCTGTTTTGACCCTAAAGGAGCCTTCTAGGTCAACCCTGGTTGACTTGGTCAACCAGGTGGGTCCAGGGTCTGGAAATAGGTTCAATAGACTTGAAATGATATTTGGAGACCAATGGTGGTGGTCCCAAGGTCTGGAGAAGTCATTTAGTCAAAATGACCTATTTGGGCCCTTAATGGGCCTTTTAGGTCAACCCTGGTTGACTTGGTCAACCAAGTGGGTCCAAGGTCTGGAAATGGGTTCAACAGATTTGAAATAATATTTGGAGACCAATGGAGGTGGTCCCAAGGTCTGGGGAGGTCATTTGGTCAGAATGACCTGTTTTGACCCTAAAGGGGCCGTCTAGGTCAACTAGGTTGACTTGGTCAACCAGGTTGACCCAGGGACTGGTTCTGGGTTCAATGGATTTGGTTTGACATTTGAAACTTGCTGGAGGTGGTTGCATTTGATTTGGAGGTCATTTGGTTCAAGTGACAAGTTACACCCCATAGGGGTATTTTGGTCATTTTGACCCCTGGTCAACTGGGGGTCAAATTGAGTCCAACAAAATGCAGTTTATTGCTCAATGAGTCATAACCAAGGGTCTGGAAGTGATTTGGAGCTTTGGAGAAAGTTCCAAGATCAAAATCTACTGGGTGGCAGGTCCAATGGCATGGACTGTAAATATTTAAAGGTTTTACAGCCTTTAGATTTCAATTCAGTTTCTGGGGTTAGAGACCTCAGAATGAGCTCAAATTTGGAGGGTTGCCTCTAGATACATGTCATATCAGTGTGGACTGATAGATCTTGAATCAGAGGTCATTTGATAGGGTTTTGAAATGTTCAAAGATTCACTGGAAAAGGCTTTCAGGACTTAAGCCTTTGGCCTTGGATTTGAATCTGGAAATCAGGTTTTGAATTGGATTTTGAGCTTGAATGATAGGATTTGAATTAAGTCTAGATTGAATTGAAGCTTTTATTGATCTAGAAGAATCCTAGGGTTTAGAATAGGTCCTAGGGTCCAAATCAGCTTAAGAGAATCCTAGGGTCTAGAATAGATCCTAGGGACTGGAGTCTGGGAAGATCCTAGAATCTAGAAATCCTAGGAAAATCCTAGGATCTGGGGTCTGGAAGAATCCTATAATCTAGAAGAATCCTAAGATCTAGGAATCCTAAGATCTAGGAATCCTAAGATTCAAGATCTAAAAGGATCTTAGGATCTAGAGTAGATCCTAAGGTTTGATTTCTAGGAAGATCTTAGGGTCTGGAAGTCCTAGGGCCTGGAATCTAGAATAGTCTTAGGATCTAGAAGAATCCTAGGCTCTAGATAGATCTAAGAGAATCCTAAGGTCTAAGAGGATTATATGATGTAGAATCAGGTAGAATCCTAGGGTCTAGAATAGATCCTAGGGTCTGAAGTCTAGGAGAATCCTAGAATCTAGATTTGTCTTAAATTGCATTGATCTGGGGTCAGGATTGTTTTGAATTTGGATTGATCTTAAAGTTTGGATTGATCTAAGATCAGATTGATCCTAGGGTTAAAATTGACCATAAGTATTGGAAAGATCCTAAGGTCTGGACTAGTCCTACTGAGCTCATACAAAAATGAGGTCAACAGCTCCCTGTGTCAGAACTCTTAGTGGACAATACTTCCAACTATGATATGTTCTCATTTATGGATGGGTCATCGGGCTATAATCAGATCAAGATGGCGCCCGAAGATGAAAAGCATACATCATTCAGAACGCCCATCGGTATTTTCTGCTATACGGTCATGCCCTTTGGCTTGAAAAACGCTGGTGCCACCTACCAGCGGGCAATGACCCATATTTTTGATGAGCTGATACACCAAAAGGTAGAGTGCTATGTGGACGACCTTGTTGTCAAGAGCATAGACCGGAAAGATCATTTAAACGACCTGAGGATCGTATTCGAGAGGATCAGAAAGTTCGATCTAAAGATGAATCCTTTGAAGTGTGCTTTCGGGGTCTCCTCCGGTAAATTTCTTGGCTATGTCGTTCATCATCGAGGCATAGAAGTTGATCCCAATAAAATCAAGGTGATCATTGAGATGCCACCGCCAAGAAGCCTCCGTCAACTCCGTTCCTTGCAAGGACAACTGGCTTTCATTCGACGATTCATATCAAATCTGTCGGGTAGGTGCCAGCCATTTTCGAAATTGATGAAGAAGGACGTTCGCTTCAAGTGGGATGAAGAATGTCAGGAAGCATTTGACAGTATCAAGAGATACTTGTTAAATCCACCCATTCTCGCAGCGCCAATTCCGGGGAAGCCTCTTATACTGTATACGGCAGCACTAGAAGAGTCCCTCGGAGCATTATTGGCCCAACACAATGAGGAAGGAAAAGAAAACGCACTCTACTATATCAGTCGGAGATTAATCGGAGCAGAAGTACGATATTCTCCAATTGAGAGACATTGTCTGGCGTTGATCTTTGCAGTCCAGAAGCTCCGCCACTATATGCTCTCCCACAAAATCACCTTGATATCAAAGATCGATCCGCTAAAGTTCTTGATGACAAGACCAGCGTTGACAGGTCGTTTAGCAAGGTGGGCAGTGCTTTTACTGCAATTTGATATAGTGTATATGCCACAAAAGGCAGTAAAGGGACAAGCTTTGGCAGATTTCCTCGCCGCACATCCAATTCCTGCAGATTCGCCGTTGAATGATGATTTTCCAGATGAACAAATCATACAGGTTGATGAAGAAGAAAAGTTACCATTTTGGGAGATGTACTTTGATGGGGCATCGTCTATCAAGTCTCCCAAACCTCCAAATCTTACAAAGGCCCAAGCTGGTATCGGTATTATCTTTATAGAACCCGAGGGAGGTATCATGAGATTCTCGTTCAGTTTAACTGAACCGCGGACCAATAATGAAGCCGAATACGAAGCTCTAATAGCAGGACTGGAGATTGCAATTGATGTCCAAATCACAAATCTCCAAATTTTTGGCGATTCTCAACTCGTGATAAATCAAGTTCTGGGCATTTACAAGATTTACAAACTTGAATTGGCCCACTACCACCGGCGAGCTCTTGAGCTTCTAAAACAAATACCGAATGTCAAGATAACTCAAGTTCCTCGAGGACAGAATGCAAAAGCAGATTGTCTAGCTAAACTGGCCAAGGAGCTTGCATATGAAGATAAGAGGCCACCTATATTCATTGCGGTTGAAAATCGCCGAGTCTTAGAGCCAGCAACCCTACAATTCCCGCAGGCAGAGGGAATACCAAGTTCAAGCCAACAGGATGCAGCCCCGGTTGATCCTCAACCTCCCCAACAAATCACTATTAAAAATCAACCAGGGGAACGTCCAGCAGTAAAAAGACGAAGAACTGGTAGATTCTCAGAGTCGTGGTTGGATTGCCTAGATGTTGAAGTCGAAGACGATTGGAGGCAACCATTCGTCGACTACTTCAAAGAAAGCAAACTTCCAATAGATAAATCTCTGGCTGCACAAATTAGGAAAAGAGCATTACGATACGCGTTTGTCAATGACACGTTGTACCGACGAGCTTTTGATCAAATGTGGCTAAGGTGCCTAGGGACCAAGGAAGCTGATAAAGTGGTAGCAGAAGTTCATGAAGGACTCTGCGGAGCACACCAGTCAGGTCCCAAGATGGCTGCTAAAATCAAAAGAATGGGTTATTACTGGCCTACGATGGTGAGAGATTGTATCAACCACGCTAAGAGGTGCCACGAGTGTCAGATTCATGGTGATGTTATACATCAACCGCCAAACCCTCTACACCCGACGATAGCGTCTTGGCCGTTTGAATGTTGGGGCACAGATATAATTGGGCCAATAGATCCGCCGTCTTCGGCAGGACACCGCTTTATACTGGCAGCAACAGACTACTTTTCTAAGTTGGCAGAAGCGGCACCATTCAGGGAAGTTACGTCCGAGCACGTGATCAACTTCTTTACCCATAACGTCGTCTACAGATTCGGTGTACCACGCCGCGTGATCTCAGACAATGCCACAGCATTCAAAAGCACGAAAATCTACAAGTTTGTAGATCGTCACAAGATTGACTGGCGGTACTCGTCTATATATAACCCAAGAGCCAATGGTCTGGCTGAGGCCTTCAATAAGACGTTAGTGAAGTTGTTGAAGAAGATCCTCACCAAGAATAAAAGAGAATGGCATACAAAGATGGCAGAAGCATTGTGGGCGTATCGTACGACCTACAAAACACCAACCAAAGCTACTCCCTATTCACTAGTGTTCGGGGCTGAAGCCGTCTTGCCACTAGAAGTTGAACTACCGTCCCATCGGGTCGCTATCCAGAATGAGCTTACTCAAGAGCAGAATGCTCGCCTAAGAATGGAGGAGCTCGATGCACTCGATGAAGTTAGATTGCAAGCTCAACAAAACTTAGAAATCTATCAGGGAAGAATGGCAAAATCGTTTAATCGGATGGTGCGCCCTCGATCCTTTCAAGAAGGGGAATTGGTCCTGGTGCTGAGAAGGCCAATCATCCCTCACCGAAAAATTGGTGGCAAATTCGTATCCAATTGGGAGGGTCCCTTCGTCATTGAGAAAGTGTATCAAGGAGGAGCCTACCAGCTCATCGATCTACACGGTCAGAGGCCCATGCCGCCGATCAACGGTCGACATCTGAAGAAGTACCATGCGTAAAATTGCTCAAGGAAATGTTATATTTAATGTATTGTGCATTTCATATATATTTATATACACTTTACATTTTACATTTTTGAAATTCTCTTGTGTTGCAAGAATGCATTTCAAAATTACCCTGCAGGACAGGGGACATTTTAAATATTTATTTGGGTCGACATCGTGCCGCATACCGAGATCCCCAAATAAATATTTAAAATCACAAAATTTTAAATTTACTCCATTATGAAATGTCCCTGCGAGACAGGGGGCATTTTAAATATTTATTCGGGTCGACACCGCGCTGCATGCCGAGATCCCCGAATAAATATTTAAAATCACCAACGCAAATATTCTTTTATACTGAAGAATACAATGAACTCTTTTCAAAGTATATGCAGGTGGTCTTTCAAAAGAGTGAGACACTGCTTTCTCCAACAAACCAAGATTTCAAAGGTCAGAAAGAGACTTTTGCAACTACACACTCTAATAAATTGAGCCAGAACAACCTGAAGTCTTTCAGCAGCCTGAAGCTTAAGGTCCGAGTGGGTGTAAGAGGTCGGATCCAACACGCCCAAATATGGCCGGATCGCTGGCAGCTTCGTCTACTCAACACGCCATAAGAAAGGCCGTAGTAGCGGAACCCCCACTTCGTCAACCTGTCAGTAGGGACTGTAGGAAGTACGAAGGCAAATTTGACTCGACAAGTTCAAGTGATCGTAGTCTACTAAATTCTCCCAAACGACCGGGGAATCAAGGTTCCATTGGGAAGAAGAAATCTCGAGCAACTATCAAATTCGCGTAGGCTCTAAATCTTCTACCACAAGGGAAGACTCAAAATCTATCAACTTCAGCAAAATCAGCATTGGGAAGCACATTTCCCCTAGCTCAAGTCTGAAGCCTGAATGGGTGTAAAAGGTCGGATCCAACACGCCCAAATATGGCCGGATCGCTGGCAGCTCCATCTACTCAACACGCCATAAGAAAGGCTGTAGTAGAGGAACCCCCATCTCAGCAACTAGAGGACGAAGAGCTGTCAAATCCCAGCTCACCCAATCTGATGAACTTAAGTAACTCAGATTAAAGTCTTCTCAATTGGTTAAGGATCAAGATACTACCTGCATTTAGTACTATTAACCAAATCCAAAACCTGCAAACTTTCCGTCAAATCCCCAAAATCTGAGCTAAAGCTACGACCACTAGCTTCAACTAGTGACTACGGTGGCAACGCTCACAACTACCCTCAGAGACAGGGGGCATTTTAAATATTTATTTGGGTCGACATCACTGCATGTCGAGGTCCCCAAATAAATATTTAAAATCACCTACTACAACTCAAGGCAACCCCAAAATTCAACTCAGAGTGCAACAAAATTTTTTCAACATTTATATATATAATCAATATGAGGTACAAGTACGACAAAAACCCCAGACACTACAGAGTACAGACCAAAAAGAAAAGAGACGTCAAAAGAGGCGAGCATGTAAGCCCTCTAGCTGTCCGGTAACCTCGGCTAAAGTCTGAAACTCTAACTGAGCAGTCTGAAGCTCCTCCACAGCTCGTGCTAAGGAAGAGTCAGCGGCCACCATCTCCTGGTGTAAGGCCTGGTGGCGCTGCTCCTCCCTTCTGGTAAGACGGTCCCGCCGGTCTCGTCCCTCTCGTAAGTGAAACCTCTGGGACATCACCTGCCTGACGTCCCTCCAAAGGCTCTGCATGCGTGTCGTCAGCCTGTCGAACTCCTGAGTCATGCTGGAAGAACTCTGACGGTGCCTCGTCAAGGCCGCTGCACTGCTGTCAGGCCTATCATGGATATCGTCAGCCATCTCCCGTCGCCTGGTAACTCTCTCCTCCAACTCAGAAAGTGTAACTCTGGTCCGCAAGACAGAAAGGGACCTCAGTCGTCGGATCTGGGACTCCGCTGCACGACACATCGACTCCCATAAGTGTAACTCAGTGGTGCTCACCCCAAAACTGGCAAGTAGACCGAGGAGCCGGTCGGCAGAAGGAACAAACTCGGCCCAAGACTCTGGAGATCTTGGATCGATGCTGGAAATCAAATCTCTCAGAAGCTGTGCAGTGTAGCTACACCTGTGAGCACTCCGAAAATCTGGTGGCAGTGGAACGTGACAGGAGATCTCTGAAATGTACTCGACCCCCTCAGGCACTGCACAAATGTTTCATTACGAGCAATTAATATGACAACAGATATTATAATAATGCGTCAAAATAAATTAACTTAAAATAAATGCATACCTGTCGAGGAGCTCGTAGAGCCGGCTAAGAAACTGGCAGGGGCATAGGAAGGGCCTGTAAGGTCAGTCAGGTGGCCCTCAGGAAAGAAGGAGAACTCTGTAGGTACTAAGTCTGAGGTCGCTGGTGCGTATGACGGTGTCCCAAGGAACTCTGAAAGTAAACCCGCGCCGGCCCCGGAAGACTCCCCAGGCCAAAAAGACTCGCCAGGGTACGCCGGGAAAGAGAAGTCATCTGGAGGGTCCATCGTGCTGTAGCCAGTAAAGTCCGACCTCCTCGGTCTCTGTACGCTCTCGTCAGGGTCTCCAAGTAAAGAGCGGACATCCACAGACATCCGGGAGGAAGAAGTATGCTGCGAGCTGACACGTCTGCGTGAAGGACTGACAGTCTTAGTACGAGGTGGCTCAGGTGACACGTCTGAAGCTCTAGTCGGAGAAGGAACAATATGCCCGGTAGTGGTATGAGCCTCGGTGTCTGTCGCTGTATCAAAGACGAGAGAAAAGTGAATTAAGCAATTAATATTCAATCAATTCAATTACTAACAGGAGAGGAAAAGGTAGAGAGGTACCTCTGTCAAAAGTAGCGTCTGAAAAGCCCTGACTATACCTCTGTCCTCTAGGCAGCCCGAGCCTTCTTACCCGATGCTTGTACCTCCTAGCGCCGTGTTCCAGAGCAGGACCGAAAGACTGCCGTACCCAAGACAGCCGTGTGTAACTAACCCCAGTGGAACTGGACGGCTGAGCCAAACGAAAGCTGGAACCTGTCCCCAGCCTCAGTAAGTACAACCAAGTCAAAGATGCGACGTAAAAACGGGTCTCTGACGGAACAACACCCATACGTCGTACATCTGCAACCCCGGGGACTAGTGGCCGTCCATCGTAAGCTGTGGCCTGAGAGAGTCCAAACTGTCTAGCCACCCGGTTGGGTTGATAGCCCTCTAAAGTCACCACGGCACCTGCCCTGTAGCACAACCAACCCGGGCACATGCTGATGAAGTACTCAGCAACAAGCAAACTCTCCCTCCTCAGTAACAAAGTGTGTCTCCCTCTACGGTCAAGCCCGTCCACCACGACGGTACCTCTCTGGTGAGGCGGCAAACCAAAAACATCTGACTGGTGAACTAGGGAGAACCGGTCTGAAACCAATTGTGGGGCAAAGAAAAAAAGGCGGATCCTCTCTAACTCGAAGGTGGAAGACGCCTGGGACAACTGAAGAACTGTAGGGTACCCTCTCTGCAAGAAGTAGGCTGGAGTCTCTAGGCAGGAGAAAGCTCCCCGAACGTGCAAGTGAACCCAGGCGTACAGGTACTGCCACGGCAAAACTGAATTTTGTGCCTCAAGAGAGCTGGCCTCAGAAATGGTCCGTAGAACTCTGTAAACTCTGGCAAGTACAACTGGGGCTAAAGAGAGTCTCTGTCCCTGTGCCAACTGGCTGACTGCTAACAAAACACTGCACCTCAGAGAGCCTGTCCGAAGTGGGAGTACGAAGGTGCTGAGCCAAAGCGCCAAGAAACCCGTCAAAAGTAGATCATCGTCAATCCTCGCCAGACCTGGGGAAGTGTGTCCAGCTGAAGAAGAAGGCTCGGCGGTTTCCTCCGACAGCGGAGCACCGCACCGCAAACTGAAGGCAAACGGGTCGTGTAGTGACACTGTGACCGAAGACAAGTACTCCTCCTGGAGAAAACTGTGTGTCCAGATATCCACAGGCACGGAAGTCTTGGCACGCCTCGACAAGTCAAAGTCTCTAAAGATCTGTCGGTAGTGCTCTAGAACGGTGGGGTAAACGTCTGGCAACAGTAGTCTCCCTCTCCTGTCACCGTCTGCTGAAGGGACCCGCCTAAACAACTGCTCATCTGGAGGGACACACTCCTCGAAGCGGTGCCCAAAAACTGGCAAAACCGACACTATCTGGAGGTCTGAAAGTGTAAGCGTAAGCTCCTCTGCTCCGACCCAAAAAGTACTGCGGCTGGCATCCCAAAACTCTACCAAACCACGAGCCCAAGAAGTAGGAAGATGCCCGTAGTCAAACAGTGAAGCGTACACCGCCTCGTAGATCCCTGCCTCCTGTAGTGTACCCCTGTGCACCTGGAGTACGTATCGGGCCCAGTAAACATACCCGATGACCGGGCTCTGAACCTGACCAACTGCTGAGTCCATCGGCCACCTTGGAGGTGAAGGCTGTAACTGGCGGTGACTAAGAAGGCTGGACTGACAGACTGGCTCAACTACATCTGCAGTAGGTACTAAAATGTCACGAGTGCCCCAACCAACCTGGGCGACTGAACTCTCGAGCGGGTGGTACTCCCCGCACTGTAGTCTAAGACTGGTGACCCATCTGTCAGGGTCCTCAAACGCAATAGCACCCTCAGAAAGCTTTGGAAGTAACGGGGACCGGGCAAAGAAGCTATGGAAGGTGTCCCGCCTCTGCAGCATGTCCTGATGCTGCTCCAGCCTGTCACGTACGTCGGCATCGCCCCGAGGGTCCTGCCTGTCAATGGCATCCCATATGGCATCCTCACTAGGCTCGCCCGGTGGAAGATCGTCAGGTCTTTTCCAATGAAACATTCCCTGCACAGGAAAAACAAGCAAAGCGCGTAAAAAAAACAGTTGTAATAATTATGTATGCTAAAAAAGAAAGCTACCAAGGGTTGTGGACTAACTTACAACAAACGTGATACGCTCTGGACGCATACCACATTTGTTGGGGGGCATTTGTTGACCCCTACAACTACCCCAGAAACCATAAATTTGATAAAGATGATTCGGCTCGAATGTGGATTGCATCTTGATTTTGCTATGCGGTGATCAAGAAAGCAATCAAATGAAGAACATCAAGTTCTTGTTAATGGAATAGATTTGTATAGAAACATGTCTCTTCTATCTATAGTGGGGCATGATGTTATGGGAAAGACAACACTCTCTTGCAACACATTTATGAAGATGAAATGACGGAGGAATTTGATCTTAAAGTGAAACTTAATGAGGAGGTGGTGTCCAAAAGGTTCTTATTGGTCCTCGATGACATTCAAGGTGAGAGGGAGAAATGGTATAATAGTAAAGGGGAGAATATGCTCGCCCCTCTGTCTTGCAGAAGTTTGGGAAGTAAAATTTTGGTAACAACTCGGAGGGACTCAGTTGCATTGATGCTTGCAAAGGTAATTAAAAAGGGAGGAGGAAATAGCTAAATTAGCGGTGCTAGAGGAAGATGAGTGCTTGCAGTTCCTCAACTCTCATGCATTTGTTGGTGTAAAGAACCCCCCGGATAATCATAAAAAATTTTTAATCGAGAGCCATTATTGGAGAGATAATTAAGAAGGCTTTAAGGATCTCCATTGGCAACTAAGTTCATTGGTGGTGTTCTGAAGGACAACTTGAATGAAAGGGATTGGAGGACAGTTTTAGAAAGCAATTTATTTGGTCAGAATTCTATCAATTTCATCTTAGGGCTAAGCTATAAAGTTCTCCCAAATCATCCACAAAATTGTTTCACATCTGTTGACCCTCACAACTCGAAGCATGTGTAAAAGGACGAAAAATGATGAATCAAGTAGTGCGCAGGTTGGTAGGACGCCTCACTTGAAGGGTCAAATGACCTCTGAATGCCAAACGGACAGTGGCATTGCGATCAGAACCTCAAATTCTTCTGGGTCAAGACCCCTCGAAGTCGAATCGGATGAGATCGATCAAAAGGGACGACAGACACCCGAAATTAAAACACAACGCTGATCAAATGACGCCAGATCGACAAACAGACTTCGTCATTGCGTCCGGAATGTTGTCAACCTCTAAAAACTATATTTTATTTATTCAATTTGGGTTATCCGAATTGGGAGTACGAATCTCGAGGCAACACGCTTATCAAAGAAAAAAGGCTTCGGCACTACCCAAATGAAGTCCGATCGCAAAACGGACCTCGTCATTGCATCCAGAACATTACAAATACTCAGGAACTACATTTTGGATCATTTAGATTGGTGGCACGAATTTTGAGACAAAACACAAATGTTGCTCGGCGCTAGCCAAATGACGTCGGATCGACAAACGGACTTCGCCAGTGTGTCCTGAATACCGGCAATGCTTTAAATGCACTACCAATTTGTTCAATTAAAGTGGTGCACGCAAATCGAGGTAATCCCCGTGTAAAAATACACAAATTTGGGCCCAAACAAAATCCGATCGTGAAACGGATTTCTCCATTGCGATCGAAATATCGCAAATACTTAAAAATTATATTTTCTGTGTTCAAATTGGATCATCCGGATTGGTGGCACGGATTTCGAGAAAATTGGACATCGGTGCTACCCAAATGACGTCCGATTGCAAAACGGACTACGCCATTGCGACCGGAATATCGACGATACCCTAAATCTGCTATTAATTTGTCCAATTTTGATATTCGATAAATTTGACACGTGAAACGAGGCGATCGACACGCAAAATGAGAAAACTACACGCAAATCGAGGCAGTCTTTGACATGATTAATGCAGCTTTGTCATGTTAAATTAATGAGTGAATGACCAAGACACTAATATGGCGTTAACTCAATAAAAATTTTACAAAAGAGCAAATGCTAAACAAGGGAATAGTCAAGTTCTAATTAAATGCATATTAGACATACCTTGTTCTGTCAATCTGCTCCGCCTTGTCACCTCAACCTCAAAGGGCAGCTGGCACTTGTCGCTAAAATGAATTGGAATGAAACTCCCTTCAACCTCTATTCGACCTATCTCTCTGCTTTAGCCGCAAATCAACTCCCCAGCAACTACTCCCTTCCTTCTGTGCACGAGATCCACGCCACAATAGTTCCTTACAGGTTCGTAACTTCTCTAACCATGACTCCTCTCAATCTCTTCACGTTGCTTCCCCAAATCCAACCATCCGTTCTTTTTTTTTACCTCAAAGCATACATACAAAGAGGTCTATCCCAAACTGCTCTCACCGATTCATTGCATGCAAGTCACAAACCCTAGCTGGAATACTCGATCTGTTCCCCTTCGGTAGCCATAGAGCTTGATTCCCTCCTATATCCTGCAATCTACAGTTGTCCGAAATTCAACAGAGCTCGACTCCTCACTAGCAGCAGAGATATAGCAGCCTTCACTTAAATCTCCTCGCTTGGATGCCAGATTTGATTATCTGATTAGTCCAATTACAAGCAGGAGACTACCGACACAGTGCTGGCTTCATTCACGATCAACTCTCCACTTGCAGTGCCAACCTTCCCTTCTAAAAAAAATCTTGACTTATAGACTTTTCTCTGCCCAATACTGCAACTCCCACGTGAAAAACCTGCACTGGCAGCATCTTTTCTTTAATCCCACTCACAATTTTTACGTGAAATCCAACAAAGTTTTGTTAGTTTCTCTTTGTTCTTTTCTAATAGTTTTATTCTCATGTATGTGGCTCAAGTTATTCCAATAGTTCATCAAAAGTATCCTGTACCCCCACACTCAAAATAGTACAGCAGCCTCCCTCATTTTAAAACCTCAGGATGCTACTAAAAGCCAAAACCTTTTTTTCGTAGGGCATGTTATCTCTACAAGGAAAGAGAATCTTATTTTATCTTTATTTCTGCTAATGAGTTTCAATGATAGATTTGTATGGATGTCATTGTATACTAAAATTATCATTCTGTTTTGCATACAATTGTCCATTCATGCTAATTATTGTCATATCACACCATTAATTAGTATTAAAAGTGCTGTTAACTATATCTGTCCTTATTGTCATGTGAAAACAAGGGGGAGGTAGGGAGCTCAAATAAAAGGGGGAGAAAGACAAACAGTAGATTCTCATTTCAGGTTCTTTTCTTTACTTCCTGCATATAGTGTTATTAACTAGTGTGAACATATTTATTGAATAGTTTCTTATAAAAAAAAAAGAAAAGGTGAAGGAAAATGGGAAGATTCAAAAAAAAAAAGAGAGGGGCTCTAAAAAAAAGAGCTTTCAAAAAAAAAAAAAAGAAGAAAAAGAAAAGCAAAAAAAAAAAGAGAGAGAAAGAAAGATCTTTTGCAAATAAGAGAAAACTCGTCTCGGCGTTTGCAGCGCGGCGAACGACCACCTATACACGCTTTTCTCTAGCGTGGTGGGAGGGAATTCGTTGCGAAGCTTGCGACGAGTCGGGAAATCTCCTTCATGCCCTCGACGTGCACGTCGAGCCAGAAAACCGCCCATACACGCTTTTCTCTAGCGTGGTGGGAAGGGAGCCCGGTGCGATGCCTACGACGAGGCGGGTAGACCTTGTACACCCTTTTCTCTAGCGTGGCGGGGACGAATATAAGTACCCGTAGGCGCTTCAGCACCTACGGGGAAAGAACTGCTTTTCTTTTGAAACAGGTGCCCGAGGACCCATACACGCCTTTCTCTGGCGTGGTGGGATTGAAGACTTTGCGGCCGCGGTGTCATCCGACACCTACCGTACACGCTTTTCTCTAGCGTGGCGGGAGGCCCAATTTCTCGTAGTTTCCCCTAAACGGGGGAGACGCCGGGAGGCTGCCAAAATTTTGTCTGAAAAAGACAAGGACTTGAATAATATTTGGACAGCAGGGGACTGGATTTAGGACAACAGAGGACTTTATTTGGACAGCAGTGGACATATTTGGAACTCAAATGAACATTGAACAAACGACACTAATTTAATCTGAACTTGGGCATAAATAAAAGGATTAATCAATAAAGAAACTTGATTTGAAAGGTAACATCAAATTTTCAATGGAATGGTAAAGAAGTTTTAACTCCAATTTGAATGTAAATCCTAATCAAGGAAATTTTGAATCACTTAAATCTCATACAAGAGAACAATAACTTATAGTGGATAATATTCCAAAAATGACTTGCATACAAATATGGGATTTGTGGCGGAAGATTTTCAAATATAAGTGACATGCAAATAAGCAGGCCGGTTCCTTACATGTACTAAAAATCAATGAGAATGAAAGGAATACTTAGCTGCAGTTGATCGTAGAAACAAAGAGTTTGCATTATAAGAAGATATCTGATAATAAAGCTTTGTTGTCAATTTATTGCCTTTAGAAAGACTCGTCCGATCTAAATCCACTGGTTAGAGCACGGGCACTACGCTCCGCAGCTGAGAAAATACTATTATTGAAGAGTTAGTCAATATCATCATGAATGACCATTCATTTGGAGTTGTTGGAGCTTCTACAGTTGCCTTCAAAACAATATGCTTGAAAAATCTTTCACTTATTAGTAGACACTTTAGAAGATTGTGTGAATCCCTTCCAGATATTGAAGAGTAAGGGCAGTTTACGTAGGTTAAGTCTCTTTCATATTATGTAATAGCTAGGCATGGACTTGTTGGACGGTCTATCTTGTTCACTCCAACTGGTACAGAAAGTGTCCATTCTAAATGGAGTTCTACTGGTCTATTTCATACATTTGACAATCGTAAATGTTCTATTGAGAATATTCCTCACAACTTCAAAGGAAATTCATTGATGTTCAAAAAGAGTTTTACGTTGAAGGATGGGAGGAATGTTTGTTATAATATGGTTTTACAAATGGAAATGTTGGTGAAGATCAATATCACCTAAACTATGTGGCTCCAGCACCCATCGAAAATGATGATATGAGGATTTTATTGTAATGTACATTGCCTCTCTGGTAGAGTCAAAATAGTATAGTTGTGCTTGCTGCTGCTGGTGTTCATTAGACCATGGCCCCAACGAGAAAGTTCAGAGAATTGTAAAGCCAATTCTATTTCTCCCAAGATCATTTCCTGACTCAAAATATGTGGTGCTTCATGCAGCTCCTGGATATGACCCTCTTCCAAAGCCTTGTAGTCTGCATGACAAGTTGCTAAACGGAACAACTGATGAAGATGCTACCAGTGGGTTATTCGATTATGGGCCCTCCATCGACGAAAGTGGCTCCTATAATGATCCAGACCCATCTGTTACTAGCTCTATAGAGAATGATGGAAACAAATTGGCGAGTGATTCCCACGATCCAAACAACCCTTCTTCTTCATCAATAACTAATGTTGATGAAGGTAGAAAAGGAAAATTCATATTGTCATCCTTCAAAGTCCAATTTTGTTTATGATCAAACTGGTCGAAGTGTTTGCCACATCCATCTCTTCTGAGCTCGCTGATTTGATATCAAGGATAGTTCTTGAATCATGGCTTGACGAGCATTTTGGTCTACCATCAGCAACGAAACCCAGTGAATCGTCTTCTATAAGAATTTCTGTCAATAATCCTAGTTTCACTGTTTCTCCTAAACTTCACACGCTCTTAGATCTGGCCAATGGGAATGGCTTGAAAGTCGGATGTTATTTCCTAGTAGAAGCTCCAAAACACTCTTTTTTTTGGTATGCATTGAACTATTGCTTTCAAACTGTTCAGATGAATTGTTGACTGCCATAATTGTGGAAGATGGAAAGCCAAATAAAAGTGCAGCATCTTCCATGCAATCCTTGCAGAAGACCTGCTACATATGCAAGATGTCATCTACGAACAAAATTCAAAACAACTACTAAAGTATGATCCATGCCACCGGATCTGCAACCTTTGTACAAGCAGATAGAAGGCATCCACAAGCTATAACGCCATGCCACCGGATCTGCAACCTTTGTACAAGCAGACAGAAGGCATCCACAAGCTATAACGCCATGCCACCGGATCTGCAACCTGTATACAAGCAGACAGAAGGCGAGTACGAGCTTCTAAAATAGAATGCTGCATTCAAATGATAGTCCCCCGCACATGCACCATAATATGTATACACATAGGTACACATAAGGGGATATACTGAATACCCGCATGGGCCCCGGCGAGCGTGTTATTGGTACACACGTGACGTCTAGGGATGCTGCGCGGGTCAATAGATTTGAACCCGATCCTCCTATGCAAGCAGATAAGAGTAAACAAGGTTCAATAAATAATTATAAAATGCCCCCAAACACCTGCATGGGCCCCGGCGAGCGTGTTATTGGTACACACGTGACGTCTAGGGATGCTGCGCGGGTTAATAAGTGAATTCAAGTTCGAGCCCGATCCTCCTATACGGGTAGATAGGAGTCGACACGGTTCGAACCATTAAATAAATATGCAGTCGTGAGATCGACCGATATATTTATTTTATACATTCATATTAGGCCTTCAAGGTCTATAATCAAGAGAATTCACTAACAAAGGTCCAAAGCCTACAAAACCCGATCCTCTATCGACCAGTAGATAGAGTCGACAGGGTCCGATCAATAAAATATAAATGACCCCATACACCCCGATGATGGCCGTATTGAACGCTAATATCAACTGGAGGGGTTCACAAACACTTTCAAATACCTTCCAAATTCCATCAAAATCCAAAACTCCATGAAAATTCTCACAAAATCTAAAATTCCAAACTCCAAATTCCAGAAAACCCCAATTCCAAGACATTTAAAATTGAAATCTAATCCATCAATCACTCAAAGCAAAATCCATCCACCCTCTGCAACTGTTTGCCGAGGTGGACAAATTAAAATTTACTTCAGCTCACAAAGAGCCAATGCCTAGTCAAAAATATCACTAGGATCCATTCTCAAGCAATCTCCTGCCAGCAAGGACGTGGTACGAGTCCTCTAACCGGCAGTTTCGTCGCCAAATGGCACTGCAGGATAAACGGTTATGACTCGGGGCCCTCTGAACCAGGTGGTCGCCGCCAAATGGCACCATTATATTATGGTTATGGCCAGAGCCCGTATGCTCCCCAATGGCATCAAATCCTTGAGATATGAATCAATAGGATATGATCGATAGGGCACAAAGCCCTCTGTTAGCTAAGGTGGATTCAAATTTGTCCCCTTAGGCAAATATTCACCCCAGGTCTACAAGGTACCCTTGGACGAAGCAACCCATGGCTGCCGACAAGGATCCTTCTGTCAGGTTGGGTCGACTACCTCCTCTGACTAAGTAGACCAGGGATCACGATGGCCCGGGACGACGGAACCATGGGATCTTGATCGGGTCCATCATCCATTCCCCCACCATCCGCTTTAAGTGCAAGATGGTGAAATTTCTATTTTAAATATTAAACCCTTCCAGTCCTTTTAACATTCCCAACCTATTGCTGCTACTATATGCCAGATCCACGTATCTATACGTATCTGATCGACGACTAGCCTTAATCAAAAGTTCTCTCTCGTTATCGGGAGGGGTAATTAACTATAGGGGCTTGCGCCTATAGGAAACCAGAACTCGGATCATAAAGTCCTCGCAAAATGAAGGCGAAATCTCTGGGTAGTGTCTTATCTACTATCTCATCTGCCTTCCAAAATTTACCCCGGAACTTAGTTCGTTAAAACTCCCCCCTCGAAAAGTAAAAAGCGGGCGGAGGCCGGAGCCGAATTTTCGGAGCCCACAGCAGAAGACAGAGGACGACAACTGCCCCTCAAATGCCCAATACATTTACATTGGACACAAAAAGGAGGGAAGTTTCCATCTCGACAAGTTGAACATACCCAAACTTATCAAGACCACTCCACACTTTATCGGGGTAGTTTTTCGTAATGCCAGTCTCAACCAGAATCCGAGCAACAGAAGGGCAAGATCCAACATAGGTGGCATTATCAAGACTTGTAAAGGGTGATTAAACATAGAACCGAGGGCGTGGAGGATACGTGGAGAAAAGAGATGTGGCCTTATGTTTAGAAAGAAATCCAAATAGGTATAACCGGTGATTCAACATCTATATCAAATAGAGGAGTCTATTTGGTCAATTTCATATAACAGTTGTTAACAAAGTAGGATCTGTGACAAAAAACTTTACTATAGTCTAGATCGTTCATCAGCTTTATCAACACATGTGACGGATTGGGCAAGGTAACATAAAACTCGCCAATGAGTTTGAGGTTAAAAAAGAACTTACGAATAGAGCCAAGGGCAGACCGACAAGAAGGAAATTTTCCAACCAACGCAAATTGAAGAGGAGTCGCAAGCGAAAGAACCTCCTCTTCTAAAATCCACAAAGCGGGTCGACCATGATAAAATGTCGATTTAAGCTCAGGGAAACTTATATCAGAGGAAAAACCAGAGCGAACATCTAGAAACGAACGAGATTTCTTCGACCCATCCGAAAAACTCGGGTCACACAATCGATTCACCGCCATTCCAACCGCAGAGGGTCGGAGGTGGATGAATCGGGAGAAAACGAAAGACTACCAAAACAGAGAAAAAAGAAAAAAAGAATAAAAGCTTCCCTGAAAACAACAGCAAGTCGGCGAAGGTGGCCTGCGGCGCCAGGAGGGAGAACCCAACCGTGTGGAAGAGGAAAGCCCTAGCCTCGGGAAAAAAAGGAGCTTTTTGTGCTTTCTAAATTAGCTTTTTAGTACAAAAACTTCTTGAAAATATTAAAAAAATAGTGGTCAAAAGTTATCTTAAATGAAGCCTTAGGCTTTATTTAGGGCGGCTTCCTTACTGCTTTCTAAAACAGTTTTTTTGTGAAAAAAATTTTGTACTAAAAAGTTGTTTTTGAAAGTATTAAGAAAGTTGTTCCAAACGAAGCTTTAGTTTATTGCTGGGAAAGTTTTGTTGGGCCTGACTCAATCAAGTTGTGTAAGAGTAAAGATTCAACCTTTAAGAAAATCTGCATAAGAAATTCATTAGGATTCATTTTTGTGCAAGCTTCTTCAATTTCATGCTTGCTAAACAAAACTGAAGAAAAAAAATTGAGGTAAGATATCCCGCTCAAATTTTAAAAATGATATAATTTATTTTAATATTAATGCAATATAAAATTTTAATTAATTAACTTTAAAGTAAATCTAATTGTTGAATTCCATTTTATATGTGGATGATAGCAGGCCTTATTTGCAATATTGATTATAAAAAATAGAGAACGAGAATGAGAGAGGGGAGAATATATAGGAGAGAATCTCTATGATTTTATCGCTTGAAAATAAAGTGCTCAATACAAATAAGTTATTGTGTGTCATTAGGCTTATCATCTAATCCTCTATTTATATATAGGTATAAGTAGAGGTAATCATCTATAAAAAAGATTACATAAACGATGGGCGGCTGAACAATGAATTACTTGAATGACCGATCGACGGGTGGTGGTCTTCAAATAAAATTTGTATGCCTCAATCAATTGATCAACTTAACTAGTCTTTCAAGCATAAATGCAACATGTGCATGCTTGTAGAAAAAAATAATAAAGTAAAGTTTGTGTTTTCTTTTTTTTTCATCATATTTATTGAATGTAAAAATGATCAATTTAGGCTTCGTTTGGGACAGCTTTTGGCCACCTTTTTCAAGAAATTTTTATGCTAGATATAAAACTGCTATAAAAACTAGTAAGAAAAATGTCCCAAACGAAACTTTAAGATCAATTTGAGACAACATTTAGCTATTTGGTTTTTTCACAATATTAGTATTGTTGCGTCCTGGAATATTCACAGCAATAGAGAAATATAATGTTTAACGTCTTAGCTTTGTACGAAGATCCAACACATAATTAGATAAAAGAGAGAGGTGTAGCATTTATAATAGACACCAGAGTCTTTACATGAAAACCCCTGAAAAGGGCAAAAAAACACGTGGCTTAGCCTAGTTTGAATGAATCAACTAGTGTTTTTAGTCTGTTACAAATGAGGCCCTTCCTTGGGGGGAAGGCCTTGGCTTGATGTAGCAAATATTCATCTTATAGAGTATATTACATGGTGGGAATAGGAAGAATCAGTATTGACATGCGTGTTTGGTCTGCAGGACCATAGTTGGTGGGCGACGGAGGTTAGAAAGATTATTGTCAGCGATGGAGATCGAAAGGACCATAGTCAGCGAGCGACGGAGGTTGGAAGAATAATATTTGGTGGGCGACAAAGGTCGGAAAGACTACAGTTTGGCGACGGAGCTCAGAAAGACTGTTATCTAGTGACAGGGATCGAAAAGACAGTAGTCGGTGGGCGACGGAGCTCGGAAAGGCCATTATCTGGTGACATGGATCAGAAAGATCATAGTCGGCAAGCGACGGTGGTGGGAAAGACCGTAGTCGGCGAGCGACTGGGGTTAGAAAGACCGCAGTCTAGCGACGGAGGTAGAAAGGACCGTAGTCGGTGGGCGACAGAGGTCAGAAAGATTGTTATCTGGTGACGGAGGTTAGAAGGATCGTAGTCGACGGGTAACAGAGGTCAAAAATACCATATTCTGGTGACAGAGATTGGAAGGACCGTAGTCAACGGGCCGGAGAGGTCGGAAGGACCGTAATCGGAGGGCGACTGTTGTCGAGGGGAAGTCCGATGATAATCGATGGCCAGATGTAACTCCAATAATTATTTTCTAAAACATAAATAATTAATTAAAAAAAATCTAAAAAATTTTGAAAAAATTATAGAAACATTTTTCCCCCCATTTGCTTCTATAAATACCCCCCTAGGGCAGGAAGAAAATGCACCTTTTCCTCTTCTCCCTTCTTCCTCTAACTTTTTTATAGTTGAGGCCTTTCATTATCTTGAATAGGTGGCATCCCCTATAAATTACAAGTGTCTCTCTCTTGTGTAGAAGTTAGAGTTTTCAGCATTTCTCTCTCTTTCTTCCACATTTTTCTTCTCACTTTAAAGAATTTCCATTGTTTTTATAGGTGGCATCACTCCTTCCAATGTTTCTCTTTAGTGTAGAAGGAGTTTTCTCCTCCTTCCTTTTTCTTCTCCTCTGATTTTCTTCTTACATTAGAGACGTTGCATTGTCTGAGATAGGTGGCATCTCTTATCAAGCTTCAGTACCCCTCTTTTGTGTAGAAGAAGTCACGATGAGAGCTTATTTTCTCAATAGACAATTCTTGATAGAAGAAAATCAACTACCTCTTGCATGCGAGGATGATTTGAGAATATCTAGTTGTAATAGTAACCGGGAGGAGAACTAGTGATTTTCAGTAGACGGGAAAAATTTTAATGATGTTTGAGCGAAAGTTCGTTGGCGATCGACGATCGGGTGAAAGTCAGATGGAGAATGATGGTCGGGTGGAGAGCTACAGGAGATAGTTGGAGGGTGTGCTACTAATAGATGATCGTGTATTTTAGAATTTAAAATTTTGCACGTTTCCGTTTTATACAATAGGAAAAAATGTTCTAGCTAGTTCTGAGGCATTGATGATTAATCATTTTTTCTAATCGGTTTATTTATAGAATAAAAACTAAAAAAAAAAAAAGACCAAATATTTTGTTACTCAAAGTCTTTGTTATCTAATGATTTGGTGGAAAAATCATGTCAATATCGACAATTCCTTATCAAGCAAGCTGCCATCATACACATTTCTTGTCTTTTCACAGCAGACCTCATCATTTTTACTATCAGAAGCTTAATTTTTATTTTTTGCTGTGTAGAAGATGAAAAAGTTATACATCCTAAAGTAAATTGAAGTACTGCATATTTGCACCGAAGTCACTTGAGATTTATTCAGCGGAATTGGAACTCCAGATAGGTTGTAGTATGCAATCCCATGTTCAATTACATGTGTTTTTAGGTCAATAGTACAGCCAACAAAAATAAAATTTATATTGATTCCATTGATTGTAGGTCATTTCTTAAGTGATCTTGGGTTCAATGGATTCATCTCGTTGAGCTGCTCGATTCCATTATAAGATGCATGTCCTATTTAGAGATCAATGTCATCCAATTAATGTCATGAAGTTTCTAAATATACTTCAGAACTTTGATATGGGCTCATTCGAGCTCGTATTGAACCATTTTTAATATCGTTGGGTCCATCTCATCGAGATGTTTAGTTCGACTATAAGTTTGTTGGAATTGTTAATTTTGAAAGTTTTCAATTCAATTGTCTTGAGATTTGTGTCCATTTTTTAACTTACCCAATGAGAAAATTTAAAATTTTTTTAGATGTTAGTCTTGATTAATTTATATCCATAAATAGATAGTAGACTCAATTAGACCTGTAGCAACCTAAGAATAACCTTAATTTAAAAATAAATAAATAATGATGTAACTATTTATTTAAAAATTACAAGAGGCATTGAAAAATAAAAACGCAAATTTATTGATAGAGAGACATTTGTGCTCAGGTGAGCACAATCAAAGTTACATGCCATAAAATGCCATTGCTTATTGCACAATCCATTATTATTTATTCTATGTATTAGAAGACAGATACACTCCTTCTGTTCCTCAGCACTTATTTTGATAGCACACCAACCATCTCTACACCCTGAAAATCACATAGGAATGCAAGCAATAAAAGAAAATTAGTCGCATTTTTCATATTTAGAGAGACTATTCAGTAAATAAATATGCAATAAATGTGAAAAGATTAATATTTTATAAATAAATATGAAAAAATTGGTTCAATTGTTTTGATAAAAATGTCATCAAAGTCATTGAATTTCCTCTAAAATGAGCCCAATACAATATTTATTTGATTTTTCAAATAAATCCAATGATTTCTAAATCAATCCTAATCAAAATTTAATGAGAATATTCTTATCAAATTTTTTTCGGATAAATACCCACTTTTAGTAAAAATTTAAGTAGAATTTACACATATACCATTAAATTTTTATATATTTATATATTTAATACCTAAATTTTTATATTTACTTATATAAAATTTTAATATTTAAATTACATAAAAATACTATTAATATTAACTCGTCTTGAATAAAATATATATTTTCATGCCCATCTCTTGCTTTAATTTAAATACTAAAATATTATACATAAATAAATTTAGATATCTAATAAATAAATCTCTCAAAATTCCACAGTACACTGTACATACATAAATCTCTCAAAATTAAATAAAAATAGATATAACTAAAAATATTATTTTAATCATTCATTCTTCTCCATCATCAAAATAATTATAATTTTTTTTCATAAAAATTGAACTTCTATAATCCACTAAAAATTATTTACTTACTGAATATAACCAATTTCGATTTTGCCGGCGTTCAAATCTGCTATAGCCGAGAAAGCTTCTTGGGAGAGATCAATGGTGCCTCGGCAACCAGCAGGGCAATAATCGACAATCTTAACCACAACGCTCGCACCTGTACACGGGTGAGGCACACCCGCATTGGTCGGACCCGTACAGGTCACACGATAGTTTCGTCCGCAGGCCGCACGATTATCCCATATAATATCGCTCGCCGCAGCAATCATCGTACCCATGTCTTGATACCCGTAACAGGAAGAAGCTACACATACACATAAAAATATAATTTTAATTTGCTATTTTCTATAAGTACCAACGTATTTAAAAGGGTCTGTTTTAGTGATTATAATTTTTTATAGATGTGATTATAAAATTATCATAAAAAATTAATATTTTTAAAAATATTGTAAGTATTATAAATATATATATTTTGAAAAAAATGGATTATAGCTTTTTTTATAGCTACCATATATGAGTAGATCTAGTTGCAAAAAGTGTCTTCTACAGTTCTACTATAAAAATATTTGAAAAATAGCGAAGAAATATCAGCCAAATAACACCACGGTTAGAATGCTGACCCAAATAGGCACTAAATATTTATAAAATTATAGAGAAAATAGTTAGGGTTAACATGTATAATATATATATATATATATATATATATATATATATATATATATATATTGTTAAAAATAGGACAATAACATTTTTATAGCTACTATATTTTAATAGATATAATTTTAAAAAATAGTTTTAAATTATAAAAATTTTTAAAAAATAGCAAAAAAAAACAACATTGCGATCTGAAAACAAAACCGTTATAAAGCTGCTCCAAACAGGCCCTAAATGTTTATAAAAATATAGAGGAAATAGATAGAGCTCACGTGTATAAGGAGGGGTATAGTAAGTTGCAGTTCCATCAATGGCAGAAGAGAGAGCAAAGTGGCAGAGAACAATGGTGAGAGCAAGAACAATCTGTTTCTCCATTCTTCTCTAAAATCTCTGATCGAATACTAACAATATATCTCAACGATGATCGATGGAATGTAAGGGGGAGAGTTGGTCCTCTTTTATAGGAGAAGATCGATAGGCTAAACATGATGAATAGTGGAAGAAAATTCAGACATTGATTAATTAAGTAGCTGCTAGTCGTCATTCAGCCATTCTAAGTAATGGATGGTCAGTCCATCTTTTTTTTTGGTCTTTGCTTTGTTGGAGAAGATAACGACTATTCGTCTCTGATTTCAGTTGTGAAGATTCAAAGATCAAATTGTAACTGAAAGACAATCTCTAAAAGAAAAAAAAATGATATGGAATCATAATTTAGGAAAAAAAATAGTGGTCAAAAGTTATCTTAAATGAAGCCTAAGGTTTCGTTTGGGACGTCTTTCTTAATGCTTCTTAAAACAGCTTTTTAGTAGAAAAATTAAAATATTTGTACTAAAAAGCTGCTTTAAGAAGCAGTGAAAAAGCCATCCCAAAGGCTTCGTTTCAAACAGCTTTTTTACTGCTTTCTAAAGTAATTTTTAGCACAAAAATTTTTATACTAAAAAAGTTACTTTTGAAAGCATTAAAAAAGTTGTCCCAAACAAAGCCTTAGTTTATTGCTGGGAGGGTTTTGTTAGGCCTGACTCAATCAATTCGTGCAAGAGTAAAGATTCAATCTTTAATAAAATCTGCATAAGAAATTAATCAGGATTCATTTTTGTGCAAGCATCAGTAAGTAATGAAATAAATAAACAAATAAATAACTCAAAAATAAAGACCATGTAAACGATGGGCTGATGAACAATGAATTACTTGAATGACTGGCCGACGGCTGGCGGTCTTCAAATAAAATTTGTACGCCTCAATTAATTGATCAACTTAATCGGTCTTTCAAGCATAAAAACAACATGTGAATGCTTGCAGAACAAAAATAATAAAGAAAAGTTTGAATTTTCTTTGTTTCGTTATATTTATTGAAGGTAAAAATGGTCAACTTAGGCTTCCGTTTGGGATAGCTTTTGGCCACCATTTTTTCACCGTTTTCAAAAAATTCTTATGTTAGATATAAAATTGCTATAAAAATCAGTAAAAAAATTGTCCCAAACGAAACATTAAGATCTTATATGACTGTTAATTTTTCGCTGCTCTTTAAAAATTTTTATTATAAAAGATGATTTTTACAACCAGTTCATAGCTGTAAAAAATTATTATTTAATAAAAAAATATTTATAAAACTCATAATTATTATTAAAAATAATTTTCCTCATAATAATTTTACAATCAATTTTGTAAAAAATTTTACCCTTAATTTACTCCTATAAAATAAACCAGACTCTCCATTTTGCACCAAGGTCTGAATTTGATAGTATTCAGATTTTAATGGGCTCCAAGTTCTACTAAATAGTTAGGAAAGAATATGGAGAATAAACACTTTGTTCTTGCACTCGCCATTGTGCTCTGCCGCTTTGCTCTCTGTTCTGGCCACTGCAGGAACTGCATCTTCCCACATGCAAACATAACGAAATAATATATATTAAATGTATGTATATGATGCATGCATGTATATATGTGCATACACATGCAGCATCGGCATGTTATGGGTACCAAGAAATGGGTACAATGATTGCAGCAGCAAGCGATGTGATATGGGATAACCATACGGCGTGTGGACGAAATTACAGGGTCACATGCACGGGTCCGATCAATGAGGGCGATTCTGAGCCGTGTAAAGGGACCAGTGTTATCGTTAAAATTGTTGATTACTGCCCTTTGGTTGTTCGGCCACCTTTGATCTCTCGCAAAAGCTTTCTCTGCTGTAGAAGATTTAAGTGCCGGCAAGATCAGAATTGGTTATACACAGTAAGTAAAGAGTTATTAGCGCGAATTTAAAAGCAAAAAAAGGATTAATAGTATGATGGAAAGTAATTAAAATTTTTTGTGATTATGTTTCTCTTAAATGAAGTATCTGCAACTAAGCTTCCTTTATGATATTCAGGATGTAGAGATAGAGAGATTATTACGTGCGGAATTCGGACATAGAGAATCGTTCGGTTTTATGACTGTGAACAGCAAAAACGTAGGGGTGAATAGTAAAAGCGAAATGAATTAAGTTACACATCATGTTTTGAAGAGAATTTTATGATTCAGTTTGGCGATTTTCATAAATTGAAGCGCATTTATGACTTAATATTTGTCTTTTTTGTTTTCTTATCAAACAATACTAATTTTCACCTATGCTATTCTCTTTCTCTCTCTAAATTATTGTAGAATGTTAAAATAACTATCATTAATGGTCTAAATTATTCATAATTAATTGATCATTTTTCAGTTTTAATTCAATTTTTAAAACTTATAATTTTTTATTTTAATTTAGCATTTAAAACTGGTCGTTACTCACTTTTAATTTGGGAATTAAAACCGACGATTTCTCAATTTTAATTCAGCTTTTAAAATTGGAATTTTAATTTTTGTCATGATGGATAGTAATTAATTTTGAATTTTTATATATTTGAGGTTCCAAAGCCTTTCTCTCTACCACTTCTAAGAAGAAGAAACATACGCCATCATTTTAATTAGGAGAGAAAAGGTTTAGAAGAATTCAAAATTAATGAAGAACATAATTAAATTTCACTGATATTCAGAGATATGTAAAATTTGTTTATGAATTAGCTTCCGTATTTTTTGTTTAGTCGATTCTATATTTTATAATTTTTTCTCGAATCAAACAACTATTGTTGAATTTAAGAAACTTTTGTTGAACCGACATTAAATTTTCTAACATTTTGTATCAAAGTCATTTCAAAACCCCTGCCTTGATATTTTAATTGTATTTCATGAAACAATGATCCCATCAATATTTAAGTTTAATTGCCCTTTATTATAAATAAAGTTATAAAAATTCTTGAATTAATCTATATCATATTGTGATTTAAAATTTGAATTGCAATTTTAAATATAAATCTTGGTTTTTTTGCAAAATCTAAAATGATAAATTATTTTGAAATCAAAATTTCAACTTTATTCTATTTATTAATCTTTTTTACAAATTTGAGTTTTATAGGAAAATATTAATTACTTTAAATTAAATATATGTTTGGTATATGATAGTATTTTAGAGGTTATTTAGTTGCAATTGGATTCAACCCTATGTATTTAAATATTTATCTGGCTGATATTGGTATTTTTCACAAGCAACTGTCGTTGCTATTGATATGAAATTTAGTAGTTTTAAGAAAACTACTGCAGAAAAAAAAATTGTAAAATTTTAAATTAAGTAAATTCATTTTAGATTTTGTATTAATTCATTATTTTAGAGGAAATTAGCTTTATATATTTGTGCTTACTTATATTGCGTCATATGTGCATACATTTTGTAATTATATATATATATGATGAAGTTAAGAAAACTGAACACAATAGTTAATATCTAAGTGATTTATATATAATTTGAATAATTAAGAATTAGTCATAGTATCCTTAATCATAAAAATTATATAGTTTTACAAATCACATAAATAATTAAAGAAATGGATAAATATAGTGAAATTATCCAACAAGATCTTTACTACATTTATATAATTAATTAGAATAAAATATCAAATTATATTTTTTAACTTACCCACAATAGTTAGAAAATGAATATAATTTGATAGTTTTATTACAAGAACTTAAATGAATCTAATAGAATTAAAACTTGAGCCCACAGACTAGTTTTATGTCAATAGATTCATTAATATTTTAAATGAATAATTTATATTGGTAAAACATGATATATGTTTATTAGCCTCAATATTTGTTTAACAAGTATTTTTTTATTTATATGTTATTTATCTTATATAGTTATGTAATCAGTTAACATCTCTGATATTAAGTGTGATATTATTTAATTAAAGGGTGATAACTATATAAGTATGGAAAGAGGGAATTTTCCTTCATTTCTGGTGGATGGATATTGATTATGTTATAAGGAAAGGCAAACCACCTGCAGTTAAAAATATCAGGACTTGGATGAAATTGCTCTTTATGAATATTAGGAGCGATTTAATCGCTTCAGTTTGATGTTCATAAGACTAAAATATCTCCTAGTATTTGTGGTTCAGTTGATTAGTAACAATGTAAGAGCTAATTAAGGCAATTGATGAACAATTCAATACTTCAAAAAAAGTTCTTGTACCCTAATTATGAACTTTTCATCCCTGAAGTTAAATGAAATTAAAAGCGTGCGAGAGTACATAATGCAAATGGGGGATATTATAGCTTAGCTTAAGACACTTATGATTGATATATTTAAATCTTTTTCTGGTGCATTATATTTAGAACACCCTTCCACAATAATATGATCCTTTTAAAATATCCTATAACTCATATAAGGATCCATGATTAATTAATGAGCTTCTAACCATGTGTTTAAGAGGAGAAAAGGGCTGGTTATGAAATTGGGTGAGAGTATAATATTAACTACACATAAAAAGGATTGGAGCCAGGCTAAGAAGAAAGGGAAGGGTAAAGTACCACCCCAAGCTGATATCCATAAGAAATCAAAGCCTTTCTTTTGTAAAAAGAACGTACACATGAAAAAGGATTGCATTCAAAAATTATCTTGATAATAAAGAGAAAATAATCTCATTTGTTTATTATGAATCTAATATGACTAATATTATTTATAACACATGATGGATTGGTCCATGTTTTATAATCTATATTTGTAATATTTTGTAGAATATGCAAAACCTAAGGAAGGCAGTGAGAAATGAGCAATACATATATTCAAGAAATAAGATGAGCTCATATGTTGAAGCTACTGAAACATATTATTTAATACTAGTTTTATTTTAAATTAGTAAATACATTTGATATGCCTAATTTTTCTAGGAATTTGATTTCAGTTTCTAGACTTATATCGTTTGGTTATGTCTTTAATTTTTCAGAAATATCTGTCGATTTATATTATAAATTTGAACTTATTGGAAATTGTATTTTATTTGATGGACTTTTTTATATTAATTTTTAAAATAGTACCACTCATAATATAATACATGTTCAAGATGGTATCAAAAGATGTATTAAAATGAAAATTCATCTATATTGTGACACCGAAGGTTAGGACGTATCTCCATAAATATGATTAAAGATTGGTGAATGAAGGAGTACTCAATACTTTAGATTTCACTGACTTGGATACTTATATGGGTTATATTAAGGGTAAGCAAATTAATAAGTCATAGCAATGTGCTAAGAAGAGTACAGACATATTAGAGATCTACATAGAGATATTTTTTGTCCACATATGAATTTTCATGATCCAAAATATTTCATCACTTTTATTGATAATTACTCACAATGTATTTATCTCTATTTGCTTCAAAATAAAATGAAGCATTAAGTGCCTTTAATATTTTTTTAGGCAAAAGTAGAGAAATAATATAGAAAATAAATTAAAATTGTAAGATCAGATAGAGGTGATGAATATTATGAAGGTATGCTAATGATGGATAAATGCTTGCTCTATTTGCAAAATTCTTTCAAGAAAATGAGATTATTGCCCAATATACTTTACCTAACTCACTTCATCAAATTGATGTAGCTGAGAGAAGGAATATAACATTGATGGACATGGTGAGAAGTATGATTAGTTTTAAACTACCTAAGTTTGAATGGACTAAAATTCTTAAGACGGTTGTGCAGGATTCCTTTTGAGTTGTGGAAAGGTTGAAAACTGAGTTTGAGACATGTACGCATATAAGAATGTCCATGTGAAGTGAGAATTTATAATCCATAAGAAAAAAAGTCTAGAACCAATAAATATTAGTAGATATTTTATTGGATATGTTGAAAAATCTAAAGATTATAAATTTTACTGTCCATCTAATAGCACTAGAATTGTGGAATCAAGAAATACAAAATTTCTTGAGAACGACTTGATTGGTATGAGTGATCAATTATAAAGCTTAGTTCCTGCAAAGGAATATATTGATTCTCAAACTTCTATTTCAAGTGATAGGTTGATTATTATCCATAACACTCCTCAAGTTCAAATACATGTTAAACAACCGGTAGTAGAGATTCCGCAAGATGCTAATGAATCAGTAGATATAGTTGAACAACCAACTCCATAAGAGGAGGTTGTTATAACATTAAGAATGTCTACTAGGGAAAGACCATTAACAATTCCTAGTGATTATATTGTATATTTTCAAGAGTGAGACTATCATGTTAGAGCTGAAAAATGATTATGAAATATTTTCATAAGTCATGAGTTGTAAAGAATTTGATTTATGATTTAATGTCATTAAAGATGAGATGAATTCAATGACACATAATAAAATCTGAGATCTTATTAAGTTGCCTAATTGTGAAAAAGTCATAGGTGTAAATGAGTCTTTAAAATAAAAAGAGATTCATTAGGCAACATAGAGAGATATAGTAAGACTTGTTGCTAAAGGATTCACTCACAAGAATGAATTGATTACAAAGAGATTTTTTCACCTATATTTAAAAAGGGTTACTTTAGAATTATCATGACATTTTTTGGGCATTTGGTTTAGAGTTGGAACAAATGGATGTGAAAATTGTATTCCTCAATGGAGAACTAAATGAGGAGGTTTACATGAAACAATAAGAACAATTCTCCTCTAGTGAAGGGGAGCATTTGATGTGCAAGCTTAAGAAGTCTATATATTGATTGAAACAAGCTAGCCTCTCCTCAATGGTATTTAAAATTCCATGATATGATCTCTTTATTCAGTTTTATAGAGAATATCATAGATCAATGTATATACTAAAAGATCAGTGGGAGAACATTTTATTTTATAATCCTTTATGTAGATGATATTTTACTTGTAACTAATGATAAAGCTTTATTGTGTGAGGTGAAGTAATTTCTTTCTGAAAATTTTGATATGAAGAATGTGGCTGATGCCTCTTATGTTATTGGTACTAAAATGCAAAGAGATAGACTTCAATGTATTTTAGGTTTATCATAAGAGACCTATATCAATAAAATATTAAAGAGATTTAGAATGAAAGATTGTTCATCAAGCATAGCGCCCATTATTAAGGGTGATAGATTCAATTTGAGTTAGTACCTGAAAATTGATTTTGAAAGAGAGGTAATGAGAAATATTTCATATGCTTCACTTGTTTGTAGCTTAATGTATGCTCAAGTTTATACAATACCTGGCATATCATTTTTATTTGAAATGTTAGGGAGATATTAGAGTAATCTAAGCATGCTACCAAAGAATACATGCTTAACATAGCAGACTTTAATTGCTACTTTCATTATGGAGGTTGAGTTTGTGTTTTGTTCTGAGGCTGCTTCGCATGATGTATGGTTGAAGATTTTTATATCTGGGCTTAGACTTGTGGATTTAATATCTAGACCATTGAAGATATATTTTGAAAATTTAGTTGTAATGGCTAAGAATAACAAAATCAGTAAACGAAGCTAGCATATCGATATTGAGCACTTAGCCATAAAAAATATGTTTAGGAGAACACAATGGTTGTTGAGCATGTAAGCATTGAATTGATGATAACATATTTTTTAAGTAAAGGCATGCCAATAAAAAAGTTTGAGGATCATGTAGATCATATGGGTCTTGGTTACTTTGAATATTTTCATTATAAAATGAATAGGGTTATGATATTTTTCCTGTTTTAGTTATTTATGTGTACACATTTATGTAATTATAAATATAATTAAGTTATACCTAAAATAAATAATAACATTTATTCATCAAGTTGAATAAGCAAATATATAAGAGACATAATCAGTGTGAAACATGAGAGATAATACTCGCACTTAGAGGATATATAGCCATGATTCATGAATTTTGTTTCTTATTTTATTTGTGATGAAATATTTGAACCAAGTGGGATATTGTTAAAATACCTATCATTAATTGTCTAAATTATTCCTATTTAATTGATCATTTTTTAGTTTTAATTCAGCTTTTAAAACTAATTCTTTTTTATTTTAATTTAGCATTTAAAACTGTTCATTACTCAATTTTAATTTGGGAATTAAATCCAACCATTCATCAATTTTAATTCAGCTATTAAAACTGAAATTTCAATTTTTGTTGTGATGGGCAGTAGCAATTAATTCTAAATTTTTATATAATTTGGGTCCCTAGGCCTTTCTTTCTACCACTTCTAAGAAGAAGAAACATACACCATTATGTTAGGAGAGAAATTGTTAAAAAAAAAATCAAAATTAGTGAATAACGCGATCAAATTTTAATTGCCGGAGGTATGTAAATTTTGTTTATGAATTAACTTCCACATTTTTTTTAGTCGATTCTATATTTTATAAAATTATCTCGAATCAAATAACTGTTACTGAATTTGAGAAGTTCTTTAAGAATCAACATTAAGTTTTCTAACATAGAATACAACAACATAAAGCCTCTTCTGTAGACTGCAAAATGAAAACAGAAATTCATACGAAGAAAAAAACTTAGAAATAGACTTAGTTGCTCGTTTAACTAGCGATTGAATGCTGACAAGGCATTCCATCACTGCTTAAACGGGTGACTCAATTAATTTTAATTTTTATTTTCTTTTCGTCAAAATTTCTTGATGGTTGACAATAGAGTCAGTCTCTGTTGAATAGGAGACTAGCCCTTTTTAAGTCAAGTTGACTCGAGTTTAACTAGATGAATGTTTCATGAGCCAAATTTGATAAACCAACAACAACAACAACAACAACATCAAGCCTTTATCCCACTACGTGGGGTCGGCTACATGAATCCTTTTTCTCCATTGTGTCCTATTAAAAGTCAAATTCTCGTTTAAATCTAATAAAGAAAGATCCTTTCTAATATTTTCTAACCAAGTCTTTTTAGGTCTACCTCTACCTTTCTTAACATAAGTCAAATCTAAGACCTCTACTTTCCTAACCGGGTCATCGGGAGGCCGCCGTTTTACGTGACCAAACCATCTAAGGCGACTCTCTCTAATCTTATCTTCCACTGGAGCTACTCCAACCTTTTCACGAATATGCTCATTTCGTATCCTATCTCTAAGGGTAAAGCCACTCATCCACCTGAGCATCCTCATCTCTGCAACACTTAACTTAGAATTATGCTTCTCTTTTAATGGCCAACATTCAGCACCATAAAGCATTGCAGGTCTCACCACCATCTTATAGAATTTTCCCTTAAGTTTGAGGGGTACTTTTCTATCACACAATAAGCCCGATGCATTCCTCCACTTCAACCATCCAACTTGGATTCTGCTGATAATATCCCCATCTATATCACCATCACTCTGAACAATAGATCCAAGATATCTAAAACGTGTACTCTTATTAATGACTTGATCGGCCAAAGTCACAATGCCCTCACTAGGTCTATTATTACTAAAATTACACTCCATATATTCCATTTTAGATCTACTCAAGCGAAAACCTTTAGACTCTAAGGTTGACCTCCACAATTCTAGTTTACCTTCAACTCCCTCTCTAGTCTTATCAACAAGAAGAATATCATCAGCAAAAAGCATACACCAAGGTACATCCTCTTGCAAATGTCTAGTGAGAACATCGATGACTAAAGCAAAAAGATATGGGCTTAAGGCTGATCCTTGGTGTAATCCAACCGAAATAGGAAAATACTTGGTCAAACCACCTTGTGTTTGAACACAAGTAATAGCTCCTGCATACATATCTTTAATGATTTGAATATAAGCGTTATTAACTTCTTTCTTTTCAAGAACTCTCCATAGCACTTCTCTTGGAACTTTATCATATGCTTTTTCTAAATCAATAAATATCATATGTAAATCCTCCTTATTCTCTCTATATTTCTCCATCAAACCTCTTAATAAATGTATGGCTTCCATAGTAGACCTACCCGGCATAAATCCAAATTGATTTTGAGAAACATTAGTATCACGCCGCAACCTATGCTCCATAACTCGTTCCCATAGTTTTAAAGTATGACACATTAACTTAATTCCTCTATAATTTGATAAACCAATGAGCCAAATTTAATCTAATCTTGAATTCATTTATAACTCTTGGGCCGGCTCACTTAATATATATATATATATATATCGACTATACTTAAAAAAAAACTATAAGTCATGAGTTTAATTAATTAGTACAAATTAATTAAAAATATCAAACAAAGTCTAGTTATTTTTCATTTCTCAACTTATTTCTTAATATTTATACTCTAATTCATCATTCATCTCATGCTTTCATTGTTATAGACCCTCAAATTGATGTGAAATTATTCTGTGTGGATACGGATGCCATTCAGAGGTGAATCAGAACGCGCCATATCATTTTTTTGCAGTGTACCACGGCTGTATACCGCTGTATTTTAAGTGACGTGACGCGTTCTAATTCACCTCCGGACGGTCTGATGTCCACACAGAATAATTTCTCCAAATTGACACTGTTCGTCTTCTCTTCACAAATTTTGGCTCAAATTTGATTTGTCAGTCAAGCTCAAGATCAAGCCCGTGATAGTTCAGACATTAATTGATTTATTTACACCTAAATCCTCATCTCCCAATGATAATTCAGACATTAATAGTATATGCTTTCAATAAATATAAAATACAACAAAAAAGTGTTGACCGTTGAAAAGTACACGTACAAATCGCTTATAGATGATCAAAATCAGGTCCAAAGCTGCGGCCAGCACATGGAAGAAAAGAGATGCGTGAGGAGAAGGTTAGGAGTTCTAACGCTTTGCAAGTGTTCAAAGAAAGCTTAGGAGAAACCGAGAGATTTCACATGGTAGACATTAGAAAATGAATGAATGCTCTCTCTCTCTCCCTCTCTCTCCTTTCGGTGAAATTATTACGTGCGGTCACCGGACACCGTCCAGAGACGAATCAGGACGTGCCACGTCACTATTTGTAATGTACCGGTGTTGTGTACCAGGCTGACATAGCACATCCTAATTCCCCTCTGAACCGTCTGGTAACCGCACGTAATAATTTCTCCTCCTTTTGACTATATACAGTAAAAAAATCTAAAGTAGATGCCGCACAGTATCGTTCTAAAAGATCACCTTGTAACCTGATAAATTTACAATTACAAGTCACAATTAAAACTGGTAAATCCTATTTGTACAGATTTCGAAATGGCCAAATAGTTTGTTGCCTGCTAGCAGTAATTATGCAATATTTAATACATCTTAAAGCAGGTGATCAAGTTAACTTGCCAAAGGAACTTTAGAAGTTCAGCAATCCAGAAGTGAGAATGAGAATATTAATTCAAGAGTAAGCGCTTACAGAAAGAAATCATGGTCAGAATCATTTATTTAATTTATTTTGGAAAAATACAACAAAGGAGACACCCTAAGAATCAGTTCCTCAGCTAAATTCGGGAGTAAAAGAAGAACAAGTTAAAAGGTGAAGAGCCACATTGACAAGCCTAACAATTAACAGGTACAAAGAATACAACAACAAAGAAAAAATGTTGAGAATAGAAATACAAGACATCATTGAATAAATCTCTACAGCCCAGCAGAAACCAGTCCATGCAAGGTTATGATCCCAAGCACAACTTGTTGATCGTCAATAACAGGCAAGAACTGGACAGCAGATGGTGGTGACTCCATTTTTTGCATGGCTTCTACCGCCATTGCTTCTGGTGTGATTGTTCGTGGGTTCCTGGATGGAATAGATAAATGAACACATATGCATGAATAAAGGCCCGTCCTTCGTTCATGGAAATCAGAAGAAAAAAATATCTAGCTTAAAATAGCAATTATTCACCAAAAAACTTTTCCCTCAAAAACTAGAACGATGCCACTCGAAAAACAAATTGAGGAATTGGAAGGAATCTTTCGACAGTTCATGGCCTATCAGGGATAAGGAGCTGTGATGAATCATGCTACTCTGGTTACCCATATGATAAAGCATGGTAAGATCAGAACTAATTCAGATGGAGAAAATTTTGAAGATGATGAAAAAATAAAAAGATAAAAGGTACATCTATCAGCATTTTGTAGGAGACATGGATATCATTTAAGGTTGCTGCCAACCTCGAGTTGCCAACCTACAGCAAGACAATGGACATGGAAAAGCTCGATATTTGGTTTAAGTATCTTGAGAGCTACTTTTCTTTTAGGTACAACCATGCGAAAAAAAATAGCCTTGTTGAAGCTATCTTTGGTCATGCCCTTATGTGATGAAGCAAGGAAGTGAGCCAATTCATGGCCAACTTAAAAAAGAAGAATTTAATGATAAACAGAAGATATGCAGAAGATATGCAAAACTTGATCTTTTTTATTTTAGCAAAACACTGGTTCAGGTAGATTATACAAAAGTTCAGGTAGATTATACAAAAGTGACTTGGAAGAACAAGACATAAATCATACTGATTAACAATCATTAAGATAAAACCGCAAAGTACAAGTGATAATAAACACTTAATAGAGCTTGCCCATCATGAAAAATAGATGTCCGAAATATATACAAACTATTAATAATTATTAACCAGTGACTAAATTACATGAAGTTGTGAGTTATAATGAAGAGGTTGATGGATTTTCAAAAGAGAATGAGGAAGATGAACAAATTTTAAACTCAACTGATAGTGCTTCAAATGAGAAAAAATTGTTTATGTATATTTTACCATTTCATTTAATCTTAAAATTTTAATATCTTATGTATACACTTGTTTGCATTTAATTTTAATGTCTTCATTATCATTTATTTTATGGCTATCAATTCTTTTATATTTTCTAATTTTAATTTAGTATTTTGAAGCTTCCATTGTAGATGGCACCTAGTGGTAGGGATGATCCTTCTCTCAGGTTTATATCATCTATACTTAGTAAGAGTTAGAAGACTTTCAATCTCCTAACTCCATGCATCCCCCATCTTGACCACAACAACCCCTACCACCCCTCTAAGCCCTAAACCCTGCCCCTTCTATTGCTTTCCGTTCACTGCATTAGCAACTACTCTCTCTCTTAGTTCTCTTCATAAATCGAGAACTTCTAGGCTAGGGTGCAACCCCGCTCAACCAAAACTCAAACTTTGGAAGGTTTTATTAGCAAAAACGTATCTAGAACAATGAATTCATAATTAGAAAATAAATTATGGCTATTTGGGAAAAAAATGAGAGCAGACAGAACAAGAAGTAAAGAATAATCTACGATCATGTCCACAATTCCTTGCTATTCTTCTATCTAGAATTTCAGGGTTAATTAAACCCATAGGAACTTGATTCACTGGTATTATTGATTTCGATATGATTATATTAGTGTCGCATGACAAAAACATTTGAAATAATTTTAAAGGTTCTATTCTCTACGCTAATTTACTTTTTATTCTAATCTTTCTTTGTTATTCGGTTCTTTCTTTTCAATATTCATGTTTTCTAGGCTACATGTATATTAAGGGTGTTACTAATCCCAGTTAACATATTAAACTTTGTGCCAAGCTGCATCTTCAATTTCCTCTGCATTACTTCTTTTCCAATCATTTGGCTAATGCTGAGGCCTCAAACTGAAAAGGGCTTCGTGATTCTTAAAACTTTTTTTTATCTTCACTCTGTAGGCATTATCTTCGAATGACTGACTTTATCAAAAGAAAGCTTTTTGATGACTAATTCCTACTTCATAAACGTTAAGTTCCATTCAGCCTAAACTCTGCAAACAGACAGCCAACTTGCCAAGTTTACATAAAATAAATTTTCTAATTTGAATAAAAAAATCTTAAAAAAAAAAAAAAAAACTTGCCAAGTTTACACACACTGCATTTGCTTCCAAAACATACAACTGTTCAGAATGGATGGTTTTCAACCGCCTAGCAACAGACCCTTTCTTTAGACTAGCTTTGCCGAAAGGAAATTTGTACTGAAGCCATGAAGACGTTTAAGAAAAATTATATCATGTTTTGGTTAAATCATGCTGCTGCTGCTGTTTTCCCTTCCCTTTCTTCTCCATAGGGTCCTTATACAAAACTAGCATATGTTGACAACGCAAAGCCAACTTTTAGATCCACTAAAACCCAGGATTTTAGACTCACTTAAGAGGGATATACTGGAGAGAATAATTTGGATCTTAAACATTTGATCAATTTTCTCCAATACACGTTTTCTTTTAACATCTTTCCACATTACAATCTCAATAACTCATCATATCATCACTTTATTAAGATTAGAAACCAGTCAGCCATATTGAATTCTAACGCTCTAGCTAGATTAGAGAATATATAAACTTACACAACTTTTGAATGGTGAGGCTTCAGGGTGGGAATATTACTGTCAACAATTAGAGTATGCATTGAGAAACTGAGAAGAATAAGAAGTGAATGGGAAGGTACACATCTGGCGTTAAATGTCTAAAGCAACAATTAGGTAAGATCACTGAAAAATAGAATCATAGGCAAAACCATCCGACCTTACTCTCCCTCAGTTGGGAATTTAACAGGCTTCCTAATAAAGGAAAGTGCTTTTGAAAGACAGATTTCACAATGCAGTGAATCTAAATAAAATCAATTCATAGCTGGCATGACAACCCATACCCAGCAAATTGCCCCAAACAGTCTTCCATCCTATCTTTCTAGCAGCTATGGAACACTAGGAAATACAAGGAGTTGATACATGCTCCCAGCAAACTACACTTACAAGGCTTCAACCCTATCAATCCCTTCATGAGTCCCAAATTGCTAGATGCCTTAATGGATTGAGCAAGCCCTTCTGTATATTTGATTTGACATCCACTAAAAGTTTTGAAAATGAAAAGCATATTATCAAGTAAACTTTCCTATGCTATTAGGAAATGTTTTTGAAACATGTTCAAGTTCATAATTAAATACAATAACAATATACCTGTTGCACATTTCACCAACGGTGAGTTTGAATATTTTTTCACCACTAGCTTTGAGGGTGCGCCGCAAGTCACCATCAGTGAAAGTCCCAATCAGTTGGCTTTCAGCATTAACAACAAGCAGGCATCCACATCCTTTACTAGTGAGCTCTGTAAGTTGACCCATTATCATGTCTGTTTCCTTGCAAAGTGGAAGTTCGTCCTGTTTCTTCATCAAATCTTTCACCTGCATTGAAGACAAACACTTTAAGTTACTAATCTCAAGATGACAAGTTATTTCTGCCCAAGCTGTTTCGGGTATCTTGCATCTTCATGTAGGAACTCCCAAAAGATGGTTCAGCAAATATACTTAATATTGACAACTAAAATTAGATGCACGTCAAAGGAAATCAAGAACAGATGAGGCAGAAGTAAGGAAAACAAGAAAGGATAACAAGAAAGCAAGGATCCTATAAGAAATTTAATATCAAGTCCTCGTCAACCTCCATTCTAGTTCAGATAAATGACAAGCAAACGGCGAAAATGTTCATTTGTAAAATATCCAAGAAAAACTAGATAGACTAATATTGAGATAGGGCACGGATTGTTCAAAGAATAAGCTCAAAGCCATCTAAATCTATTACAAAATTGTCTTAAATACGAGTTCGATGTTAGTTTTGTGTGGAGTCTGATTGTGTCGATCAATCGAGTTGTAATGTTATCTCCGACCTTAATTCCATCAGTCTACCTCACAAGGGTCCTCCCCTGCTTGGGTTTGAGTGTTTTGTACCCGGGAATTTTTTTCCCGTACAATGCCGCGGTGTTGTGTATCTGAGTGTTACGACGATGTATTGTCTAAATGGAGACAGAGAGAGAGAGCGGAGCGTCGCGACTATCCAAACTTTGGCATTGCGGTGCTGTCAGACAGAGAAGGCTAGGCAATTTTCTTTCTCATTTTTTCATGAAGGGTTGCGTTCATACGTGATTTTATTGTATATCTTTGTTAGTTCTTGTATGAGAACGGGTGCAAGATTAAAGAAAGACAAGGAGAGAGTGAGAGAGAAGAGATATATATACTATCTCAAATTTTTATAGTAAGGTCTTGATTGAGACGGCTTAATTTCGCATTCTCAGTTTCGAAACGGCAAAATTTTTTTTGGCTGTTGTTTGTATGTGACACTTTTGCAAAAATGTTTTTTAGTGAACTGTATTTTTGTACTGTTTTCAAAAACTTTTTTATATTAACTTCTCCGTTAGAAAACTCCGTTCTCTCAAACAATAGTTTAAAACTACCTTTTAGGAAAGGTACAGAATAACCAAACGAAGCCTAAATTTCTTGGTGTGGTGTGGCTCCATAGTTTTTTTCTCAGTTTCGAGTTTCACGTTAAATCTTGGTGTTCTTTATTTCTGCTGCAATTTTCTATTTCTTGTTTGTTTTGTTGCGTGTTTTACTTCCCCAACATTCAAGAAGATAATCTACAATTTAATAAGAGAAACTGATGAAGAAGAGGATTAAATCTGATGACAATACGACAACGGACCTTAATTATGATCTACAATACTTGGATTTCTTGGCTCATCCTCCTCAAATGTCATTTGATATAACTACGCCTTCGGAATAGTGCCTGATTGAAGAGAGAAAGATGCCTGTGTACTAGAAAAGCACCTGATGTGGAATTTAGGAGTCTAAAATCTCTCTTTATTCGAAACAAAAAACAAAAAAAAAACTTTGCTATATAGAGAGATATTGTCATATTAAAGTGAGAGCGGCAAACATCCACAATTAGTTTCATCTATCTCAACTTTTTCAAACAAAATACATATTAATAAAAACAAGAAAGAAAAACAACCCCTCAGGTTTTTTTTGGGAAGAATTGGGGCCGAAGCCCATTTCCATTGATTAAATGTAGAAATTACAAGTGATATGAAGCAGTTACAACCCCAAGTAAGAAAAGCAAGCTTACAGACAGCTGTAAACAAAATCTGAGCAGAAAAGCTCAAGTAAAACCTTTTAAGTAAAATGTGAACCAAAACTAGCATAAAAGGAAGAAGAAAACAGCTGAAAATAGGACTCCGTATGGACAAAAACTTCAAAAAAGTATCTTAAACAGCAAAATAAATTCAGGGAGAAGATATGCTCCCCTGGTTGCCAAAGTCCTCAGTTCAATCTACAGAATAATTCAAAAGACCAGACAATCAAAGTCTCAAACCAGGCCTGTTTTCCAAAAATAAAAAATAAATTTCTTCAAACAGCGTGCAAAGTCACACAATTCCACTACTGGAACGCATCCCGGATCCGCAATTCAGAATTTAGCAAATTCATAACTTAAGTTGTTTTCAACGCAGATTCGGGATTTGGTCAAAGCAGAACAAAATGATTGTCCGTGAAGTAATGAAGGAAGAAATAAAGAAAGATGAAGCAAACAACGAGTTTTCGAAGGTCGAATAAAGCAAATAAAGAAAAAGAGTAAAAAAGATCTGCCAGCATTCCGCCGAATACCTTGAAGATCAGGCTCTTGCCGATCTTTCCCGCTGGATGGTTGCGCGCATAGCTCTCTTTGGTAAGCTTCCTAGCCCTCATAATCGCAGCTACCACCGTGTCCCCAAACACCATCTGTATTGCGGAGGAGGTGACGGGCGCGAGGCCAAAGGGGCAGACCTCTCTTTCGAGAGGAAGGTGGACATTCATATCGCAGAGCGAGGCGAGGGGATTTCCCTCGACAGATGTCAAAGAGATCAAGCGAGCTCCTTTGGCACGTGCGCAGGGGACCAGATTGAGGAGCTCATCAGAGGATCCGGACTTGGAGATGAGGACGAGGATATCAGAGGGGAAGAGGGCACCGATGTCGCCGTGTAGGGCGTCTACGGGTGGAAGGTAGGCGGATCGGGTGAATCCGAGGGAAGCGAGGGTTTGAGAGAGCTTCAGAGCGACGAAGCCAGACTTACCGACGCCAGAGAAGAAGATGGCGCCGGGCGCGTCTAGAAGGGTTTGGGCGAAGTCTCGGGCGTGGTCGAGGTCGAGCTTGTCGAAGAAATCGTTGAGGTGACGCTGCTGGCTCTCGAAGAGAACCCTTAACTCGCATCTATTGATGACGGGAGCGTCGTCATTCTCGAGAACCTGCAGGCTGCCGGGTGACGGCAAAGAACCCATTTCTCGCAGTTAGTATACCAGTGGACAAAAAGCTGGGCAATATACCGTTATGATCGATCTCCCGGTTCGAACTAAGAACTTCGGCCAATGAACAAAGACAATCTCAATTAATTTTGCCCTCACTTGTCCCTTAATTATAGATGATGCAAGAATTAAGGGCAAATATTAGAGAATCATATAATTTTTTAAAATTTAATATATTTTTATATTAGTAAGAATTTAAGTTGTGCTCCTTTAAAATTAGTTTTTAAATAAAATTTTAGCTGATAAATTATTTGGTTTGGTTAAAAAAGCTTGTATATCTCTTTATTTTGCTAGGGTTTTCTCCACACTGTCGACTGCTACCTCTCTTTCTATTTTTTGTCTTTCTCATTTTGACCTTTGATATTTGCTAGAATACACTTATCGTCCTCATTCCTCCCTTCGCCCAAGGTACATTATATTGTGCTCCATCCCTCTGCTCACCTTTCATAGCATTCAATCTTATCCCACGAATTGGAAAGGCTAACTCATAGCTCATGTTCTAAAGGCCTCCTCCCTCAAACAATCATACATTCCAAGCACAAAGGATAAATTAACATTCACTGAAAAAAAAAAAAAGTTGGATCAAAATATTATAAACATGTGTTCGTTGGATTTGCCGTTAGTAAAAGGCCCTTCTACTGTTATTTAATACTAGCTATTGAAAAACTATGGCAACCAATAGGTCCATAATCAATGGATTCTTCTTGTTTAAATCATGAGGAAGACTAGAAAATGATTATCCATGGAGACATCTTATTTAACAATGACATACCATTTAATTTCAATTAATGGTCACCAAATTTTACCTCTATCACTGAAGACTTTAAGGAGATCCCCATATAGATCAAACTTTCCAAACTTCCCTTATATCACTAGAATGAAATGGTTATTTCCAAGAATGCTAACAAGATTTGAACTCCTGACATCGTAGATTCATTGACTATCAATAAAGCTCGCCATACTTGTTGACCTCATTATTCGAGGACAATTTCCCCAAGCTTGTCTCTAGCACCTAGGTCTTCTCAGCCTAGTACAGATATCGTTCCTACAAGATTTCCCTTAGGTGGATACCCACTGACGTAGCATCGACACAATTTCCTGACTCGACCTAAATCACTACTGACCCAATTAAAATTAACTCGACGCAAAATTTGATTTAACGAATGACGGCTTTGATTAAATCCAAAATTAAACTCGTCTCAAACCTTTTAGAATCAAATCAAACATTAATCGGGTTAAATTAATTAAATCAAGCCTTTTAAAATGAATAGAATAAAATCAAAATTAGTTTCCATTAAATTTGGTTTTAAGCAAATGTTGGCGACTTTGATTAGCTCAAATCAATTATTTTTTTTTTAAACTTTAAAATTAACACAAAATAATTATTTTATTTATCAATTCTATTTCAAAATAATCCCTAATTTTTTTTTAAAAGCTTTTGAATTACCAATTAATTCTTAAATTCATCTGTAAATTGTGATTAATCTAAGCCCTTGATTTGAATCAGAATAAATTTGAAATAAGGCGGTTTTAGGACTCGGTTGAGGCCGGTTCGTTTCCCCCACGATATCCCTATCTATTCGCACATCTAACCAAATAGAGAGACACACACTCTCATTCGCAAAAAAATGAGCCCGCTCCCTCTCTCTGGCAGTTCGCAAAAAAAAAAAACGATCCCCTACTCCAGGCTCTTGAGTTCGCAAGCTCTCCCACTTTCCTATTTGCAGAAGCTCTCCCGGCCCTCGCCTCGACAGTTCGCAAAACGCTCCAGGTTCGTCTCTCTCTACAGTTCGGAAATCCCCAAGTCTTCCTCGGGCGAAATCGCGGTCCCCGTCGCTCCCAGTTTGCAAAGGCCGAACTCCTTCTCCGGGCCCGTCTCCTCCCTGTTTGCAAGAAGCCCGATCAAGCTTTGTCCCTTCCCAGTTCGCAAGAAGCCCTAGACCCATCTTCCTTGCTCACGTGGACAGCAACCCTAGCCGACGCCTGCAACCTTCTTGATCTTGGGTAATTTCTTTTGCATCCTCTCCACCTTCATTCTCTCTCACAAGAAATGTTTGTTTAAGTCAAGTATCAAGGATTTGAATCTTGATCTTCTTGATTAAAATCTGAGTCAAAATCTATTTCGTTTCTCTCTTTTGATAAGCATGGCAATAAGGGAAATGATGAAGGTTCTTTGAATATATACACAAACATACGTGTTATTGTTGTGAAGGAAAATATTTGAGATGAAGATTTGCTGAAATCTATAGTTAACTTACCCAAAAAACCCCAAAATATGTTTGCTCTGAGTTCCCTTAGAATCAAAAGCTACATGAACCCCTCTCACAAAAATAACTGAAGGTTACACCTATGGCTTTGTTTGTTTGAGAATTTCATTGGAAAGAGAAGTAGTGGGGCATTTATGTGTGTTCAGAAATCCTAGCATGAGAATCGAATATAAGGTCTAGCAATCATGTTAGATCACTCGGCATGTTTCATATTTCGATTGCAAGTATATATCATGCTAAAAAAAAAAAGTTATATGAATGTTTTAAATGTCAACATTGTATTTACATTCAATATCCAAGGCTTGTGAATGCCATTGCAAAGTTTATGTGTATGTTTAAATTGTAAAGTCATTAGTGTGATGAGGGAATTTATTGTTCTCTTCAATTTTAAAGATTATGTTTACATTTTCAATGGAAGGGATGATGGCTTTAGGAGATGTTAACTTCTATGGGATAAATTCTAAGGTTGTGGTTATTGATGAAATCACTTCTTTTTCTTTTCCTTGAGTGGTCGCATCATTGCTCCGTTTTCATTTTAAGCAACGTGAAGATGTGGGAGTGGAGAAACAATTGTGGTGGTTGAGATTGGAGAGACTTTAAATGGGAAATGACATTAAATAAAACTCTTGTTTGCGATATAAGTTCTATGTTTGTGACTTGTAGCTTCAATGTGAAATTGATATGGAATTGTCCATGTGTTCATGCTTTGAATATTCATAAATAGAATGTGCTATTCTAAAAAGAGATGATTTGAATGGTTGGTTCAACTCATTGATGTTTCATTCTTGAGCATACACTCAGGGGCCCTAAATATTGTTTCATGATCTATAATCTTTAATCATGGGCATTTGTATTTGACTCAACACAATGTTGCATGCTTTATGTTGGGTAACTCTCTTTGAGTTTTGGAAGAGAATTTAAAGTCATTTCAAAATTTTGGCATGTGCAAGTGATAGCCTAATGTGAGGAAGGTTTGTGTAAAGTGATTGACAACATTTCAAGTATATGATTTTAAAAAAAAAAAGTGGGAAAGTGTGTGTTTTGAAAGGTGGAAGAATGTACGATTTAGAAAGTAAAAAAAAATGTGTGTTTTAAAAAGTGAAAAATGTATGTTTTGAAAAGTATATGAGAGTGATGTTGGAAAGGTGAAATGCTTTGGAAGTTAGAACATGTGGACTTTGAATGGTGAGATGTATAAATTTTGGAAAATAGAGCATGTGCATTTTAAAAAAATGTGTGGGTGTGTGTGTTTTGAAAAGTAAAGAAGTAACATGTGTTTATCTTAAAAGGTGATGTGTTTGAAAGATGAAGAGTGAAGTATATAGTTTTGAAAGGTAAAGTATTTCGATGAGCATGTCTTTCAAAAGATGGATTGTATGTGTCTTGGCGAACAAAGTGAAATGTGTTGGAAAGTAAAGTGTGCGTTGGTAAGTATATGAATTGTAAAAGTGGAATATGTAAATGTGGTAAAAATGAATTATGTGGATTTTGAAAAGGTATTGCGCGAGAAAGATGAAAAGTGAAATGTGAAGTTTTTGAAAGGTGAAGAATTTTGGAAAGTTTGTGGGACGAAAAGTGAAGTGCTTTGTAAGTGTGTATGTCTTAGAGTGGGATGCTTTGGAAAGTACATGTTTTGAAAAGTGTGTACGAATGATTTTGAATGGTAACTTGTGTGTGTTAAAAGGTGAAACGTGTGTGTTGGAAAGGTGCATTGGGAATTGAAACGTGTAAAGGTGTATTGAAAGGTGAATTTGTGTTGTGAAAGTAAGTGTATTTGTGTATCTTTTGGAAAGTAAAATGATGTGTTTGAAAAGTGGAATATGTAAAGGTGGAACAGTAAATTGTATGTGAGTGATTTTGGAAGTAATGGGTGATATTTGAAAATGAGAAGTGTGTTTGTGTGTGTTTTGAGAAGTGGAGAAATGTGAGTTTTGTGAAAAGTAAAAGTGTTGGTATTGAGAGGAGAAGTATTTTGAAATGTGTGGGTGTAGAGGAATGAATTTGTTGAGTGTTTATAAGAAAATGAAAGTGTAAAAGGAACCAATGTCCCTCTTTCTCTCTCTCTACTCCTCTCTTTCTCCTTCTTCTACTACTCTCTCTTTCTTATGCCTCGAGGTGAATGTTAAAAAAAAAATAAATAGTATGCTATCAAAAGTGAAAAGTTCAAAAGGTAGACAGCTTGTGCCGGCCTTCAAGCCCGAAGAAAGGTACGTTTTATTTTTAGTAAATTTCAATTATTTCATTAATAATTATTAAATGTGCCTCTAATCATTATTTTCTTATATTTATTTGCATGAACTGCGATGAACGGTACCAATCAAGTGAACAAGAGGAAGCAGATTAAAGGTGTCAGTCGCCTCTATCCAACCGGATAGAGGTGCTACGGGCGTAATCCACCGGGTCGTAGCCCCCGGTGTTGTAAGTTTTCTTAAAACTTAGAAAGCCCCTAGGAGGCCGTGGTGTGTTTTGTGCGAACTCCTCCCCTCTAGGTCCCTATAGCAACTTCAATTTTATTAGGATTATTTATTCTATTTTAGATCCTTAAACCTCTTTACACGTGCGCAAAGTCCTAAGGGTTAGTGATAACAAAATTCTTTTCATTCCATATAACATTAGTGACATCTAAGGACAAAAATTAAGGATTGAGTCCTAGAGAACTTAGACTTAGGATGCATGCACACTTTAGGGTAGAAAGACATAACATAGAAAACTTAGTGACATTCCCCTTAGGATTATTGTATGTTATCAATACAACCTTAATCAAGTCTAATTCAACTTAAATAATCAATTAATGAGAATTTCAAATGCACTAATGATAATCCAAATAAAAATATATGAAAATCACATAACCTTTAATAACTAAGTCAAAATTAACACACATAACCACTAGGAGATTAAATTTGAACATAAAAATAAAATTTGAATCTAATTAATATGTTAATCATCTTATAATCAAATTATAACTAAATAAAATTTTCAAAACTTCAATAAATCATCAATAATTTAATAAATCATTAATAAATTAAATAAAATCATTAAAATTTTAATAAAACACTAACACTTTAATAAGTCGATTAAAATTCCAATAAATAATTTAAGATTAACAAAATATTAAAATGTTTAATAAATTATTAAAAATTCAATAAATCATTAATTAAAATAATCTAAAAAAAATGGTTAACTCAAATGACTAAATAACAAAACCCTATTAATCAACTTTAACAATCAAAATTCAATCTAAAACAAACTTCAAAACAGTAAAGACACAAAAACTTAAATCTGAACTAAAATTCCCTTTGACCCTTCAACAAATCAATTTCAATCAATTAGATAACTTTAACTAAAAGTAAACTCATGGTATATCCAAACCACACAACCTACCTCACACACTTAGATTTGTTTGCTAGGACAACCGACTCTAGCTTTAGGTTAGGCCGGTATTTACTTTCTTGCTGCTGTGTGACGGGCTTTCTCGGTTTTCACTACATGCTTGTATGATTGATGTGAGTGTTTGTTTATTTTTATTGCTCTCTGTGATATGATGTGATGGGCGATAGATTATCCTTAGGTTAGGAACGATCTGGATGCTCACAGAATCTTATGCAGGTGGCCATGTTTGTGCAGGGCTAAATAAAAATGGGGCAAATTAAAGATTTAAATTAACAATATTTTCTGCAGGTGCTTCAGAAAATGCTAAGCCCCCTTAAAATTAAAAGAGCATGGCCAAGTGAGGTTGATGAATTTAATATGAATATATAACTGCTTGGGAATGGTTTTATTATAAATGTCTAGGATAACCCTGTAGGTGTGTTTAGATTTTCTTTTTCTTTCTGAATGTAAATGTAATAATTTGTTAAAGTCAAATGTTGTGAAAGTGATTCAAAAGTGGGATATCACACCCAACTCGGAATCCAAAGAGAGGAGAATGTCCCTTAGGGGAGTATTCTCTTCTATTTGGAAAGCCAAGTTTGGGTGGTTCTAATATCCAAAGAGAAAAGAAAATACCCCTTCGGGGATGAGTTTCTTTTCATTTGGATATCCAGGCCCGGCGGACCCAAGGAGCTCATAGCGGATCCAAGAAGCTTGTAAAGGAAAGAAGACAAAGAAGTGAAGATGAAAAAAATGAAGAAATGAAGATAAGAAGAAAAGTATATCCCATTTTGAAATCACTTGCGTCAGTCTTAGGATTAGAATCCGGGTTTGTTGTCAGTGGTGCCCGGCCACTTTACTTTTTTAGTAGACCTTGGGTTGTAAATAAACTGGACATTGGACATTATATTTTTAGATAATTTAATTTGAGTGTTTATATTGTTTGTGCACTAGCTTTTTTTAGGATTCTTGCATGCCGTATTTTGTTTTAGCCTGGATACGCATCGGAGTGTTTTTTGGTAAGGACCACGATAAACTTTTTCTACTTGAAATTTAAAATAAAATTTTTAGGCTCACATAGAAACTCTAACGAATCTAAGAAGTAAGCTCGGACCGCCGAGAGTCAGCATAAACATATTATTACTTTCTCTTCCTTGTTAGGCACCTCCCCGCCTGCGGGTTCTAGCAGACCACCTGACCTATTATGGTGCAGTTCTGTCAAGGGGATATTGTGCAATCTCTAGGAAAAAATCTATTTTCTAAGCCTGATTTTAAAACTGCTTCATAAATTATTTTATGCATTTGAGTCAATTAGCATGCATTGCATTAGGTATAAATTAAAAGAGTCTAAAATTTTAATTGCATTATGCTCCTAGGCATCATTTACCCTACATAAGTAAAGGGGCCAATTAGGATTTGTTTTAGATGTCGGCCCCGATTCCTCAAAACTTAAATAACGTCCCTACCCATCTTTCATAAGGGACTGGACACATGGATTTGAAGCGCCTATGTGGTTAGCTGGCTCCCCAATCCAGGCCGGGGTAAGTCCAGATTTGCACTGCATTAGTCAGGTTCGGGTCACTACTTTGTAGTACCCAAATTAGATTTAGGTTCTGAGGCAGATTTGTGAATCTTAAGTCCTCACCCTTCGGGAATAAAATCCCAAATTTCTAATAAAATGTCAATTCAAACCTAAAAATTTCTCTCTTAAAATGTAAAGCCCAACATAGGGTAGACTGAGGTTGTCTCTGAGCTTCTCAGAATCCGGTACCTCCTACTTTTCTTCCTTTGACTCGTTAATAACTGTTCAATGTTGAGTTTTCTCCTTGAAAATCCCTACTTCTTTCCTTGTCTTCTACTTTGTAATCAGAGGGTACAAAATCACTGCTTTAATCGAGAGTTTTTTTAGGAGTACCGCTCCTAGGATGTAATTAACCCCCCTATAGGGATTTGAGAACCCCAGATTAAAATAAACCTTGTCTTATTTTTTTATAAAACAAGAGAAAAATCTTTGGGAACGCAGACATATTTAAAAAAAAAGACCTCATTTCTAACTTTAAATATATTTATTGAATATTATTATTATCTTTCCAGGTAATATAATATTCTATTTATTATATTCAATTTTAGAAATGATGACTTTTATAAAACCCATTCTTTCTTTTGAGTGTTTTTGAAGAATGTTATGTTCGTCTTTTCAGATGATATAATATTCTCCTTATTACACCTAAATAAAAGGATGGATGAACTTTTTAAAACTATATTTCTATTTTTAAACATATTCTACAGAATTTCATGTTCATCTCTCGAGATGATATGTTATTCATAGAATTGTGTTTGACTATAGAAATATTATTTTCTAAAACCCTATTTTGATGTTGAATCCATTATAGAATATTGTGTCAGTCTCCCGAGACTGTACTTTATTCTTAATGCAGTATTCGATTACAAAATAGGAGAAATCAAAATCTGCATGGCGACATAAATTTTCCCACCAATACTTTTATTAGAGAAAGTATCCAAATATCCATTATCTTAATCACAATCCAACCCGATAAGACCCACAGACTAGACAAGTCCTATCGGATTGGTTTGTAACAGGTTTAAATACCTAGATTTTGGAAACCATTTAGCTTTTCGTCTAATTTTAACTTTAAAATAAATCACAAACCACAGAGTTGCTAATAATTGTCAATATACAGGAAATAAGCTCATCCATAAAATTTTCTTTTCATTCATCATCAAAATGAATATACAATAATTACACTATAGTAGATGGTCATAGACTTCAATACAAAACAAAACATATTAAATAATTAGTAATAAAAAAACAAAAAAACAAAAAAAAGAAAAAAAATATTAAATAATTAGTTATGACGGGGCAAAAATCAAAAGAAAAAAATACATATATAGACTCAAATCAAATCCTGACATTGCTAGTCAACTGTCTATTTCCCTCTCTCAAACTTGAAAATAGAAGACAAAACAATTGTGAGATAACACAACTCAACAAACCGCATTTTTACCAATCTGAATTTTCAAATAATTCATTTATCAAATATGCAGCTGAGTTTAAAACAATTTATGTTAAATCACTACATTTAACATGATCGTACATGCAGTTATTAGAAAACTTATATAATATTATAGGAAAGTAAATAAACTAATACTTTGTATATCAAAATAGAAAGTAACAAATTCTTCTCAAGCCCTTATGCCTCCCAATGTCAGCACTAGAACAGAATATGCATATAGCACTATAATAAAATGTGCATATAGCACCAGAATATGTCAGTAGGCACAAGAACATGCCCGTAAGCACCATAACATAACTCCTTCTACCCACATCATATTTTCTCATAAACACACATTTCATCCAATTAAGCACATAATTTATTGCATTATAGTAGTTAAAATATAAGTAAACTCATCTCAAATTTTCACAAAATGCTATAACGGTAGGCAGCTAAATGTACTACTAAGTAGAAAAACGTTGTTTCAGAACATAACCAAATTATCGGAGGTTATGTAGAACATTGTTTTAGGACTTTAATTATACTATAACATTATTTTTCAGAGTTATGATTATTTTTAATCAATTAAAATAACAAAATTTTCAAAACCCTCAACGTAAAATTTTCAGAAAATACTTAAATATTTAGAATATATCTATATAACATACAAAAAGTTATATGATAAAAATTTAATAGATAATAAGATATCACCGTTTTCGCTAATGAAATTATAAATTAAATCAGAAAATTCTAGAAATCTCCATATTTTTGAAAACTCAAATAGGTAAAATATCACATATTTTGATCCGAGCAATTTTCAGAACGGGTCCGTTAGCTGAAAACGGCCCGAAATAGCCCAAATATGATTCTCTCTCTATGAATTTCTCTCCTCTCACTAGCCAACAACCCTTATGTAGGTGAATAGTAAAAATGATATTTTTAATATAAAAATTCGACCTAGCACTGTGGCGCCTCACGATACTTCCTCAAAGAGCCGATAGTGCCGTAACTCCACCCCAGCGCCGTTGCGCTGATTTATTTTTGAAAAGTCTGTATGTGTTCTGAAATAGGTCCTGGTGGTCTATTTTTGAAAAAACCCATCGCCTTGGCGCTTAAGGGAAAAAATTCAGATCTTTCCAAACATACAAATAGACCATCATGATCCATTTCAGAACACATGTAGACTTTTACAAGCACACAGGACATTCTCAGACATACTTTGAAGGGTTCAAATGTATAAATTTAACGGATTACCTTGAATCTGGTCGAGTCAGAACAAGTTGAACGATGCATTGATTTTTTAGGTGTTACAACCTCTACCTTCCCATACTACATTCCCCTTATTATTAATGTCAAAGGCACAATCTATTCCGTATGAGTAAAAGCCCATAGCATATTTCACTTATAATTCCTTTCATTAAGATCTTTCCTCCTATCCCAACCCAATAAACCCAATCACCAAAAAAAATCTCCAACCTTTATGGCTAGTGGTCAAAGCTGTAATAGGAATCATACTAGTTGTCATCTCATGCATGTCTTCCCATTTTGTACAATGCCCTTATTCATTTTTTGGTTATTTCTTTTATATATATAGAGCAAGTTACGTATTAATGTAGATATATATAATAATTCCATCTCCACGGCTAATTGCTGGAGTAGCTCAGTTGGTTAGAGCGTATGGCTGTTAACCATAAGGTCGAAGGTTCAAGCCCTTCCTCTAGCGACATTTCATTAATTATTTGTCGCAACTAATTAATTGAGTTCATTTTTTAATTTTTAAATGATTAATTCGAAGATTTTATTTATTTTTTCGACATTAAGCTTTAATTTAATTGCAAACTTACAATTAATAATAAAAAAGTTAAGCAATCATATAGCAAGAAAAAATAATTATGTTTACATATATTAAATTTAGTTTACATAATAAATATCCTAATTTTTTTCTAGAGAGAGAAAACTATAAGTAAGTTGATTATATTTTAATTAAACAGCTCTTCTTTAAGATATATATTTCATAATTCTTAAAGATAGATGTGATATGATAGGTTCAAATTTTATCTATAATTTCTTTTAAATAAATATTAATTAACTTCTTTAGTAAAATTTTATTTTTAATTAAATTTATGTTCTTATCAGATGTAATTAAGTAAATATTTTTTGGCAAAATCAATATTAATAATATTATTATTTATTCTATTATAATTAAATTTATGTTCTATCTCTTCTTTATAAGACAAAACATATTAAAAAGCTTTTTTTTTTAATTTATATTATAACTCAGCTTGCAGCAGATTTATGGCGGCGATTTTCGCATCAAATTGGCAGCAGAAATTCCTCCGCATCTCAAACCATCCAAGTAAAAAAATGTCAAAATTGACTACAAGATCAAATGAACTAATTAATTGAGTTCATTTTTTAATTTTTAAATGATTAATTCGAAGATTTTATTTATTTTTTCGACATTAAGCTTTAATTTAATTGCAAACTTACAATTAATAATAAAAAAGTTAAGCAATCATATAGCAAGAAAAAATAATTATGTTTACATATATTAAATTTAGTTTACATAAATATCCTAATTTTTTCTAGAAAGAGAAAACTATAAGTAAGTTGATTATATTTTAATTAAACAGCTCTTCTTTAAGATATATATTTCATAATTCTTAAAGATAGATGTGATATGATAGGTTCAAATTTTATCTATAATTTCTTTTAAATAAATATTAATTAACTTCTTTAGTAAAATTTTATTTTTAATTAAATTTATGTTCTTATCAGATGTAATTAAGTAAATATTTTTTGGCAAAATCAATATTAATAATATTATTATTTATTCTATTATAATTAAATTTATGTTCTATCTCTTCTTTATAAGACAAAACATATTAAAAAGCTTTTTTTTTTAATTTATATTATAACTCAGCTTGCAGCAGATTTATGGCGGCGATTTTCGCATCAAATTGGCAGCAGAAATTCCTCCGCATCTCAAACCATCCAAGTAAAAAAATGTCAAAATTGACTACAAGATCAAATGAACTAATTAATTGAGTTCATTTTTTAATTTTTAAATGATTAATTCGAAGATTTTATTTATTTTTTCGACATTAAGCTTTAATTTAATTGCAAACTTACAATTAATAATAAAAAAGTTAAGCAATCATATAGCAAGAAAAAATAATTATGTTTACATATATTAAATTTAGTTTACATAAATATCCTAATTTTTTCTAGAAAGAGAAAACTATAAGTAAGTTGATTATATTTTAATTAAACAGCTCTTCTTTAAGATATATATTTCATAATTCTTAAAGATAGATGTGATATGATAGGTTCAAATTTTATCTATAATTTCTTTTAAATAAATATTAATTAACTTCTTTAGTAAAATTTTATTTTTAATTAAATTTATGTTCTTATCAGATGTAATTAAGTAAATATTTTTTGGCAAAATCAATATTAATAATATTATTATTTATTCTATTATAATTAAATTTATGTTCTATCTCTTCTTTATAAGACAAAACATATTAAAAAGCTTTTTTTTTTTAATTTATATTATAACTCAGCTTGCAGCAGATTTATGGCGGCGATTTTCGCATCAAATTGGCAGCAGAAATTCCTCCGCATCTCAAACCATCCAAGTAAAAAAATGTCAAAATTGACTACAAGATCAAATGAGCTTTGCTTCAACAAACTTATAGTTGAAACAAGATTCAAAATGAGACGAACTTAATAATACCAAAAACATATTGATTCAATTCCAAATAAACACACCTAAATAAATTATTCAAATATATAATTAAAAATTTCAATAGACTATTTAAAAAAATCAAACAACCTAAGTATTTTGATGTTCAACTCCCACCATTCTGGTTGTTGACCTTCTTTCCTATAAAGAGTGACTGAGCACGCCATCGATCATTGCCCATTACAACCTTTCATAGTAAAATGTTATCTAATGCCAATCGATATTCAAAGTTTATCATCCATAGATGCTCTCTTTATTGGCCATTAAGATTGTAATGGCTAAACTCTTAACTATCAAGTTATTGTCAGCTTTGGCTTAAGGGCCTCACGGTTTTCTCATGTTGGTGTAACTTTCCAGTAGGTCACCCATCCTAGAATTGCTCAGGGATGAGCATGCTTAACCGCGGAGTTTCTTAAATGAAATTCCAACCATTACACTAAAAGGCACCTCGATGTTTAAGAGTTTAACTTCTTTTATTTAAGGGGTTTCACAAAGATTCCCTCTTATAATGAGAATGATCTCCCATGTCATCATTTAGAATCCGACATCTAGCATTCTCAATTTATAATTGCCTAACACCTTCTGATTCCTTACAACCGATATTTGTTAACCTTCGACATCCAAAATCGATCTTCTCGATTGGTCAATCTCTCCCTAAGATGCAAATATCACCATGTGACAATTCAAGCATATCAAGGCTCTCACTTATGCTATAAAAGTCATATTTTACATTCCATACCTACCATATTATTACATTAATGCACTCTCTAATTATATTGAAATCATTCAATTAAGTTAGAACTCATAATTTTCATCCTCCTCAAAATTTTTATATACAAAAATATTATGTTTCCTATAAAATTTTCTCTCAATTTATTAATACAAAAGAAATTTTAAGTTGTTTTAAAAATGAAAAACTTTTTTTTTTAATCATCCGAATACTATACCATACAACAAAAATAATAATATTTCTCTCTTTTCTTTTTCTTTTATGCAAAGGTGAAAAATTATTAAAGTTTGATGAGTTGTTGGAACAATTGCACGTACAATTTATGTCAACCTCATGTAAGGTCTAACAGCAGTAAGGTCCCTCTATATCTTAGCTAATTCATCCTTTCAGGCCAAGAATTTAAAATTCTCCTCCATTATTTTATATTTTTCAAAAATAAAATCACGTTTTCAACTATAATCACACTGCATGATTTTACGTTTAAGTAATCACCAACTATGATTAATTGGATATTTATAATTTTTATTTATTAATGAATGATGTAACATTTTTAATTTTTTATGTAATGAGAACTTTGTTTTGAATAAAATTTGTTTGCATGCTTAGTTTTACATTTAGAATGAGAACTCTCTCAAAAAGTGAGAAACTTTTGGTGTAACTAACTTAATCTTATTAATTGTTTTCAATATTTGATATATACAATAACAACAACAGATCTTTATCCCACTATGTGGGGTCGGCAAGAAATTTTTGATATATAACTAACTTAATTTAGATTTTTATGAATTTTGTTTAACAAATATTTTGTATAGGATAGATAAAAAAATTAATAATGTTAGCAAGAAAAGAGAAAATTGAGCTTTTCCTATTGTTGCGGGCTAGAATATACGCGGCGATAAAGTTAGATTTTATTGTCTTAGTATTATACGGATATCCAGCACACAAACAGAGAACATAATATTTTTTATGTGAAAAATCCTGGAAAATGGAAAAATCACGAGGCTACGCTCGTTGAAATGATTCCACTAATATTTAAATGGATTATAAGTGACCGATCCGTCATATTGAAGACGATCATATTACAACAATCAATCGTCGGGTTGAAATCTAGTAATGAATGGAGATTAGACAGAAATCCGGCGATGTTCGGTGGTCAGGTAGAAATCTGACGTTAGTTGGCGGTCTGGCGGAAGTCTGGCTTCAGTTGGTGGACGGGCAAAAGTCCGGCGTTAGTCAGTGGCCGGGCAGAAATCCGGCGACAATCGGTGGCCGGGCGGCCGATCGGTAGTCCAGCGGTGGTCGAGGAGGAGCCTGGTGGCAAGAGAGCTCTCTTCCTTCTCTTCCTTCTTGCTTGGGTCCCCTTTCCATGAAGAATAAGAAGTGTATTTATAGTTTTCTGAGAGTGGCATGGCCAATAAATAGTAGGAAGATCAAGGGTAAGTTGGGAGTGGTTTGAATAGGCAGTCGATGTTAATTCCCTTGATCCTAGACTATTTACTGGGCATTTGAATGTCTTAATGATATCAAAATTTAGCGATGTTTGGCTCGTTGGATTTGTCTTGTCGAGCTGCTTGATTCGACTATAATAATTATTATTATGTTATTAATTAAATTGTATTATAATAATTAATATTAAAATAAATAATTATTATGTTATTTTTAATAATTATGAAGAAAGTCTAATTTATATGTAAAAATGCAGCCAATCCAACATATTATTCATCATAACTCAAACGGTTTGTCCACGCATGTCGATTTAAAGTGAGCGAAGTTCGAACCCCGCGCAGCATAGGCGAGGGTTGGTTCGCAGGTGGCCTGGTTCACATCCCTGAGGGTTTGTGGCACAGACCTACGGGGTCGCAGGCGTGCTTGGTTCAAGGGCCCACGGGTTCGCAGGTGGGCCTGATTCACAGGCTAAATTATGAATTTTTTTCATTTTTTCTAAGCAATTTCAGGCTGATTTTTCCCTGAAAATCAACGGGAAATGTTTCCGGCATAATTATTTTGATGGTATTTATTTTTCGACGCATGAATTACCGTCGAAAATTTACCGAAAATATAAATTACCGACGGATTTTAGTCATTTTCCGACAAAAATGGCTGTCAGACATTGACATTTTTCCTGTAGTGGGTTTAAATATCTAAAGAACTCTAAACTTTTTGACCAACACTTGACGTTGTTCATCAATGTCAACAATCATCGTTGCCCGACGACTATTGCTCAGTCGTGGTCATCTAACTAATGTTATCTGACCTAGGGTTGTCAAAATGGGGTCATGGGTCAGGTTCGGATGTAAACCAGAACTAACGTGACACTAGTTGACCTGACCCTTTTTTTTTAAAAATGGGTCACTTTATCAGACCCGAAGCCGACCCGCTTCGGACCCGGGTCAACCCGACACTACCCGCCAACCCATCTTCGAAGGAGGCCTTGGTTGTGACGAGCTCACCTCTCGTGACTTCCAACTGGAAGGAATGTCGTCGAAGGAGGCATTGGAACCAAACGACAAACTCAGGCGCTCAGCTATCGTGACTTCCGACCGAAAGGATTGTCGAAAGAGGCATTGGAACTGAACGGTAGAACTTGCACAGTCCAGGATGACAAGGCGAGAGTGGCCACTGCTCAGGCGAGTGCGGATGGTGGGCCAGTGCGCGAGACGGCAAGGCAAGTACGGACCCATGCACGGATAGACGAGAGGAGGATCCGGGTCGAGTTAGGCAAGGGCGGACGCTGACAAGGTGAGTGCGGAACTGGCGCGGTTCAGGATGGCGAGGCGAGACCCGTGAGCGAGAGAGGCAAATCTGGGGTCAATCGGGTAGCTTTCAGGTTTTCGGGTTGACCCAAAATTTCAAACGGGTCAAATTTATAGAGCTAAATCCAACCATTTCAAAATCGGGTCGAGTCTAAACCAAAGTTTTTGGGTTGGATTCGAGTGAGGTTTTCGTGTCATGCCAAATATTGACACCCTAATCTGACCATCATAGCTCATTCATCATCATCTGACCAGCACAGCTTGTTCACCGTCGTTCAATTGTCATAGCTCATCTATTGTCGCTTGATCATCATCATTACCTTTCCCTCTTATTCTCATATTCTCTAGTATAGCAATAGAAGATCAAGCTAGTTTTATGTACTTTATAATCCTATCTTCTCCCATTAATAATAAGGGTAGACTAATGTAACTTTATTTATATGGTAGATTATTTCGAGTAAGTGAAAACCCACATGTTTTTTTCTCTTTTTGAAATTTTTACGTAAAAAACAGCCTATTTTACAATCTTTTTTTATATTTAGATGTGTGACAAATTTTCGTATAAAATCAAGACGTTTAAACATGAATTATAATGCCACAAACATTATAACACACAATAAGGCCTTTAATTAATTTCATAGGCCCTCACCCACTCTAAATTTGGAAGGCTTGCCAATTAAGCATACACTTCACTAACTAGCTATTTAATGATTTCATGACATAAAGATTGCTAAGTCATAAAGCAATATATAAAAAAGTTTTAATATCTTAATCTCTATGATAGCACACATCATCCAAAAACAAGCAATGATAATACCAAATGCCCCCCAAAAAACAAAAAACAAAAAAGTTTGGTGTCTTATGCAAAATGCGCATTCTTAACATTCATTGTGACAATCATTAATTATTAACATTATTACATTAACGTGTGTGATTGGCCATAATGAGAAGGTATCCAATAGAAATTTCATTTGAAAATAATTTGACACGAATTACGATGTGAACTACTATTACTTTTTTACAGTTTGATCAAAGGCTGAGCTAAAATGTAATTTTCAACTTTTGGAAAGGACTAATTCTTGGATTTATTATTTACAGATTCCCTTCGTTGTCCTTCCAAAAAGTAATTTGAAAATTACAGTACGGGTAACATTTCATTGGCGTTACAGTGAATTTTATACCCATTATCTGAAGATTAGAAGATAAATATGAAGAACGATGCTTACAACATAATTATAAAAAATTACCTATGTGCTATTGAATTTTTTTTATTTATAAAATTAACATACAAGCACTTTTTATATTTAATTTAATACAACCATATCATTAAGATTTAACAAATAAATAAATAATAAAAGTTTATATTTTAATGAATTTCATTAATCTTAACGTAAATTTAAGAATATTTTTATTCTAATTTTATTTTATTTTTTTTAATTTGAATTAAATTATTATAAATAAAAGTAATTAGATGTTACTTTTATAAATATGCACACGTTAAAATTTCTATTTGCATAGGGTGGGTAGAACTAAATTTTAAAGTCCATTAATAATATATGTTCGCCGGCTCCAACTAAGATTGAGGATCTAAAAAACAGTACATTATCACTATTATATATATGTTGCGTGCTAGAAAATTTGAATCAGTAGAATGTATGTTTCACGTCTTAGTAATATACAAAGTTCAACATGTGCATATGAAAGTAGTATGACCAGAGGATTTTTTACGTGGAAAATCTAGAAAGGGAAAAAACTATGGGGCTTAGCCCTGTTGTAAAATTATTATATAGCAAGTGATATAAAAACTCTCCATTCTTCATTGTTAAAGAAGAGATAGAGAGTATAAAGATCAAGCGTCCACAAAGAGACAATATATACCTAACAATATGGCGTTGTTTTCTCACTAGGGATTATAAAAATAGATGTCCATAGGCAAAAAAATTCATCCAACAACTAGTGGCGGAGCCAGAAATTTTATTCAGGGGAGACCTAAATTTAAATAGTTATATTTGTCATCTCACCTGGAATGTTAGAACACAATTAAAATAGTTATGTTTGTCTTAATGATATCCTTGGAAGGATATCAGGTTCGACGGCTACTTTGTGCTCGAAAGGGACCGGGGGGAAGAGGCGCAAGGATTCAGATAGAGCAGCTTGGAGGTAAACAAGGCAGGTGTCAAATATTTATTATGAGAAAATTTTAATTTTGAAAGTTTCACGTTCAAGAGATTAGTGTCTGATAAATGTGCTTTTTCGTGACGTATAAAAATATGCATGAAATATATTCAATATTCATAAATACTACCTCAATCCAAAAGTAAAGATTCCAAAATATAATATAAATGATATATATATATATATATATATATATATATATATATATATCCTATTTTAATTTTTTATTACGACGTGCGACGTGCGTTAAATTTTTAGATATGCTTTAAGATGAGTGTAATGTAGATTATTTACGTATTATAATCATCTTAAATTAGATTCAATTCAAACCTCATCTTAATTATTTTTTTATCAGAATATATGTTAATTCTTTTTCTAATATAAATACTTTATGAGATTAACAAATTTAATCACAATAAATTCATCAACTTTTATATTGCTCTGTCCTTTATACTGATCTTAAGAAACGGTTGCACATAACAATCATTCATAATAATTTTGAATTAATTATTCATTATTTTGTATTAGTGTACGTTTTGCTTTTTGATCCTTAATGAAATAATATATTTTTTTCATTTAATTTATTATTTTGAGAGCATATATAGAAGAATTTTTTTATTATTTAAACATTTTCTTGGATTAACTTCAACCAATCAAAACAATATATTAATAAGACTCAATAAAATATAATAGTTTACCAATAATTTAAAAAAGAATTATTATTATACTAATAATTGAAAATTTGTGATGACAGATCACTAAGGTATGATTTGATTTGATCATGTCACTAAAGCTCTATTGATTTGATGGAATTAAAAAATGGAATTAAAAAATGGAAAATGAAAAGGATTTGAGAATACCAATGATAAAGATTTTCAAACTAATTTTCATTCACTTATTTTATTGAGGAGAAATTGATGATTTTTTCTCTTTTATTTATTATGAGAAAAAAGCCTATAAATTACAACAATCACATAATTGAGTGTTATTGTTTTGGGGAATGTTAGGTGCTTCGAACGCGGGCTCCTGGGAGAAAAATTTTCACGTATACCAAACGAGCTACAAGCATGAGCCCTAATTAAATGTTATTCATTGCACATACAAGATCTAAGCACTCTAGCTCCCAAAGGTCTAACCAACAACATGAGCAACACTAATGATTATAGCCATCGTAAATTATTTAATGTCTATTAAAAAATTATGAAAAATGCTCCCAAAATATTTTTAATTACTATGGGCACAGCACTCCTTTTGATTCATCGTATATTTCTTAATAATCCCAGTGAAATAATGAAGAGTCTATTCTATAACATCATATATGAATGATTAGGCATTGCACCTTTTTAGTAATTTCCTCACTAATTTGGTTTGCTAGAAATTAAACATTGAATGATTCCTTGATTTCAATGCTCCTCCCTGAGGTTTCAATGCCCTAGAAATATCAATGCGGTAACTAATGATGAAAAATCTAATTATATCTTCTTTGCTGCTCAAGATCCATTAAGGAAATAAATCTTGAGCCCTGCCTAAAGCCAGCGCACATATATGTTAGTAGAAGTTTTCTTTTATAACATATATGTGTTAAGGTAGAAGTGAATATGATCATAACAACATATTTTGGAGGAAATTGAATGACTTAAAGTTTGTAAAGGATGCACACAATCAAAATAGTTTTCTTAGAAGGGGCCTAAGCAACTAGTAGTCAGCCTACAGTTGAAGGTTATTATGATAACCCTTCTTCTAATTACAAAGGGTACTAAATGATCCTAAGTTAACAAACAATAAAGATGATCACAACATTTATTTTCTTAAAAGAAAGGATACTGAATGACCCAATGTCGACAGGTGATGGAGGAAATCATGATAGTTACTTTCTTGAAAGATGGAGACTGAATGATTGGGAGTTGGCAAGTGACTAAGGGTGATTGAGTTAGCCCTTCTCTTGAATTGAGAGGGATGGACTGCATGATTGAGAATAAGATGATGAAGATTGAGATGGTAGTCCTTACAATGAAAGAAGGTGGACTTAATGACACAAAGTTGGTAGCATCCTCTCTTAAATAGAGGTAGGTTAGATGATCTAGAGACGAAGGATTAGGATAGCCTTTAACCTAAGCATTGGACTTAACAATCGATAAAAATTTAGCAAGTGTTAAAGATGATGCAGGCATTCTCTCTTTCAAAGAAAGTGATCATGAATGATCTAAAGTCAAGGAAAATTAATGAAGCATTTGAGATTGCTTTTATATTGAACAAAATATCATAGACTAGATAATGACTTGAAGTTATTAAATAATTTAAGACAATTACAACAGCCTTTCTCCGATACAAAGGGGACGAGAGGCTAAATTTTTAAAATTTAGTGGGTGATAGAGGTGAGTATCCTAATAAAATAATCGAGATAATTCATCTCATGAGTGCAGAATGACTAAATTACCTAAATTTAATTGGTGATCGAAAGAGTTAGGACAGTCGCTCTCATAAATGATGGGGTTTATACTAGACAACTTAGAATCGATTGAAAAAAAAAAAACTTGGAATCGATGAACAATTGGACAAAATTGGGATAGTCTGATGGAGGGGGTTGACTATATGATCAAATGGTCAATAATATTAAGACAATCCAAAAATACTAGAATAATGGATTGAATCATGCATTAGTAGGCGATTAGTCTTTCAAATTTTACACATAAAGAAGTGATAATGTATATCATTTTTTTAGAGCTCTAAACGCCTACAAATGCTTCTGTCGATTATTTGGATATTTTTGAATCAGAAGTTCATAATATAAATGAGGAAAAATATATTCTTTGTATAGATTTGTGTATTTGAATTATTATCCAAAATTATATTAGAATGATCCGAATTTTTATATAAAATAGAATATAACGTATAAATTAAATTTATGAATATAAAATATATTGATGAATTATAGGTTAGTTACCATAGAGATGGGCATCTCTACCCTTTTATTGCCTCCTAAATTTTGTAGACATCAGCAAAAACAAACTACTGAACTGTCAGATCCACCAAATTCTGCTTGGTATCTCCTCGCGCTCTATTCAAGACGAACAAAATAATTATAATTAAAACGGTAAAAAGTAATTACAATGGCCATATTTCGCTGAAAGCAACAACTCCCTGAAAACAGAGCTGCGACAGACGCCGGTGGCCCAACTTCCTCGGTCGCTAGAGCTACTTCAGATCCAAAACCGCTGCCCAGACAGCTAGCGGCCACCGCCACCGCTTCTGCGCCTCCGTTAATTCCCATTTTACGATTAAACCCACAACAAGTACCCACCCATCAATCCTTTTTCTTAAATCACACACAACGCATAAAAAGAATGGCCTCTCTATGGGATTTTTAACAATAAAGACCTGGTCTATTTTATTCATTTAAGTACATAAAGAAAATAGAGTTATTTATATGTATATATGCATAGTAATTATTTCTGTTATGTTTATACAATTAACCCATAAAATTTTCTATTTTTTCAAACTACAACTTAATTTTTTGAAATAACAATAAAAATATCACTCTTTTATCGTTTCGTTAACTTTCCACCGCAAAGGTGTCGAAGTATGAGGATGATTGTGGCGGGCAATTGGGAGAAAATTTACTAGTAAGTAAAGTCATAATGGTCTTCTAGACTGGATAATATGAGAAGTGGAGCATAATTATAACACATAACAATGAGATGATGGATGTCCTTGCGCGAAGCCTTCTATGCAAGCAACAAATTGCACGCGAACATGCCACGACTAACATATGATTGCTAGAGGCCGAGAATGAACACAAAAAAGAATAAATGAGATGTCAAAATCTGCAATGCACGTAAAAGTAAAAAGAGAGCGAGAATGTTATTTTTATTGTTATTTAAAAGTTTAATGAGGGTAAATGTACAAATAAAATATAAATAAGTATTATGCATGTAAATTCTCTTTGTAACAAAATTTTATTAGGTAAACTATACTTGAAATTAATATTTCACTCACACTTTAACTAGCATGTATTGAATAATTAAATAAATATTAACTCTGACTAATATTTAGCCTTATAAAAATTTCCTTGCCTCCCATGCAAATTACGCTTCTCGCCCATCCCCTCGTACGCGAGGCCCACCCTTTGTTAACCTGTGCTTATCCCCACTCCCTCAAGGGTAACGACTAATCACCCGAATTACAAAATTAACGAAACAAACCTCACAATATATAATATAATAATGTGCCGTAAATAGCGGAGAAATCCACCCTCTCTTCTTCCTAACTCTAATCCGTCCTACTCTTCCCTCTCCCCACTTCTCCCTTCCGCCTTCCCCACACGATCCAGTCATGAAATCCTTCGCCGGAACCCGCCTGATACTCCTCCAACCATCCCTTCCCAAGCACGCCACCGCCACCACTCCTCCGCCGCCTCCGTCCGCCCAACACCGCCTCTGGCTCATCGCCCTCATCTCCTTCTTCGCCTTCGCCTCCATCCTCACCCTCCTCTCCTCCTCCGCCCGAGAATTCCGCCCCACTAATTCCCTCCTCCGCGCTGCCGCATCCGTCTCTCCCACTGCCATTCCAGCTCCGGTGGCGGCGCTCCACCCCAACCTCTTCGACGCACTCCTCCACTACGCTTCCCAATCCGCAGCCAACGGCCGCATGCCGGAACCAGAACTCCGAGCCATCGCCGCTGTCCTCCGCCGCCGAGGCCCCTGCAGCCTCCTCGTCTTCGGCCTCGGCCCCGAAAGCCTCCTCTGGCGCTCGCTCAACCACGGCGGCCGTACCGTCTTCGTCGACGAGAATCAGTACTATATCGCCCATTACGAGGAGCGCCATCCGGGCCTCGAGGGGTATGACGTGGCGTATACGACAAAGGTAAGTGAGCTCGGCGAATTGCTCTCCGCAGCGCGGAAGCAGATCGGCGGGGAGTGTCGGCCTATCCAGAATCTTCTATTTTCTGACTGCCGGCTCGGCATCAACGACTTGCCGAACCATCTGTACGACGTCGCGTGGGATGTAATACTCGTCGATGGGCCGAGGGGGTACTCGCCGGCGAGCCCGGGGAGGATGTCGGCGATCTTTACTGCAGGGGTGCTGGCGAGATCTGGTGGTGTGGGGCCCACAGATGTGCTCGTGCACGATTATGAGCGGGAGGTGGAGAAGGTTTGCAGTGCGGAGTTTCTTTGCGCGGAGAATCTTGTTGGCGTTGAGGGCCAGCTCGCGCATTTTGTTATACGTGGCGGTGGCGCGGCTAGGAAGGATGACTTCTGCTTCAACCGTACCGCCACTGCGGCGGCGGCGGCGGCGGCGTCGGCCGCGGCGATGTTGTAGGATCTGGTGTAATTAATTAATTAATTAATTAATTGCAACGCTGTGGGGTTTTTTTTGTTCGACTTTCTGTAAGGAATTTAAGATAAAAATAATGTAGTTGTTATATCGTGATGATGGGAATGGAAAGCGGGAGAACAGTGCGTGCTTTTCCCTTTAAGCGCCAAATTCTCTTCCTTCTTTGCTTTTTTTTGCTTTCATAATTTGTTGGATTTTTTATTTCACCAAATCTCTTGTAATATTATCTTAACAGATATTTATTGTTTTAATGTTTTTGATTAAATATTTCTATTATCTTAATATCAATAAATAAAAATAAGAAATAATTACTGATTTAAAAGTAATGTTTCATCAAATAAAAATTTTCTTCCCTAAACAGAGAAATTATATGAAGAGAATATGTTTTTCAATTCATTTTTAATAATATTTTGTATTTTATTTTGCGTGTTTATCTCTCTTTATTATGCCATTATCAATATAATACGTTTGAATTTTAATTTTTTTTTCTAATTTAGTGGGATTCCTGTTTTTTTTTCTAAAATTATTACAGGATTTCCTCATAGAAAGTAAGTAAGAAGCTCGTTTTGTCATTTTATTAAATTTATTAAATTATAATTATATTAAAATAAATTTTAAAATTCTTAAAATTTAGTGTAAGTTATCATATATGTATTATTAATTTCAATATAAATTTAAAATTTTATAGCTTAAAAGAGAGTTTAATTTCTGAAAATAATAAAAATTATTATTAAATTTTATTTATATCTAAATTATGCTCGCTCAATTAAAAAAAAAAAAAAAAAAGACTGTCGGTGGATCACTAGAGGCCTTCCACTGTATTAAGGCTTCAACTGCTGAACAGATTCGTGTACGTTTATGTTTTCAACCTTTCTTCACACGAAAGAAGGATCCCAACACGTGTGGTGACTGGTGTGACTTAATGAAAATTTTAAGAAAGCAGGAGTGCAGGATGGAACCGAGTACGATTTTTTGGCACGTGGGAAGATGGAAATGGGTCAGGAGTGTCCCTCCGATTTTTATTTTAATTTATGCTTTTCTTCTCTGCTCTTCACAAGCTTTTTTTTTTTTCTTTTCTTTTCAAACTTTTAGAATTTTTTTAAATAATTAATTATAAATTGTTTTTAGTTGCAGGGATGAGAGTTAGACAAATTGGAGGAAAAAATATTAGATTATTTTGATATAAATTATAATTATACTTAAAATTTATTAAATTTATTTTAAGAATTTATTACAGATGAAAAATGTATATTGCATCATACTCAAAATAAATTAAATAACATTTATGTCTATTTTAATACAATTTGCATTACAATATTCATATATAATTTTTATCAATTATAAACATATATTTGATCTTTATTTTAAAGCAGGTCAAATTTATATTAGTTCATTAAAAATAATTTAATACTTTGAGGGTTGTATGATTTACTAAAAAAAAACATAATAAAATGAAATATATTATTCAAGGAATACAATATAATTGAAATGATTGCAGTAGTTTAGAGTAACATAAAATAAATGCACGTAATTATTTTTTTATGTTTGATTTGAAGTAAATGAATATTGTATAAAGCTCAACAACGAGATTGATTAGTTAATGAGTGAATGGAGATGGCATGGAGGTGGTCAGCGATAGTAATGATGGCTAGGGAGGAGGCAGGTAGCGACAAACTATGACAAAAAATCACAACCTTATTTGAGAGTTATTTTTAAACATTTTAAAAAGGGTACCTTGAAGCATTATTTTTTAAGCTTTTAGAGCAACCAATAACGAAGATCCAGCACACAAATAGATAAATGAGAGAGGTGTAGCGTGTAGAAGAAATATCAGAATGTTTACGTGGATACCTCTGAAAAGGGGGAAAATCACTAGGCCTGGACCAATTTGAATGAATCAACTAGTATTTATAATTGATTACAAATCATGCTCTTCCTCGGGGAATGACGTTGGTTTAAATAACAAATATACATCTTATAAAGCACTTTACATAGTTGGAGAATAGCATGATAGTTGTTCTCAAGAGAATGTTGTTCTGTTTGTTTGGTTAGCAGGTCAATAATTTGATGAAGATGATTAGACAGACTGCAGTTGGCAGGTGACGGAGGTTAGAAGGATCTTAATCGGGTGACGGTAGTTGGAGGGAACGTAGTCGGCATGCGACGTTGGTCGAAAGGATCATAGTTGGGCGATGGTGGTCCGAAGGACCATAGCCGGGACTATAGCCGGGCGACAGTGTCTAATAACCCATAAATTTTTTAAAAGAGCTATTTTGATATGCATCAGTCAAAAATTATTTCAGGATCATTATAAGTCTAAATTACAAATCATCTTTGCTAGAATATATGTAGTGCATGTAGTGCTTTAATTACCCTAAATTATTCATAATTTTTATGCTTCGGTGAAATTTCTTAATAAGTTGGCACTTGACGGTATAAGTGAAAATTTTGGGACCGTTAAATGTCCGTTTTGCAAACAGATTTTACCAGTGTTATGAATATACTTAGTTAATTTGTGAGTATTTTTATGTAATTTTTAAATTCCTGAATTTTAAAATATAAAAGGATTTATATGATTTTTAGCTAAAAAATTAAATAATTACGTAAATATCTTTTAATATTTTATACTAAAATATTAATCCACTTGAAGCTTTTTAAGAAAGTCATTCCTTTTTGTGATTTCGATTAACAGAGAGGTCAGAGAGGAAATAAGGGGGAAAATAAAAAGAAAAAGAGGAGAGAGAAAAGAAGCTCGGTTTTGGGCCACTTCAAGCTATTTTTGTCCGTCGTTCTAGCTGAAAAAACTTATTCATCTCGAAGGTCACACCATGCTTATCTGAATTTTAAAAAATACACAATTTTTACCATTTTTTTATTAAATTTATATTTCCATTAACGAAAAATGTGGATAACTATTGCACTGTTAAAATTTTCACCGTGTAACTTTTCTAGAAGTTTTACAATAGAGATATTAAAATTTGTGAGATTTTTCTTGAATTGAAATTTATTTGAACTCAGAAAAAATAGTGTTATAGTATGACAAAAAATTTTAAATATTATTTTATACAATCCTTGATAATTTAGTTATTTAGTAAAAATGTGCATATCTGCTCAGTAAGATTTTTTATTGCTTATCGTTATAGAAAACTGTGTAATTCGGATTTATGCTCAAATGTAGTGAGAGATAAAGGGGCCGTAATCATTTAAGATTATATTTGTGTTAGAAAATATTCTGGTGCATATAAGACATATTCTACTGGCTATAAGTCATATTTTGGTGGCTACACGCATGTTCTGATGCTATAAGCACAAAAGGGAATTATAAGGGGTCAGAATCCTTTAAGATTCTGTCTGGATCCAAAAAATATAATATGAATTGCTCTATATATACATTACAATTTATCTAGCTACTCAATATTGTAATTTAAATAATTGGATAACCGATATGCTCTAATTATATTTTTCAATATAGTGATTTATTTGACTACATTTAACTGATTTAAATATTCAGTAAAATATTTAATAAAAAATTTAGAAATTTAGATCAACTTGTATCCTACTGAGCTGTTATAACTCATTGTAGTTTTGCTTTTAATTTTCAGGATATGAGAAGGGGAAAGAGACTACTGATTAGCAATTCAGAATTAGCTATATAGTTTGTTATTTTTAAAATGAATATGAGAAGAGAATCTGAAATATTCTAAAACTATATATTGGAATTTTTCTGTTATAGCTCAACATGATAGGACCTATCCTGGTTGAGTTGGGTTATGACACGGTGATCGGAAGGACTGTAGTTGATATGTGATAGTGGTCAGAAGAACCGTAGTCGGACAACAGTGGTCAGAAGGACCATAGTCGGACGACATTGGTCGGAAGGATTGTAGTTAGAGGATGATAGTGGTCGGAAGGATCGTACTTGGGCGATGGTGGTCGGAAGGATAGTAGTTAGCGGATGAAGGTGGTCGGAAGGACTGTAATTGACGGGCGATAGTGATTGGAATGACTGTAGTCGGGCAATGGTGGTTAGAAGGACCGTAGTCAAATGATGGTAGTCGAAAGGACCGTCAATGGCTGTCAGATGGAGGTTCAACAACAATGGTCTGGAGGAGATTCAGTATGAGCGGCCTAGTGGAGCAGATTCGTTGGCAGTAATACCAGGGTGGAGCTCCAAGATTCTTCAGGCCTCAAAACTATTCTCTACTTCCTCTTCTCCTCTCTTTTCTTTCTCCTCCCCCCTCTCAGTGAAGAATGAAAGATCTATTTATAATTTTTTTAGTGTTCCATCAAATGGCTCATAGTAATCCCCTGACATTGGAGCATTTATCAAGCGATTAAATGCCTTAGATATGTCAGAATTGAGCGATTTTGAGCTCGTTGTATTCTTCTCGTCGAGCCGCTCGATTTGACTATAAGCATGTCACATTTGAATATCATATGGTCATCCAATTGATGCTCTAAAGCTTTCAAATAGGCCTTGGTCATTTGATTTGGATCCATTTGGGCTCGGATTGGATCAAATTTGGTGTTGTTGGGTTCGTCTCCTTGAGATGTTCAATTTGACTGTAAGCTTGCTAAAATCAGAATTCGGATGGTCCTAATTTTAATTTTTGAAACTTCCAACTCATATTTGCATCGAGATTCGCACCCGATCAAGATAAATTTTTTAATGATATATCAAAAATACTTTGAATAATTTTAACATGTTATCTTAGAAACTATTCCTACTCCTTTTGTCTATTTCTTTAATAGATGCATTTTATATAATTAAATTATTGTAAATATCCAAATCATCTAATATATTTTAATTTCTTATTTTTATTAGATGTCATTTAATTATTTTCTTAATATAATTAATCATAAAATTAACATTTGTAGTTTTCTCATCCGTCCTTTTTAATATTCATATTTTTGTCATGCTCAATTTAATCATTAACAACTTTTTTTATTGTCAACATTTATAACTATACAACATCATTAGAGTGATTAAAATTTTAATTTTTATAATATTTTATTATCATATAATACTTTTAAAAATAATTTATTTTTAATTTTAGAAATAACACTCTCATCTCTATTATTATTATTATTTTATAATAATATTAATTATTAAGCCTATCACATCTCAGTCCCCCTTCTAATAATAAGAGTTGGTGTATCAGTGTATGATTCTTTAGGTAACGAAAGCGACGCAGTGGGCGCTGGAAGATCTCTCTCTTCTGTGTGGCCAAAAGAGTAGCCGAGAAGTGGCGTAATGTTTTAACCAAAGCAAAGAAAGCGTTAACTTCTTCGTTTTCCATATGCTGTGCCTGTCTGTCTCCTTCCTCCCTACCGCTCGGACGCTAATTATGTAGCATTGGAGACCAAATTAAGCCGGGCTTACTGCAGCTGTGTTGCCTGAATGGTTCAGTAGAGGAATTAATAAGCTTCAATTCTACACCTGAGCCAACTGAACTATGTTCTTAAGCTAATACATTTTAATTTGTTAAACATTTGAAAAATATGAGTTTTGTTAAGGGAAATAAAATGGGTTAGAATATAATCAAAATTTGGATATTTGAAATGAATCATAGAATTTTGGATTAATTTGAGATGATTATTTTTACGTGCGAGAAAATTTATGGCGAAAGAGAGTATTCTACAATATATTTGAAGTTTAAAAAAAAAAATTTATCGGGGGGGGGGGTTATGACAGATGTACATCAACAACGGTTATCGAAAGATGACAGTTGGATGCCCATGGTTGAATACTAGTGATTGGACAACGACAATCGAATGAGGATAGTTGGACAATCTTCGTCGGGTGATGGGAAATGATTTATGACAACCGAGTAGTGGTGATCAGATGACAAAAGTCAGGTGAAGACAGTCAAATCACAATAGTTTGAAATAGCGGCTAAAGGTGATAATCGGCTTCGAACATTGGGTAAAGAGTTGGAGCTCTTCAGATCTCTAAGATCTCTCCCATCTAAAGTTTTAAGTCTTTTTTATATGGAGAATGAAGGTCTAGTAATACTATGTTGAGAGAGAATATTTTGATAAATTTAATCAAAATTACATAACACTCCATCACCTGGCTCAAATAAATTTTTTATTATAAATTATTTATTTAACATTTAAGAACCTTAATTACATCAACATTGAGTGATCATTGATTTGTGTTCTCATTGAGTCTCTCAATTTTACAACAAGTATTTAAAGTTTGGAGATCATCTGGTCTGTCAATGAATGCTTCAAAGTTTTGAACTTTACTTCATATGCTTAATTTAAACTAATTTGGACTAGAATCATAGAACTTCTGAACTTTTAATTTATTTTTTTATTTCTTAAAATAAATTAAATCATTCTTTTAAATAAAAAAAGGTTCTTTAAGTTCCTTTTAATACAGCTTCTAAGAGAGAGAGAAATGTGCTATAGAATTTGGCACTGTACTCGTAGATTATGAGAATATCATAGAGCTATGATGAATACTTAACTGAAAAAAAAGTCAAAATATTCTCATAGGGTTAGAAGAAATTTAAAAATAACTTAATTTACTTTAAAATTAGTACTGCATATAAAAAATTTGTAATATAATTCTCTTGCTAGGCCTGCTTTCTTTTTAACCTAATTCTTGGCCAAATAAAATATATATAGCGATTTAGGGATCATAATTAAACAGACTGCCCAGTGAGTTTTGAATAATAGAGGTGTCAAATTTTAACCTAACATATGATAATTTCATTAAAAATAATAATGTTAAGGTGACCACATTTATGATTAAGCACTCTAACGACCAGAGATACATCAGATGAGACTAAAGTTAGCCAAAAATTTAAACTTCAATCATTTAAAATAATGCACCTCATCCACTAAAAGTCCAAACCTATCAATCAATAATTATTGCTTTGTATGGGCTATATGCAAAATCATGTCACCATTTCATTTGGCTTTAGGTTAACCTAACCCAAACACATGTCTTGTAAGTTCTGTTCATATTTGAGTGCATCAAATTATGTTCGAGTTCAGGTGTTGAATTCATTTAGGTTTCGTTTGGGATAGTTTTCTTACTGCTTTCTAAAGCAGATTTTTAATACCAAAATTTCTAATTCAAAAATTTTGTATACTTAAAAACTGCTTTCAAAAGCTACATGAAAGTTGTCCCAAACGAAAACTTAAAAATAATAAAATCGGTTTTTGGCTGCTTTCATCAAGAAAAAGATTATGTAAGAATATTTCGATATAAATTATACGAGAAAAGTTTAAAAAAAAATTCTCAGATTTATTTTAATATTATTATTTGAGGAATTTATATTGCACTAATCTTAATGTAAAACTAATGACATTCGAGATGATATTGATACAAACACAATTTAATAATTTATTTTTATTTCATTAATATTGAATGGTTTGAACACAAATATTCATTGTCATCTATTAATATTTATAAATATTTTCAACCACCCAATCCACATCGGATGGCCAGGATTAAACCCCAACATTATTTTCCAATATCATTGTGAATTCAGAGGATTCAATCATAGCCATCCAATGAGTTAGAAAGTTGAGATCATTCAATCATATCTTTATAGCTATCACTATATTTGCTATCTTAACACAACATGTCAATGAAATTTGGCACCAAGTCCCTTTCACTTCTTAACTTCCCCCAACTATTTTCTTCCCAGCAGTGCATAAAGAATTGAGAAAAGGAAGTTCAAACCAAGACCTGGCCCCAGGGGTCCAGCATAGCTTTCTTGTCCAATTCCTTCTATGAATCAGTAGCAGATCTGCCATTCTAGACTTTCTATGCGTGTTTCAACCAACAAAGTAATCCTATGATGAGATGATGCCTATGGGATTCATCCTCTCACAAAGAAACCAATCTCTATTAGTCATAAAGAGAAACAGAATAATTATGGTTGTTTGTACTTTGTATGTAAAAGAATAGTAAAGAGCATAGAAAGAATTATATTTTCATCTCAGCTTTTCTCATGCATGCATCTCATCAACAACTAAACATACATCATTATTCTTATTCAATAATTTAATTTAAATATAGGCTTCATTTGGGACAGCTTCTTAATTTATTGCTTTCTAAAACAATTTTTTAGTACAAAAATTTCTTGAAAAAAATTTTTGTACTAAAAAATTATTTTAGAAAACAACAAGAAAGTTGCCCCAAACGAAGCCGTAGAGTAAAGATTTAAGCTTCGTTTGGAATAACTTTCTTATTGCTTTCTAAAATAACTTTTTAGTACAAAAATTTCTTGAACTCAAAATTTTTTGCACTATAAAGCTGCTTTAAAAAGCAATAAGAAAACTATCTTAAACGAAGCCTTAGGTCCCAAATAAATTTGTTTGGGGAGTGTAGTAATGCTCAAAATTACAAATGTTAATATTTTTTTATAGTTTATATTTTATGTCCTACATTGATTGATTATTTGAATACTTGGATATTCTAATACTATGATTGTTTGATGTGCCTTGATCTTTATTTTCTTAAAGAATTCGAACAAATTTAAATACCAATGCGATGTTGCTTAAAGAATTTTTAAAACATCTTTTAGCACATTATTAATATGTATTGAATGTATATTACTCATAAATTCTATGAAGCAATCTAAGACATTTGTCAATACTACATTGGGATTATTCTAACAATTTTAAATTATTTATAGCATTTATTTCTTTTTTATATATTTGATTATTATGAAAAAAATCAATCGAATTACTAACATTTAATTTATTTTGATGATCAAATTTATCTCTTATTAAGATTCATCTAGTTCTACATTGTGAATAAATTTGAACATATTAGGTATATGAAAGTAAGGTCATGTAATTATAATATTATAGTTTGAATGAAAATAAAAGCCATGTCTCTTATTCCTCATAATTTCTCTCTCCCTTCTCTTTATGGGATTATCTTTCTCCCAATTTTCCAAAACTTACCCTTCTCAGGACTCCCCCTCCAAATAGAAAACGATCCTTAATCCCTCCAAAGGCTTAGTTCTCTCTCCTCTCATTCAAATGTTGAATTCATAATTATAAGCAAATTGGAGATAATAGATAAGGAGTTCCAACCTTTGATATCTTTAATAAGGGCATATAAAGCTACTGATATCTCCATCCGCAAAAATATCACAAGGAATCCAAATATCCTAACATTACTAACATCATTAATTGATATGATAAGCTTTAAGAAATGTTGTCCTATGATTTCTTTTCCTTTTATTTTTTAAATGATGATGTCCTATGATGAATGGGTGGAATATGAATATCAAAGAGACAAATATCACTTAACAAAAAATCTATCATGTATATTTTTAGAGATAGATATACTTATAATGTAAGTCTATCTCATTATTACACATATTATCATGTCTAATAATATGATACATATACTCACTACAGGAAAATCGCTCATTACCGGACTATTTTCCGGCGGATTTCTGACAGATTACGATGAAATATTTCCAACTGATTTTTAGGCAGATTTTTCGGCAGATTTTAATAAATTTTAAAAAAATTATATTTTCGTAATTTAATTAGTTAATAATTTTATAGCTCATTTTAATTAATTATTAATTTTAATATTTTATTTTAATTTATTCTTAAATAATTAAAATAAGTTATTAAATTACTAATTAATTAATTATTAATTTAATTACTTATTTTAATAATTTTATACCATCGAAAAAATTTCTATCGGAAAACTTTTAAATCTGTTCAAAAATCCGTCTGTGATACATGATTTTTCTATAGTAACTGAGCTATCCTACACCTATGACTGTTATGTCAATCATTCCAATCATCATTAACTATAATTTTAAATTTGAGTTAGTTTGAATTGCCCAAGTAACCCTATTTCAACAAATATGATTAGTAAGGCATATATTTCATTATCTTATCATGAGTGGACATTTGATAAAAAATTCTGCTTTTCCTCCTAATTAATAACCCTCCCATAGTTTTCTCTCTGTTCATGATTTTCAATGGGCAAAAACTTACAAGCACTTAAGTTTTTTCTGATCGTATTTGTAATTTGTTCCCTCTATAAATTCTAGAAGAGCAACAACAATTTCGAAACCCGATTAATTGAGAGGAAGAAAAAAAAACAATTTATCAAAGATTCATAAAAAATATGTCATGCTAATTAATTATGAGAATTATAACTTTCTCCATATTTGAATTAGAAATATAAGAATATAATTTATGAGATATGCCTTGCACAACATCATGAGACTTCTATTGGGATTATTCAGGTCCTCTCTACAGCATTCCTCCATTTCTACTGTATTGGGCAACAATATATATTTCTACTAATTTCTATTACACAAAGCTTTAGGTTTTGTTTGAGACGGCTTTTTTACTGCTTCTTAAAACAGCTTTTTTGTACATAAATTAAATTTTTTGTTCTAAAAAGCTGCTTTAAGAAGCAGGAAAAATGCCGTCCCAAACAAAATCTTACGACATTTTATTTCTTTTAAACAGCATCTACCTTAGTTTCTAATAGCTCATATTAGCATGAATGTCACATTGACGGTTGCATGTCAGCACCTTGACAATATTTTGTTTCATTTCCAAACCTCTATTGCAACATTTGTATTAGCATATATACGCTTCTGTTACACAATAGCTAGCAGTGCTAGAGGAGCATAGTAGAGCAACTGAAAGAATAGGCGAAATTAAAAAGAAAAAAAAAACAAATGAATTTTTTTCATCCAATAAATCCCTCCCGCTAAGTATTTATTTGAAATATTTAGCGTCGAAATCTAAATTTGATGTAGGCGATATCCCATTGAAAAATCACTTAGCCCTAGTCGGTGAAAGCTGATTCCAGATGCCACTAAGGTTTCATTTGGGACAGATTTTTTACTGCTTTCTAAAGTTTTTTTTTTTAGTTCGAAAATTTTTAATTCAAAACTTTTTTTAACTAAAAAGCTATATATATGGTTTAAATCTGAAAAATTGTACCCACTGATGCTTAGCTCGGTTGGTGGGCGAGCACGGGTGCGTACCCCACATCCCGAGTTCGATTCCCTCGGACGGAATCGCCTCCTTCGGGGGATCTAAGAAGTGTCGGCCACGGGTTCTAATGGATGTGAGTAGTCTGTTTAGGTTGACCGGGGTTTACGGACCACCAAGCGCTCTCGGCTAGCCCGGAGGTGGCAGCGGACGGTTCCTCGTCATCAAAAAAAAAAAAATCTGAAAAATTGTCACAATCATTCTTGATCAATAAGGCATAATAATAAAACTCTGTGAGCTGTTTGGTCATATAAAATAATATTTAGTTTATTATCTTTAAAGAATAACTGCATCAAAACATTTACCTAAATTCCAAAGTAACCAATGAAGATTTCTTCCGTTAAGTACAGAGTAAAGGGATTAATTAATATAGATTCATCTTTGTACTATAATCTTCAAATTCTAATTGAAAGCAATTTATTCATTAATTCATATAAGCTAAGCCCTGTCTTCTACCGTTCAAATCGCTCAAAACAGTATTATAATATTTGAAAAGTAAAGCATTGCCATCCTTCTGATCTTCCCTGACAGATGATCGATAACTTGCTGCGTTAGAAATTTTATATTGTTCTCAGCCGGTAAGCGCTCCACATCAAAAAGCTTTATCATTGAGGAAAATAGGTCTTTTAGTGCATATGCATTTATTCTTTATCTTATTAATTAATTCTTCCTAACAAGCAACACTACAAAAAAAAAAACAAAAAAAAAAAAACCACAGCACTAACAATAGGTTTGTCCAACGGTTTTAACCGTCATTATATTTCTTGCAGCGATTTGAAAATGATTGTCGTGATTAAAATACGCTGCAGTGATATTTTATGGTGGTTTCAAGACCGTTGGGTAGATGTTGGAAAGTGTTGTCTATAACAGCGGATATAGTTGTCACAAGTTTGCAGAACTGATGCGGTTATGGCCGCCACTATAAGCTTGAGAATTTAATTTTGTTACAGAATTGCAGCGATTTTTACCTCCGCAAATCTGTTGTATTGTGGCGATTAAAACTGCCACAAATACTCAACTTTAACAAATAAATAAATAAATTTTACATCATTGCTCTAGTAAGCAGAAAACATAAGATCGCTCATTCACACACAAAAAAAAAAAAAAATTGGTGCATTGCTCAATTAATCAAATCAATCCACATTTAAATAAGATAAGCTTACAATATAAAATTCAGTGCATTAATGAACATAGAAATAATTCAATTAAGTCTTTGCTTTCATTTATAATTCATGGACAAGTTAAATACGTTATTTATTTGAAAAAAATATCTCATAAATTTCTGATCAACACATTATACCGGTTTTAATTGTCGGTATTAGAGGCAGTTTAAACCAGTGCTGATAGCAGTAGTTTATACCGGTGTTGAAAAGTCTTCTATAATGGCGGTTAGAAGGCGGTTTTCTAACCGCCACTAGTACATGCTTCATAAATGTTTAATTTCTGGTAGTGCAAATTACTATTTAGTAGTGCACAATCAGAATTAACTATGATTTAAGAAATAATATCTATAGTATTTGGGTACAGTGGAACGCTATTGGTGTGGAGAGTTACTTATGTTGTTTGGCCTGTTGATTCATGAGAGAAAATGGAAAAAAGCCAAGGAGGAATTATTAATAGGCATATACAAGAGTTTTATTTGGGTGACCATTAATTTAATTGATAAATATCTTTAAAAAATTATATAAAACATTATATATATATTCAAATAAATAAACTCTTGTAGTTGAAAGCATTAATATTTTATTTAGGACGGCTGCAACTTTTATAAAGATGGATAGAAAGTTGCTATAGAGGAAATAATTTTTTTAAAGCTGATATAGAAAGCAGATTTCTACCACAAAAAATTATTAAAAGCAGTGGACAAATAAAAAAGGTGGTTGTCGTCTGAAAAGTAAAACAATAATAAAATTATCTCAAACAAAACCTAAATCTCATATTCCTAAAAATTACCAATTGGAAAAGTTAACGTAAAGTTGGTAGCTCCCTGCTGTCTCTTGGGTTGTTTTGGGTGTCCTGGGGTGTGCTCCCTGCTGTCTCTTGGGGATTGTGTTTTTGCTCCCTGTTTTGTCGATTGGGCTGTCTTGGTGGGTTGCTGGTGGTCAATTTTGTGGTTGTTGGCTGGCCTATGTGGGGTTCTTTTGGTGGGTGGCTCTTGGTGTTTTCCTGTCTATCTTTGTTGGCTGGTGATTCTTACCTTCTGTTTCCTTTGCAGGTATCTTCTGTGTTTTTTCTTACAGGTGGTTTCTATTCGATCGTGGGGCTTCAATTCAGGTGGATGCCTGCTGCTTCCTTCATTTGTCTTGAGATTTTCTTTTTTGCTCTTTTCCTTTTGATTTATTTTTGTAACATGTAGAACTATCGGGTCCTAGGTTTTATTTCAAATATTGTATTTTTAGTGAGCCTTTGATTTTTTAAGGACTTATAACTTTTCCCTTAATTAACGCGTATAGGCCCTATGTGGGTCCCCCCCCCCCCCCGCCCCAACAAAAAAAAAACGTAAAGCAGGTAGCTTCATCGATACCTTACTTTTTAGATAGTAGCCATAATCAATTTTTTGTTGCTTTCTAACAGCTTTTTAGAAGCTTATGTGATAGAAAGCTACTTTTTTATAATCATAATAACTAAGGCTTCGTTTGGGACGGCTTTCTTACTGCTTCTTAAAGCAACTTTCTAGTATAAAAATTTTAATTTTTAAACTAGAAAGCTGTTTTAAGAAGCAATTAAAAAGCCGTCTCAAATGAACCCTAAGTTATTTTCCCTACAATAATTTTTAACCAATTTTATAGAACGGTTTGCATCAGTCCCAAACAGACACTAAATATAAAATTAATGCTCACTAGAAGCTCAAAGTTCAAAGCTAAAATAGAATATATGCCAATTTAAGCCATTAAATATTGTTAACAGATAAAGAAGTGTAAAATTCAAAAAATTATTTATCAGTCTTGTCTGATTAACATGTGAAACATAATGAAATAACTTAATATTTTATGAAAGGTGATCTGATTATCATAGATTTGATCTATCAGTGGCATAACTACCAAAGATTTCTTTTGAGGGCTCCAACTCTCTAATAGTAAGGATGTCCATCTCCTGTTTCCAATAACTTGTTTGCGGCAAGCACGATGAAATAGCCTTTTTTTTTTTTTTTTATAAAACTCGCCTCCAATGCATTAAATTATGGTTTTGCAAATAATACTGTAAATTAGATGCAAATAAATAATTATTTTATAGAAAGCATTGGGACAAATTGATCCTAAATTATATACTATGTGCGAGCGACTGTCTTTACTGTCTCCTTCAATCCACACATTTAGACAGAGATGTGGGGGCGAGCGGCCCGACATTTCATAAAACAATGTATTTATAAAAAAAATTTACGCATATGACATTCAGAATTATAAAATTTACATATTTAATATTTATTTCACTGTTTATGTGATATTATACTCTGCTAATGATCTTGGCAAAATCATCAACGATGAAGAGGAAATCATGATGGATTATCACCCGACCTGAAATCTTATATTTGGGTGGTAGATAGGTAAATAAGTATGAATTATATGATAAATATGTAAAATCTCCAACAATTTATCAACTAAACTTGATGCGTCACTAAAAATGGTCTAAATAGAGTGCGAATCTCGAGGCACGGGTCCTAGTGCGGACCAAGTGAGGGACAATGGGAACACTGCGGGCGGGACACAACCGCGGGATCACTGTAAGCCAAGGGTGACCTAGGTCATTTTTCGGTTGATTTTGGGTTTTCAGGTCAATCCGAACAAGACCCGATTGTAGAAACGGCTCAAAAAATGAAACCCGAACCCGACACGTCTGGCAAACAGTTTAACCAGAAACCAGAATTTTTCAGGCTGGGTCAAGTATTAACGCTTATGAAAAACTCTTGTATTCGGGTCTGGAGACTGTAAAAGTGAGTGTGAAGTAAAGAAGAGAATGTTAAAGTGAAGATCTATACAATTTCTCTTATTTTACATATTGGATTTCTTAATGTAGAGCGGCTCCATAGTTTCCTCCTGATTTCTAGTTTTTTTTAACATCAAATCTAACTATCTAAGTGTTCTTTCCACTTCACTACTTTTTTTTTCCTTATTTGTTTGACTCTTAATTTGCTTGCCAACATTGAGTTACAATTTAATTAAAATATCCGATCCAAAACTTTTCCTTTCCACCATGCTTAGAAAGGAACTGGCGTGGCTTCAAATCTATCTCCTTATATTTTGTCAGACGAAATTCCAAAAGATCAAAGAATCAATGCCCATTAGCTTAAACATTTAAAGCCTTGAATGAGTCATACCGTTCCCTCACTCGTGTTGAATGACCTGCTCCACCACCTTGTGACCTGATACAGCTCACTTAGGCCGTGCGTCATGCATTTTACAGATCAAAGTTCCATTTGCCATTATTGTATTTTATAAAGTTCAGTTATTATAAATTATTTTTAGTGTATACATAAGTTACAGAGTCTTTAATTTCATGAAAAATATTTTTTGATGAAGTCACGAGCTAAAGTTTGTTGGAGTATTAGCCTAATGCCATCAACTTCTTTCACTGTAGAAGTTGTGGACGGTCAGCTTGGTGTGCATGCAAGGAGTTGAGGGAAAAAAAAGAGATCAAGATTGGTTTGGAATAACTTTCTCACTACTTAATTAATTAGGCTTCGTTTGGACAGCTTTCTTATTGTTTCTTAAAGTAATTTTCTAGTATAAATTAATGAAAAAATGTACTAAAAAATGGCTTTAAGAACAGTACGAAAGTCGTCTCAGTAGTATGAAAGCAGTCTCAGACGAAGTCTTAATTTTTATACTGTAACTAAAACTTCATTTGGTTACTGCTTTCTAAAAAATTTTATGATGAGAAGTTACTTTTTATGACCAAATTTATAAATGTGTGAAGCTTTGAGAAATCAATTCTTCATTATTTTTAAAATGAATATATTTATAATATTCATTGTAGCTTTAAAAAAAATTATTTTTCTAACAATAGACTCACAACCTTCTTTACAAAATGATACAATTGTCCTGAAGATGACCTAAATATTTTGATTAAAGTAAATTTTGTATCAAAAATATATTAGATTTATTTTGAAATAAATGTAATGTGTGATATAAATGAATATTTGGTAAGAATTATGGGAAGATTGTTACTTAAATGCCATAAAAATGTGATTATTTGATAAAAAGTGGTTTGAATTGATTAAATGATCTAAATAAACATTACTATGAATATCATACAGTTAGAAAATAAACTTCAAATTTAAATTAGCATATAACTTATTGATCAAGAAAGATAAAATTTATAAAATTTTCTTTTCTCAAAAGCCATATAAAATATAATTCTAAGAAAATTATTTTTCATTTTTCTTATTAGAATGTTTTTTTTTTAAATTTTTAAATAAAATATACTAGAACTTTCGAGAGAATTAAAAAAATTTAAAGTGAAAGAAATGGGGGAGCATATATATATTTTGAAATAATTGAAAAAAATATATATTTTATGTGATTAGATTTATTTCCTCATATAGTTCAATCAATTCAAAGCTAATTTAATAATAAAAAAATTCATCCGGAGAGAAAAATTGTGCGTTGTTCTCACTCATATTTTCTTAAAATTACTTTTTCTATTATATAAAAAAAAAACAAAAAAAAGTTAAATTGAACAGAAATGTCATGCAGAAAGTGTGATGAACCACGCTTAGACACGTATAATTTCAGCTCTCTCTCCTCCAATGCACTCTTTATTGTTTCCTCTTGCCTTGATCTGTGGGCTCCTCCGCCATTCCTCCTTCCTTTCAGTACAAACAGAAAGCCAAAGCAGGATCGGAGCATTTACGAAGAATTACAATACTAGATTGAAATCCCTCTCTCACAGTCAAAGAGATGAAACTATGGATCAAAATAATCTCCGGCACGATCCCCGCCGCCACGGTCGTCCTCACCCTCCTTCTCTTCATATGCTGCCGCCGCCGCCGCCGACAACAGCTGCTCATCAGCCCCCAAGCCAGCACCCACTTCTCTGAGCCAGCCGCCAAATCCAAATTTGACGGGCTCCAATCCAACATTAACAAGCTCCCCATCCCCTACAAATCCGGCAGCTCCGCCCGCAACAGCCTGCGCTTCCACCATCTCCACAACCAGTCTACGCCCCCTACGCCGCCGACGGAGACCACCTTCCGCTGGGACAACCATCCCCGCCTCATCGCCGAGGCCGTAGAGAACGGCTGGCAAAGCTTTGCCTTTTCTAACTCGACCCCTCGCATGCCATCTTCAGCCCCACTTTGGACTCTCTGCGCCACATGCGACGGCGGAACCCAGCCGAACTCGCCAGAAAGCGGCTGGGAGCTCCCCGCTGGTTCGTCGGAGCTCATGCAATCCGTCAGGCTTAATCCAAGTCCAAAAAAAGCCGCCGACGAGGCTTCCTTTTCTTGGGTTAGAACAAGCCTCCCACTTCCAGGACCGCCCTTGGGCGGCGGTTCATTTCCTCAAGAAGCCTATTTTGAAATCACCATCGTCTCCCTCAAGCAGCCATTTTTAAGCGCTTGCAACAGCGCCAACAATCGGGACAGCGATCGAGCCAAACTAATCAGAGATAATTCCTTCGGCGTTAGCTCTGCTCCCCTAAACTCAACTTTTGCAGCAGAGGAAAGAAGATCCGACCGCATCGCCATCGCCTTGGGGCTAACCAGCAGTGCCACCCAGCCAATCCATTCTATGCCAGGAACTTATCGTGGATCAATTGGGTTCCACTCAGACGGCTCTCTTTATCTTGATGGTAAATTATTCCCCAAATATCTCCAAATTTCAATCTATTAAAGATTGTCGACGAGGAAAGGCGACAAATTTATCAATTTTGTTTATCTGATTACGCTAATTACAGAGAGAAAACTGGTTTGCGAGTCGGAGATGGCAGAATGGGCAGCTGTGAACAGAGTGATTGGCTGCGGATTCGAGCCGAGCAAGAATAAGGTATTCTTCACAGTAGACTCTCAGGTATCGCATGTCGTACGATGCAACTCAGAAGCCTATACCAGTCCTCTGTTTCCTTTTCTGGCGGCCAACGTGGAGACCGTGTTGCTTGTGAATTTGGGACAAGCGCCGTTCAAGTACGGGCCGGCGAACGCCACGCGGACGCCGAACCCGTGCTTTCTCCGGCCGCATTCCGGCGATGAAGGCGGAGATCATAGGATAGGGTCTGTGGTCGACAGCCGGGAGCTTTTCTCTGTGGCACGGATAGAAACAGAGTGGACCGGCCATGGCGGAAGAAGGAAGAACCAGAATAGCAGCATGAGCAGTAAGAAGAGCGGTGAGAACTCCGACGATGTTCTCGATGGGGAATCCGATCTCTTTGAGATTGTGTTGCACACATGATGCAGCATTGGAGACTCCGCAGAGAAGAAGAAGCCGGCATCGTGGAGTTGGTTAACAGTTCACACTTCATGCATAGAGAAGCCATTTGTCAGTATTACAGCACAAGGGAAGAAGAAGAAGAAGGTAATAGAGGAATTCAGATATAATAATACAAAAGAAATTTCTTGTGATTTTGTCTTACAGAATCAGTATGATTGTCAATTCCTTGTGCCGATTTTTAAAAGCACATATTGAGTTCCGTCAAACCATTTGTTGTGTATATGACTTCGACAGAAAAATGCAGAACAGGTTGGAGAAATCAACAAGAACAGAGGAAGATTCAAAGAAACAAAAAAAAATTTTTGTTTGGATGTTAAATATATCAGAATTAATATTAAATTATTTAATTTGTATGTAAATTAATATTATATATGATATATTAAATTATATTAAAATTAATATTAATTCAACAATTCTAAAGTTCATTTTAATAGATTTTTGTAGGAATGTTCTAATAATTTTTCAAGTTTTATTTACACATTGAGTTAGAAAATGAAACCTTGAGTTTTTGTTATATGAATTTTCATATAATATAATTATTTTAAAAATAAGATTAAAATTTATTTATAAATTGGTTGTCATGTTATATCTTTCATTATTTTTAATTTCATTTTTTGTAAATATGTGTAAAGTATAATATTTCCCAACTAATTTTTATATAAAACAAGTATTTTGATTATTTGATTTAATTTCTATACTACATATTTTAAATTTAAATTTATTTACTCAATGTTTAATTATTTTAATTTATATTGGAGTTTTGCGGCACAAATAACAATTTAATTTTTTTATTTTTTGGGGGGAAATTAGAGGCCCCAGCACACAGCACATACGTTAGGCTTGAACCAAACTCCCAACCAACAAATCAAAGAGTGCTTCATAACAATTTAATTTAATTATAAATGCAAAGCCAATAAACATATAATTCTATATTTACATACATATTTTTTTACATTTTATTTACCTATTCTATTTCATAGATGATTTGGTCGCATAAAATGTCTACCTTCCGATAACTCAGTTAAGAGAGTAGATGTTTTAGATTTAGCCTATATTAAGAAAAGTAGAGGTAGACCTAAAAAGACTTTGTTAGTAAATATTAGAAATATGCAGCTTATATTGGTCTGTTGGTAGGGTCTTTTAGCTACTAATCATGAGGTCTTGGGTTCAAAGCATGTGTATGTGAAGTGTGTGTGAGTTTATATTAATAGTTCAATTGTCCCGATATAATTAAATATGCATATAATAAATGATTTTTTTATTAAATTTAAATGATGTTATTATTGTTGTTGTATTATATTTCATATTTTTTTAATATTTATTTAAAATTTTGGAAACTACAGCCCAATAAACTCCTAAAGAATAAATAATATTTATTACTTCACTTTTTTGTCATCTGTAGTTTAAAAATGTATAAAATTTAAAATGTGAGTGTTATATTGATATGTAAATGAAAATTTTGCATCATGATTTTAGAGGTAAATTTTAAATAAAAAACTTTCAAAATTAAATTCAAGATCATGTAAATTTTGATTTCAGCAAACTTATAGTTGAACGGAACATCTTAATAAGATAAACCTAACGATATCAAAAGTAGTCTAAACTCTAATGAGATCATATCAACACATGTTGCATAATTAAAAACTTAAAATATTAATTAGATGATCAAATGAACTCCAAATTTGGTATTTTTATAGTCAGATCGAACGGTTTGACAAGACAAATCTAATGAGTCTAAAATCACTTAATTCTGACATTGTTAATGCACTTAATTGCTGAGCAAATGCTATATGATTCAGGAATTTAATATGGAGTGTAGAATAGAGTGCTTCGAATTCTGGCTGTTGACCTCCGGATCATACCCAAAGGAAATAAAAAAATCGCTGAAATGCTCACCTCGTACTCGTCAAACCCAGGAATCTCGCCTGAAATCCCGCTGAGATTCCTACGGAGCGGCGCCGAAACGATCGCTTCACCGCAAAATCTGCCGCAAAACCCGTACCCGGCCTCGATCGCTACCCGCGGGGTCTTTAAAATGAGAGCGAGGCTCTCATTCGTTCGGACTTCTCCCCCCATCGCTGAACTCCATCCAAACCGAAGCCCCCACGACTTCTTCCTCGCAACCCCACGCAAAAGCTCCAGCTCCCTCCTCTCCTATTCGCAAGCATCCCGACCCCTCTCTTCTTCCCGTAGCCCTCCGACTCCAACCCGACGCCGCTGCCCTATTCGCAAGACTGCATAGAGAGAGAGAGAGAGAGAGAGAGAGAGAGAGAGAGAGAGAGAGAGAGAGAGAGAGAGAGAGAGCTTCTTCCCCATACCTTGCCCTAGCCGAACCCCCTCCAGCCGATCGACTTCGCTCCCCCTCCGACTTTCCCCTCTTGTAGGATCGGAAGCTACAACATTTTGACGGAAGTAACGACGGGAGCTTGCTGTGTGCGAAGGTAACTTGCTCCCTTTCATGCGCCTCTTCGGCCAAGTCCCGTAAACCCGCCGAACTACAGAGAGAGAAGGGGAAGGAGTTATTATTGTTATTATTATTATTATTATTATTATTATTATTATTATTATATTATTAAATATAATTATTAATTAATTATAATTAATTTATTAATTATAATTATTGATTGATTATAATTAATTTATTGATTATAAGTATTTATAATTAATTATATTTAATAAATTAGTCATAATCAATTAATAATTGGTAATTAATTATTAATTATAATTATTTAACTAATTATAATTTTAATTAATTATAGTTAATTATTAATTAATGGTGATTAGTTAATTAATCGATTATAATTAACTAAGAAATATAATTATTTAATTAATTATAAGTGATTATAATTAATTATGATTAATTATCAATTAATTATAATTATAATTAATTAATTATACTTAATTAACTACTCATTATGATTAGTTAATTATCTGTAATTATTTATGGTTAATTATAATTAACAATAAAAAGAGAGAATGCTCTTTTCCCCATTTGCCTCGATCTACGTGCTCCTACCCCGACGCTCGCCAAGGTATAACCCTTCTAAACCATAAACTCCGAGAGCCTACTTCGTTGTCTGCGGCGGACCGGAAAACCGCCTATACACGCTTTCTTAAGCGTGGTGGGATGGGACCCCGGTGCGGCGCCTACAACGAGGCGGGTAATCACCTCAAAATCCTAGCCTCGGCGTTCGTGTCGAGCCGGCAAACCGCCTATACACGCTTTCTTAAGCGTGGTGGGAAGGGAACCCGGTGCGACACCTACGGCGAGGCGGGTAGGCCCTATACACGCTTTTCTTAGCGTGGTGGGGACAATTTTAAGTACCCGTACGCTGCTCTGTACCTGCGGGGAAACAAATGCCTTTCTTTTTCAGGTACGTCGAAGACCCATACACGCTTTCTTAAGCGTGGTGGGGGATTGAAGACTTTACACGGCCGCGGTGTCCTCAAAAGAGGGCATCTACCATACACGCTTTCTTAAGCGTGGTGGGAAAGGCCCAGTTTTCCGTTATTTCCCCTAAACGGGGGAGATGCCGGAATGCTGCTGAAATTTCGGGTGAAAATAAAACTAAACTTGGACCTGATTAGAACAAATTTTGGGACCGCAGTGGACATGAACTCAAAGAACCTAAAACAAACAAAAATGCAAAAGACTTTGAATAAGACTTGAACATACATTTAAACTCATGCAAAGATCTGATTTGGACAACAGGGAACCATTGCTTGAACTCCAATGACTTGGAGCTTGATATAAACAAACAAGAACTCAAATGAACTTGGTACAACGAGTCTTTACATAAACTGGGACAATGCAAAGGACTTGATTTGGGACTCAAGTGGATTTGTATGAATTGAACTCAACTTGATTTGAATATCAAGTGTATAGCACATCTACAAACAAACCTAAGAAGGTTGTGGAAAGGATATCATTAATGCCAAGTAGCTTGTAGGTAAGTATATTGGTTCCCCATTAGCAAAAGCAGATGATACATAATGAAGGAAAATGCTACGACATCCTTGTACTCAACATCAAAATACAAACGAGCACATAAGCTCTTATGAATCATTGTAAGGGACTCTTCAGATATTCAGATGCCTCACAAGCAAAAGGTGAGAGATTGATGACAAATGTAAGCCCCTAAGAGCTGTTATAGAAGAGCCCCGTCATACATACAATAAGTTATCCACAAGCAAGATACAAGATGACTGCAACCAATGTAGATGCCTACGGGTAACATTGAAAGAGCTGCAAGTAATAAAATCAAGAAATATTTGCGATCAGTTGCAAGTGAATGTAAATGGTGAGAGTTTTCAACATGCTACGGGTAGGGCTCAAGGATGATGCCCGTAGAAATCTTATAAAAGATCATTCCTAGATGTATACAATGATTCATTCATGAGTGGTACAATGATACACCCATGAGTAAAGCTTGGAGATTTAATACCCCTACAAGGTATGGTGAATATGAAAGCCAAGGGTAAGTGTCCATATCATTGGAAATAAGATTGTAACAAATATACATATCTATCCACTATAAGGGTAAAGAAATATTGATGTTGGAAAGCTTAGAGAATAGTGATTGTTCGCAGCTTCTCAACGACCATACATTTGTTAATGTGGGGAACCATAGTCGTCATTGTGACGAATTAGAGCTTATTGCTAGAGGGGTAATCAAGAAGTTTCAAAACCTCCATTGATAACAAAAGTCATAGAGCCAACACCGACCGATATACCAACACCTGCACACTTACAAGCGGTCATAGCAGAAGGAAATGAATGGAACTTCTTACGATCCATCACTGTTCAATATTGAATAAACACGTTGCTCCATTGCAAGCAAGAACAAAAGACGATATGTAGTAAATGCAGATACCTACGAGCTGTTGTAGCAAGAATATCGTAGCATCTCCACAGCCGACAATCATATAATAGAAGACAAACACACTCAAGTGGTATGCAGCTAAGGTTATGATATCCCTATGGCTGAGGTCAGTTCACTTATGGACGAATACAACCATTCCCCGTGTGAACTATAATGATCAATGAAATTACTTGTGGATAACAACAGTAGATATGAAGTATGTACGATAAATCTTCTGTGGGCACAAGCACATATGTTCTTCGCAATCAAAGATATAAGACTACAGCACATTCAAATGCCTACGAGCCATCCTAAGAAGTCTCTCATGTATGCAAAGCACTATCTACAGGAAAATACAGAAACTCCACAACAAGTCCAAGCTCTTGCGAAAGAAAGCAGGAGATTCGTTGGTGCACAACAATCCAAATGCAGAGAGCAACAAGTAGTGCACGACAATCTGCCTGTACAAAGCAGCAAACAACTCAGTTCACGAGCTGCTGCACCACGCCACCCGATCCGCAACTTTCATGCAAGCAGACAGAAGGCGTGTACAAATATTCCAAGAATACCCCTGCACGTGTGCACTTTAATTTGTATACACATAGGTACACTAAAAGGGGAAGATATAATCTGAACCCGCATGGGCCCCGGCGAGCGTGTTATTGGTACACACGTGACGCCTAGGGATACTGCGCGGGTCAATAAATTTGAACCCGATCCTCCTATATAAGCAGATAGGAGTAGACAAGGTTCAATAAATGTTTATAAAATGCCCCCCAAACACCCGCATGGGCCCCGGCGAGCGTGTTATTGGTACATACGTAATGTCTAGGGATGCTGCGCGGGTCCACGAGTGAATTCAGGTTCGAACCCGATCCTTCTATAAAGGTCAATAGGAGTCGACAGGGTTCGAACCATCAAACAAATATACAGTTGTGGCAACCTATATATTTGTTTTAATGCATTCATATTAGGCCTTCAAGGCCTATAATTATAAAAATTCACTAACAAAGGCATAAAACCTACGAAACCTGATCCTCTGTCAATCACTAGACAGAGTCGACAAGGTTCAAATCAATAAAATATAAATGACCCCATACACCCTGATGATGGCCGTATTGAATGAAAATATCAACCGGAGGGGTCCATTCCAAATATTTCAAAATGCCTCCCAATTTCCCAAATTTCCTGTAAAATCCAAAATCTCCAAAAATTCCAAAAATCCCATACTCCAAAAATGTTTAAAAATATTTAAAATTGAAATAAATCCATCAAAAGCTTAAAGCAAAATTCCATCCACCCTCCGCAATAGTTTGTCGAGGCGGACAAATCTGAAAATACTTCAGCTCACATAGAGCTAATGCCTGGTCGAGAATATCACTAGGATCCATTCTCAAACAATCTCCTGCCAGCAAGGACGTGGTACGAGTCCTCTAACCGGCAGTTTCGCCGCCAAATGGCACTGCAGGATAAACGGTTATGACTCGGGGCCCTCTGAACCAGGTGGTCGTCGCCAAATGGCACCATTATATTATGGTTATGGCCAGAGCCCGTATGCTCCCCAATGGCATCAAATCCTTGAGATATGAATCAATAGGATATAATCGATAGGGCACAAAGCTCTCTGTTAGCTAAGGTGGATTCAAATTTGTCCCCTTAGGCAAATATTCACCCCAGGTCTACAAGGTACCCTTGGACGAAGCAACCCATGGCTGCCGACAAGGATCCTTCTGTCAGGTTGGGTCGACTACCTCCTCTGACTAAGTAGACCAGGGACCACGATGGCCTGGGACGACGGAACCATGGGATCTTGATCGGGTCCATCATCCATTCCCCCACCATCTGCTTTAAGTGCAAGATGGTGAAATTTCTATTTTAAATATCAAACACTTCCAATCATTTTAACATTCCCAACCTATTGCTGCTACTATATGCCAGATCCACGTATCCTTACGTATCTGATTGACGACTAGCCTTAATCGAAAGTTCTCTCTCGTTACCGGGAGGGGTAATTAACTATAGGGGCTTGCGCCTATAGGAAACCAGAACTCAGATCATAAAGTCCTCGCAAAATGAGGGCGAAATCTCTGGGTAGTGTCTTATCTACTATCTCATCTGCCTTCCAAAATTTACCCCGGAACTTAGTTCGTTAAAACTCCCCCCTAAAAGAAAGCACAAATAGTCGGGCGGAGGCCGGGGCCGAATTTTCGGAGCCCACACTGGCCAATATTATCTATATAGTTAGCTTATTAAGTTTATAAATAGGGCCTTATTTTCTATAAAAAAAGTGATTCCAACAATTGAGGGAACTAAAAAACTCTTTAGCATTTTCCAACAACCACCACAATAACCACCATCAGCTATGATCATCAAAGACCATTGTTAGCCGTCATCACCATTGATGAACACCACCAACAATCACAATCATCATCTCCAGATGTTTGTGGACACCTTATTTTTGTAATCTCTAAACGCCTTATTTTTCTTTTAGAGAGCTTCTAATCTTTTAAGGACTATACATCATTAAGGTTTTATTGAGGCAATGTTAGGGTTTCTAATTTTCCTTTTAAAAGCCACTTTCTCCATCACAGTTTCAAAAATAGCTTTATAAAAAAAAAAAATTGAAATAGCAGTGAAAAAAATAGTCTCTCAAACACAGTGCCTATTTTTCTTACTACAAAAGCAATCGAAAAGCTGTTTCAAATAAAACCCTAAATAAAACAACCAAATTTTTTTATTACAATAAACTGCCACATATCTAGAAACAATATCATGCAAAATGTGATTGCCAAATGCCTTATATTTAGTATATAAATTCTAGCTTTAATACCTATTAGAGAAGACAAACTTCACCTACACTAAAACAAATACACTAAAATCTATTAAAATAGACAAATTTCATTTAAATAAACTTTTCCATTTTTCTGCCAGATGAGAAAAAAAAATCAAATAATCATTTGACCCCTCTACTCAACTGCCATGAAATTAGAATGCACAAATTTTTAATAATAATAATAATATAATTATAATAATAATAATTATTATTATAAGACCCAAGACCCTTACAACTATTGTAAAATACAAAAAAAATGTAATGATATAAAAAAAAAACATCATAAAAAAGTTTATTATTCATTAATTGTGCCCAATATGAATTGAAGAAATGGTTAGGCATGTCATGTGTCATTTATTTAATAGTGTGAAGACTTTTCTTAAGGATTGCGCTATCATTATATCAATAGAGTTATGCTAAACTTCAAATAGAATCATAAATTTTTTTTTTAAAATTTTATGAGTTCTTATGCTTAATTTCCTTATTCAAAGCTCACATGAAAAATAAACTAAATCATTAACATGAATGAAATGATTTTTCTATGTCATATAAGCTTCCAACTCAATTTCACATCCCTAAGATTTTATTTGGGACAGCTTTATTAATGCTTTTTAAAATAATTTTTCAATTAAAAATTTTTATACTAAAAATTATTTTAAAAAACAATAAGAAAACTGTCTCAAACAAAGCCTAAGGCTTCATTTGAGATGACTTTCTTACTACTTAAAATAGCTTTATAATACACTATTTTAATTTTTGTATTACACCTATTTAAAATCAATTCATTTACATTAAAATTCATTCTAATCACTTAAGATTTACTTGAAATGACAACAATATTTTATAAAATTGGTTGTGAAAATACCGTAGAAAAAAATAGCTATTATTGTGCTTGCAATAAGCAGCTTTCCATCATCCATTCCCCCACCATCTGCTTTAAGTGCAAGATGGTGAAATTTCTATTTTAAATATCAAACACTTCCAATCATTTTAACATTCCCAACCTATTGCTGCTACTATATGCCAGATCCACGTATCCTTACGTATCTGATTAACGACTAGCCTTAATCGAAAGTTCTCTCTCGTTACCGGGAGGGGTAATTAACTATAGGGGCTTGCGCTTATAGGAAACCAGAACTCAGATCATAAAGTCCTCGCAAAATGAGGGCGAAATCTCTGGGTAGTGTCTTATCTACTATCTCATCTGCCTTCCAAAATTTACCCCAGAACTTAGTTCGTTAAAACTCCCCCCTAAAAGAAAGCACAAATAGTCGGGCGGAGGCCGGGGCCGAATTTTTGGAGCCCACAGATTTCTGGCGACTCCGCTGGGGCCTGGTTTCTCTTTCCATCTTTGGCTAGTCACCTCAGTGCTATAGTAGCAGCTATTCTCAACCTAGATTCAAAATTTTGAGTCTTTCAAGATGATCGTTTAAAAAAATCAAAATTTCTGAATATTCTAAGAATGATCATTCAAACAAATTTATTAAGATAATGTATTTAGCAGTATTTTAAATTTGTATTGTTTGAATTTGCTCGCTAATGTTATCTATTTTTGTTTTCTATTTTGTGTAAGTCTCTGCATTTTTGAAAGTGTGGGGTGATGTATCAAATTTTGATCACTAACCCTTACCTTTCATTTATGCAGATGGATCTACAGAACACACCAATGACTGTCCAGCTGGGACAAGGAGCCAGGATCCAACTGGCGAACGCTATCATTGAGACAGGGAATGCTGGAGCTACCATCCAGTTTGGTAGCATTGACTTCCCTGCTGTTGTTGAAAGGGCCACCGCCATTCCTACGAATGACAGAAATACTGAAGGGCCTGCTAGGAGGCCACACTCTGCTGGAACTACCACTCGTCGTGTGTACCTGCCGGCACAACGACTTGCTGCTGCTGAAAATCCTCGTGGAAGGATCTCTGTGTTTGAACGGCTGTCACAGCCAGAAGTCCCGGCCACCAAGAGGGTTGTAGCCGGAGGAAGGGTCTCCGTGGTGACGACGAACACCACACATCTACCAACCGGGTTACTTGCACCCGTGAAGAACACTTCTGAGGCTTCCTCATCTGGAGGAAGGCCCACCAGGAGGCAGAGAAGGAAGATGAATGCTGAACTCCGAGCTCAGCAGCTATTAGTGCCTGTGCATCCCTCGAACCTGCCTGCTCCAGAGCATATATCCAACGTTCCTACCCGGAACAAGTTTACTGACCTGAGGTGGGTAAAGAGAAATAACTCAACTGGAGAGCTGAAAAAGTCGTTCTGGGACCGACAGCCTGAAGTCCCACCTCCTCAAAAGAAGAAGGAGCCTGAAACTCTCTCAGCTCGAGTCTACAGAGTCCTGAAGACCGTGAAGGAGAGAGGACTGAAAAAGAGAAGGTACCAGCGGCCACTGAGGATCGAAGCCAGGAGAACTCCACCAAGAGAGCGCCTGTCTCTTACTGTGGAGAGAAAGGAAAGAAAATACACCCCACGCGGTGAACATCGGGGCGTGACACCTGAACCTCGAATTCGGGGATCCGCCGCCGAAAGGTCCCGGCGGAAAGGAAAGGAAATCTGGAGGCCAAAGTCTCGCAGAGAAGAAGACAATAGAAGAAAAAGAACTGACTTGGGCGTGACATCCGGTACAGCTTCCCGGAGATCCGCCTCCGCTAGTAAACAATATCAAAAATGGGTCCAAAAGAAGACCCATGATGATGCCAATTATGACGGTAGACACCTTGGAGAGTCTTCCAGGGGATCCCGTCGTTCTATGACCCCTCCCAATAATGAATCTAACTTCGACCGTAGCCCACGGGTTGAAGAGATCTTCCTGCCTAACCAAGAACCGGAGATCCAGTGGCACCGCCGCTCGGAGATCCAGTGGCACCGCCGCTCGGAGATCCGAGTACTAGAAGAAGGAGAAGAAGATATGGGAGAAGAAAATATTGAAGAATACATGGAAGAAAACATGGAAGGAAATCTAGAAGAAAATATGGAAGAATACATAGAAGAAGACTTGGAAGAGGTAAATAACACCTTGGACATGGAAGTGGTCTACATGGTGAGACACATCAATGTCGAAGAGGAGGCCTACTACGACGATGATGAAGATGACGATCGTTGGCAACCACCGCCTAGACAAGTATATCGGCGCTGCCATGAAGCCGGGTCCACCACTGGCAGAGGTGTCCATTCCCAAGAAGAGCGAGAAGAGGCTGAGGATAATCCCTTTGCTGACGAGAACGTCACGCTCGCAGAAATGCAGAGACAAATGAAACGTCAAATGAGAGCCAAGGATAGGGAAATCTCTCAGTTGCATGAGAAAATGACAGAGATGATGACCCAAATGACGGCAATGATGCAGATCATGCAGAGAAATGCTGCAGTTGGTTCTATGCCCAATCCTCCCCCTGATCCTCCAAACTTCCAAGTGCCGCAAGTCTCAGGAGTACGGGACACTCCTGAAGGTGGCCACGAGGCTCAGAATACCACTCGTCAGCCTACTCCGCAGAATATCGCAAGTACCTTTGAGCCTGTGACTGCTGCACAGCTCGAAGGGATCATTACAGAGAGGATCAGGGCTATTATAGCCATTGATCAGGCAGAAAAATTAGTGGGTAAAGGTCGCCCGTACCCGGCAGAGTATGATCAGGTGCCATACCCGAAGGGATATTCTGTGCCAAAATTCAATACTTTTGATGGCAACAAAAATCCCAGACAGCACCTGGCGCAGTTCAAAGCCACCTGCGGGAATACTGGAGGGAATGATGCTCTACTCTTCCGACAATTCGTTAGCAGTTTGACAGCAGCTGCTTTCGAATGGTACGCCGAACTACCAAATGACTCTGTAAAGACATTTACAGAGTTAGAGAATATGTTCGTGAAGAGATTTGCCAGTGCGACCGAGAAGATAACGATCGCTGACCTTGCTCTGAATAAGAGAAAGAAGGAAGAATCAGTGACTAAATACATCACTCGCTGGCGCAATCTAAGCATGAAATGCGAGCAGCAGCTCGAAGAAGAACATGCGTACAGTTGTTAATGGGAAACATTGATGATAAGATGCAACCATTCCTGTGCATGGCTACAATCACCACATTTCAGGACCTGCTGGACAGAGTGGCCAAGTTTAAGAAATTGAACTTGTCAAAATCAAAAAATTATTCTGATAAACCCAAGAAAGCTAAAGCCTCAGGTGCTAGAAGAGGTGAGGCTGACTCTATATTTTTCTCCAGAGCTGATAAGGAGAAACAAGTGATTAACAATGTAGACAAAGGCAAGCAGCCAATGCAATATCAAGAAAAGCCTAAGCAAGTCTACAACCCTAACCCCCAGCCGAAGTTGATACTCGGGGGTAATGATAAACCACGAACTTATCAAGGCGGTGGAGAACGTCCGAGGTAAACAACGGGAACTGGTGATCGAACATTCCCCTCCCTCAAAGACAAAATGAATAAGGAATATTCATTCAAGAGGGAAAGTGTCGCCAAGTTATTTCGACAAGCATTGAAAGCGGGTTTAGAACTGCCAGAGTGCAAGAGCCCCGAGGAGTCAAAACATAGTGGCGACCCAAACTACTGCCCATATCATCGGGTGATGAGTCATCCAATCGAAGATTGCTATGTCTTTAAAGATTGGCTTGAAAGAAAATATCGAAGAGGAGAGCTCACATTGTCCGATAATGTGCTGACTCACCCCAGAAAAGAGTCAACTCGGGTAGTTACGACTTCTTCCGTACCCCCGATTGAAGAAAGGAGAAAAGGGAAGAAGCCGATTCCAGAAGAACAGTGGGAGACTGTGGTCTCTAAGAAAACTATGAAAATGTTGAAACAGCTTGAAGAAGTTCCATGTGTAAAATGGAAATCTCCCACTGAGCCGGTGATAGACCCCAAGGCTCTGCCCGTGGTGCGAGCGTCTGCTTTTAAACAGTTTCCCAACCAAGTTGGAACTTCAAAGTCTGGAAAGAAAAAGTCCTTCAAGAAGAAGACAAAACTAAAGAAGCCCAAGGAAAAGAAAACAGCAACCCAAAGGGTTATAGATAGTCTGGATGAATACTACCAGACCGCGAGGCGTCCTATTAAGCTTGCTGACTTTATGTCAGAGCTCAAGATTGACGAAGCAGAAGAGGCTGATGAGGATCCTCTTCCCACAGAAGTCTGTCGGGTCATTTCAGCAACGCCAATAACTCTGACAAAAGAAAAATATGTCAGAGAGATGATCGTTGAAACCTGTCTGGCAACATCGTCAATGGACTACAGCTCAGAGGAGGATCTGCATTTTCCAAAGACAGATGAATCTGATCCTGATATAGCGTCGCAGATAGGACATGTAAATCTGGGAGGTGATTCTGAGTCAACAAATGAATCCCTAGACGTGACGATGGCAGACTCTGAAGAAAATGCACCGTCAAATGAGTCTGATCCAGAAGAGATCGCTCAAGTGCAGTTGAGAAGTGGCAAGATACTACCACCTCCGCCAAAGAAAGGAATATCCAATAAGGATAAGGGAAAAGAGATAGTTATCAATGAAGACATTATCTCCGAGGATCCCAAGAAGAAAGATACTCCAGTCAGGGGAATAGATTATAATATCTTATCCCATCTGAGGAAGATTCCTGCCCAGCTCAGCATATACGACGCTCTGGTAATGTCTAAGGATCTTCGGGAGACTTTGATTCAGGCTCTCAAGGACCCCGAGAGGTACGAGGCGTATTTTGCTGAACGCAATCTGACTGAGGTCCTGCAAGCTCGCAACGAACCATTCATCACGTTCACCGAAGATGACATGATGCTCGGGACTGCAGACCACAACCGACCTCTGTATGTTACTGCAGAGAGTGATGATTTGGTAATCAGTCGAATTCTGATTGACCCTGGGTCTTCCATCAACCTTATGAGTTTAAAAGCACTAAGTTCGTTGTGCCTCAACGTAGAGCACCTCGGGCCAGATAAGCTTATGGTACATGGCTTTAACGAAAAAGGGCAGAAAACCCTTGGATCGTTTATGCTCCATCTTGTATTTGGAGAATTCCATACAGAAGCTAAATTTCATGTGATTGATGCGGACACTTCATTCAAGGCGCTCCTGGGTCGCCCCTGGTTGCATGAGTATGGCATCGTCCCATCAACACTACACCAGTGCATGAAGTACCTTAGGGATGGGGAAGAATTCAGGATCTCTGGTGATATTCAGCCCTTTGCAGTCCATGAAGCGACAGTCTATGAAGATGCGCAGTACTTCATGCCAAAGAAGCAAAAGTTATCAAGCTCTCTAAAGGCTCAAGCATCTAACCCAAAGAGTGCAAAGCAACCTGAACAGAAAGGTGAGAGGAAGCAGGTGGGGAGAAAGAAGGCAACGCCGACTCTTCCCAAAGAAGCTACCACTTCCACTTCTAAAGAAAAGAAATGTGTACCCCACCTTGGGAGCGACACAGATGAAGAGGATGCCACCTCTACAAAATCCCAGAGGATATGTCATTCGATGGACGAATGGAGTAGGGAGGTCGCATATTCAAATGATGATTATGACTACGACTCTATCTACATGAACACGGCGCAAGAGGTATTCTCTAGAAGGATAGATAGCCTGTCAATCTCAGATAGCGTGCTCGTAGTCACTCGCGTTCCCCTACAGTATTTTAAAGAAATAATTCAACGAGATGTGCATAAAGTTGAAGAACTTGTAACCCTTTATCTGCCTCCAATCAGAAAGGGGATCGAGTCAGGGAATATATTCTACTCCGTAGGAAAGGATGAAGAAGTGAATCGTGATTGGGACCATGTCTTCATCGATTCTGAAGAATTACTACCTACGAGGCTACCTAGGTTTAATACCAAAGGTATTCAAAGAATGTTGCGAAAGTGGATCAATGTTCCCACCCCCAAGCGACAACTTCGTATGTGCCTAAGTCTCTGGTATGGAAGGAATCCACGTCCAATGCGGCGGAAGGAGATGAATGCATATAAAGGTATTGGATTCGTCAGGCGAAAATGCATCCGAAAAGAGACTTGCCGAGCCATCACTTGCAGGGAAGTTGAATCCAATGATGTTCCTGATGAAGAAGCCTACGAAGCTGAGGATTACGATGATCAGCCTCTAGAGGCCAAGCCTGCACCAGAAGAGCTTGAAGATGGTGGACAGGCAACCACTATGGACGAGCTAAAAGAAGTCAACTTGGGAACCGAGGATGACCCTCGCCCAACATTCATTAGTTCCCTTCTGCCAGAAGATCAGGTGGAAGAGATAAAAGAACTCCTCTGTGAATTCAGGGATTGCTTTGCCTGGACATATGCTGAAATGCCTGGCTTATCCCCTGAGGTAGCAGTTCATAGGTTGGCAATCAAACCGGATGTCGCACCCGTCAAACAAGCTCCAAGAAGAATGAGATTGGAGATTGAAGAACAGGTGATTGCTGAAACCAAAAAGCTCATAGAAGCGGGCTTCATCTGTGAAGAGAAATACGCTTACTGGATCGCCAATATCGTCCCGGTGAAGAAGAAGAATGGACATATTCGTATCTGTATCGACTTTCGGGACCTCAACAAGGCGTGTCCAAAAGATGATTTTTCACTGCCTGTATCCGAACTCCTAGTAGACAACACGTCAAATTATGACATGTTCTCGTTTATGGATGGGTCGTCAGGATACAACCAGATCAAGATGGCTCCTGAGGATGAAAGGCATACGTCATTCAGAACGCCCATCGGTATTTTCTGCTATACGGTCATGCCCTTTGGCTTGAAGAACGCTGGTGCCACCTACTAACGGGCGATGACCCTTATTTTTGATGAATTAATACATCAGAAGGTCTAGTGCTATGTAGATGACCTTGTCGTTAAGAGCATAGACCGAAAAGAGCATCTAAATGACTTAAGGATTGTATTTGAGAGAATCAGAAAGTTTGATCTGAAAATGAATCCTCTCAAATGTGCTTTCGGGGTCTCCTCCGGCAAATTTTTGGGGTATGTCGTTCGTCACCGAGGTATTGAAATTGACCCCAACAAGATCAAGGCAATCACAGAGATGCCACCGCCAAGAAGCCTCCGTCAACTCCGCTCCTTGTAAGGACAGTTGGCTTTCATTTGGCGATTCATATCAAATCTATCGGGTAGGTGCCAGCCATTTTCAAAATTGATGAAGAAAGACATTCGATTCAAGTGGGATGAAGAATGTCAAGAAGCTTTTGACAGTATCAAGAGATACTTGTTAAATCCACCCATTCTCGCAGCGCCAATTCCGGGGAAGCCTCTTATACTATATACAGCGGCACTAGAAGAGTCCCTCGGAGCGTTACTGGCTCAGCACAATGAGGAAGGAAAAGAGAATGCACTCTACTACATCAGTCGGAGATTAATCGGAGCAGAGATATGATATTCTCCAATTGAGAAACATTGTCTGGCATTGATCTTTGCAGTCCAGAAACTTCACCACTACATGTTATCTCATAAAATCACCTTGATATCAAAGATCGATCCGCTAAAGTTCTTGATGACAAGACCAGCGTTGACAGGTCGTTTGGCAAGATGGGCAGTGCTATTACTGCAATTTGATATAGTGTATATGCCACAAAAGGCAGTAAAGGGACAAGCGTTGGCAGATTTCCTCGCTGCACATCCAATCCCAGCTGACTCTCTGCTCAATGATGATTTGCCAGATGAATAAATCATGCAAGTTGATGAAGAAGAAAAGGTACCGTTTTGGGAGATGTACTTTGATGAGGCATCGTCTATAAAGTCTCCCAAACCTCCAAATCTTGCAAAGGCCCAAGCTGGCATCGGTCTAGTCTTTATAGAACCCGAGGGAGGCATAATGAGATTCTCGTTCAGTCTAACTGAACCTCGGACCAATAATGAAGCCGAATACGAAGCTCTAATAGCAGGACTGGAGATTGCAATTGATATCCAAATCACAGATCTTCAAATTTTTAGTGATTCTCAACTTGTGATAAATCAAGTCCTGGGCATTTACAAGATTTGCAAGCTTGAATTGGCCCACTATCACCGACGAGCTCTTGAGCTTCTAAAATAAATACCGAATGTCAGGATGACTCAGGTTCCTCGATGACAGAATGCAAAAGCAGATTGTCTAGCTAAACTGGCCAAGGAGCTTGCAAATGAGGATAAGAGGCCACCTATATTCATTGCGGTTGAAAACCGCCGAGTCTTAGAGCCAGCAACCCTACAATTCCCGCAGGCAGAGGGAATACCAGGTTCAAGCCAACAGGATGCAGCCCCGGTTGATCCTCAACCTCCCCAACAAATCACTGTTAAAAATCAACCAGGGGAACGTCCAGCAGTAAAAAGACGAAGAACTGGTAAATTCTCAGAGTCGTGGTTGGATTGCCTAGATGTTGAAGTCGAAAACGATTGGAGGCAACCATTCGTCGACTACTTCAAAGAAAGCAAACTTCCAACAGATAAATCTCTGGCTGCACAAATTAGAAAAAGAGCATTGCGATACGCGTTTGTTAATAATACGCTATATCGGCGGGCTTTTGATCAAATGTGGCTAAGATGCCTAGGGACTAAGGAAGCTGATAAAGTGGTGACAGAAGTTCACGAAGGACTCTGTGGAGCACACCAGTCAGGTCCCAAGATGGCCGCTAAAATTAAAAGAATGGGTTATTACTGGCCCACGATGGTGAGAGATTGTATCAACCACGCTAAGAAGTTTCACGAATGTTAGATTCATGGTGATGTTATTCATCAACCACCAAATCCATTGCACCCAACAATCGCATCCTGGCCATTTGAATGTTGGGGCACTGACATAATTGGGCCAATAGATCCGCCGTCATCGGCAGGGCACCGCTTTATTCTGGCAGCAACAGACTATTTTCTAAATGGGCAGAAGCAGCTCCATTCAGGGAAGTCACGTCCGAGCACGTGATCAACTTCTTTACCCACAACGTCGTCTACAGATTCGGTGTACCACGCCGCGTGATCTCAGACAATGGCACAGCATTCAAGAGTACAAAAATCTACAAGTTCGTAGATCGTCATAAGATTGACTGGCGTTACTCGTCTATATATAACCCAAGAGCCAATGGTTTGGCTGAGGCCTTCAATAAGACGCTGGTAAAATTATTGAAGAAGATCCTCACCAAGAATAAAAGAGAATGGCATACAAAGATGGCAGAAGCATTGTGGGCGTATCGTACGACCTACAAAACACCAACCAAAGCCACTCCGTACTCATTAGTGTTTGGGGCTGAAGCCGTCTTGCCACTAGAAGTTGAACTACCGTCTCTTCGGGTCGCTATCCAGAATGAGCTCACTCAAGAGCAAAATGCTCGCCTAAGAATTGAGGAGCTCGATGCACTCGACGAAGTCAGGTTGCAAGCCCAACAGAACTTAGAAATCTACCGAGGAAGGATGGCAAAATCATTTGATCTGATGGTGCGCCCTCGATCCTTTCAAGAAGGGGAATTGGTCCTGGTGCTGAGAAGGCCAATCATCCCTCACCAAAAAATTGGTGGCAAATTCGTATCCAACTGGGAAGGCCCATTCGTCATCGAGAAGGTGTACCAAGGAGGAGCCTACCAGCTCATCGATCTGCACGGTCAGAGGCCCATGCCGCCGATCAACGGTCGACACCTGAAGAAGTACCATGCGTAAAATTGCTCAAGGAAATTTTATATTTAATGTATTGTGTATTCCATGCATATCTATATACACTTTACATTTTATATTTTTGAAATTCTCTTGTGTTGCAAGAATGCATTTCAAAATCTCCCTACAGGACAGGGGGCATTTTTAAATATTTATTTGGGTTGACATCATGCTCCGTGCTGAGATCCCCAAATAAATATTTAAAATATCAAGATTTCAAATTTATTCTATTATGAAATATCCCTGCAAGACAGGGGCATTTTAAATATTTATTCGGGTCGACATCGCGCTGCATGCCGAGATCCCCGAATAAATATTTAAAATCACCAACACGAATATTCTTTTATACTGAAGAATACAATGAATTCTTTTCAAAGTATGTGCAGGTGGTCTTGCAAAAGATCGAGACATCACCTTCTCCAACGTACCAAACTTCGAAAGTCAAAAAAGAGACTTTCGCAACTACACACTCTAACAAATTGAGCCAGAACAACCTGAAGTCTTTCAGCAGCCTGAAGCTTAAGGTTCGAGTGGGTGTAAGAAGTCGGATCCAACACGCCCAAATATGGTCGGATCGCTGGCAGCTCCGTCTACTCAACACGCCATAAGAAAGGCCGTAGTAGCGGAACCCCCACTTCGTCAACCTGTCAGTAGGGACTGTAGGAAGTACGAAGGCAAATCTGACTCGATAAGTTCAAGTGATCGTAGTTTACAAAATTCTCCTAATTGACTGAAGAATCAAAGTTCCAGTGGAAAGGAGGAATCTCGAGCAACTATCAAATTCGCGTAGGCTCTAAATCTTCAACCACGAAGGAAGACTCCAAATCTATCAACTTCAGCAAAATCAGCATTAGGAAGCACATTTCCCCTAGCTCAAGTCTGAAGCCTGAATGGGTGTAAGAGGTCGGATCCAACAAGCCCAAATATGGCCGGATCGCTGGCAGCTCCATCTACTCAACATGCCATAACAAAGGCCGTAGTAGAGGAACCCCCATCTCAGCAACCAGAGGAACTCAAGTGACTCAGATTAAAGTCTCCTCAAGTGGTCAAGGATCAAGATACTACCTATATTTGGTACTATCAATCAAATCCGAAACCTGCAAATCCTTCAACAAATCCGTAAAGTACAAAGCTAGGATCGAAGGATTTCTTTTCTTCAACAAGTCCACCAAAGCACAAAGCAAAGGACCGAAGAAATTATCCCAAAGTTCATGAAAAGCCTGAGGCTGAACTAAGAGGATTCTGTCATCAATAAGTCCGTTATGCACAAAGCTCTGGACCGATGACTTCTCGCCAACGACCTAATACGCTAGGTCACCGGCATCTACTCCTTCATCAAGCCCGCCAAAGCTAGAAGCAAAGGGCAGAAGGCATACAAAATCACCTGACAAGTCAGTAAAGACAAATCAGGCAAGTCTCCATCAATGTCCACAGCACAAAGCACAGGACAGAAGGAACCAGAATCTCAGGGAAACTAAAGCTACAAAAGAAGTATCCCGAACGACATCTACAAACGTCCCTAAAGACTGAGGGCATTTTAAATATTTATTTGGGTCGACATCGTGCTGCGTGTCGAGATCCCCAAATAAATATTTAAAATTTTACCAAGATACAACTAGAAGAGGGAAGAATGCAGAAGATCCTCCATATACATTCATCATAAAGTGCAATCTTGGCAAGATATAATCAGTACAAAAGGCTGCAAAGTCCCACCAACTGATGAATTTAGAAATGTTGAGCAATTGCTAAATTGCTAGAAACTAATGTGACAAGTGGTGGCAGGAGAAGAACAGAAAGTGGAGATGCTATTGATCTATAAAGTAATAACCCAGGAATGTGAATTTGAAGTGTTATGTCGCTATCCTACGGATCTCTACTTAACAAGAGCCAACATGTCGATCGTATTGATGATTACAAGTGCATCTAAAGATCCACGAAGACACAAAGATAAACTCTTGAAGATCTACAGAATGATAATCTTAGTGTGACATCCAAGTAAACTTTTGGAGATCCACTAAATGAAAATCTTAGTGTGACATCCAAGAAAACTTTTGGAGATCCACTAAATGAAAATCTTAGTGTGACATCCAAGCAAATTTTTGGAGATCCATTAAATGAAAACCCTTGTGTGACATCTAGAACAACTATCTAGAAATCCGCAGGGTCAATCAACATACAACAAACGTGATTCGCTTCAGACGCGAACCACATTTGTTGGGGGGCATTTGTTGACCTCCGGATCATACCCAAAGGAAATAAAAAAAATCGCTGAAATGCTCACCTCGTACTCGTCAAACCCAGGAATCCCGCCTGAAATCCTGCTGAGATTCCTACGGAGCGGCGCCGAAACGATCGCTTCACCGCAAAATCTGCCGCAAAACCCGTACCCGGCCTCGATCGCTACCCGCGGGGTCTTTAAAATGAGAGCGAGGCTCTCATTCGTTCGGACTTCTCCCCCCATCGCTGAACTCCATCCAAACCGAAGCCCCCACGACTTCTTCCTCGCAACCCCACGCAAAAGCTCCAGCTCCCTCCTCTCCTATTCGCAAGCATCCCGACCCCTCTCTTCTTCCCGTAGCCCTCCGACTCCAACCCGACGCCGCTGCCCTATTCGCAAGACTACAGAGAGAGAGAGAGAGAGAGAGCTTCTTCCCCATACCTTGCCCTAGCCGAACCCCCTCCAGCCGATCGACTTCGCTCCCCCTCCGACTTTCCCCTCTTGTAGGATCGGAAGCTACAACATTTTGACGGAAGTAACGACGGGAGCTTGCTGTGTGCGAAGGTAACTTGCTCCCTTTCATGCGCCTCTTCGGCCAAGTCCCGTAAACCCGCCGAACTACAGAGAGAGAAGGGGAAGGAGTTATTATTGTTATTATTATTATTATTATTATTATTATTATTATATTATTATTATTAAATATAATTATTAATTAATTATAATTAATTTATTAATTATAATTATTGATTGATTATAATTAATTTATTGATTATAAGTATTTATAATTAATTATATTTAATAAATTAGTAATAATCAATTAATAATTGGTAATTAATTATTAATTATAATTATTTAACTAATTATAATTTTAATTAATTATAGTTAATTATTAATTAATGGTGATTAGTTAATTAATCGATTATAATTAACTAAGAAATATAATTATTTAATTAATTATAAGTGATTATAATTAATTATGATTAATTATCAATTAATTATAATTATAATTAATTAATTATACTTAATTAACTACTCATTATGATTAGTTAATTATCTGTAATTAATTATGGTTAATTATAATTAACAATAAAAAGAGAGAATGCTCTTTTCCCCATTTGCCTCGATCTACGTGCTCCTACCCCGACGCTTGCCAAGGTATAACCCTTCTAAACCCTAAACTCCGAGAGCCTACTTCGTTGTCTGCGGCGGACCGGAAAACCGCCTATACACGCTTTCTTAAGCGTGGTGGGATGGGACCCCGGTGCGGCGCCTACAACGAGGCGGGTAATCACCTCAAAATCCTAGCCTCGGCGTTCGTGTCGAGCCGGCAAACCGCCTATACATGCTTTCTTAAGCGTGGTGGGAAGGGAACCCGGTGCGACACCTACGGCGAGGCGGGTAGGCCCTATACACGCTTTTCTTAGCGTGGTGGGGACAATTTTAAGTACCCGTACGCGGCTCTGTACCTGCGGGGAAACAAATGCCTTTCTTTTTCAGGTACGTCGAAGACCCATACACGCTTTCTTAAGCGTGGTGGGGGATTGAAGACTTTACACGGCCGCGGTGTCCTCGAAAGAGGGCATCTACCATACACGCTTTCTTAAGCGTTGTGGGAAAGGCCAAGTTTTTCATTATTTCCCCTAAACGGGGGAGATGCCGGAATGCTGCTGAAATTTCGGGTGAAAATAAAACTAAACTTGGACCTGATTAGAACAAATTTTGGGACCGCAGTGGACATGAACTCAAAGAACCTAAAACAAACAAAAATGCAAAAGACTTTGAATAAGACTTGAACATACATTTAAACTCATGCAAAGATCTGATTTGGACAACAGGGAACCATTGCTTGAACTCCAATGACTTGGAGCTTGATATAAACAAACAAGAACTCAAATGAACTTGGTACAACGAGTCTTTACATAAACTGGGACAATGCAAAGGACTTGATTTGGGACTCAAGTGGATTTGTATGAATTGAACTCAACTTGATTTGAATATCAAGTGTATAGCACATCTACAAACAAACCTAAGAAGGTTGTGGAAAGGATATCATTAATGCCAAGTAGCTTGTAGGTAAGTATATTGGTTCCCCATTAGCAAAAGCAGATGATACATAATGAAGGAAAATGCTACGACATCCTTGTACTCAACATCAAAATACAAACGAGCACATAAGCTCTTATGAATCATTGTAAGGGACTCTTCAGATATTCAGATGCCTCACAAGCAAAAGGTGAGAGATTGATGACAAATGTAAGCCCCTAAGAGCTGTTATAGAAGAGCCCCGTCATACATACAATAAGTTATCCACAAGCAAGATACAAGATGACTGCAACCAATGTAGATGCCTACGGTTAACATTGAAAGAGCTGCAAGTAATAAAATCAAGAAATATTTGCGATCAGTTGCAAGTGAATGTAAATGGTGAGAGTTTTCAACATGCTACGGGTAGGGCTCAAGGATGATGCCCGTAGAAATCTTATAAAAGATCATTCCTAGATGTATACAACGATTCATTCATGAGTGGTACAATGATACACCCATGAGTAAAGCTTGGAGATTTAATACCCCTACAAGGTATGGTGAATATGAAAGCCAAGGGTAAGTGTCCATATCATTGGAAATAAGATTGTAACAAATATACATATCTATCCACTATAAGGGTAAAGAAATATTGACGTTGGAAAGCTTAGAGAATAGTGATTGTTCGCAGCTTCTCAACGACCATACATTTGTTAATGTGGGGAACCATAGTCGTCATTGTGACGAATTAGAGCTTATTACTAGAGGGGTAATCAAGAAGTTTCAAAACCTCCATTGATAACAAAAGTCATAGAGCCAACACCGACTGATATACCAACACCTGCACACTTACAAGCGGCCGTAGCAGAAGGAAATGAATGGAACTTCTTACGATCCATCACTGTTCAATATTGAATAAACACGTTGCTCCATTGCAAGCAAGAACAAAAGACGATATGTAGTAAATGCAGATACCTACGAGCTGTTGTAGCAAGAATATCGTAGCATCTCCACAGCCGACAATCATATAATAGAAGACAAACACACTCAAGTGGTTTGCAGCTAAGGTTATGATATCCCTATGGCTGAGGTCAGTTCACTTATGGACGAATACAACCATTCCTCGTGTGAACTATAATGATCAATGAAATTACTTGTGGATAACAACAGTAGATATGAAGTATGTACGATAAATCTTCTGTGGGCACAAGCACATATGTTCTTCGCAATCAAAGATATAAGACTACAGCACATTCAAATGCCTACAAGCCATCCTAAGAAGTCTCTCATGTATGCAAAGCACTATCTACAGGAAAATACAGAAACTCCACAACAAGTCCAAGCTCTTGCGAAAGAAAGCAGGAGATTCGTTGGTGCACAACAATCCAAATGCAGAGAGCAACAAGTAGTGCACGACAATCTGCCTGTACAAAGCAGCAAACAACTCAGTTCACGAGCTGCTGCACCACGCCACCGGATCCGCAACTTTCATGCAAGCGGACAGAAGGCGTGTACAAATATTCCAAGAATACCCCTGCACGTGTGCACTTTAATTTGTATACACATAGGTACACTAAAAGGGGAAGATATAATCTGAACCCGCATGGGCCCCGGCGAGCGTGTTATTGGTACACACGTGATGCCTAGGGATGCTGCGCGGGTCAATAAATTTGAACCCGATCCTCCTATATAAGCAGATAGGAGTAGACAAGGTTCAATAAATGTTTATAAAATGCCCCCCAAACACCCGCATGGGCCCCGACGAGCGTGTTATTGGTACATACGTAACGTCTAGGGATGCTGCGCGGGTCCACGAGTGAATTCAGGTTCGAACCCGATCCTTCTATAAAGGTCAATAGGAGTCGACAGGGTTCGAACCATCAAACAAATATACAGTTGTGGCAACCTATATATTTGTTTTAATGCGTTCATATTAGGCCTTCAAGGCCTATAATTATAAAAATTCACTAACAAAGGCATAAAACCTACGAAACCTGATCCTCTGTCAATCACTAGACAGAGTCGACAAGGTTCAAATCAATAAAATATAAATGACCCCATACACCCCGATGATGGCCGTATTGAATGAAAATATCAACCAGAGGGGTCCATTCCAAATATTTCAAAATGCCTCCCAATTTCCCAAATTTCCTGTAAAATCCAAAATCTCCAAAAATTCCAAAAATCCCATACTCCAAAAATGTTTAAAAATATTTAAAATTGAAATAAATCCATCAAAAGCTTAAAGCAAAATTCCATCCACCCTCCGCAATAGTTTATCGAGGCGGACAAATCTGAAAATACTTCAGCTCACATAGAGCTAATGCCTGGTCGAGAATATCACTAGGATCCATTCTCAAACAATCTCCTGCCAGCAAGGACGTGGTACGAGTCCTCTAACCGGCAGTTTCGCCGCCAAATGGCACTGCAGGATAAACGGTTATGACTCGGGGCCCTCTGAACCAGGTGGTCGTCGCCAAATGGCACCATTATATTATGGTTATGGCCAGAGCCCGTATGCTCCCCAATGGCATCAAATCCTTGAGATATGAATCAATAGGATATAATCGATAGGGCACAAAGCTCTCTGTTAGCTAAGGTGGATTCAAATTTGTCCCCTTAGGCAAATATTCACCCCAGGTCTACAAGGTACCCTTGGACGAAGCAACCCATGGCTGCCGACAAGGATCCTTCTGTCAGGTTGGGTCGACTACCTCCTCTGACTAAGTAGACCAGGGACCACGATGGCCTGGGACGACGGAACCATGGGATCTTGATCGGGTCCATCATCCATTCCCCCACCATCTGCTTTAAGTGCAAGATGGTGAAATTTCTATTTTAAATATCAAACACTTCCAATCATTTTAACATTCCCAACCTATTGCTACTACTATATGCCAGATCCACGTATCCTTACGTATCTGATTGACGACTAGCCTTAATCGAAAGTTCTCTCTCGTTACCGGGAGGGGTAATTAACTATAGGGGCTTGCGCCTATAGGAAACCAGAACTCAGATCATAAAGTCCTCGCAAAATGAGGGCGAAATCTCTGGGTAGTGTCTTATCTACTATCTCATCTGCCTTCCAAAATTTACCCCGGAACTTAGTTCGTTAAAACTCCCCCCTAAAAGAAAGCACAAATAGTCGGGCGGAGGCCGGGGCCGAATTTTCGGAGCCCACACTGGCCAATATTATCTATATAGTTAGCTTATTAAGTTTATAAATAGGGCCTTATTTTCTATAAAAAAAGTGATTCCAACAATTGAGGGAACTAAAAAACTCTTTAGCATTTTCCAACAACCACCACAATAACCACCATCAGCTATGATCATCAAAGACCATTGTTAGCCGTCATCACCATTGATGAACACCACCAACAATCACAATCATCATCTCCAGATGTTTGTGGACACCTTATTTTTGTAATCTCTAAACGCCTTATTTTTCTTTTAGAGAGCTTCTAATCTTTTAAGGACTATACATCATTAAGGTTTTATTGAGGCAATGTTAGGGTTTCTAATTTTCCTTTTAAAAGCCACTTTCTCCATCACAGTTTCAAAAATAGCTTTATAAAAAAAAAAATTGAAATAGCAGTGAAAAAAATAGTCTCTCAAACACAGTGCCTATTTTTCTTACTACAAAAGCAATCGAAAAGCTGTTTCAAATAAAACCCTAAATAAAACAACCAAATTTTTTTATTACAATAAACTGCCACATATCTAGAAACAATATCATGCAAAATGTGATTGCCAAATGCCTTATATTTAGTATATAAATTCTAGCTTTAATACCTATTAGAGAAGACAAACTTCACCTACACTAAAACAAATACACTAAAATCTATTAAAATAGACAAATTTCATTTAAATAAACTTTTCCATTTTTCTGCCAGATGAGAAAAAAAAATCAAATAATCATTTGACCCCTCTACTCAACTGCCATGAAATTAGAATGCACAAATTTTTAATAATAATAATAATATAATTATAATAATAATTATTATTATTATAAGACCCAAGACCCTTACAACTATTGTAAAATACAAAAAAAAAATGTAATGATATAAAAAAAAAACATCATAAAAAAGTTTATTATTCATTAATTGTGCCCAATATGAATTGAAGAAATGGTTAGGCATGTCATGTGTCATTTATTTAATAGTGTGAAGACTTTTCTTAAGGATTGCGCTATCATTATATCAATAGAGTTATGCTAAACTTCAAATAGAATCATAATTTTTTTTTTTTAAAATTTTATGAGTTCTTATGCTTAATTTCCTTATTCAAAGCTCACATGAAAAATAAACTAAATCATTAACATGAATGAAATGATTTTTCTATGTCATATAAGCTTCCAACTCAATTTCACATCCCTAAGATTTTATTTGGGACAGCTTTATTAATGCTTTTTAAAATAATTTTTCAATTCAAAAATTTTTTAAATTAAAATTTTTTATACTAAAAATTATTTTAAAAAACAATAAGAAAACTGTCTCAAACAAAGCCTAAGGCTTCATTTGAGATGACTTTCTTACTACTTAAAATAGCTTTATAATACACTATTTTAATTTTTGTATTACACCTATTTAAAATCAATTCATTTACATTAAAATTCATTCTAATCACTTAAGATTTACTTGAAATGACAACAATATTTTTTAAAATTGGTTGTGAAAATACCGTAGAAAAAAATAGCTATTATTGTGCTTGCAATAAGCAGCTTTTCATCACAGGAATTTTTTAAAAGCTGTGAGAAAACAGTAGCTTGAAAATTAAAACAACGAGAAAACTATCCCAAACAGAACTTCAGTCATACAAAATAAAAAATAAAATCTGTAAGTCAACATACTGCTTAATATAATATATCCTTAGTAATAAAAGCAAACGGTCATCATTGAACGATTTTTCAAAAATTGAATAACGTTGTGAAGGCAAGGCATAGACTTCGCATTCAAGATTGGCCTGCCCATTCAATACAAGTAAGAAGAATTTATAACAGTTAACAGAACTATCAACGTATCTTCAAAGTTAGAAAATATTAATATAATGTGTGAAAAATGTTTGTGAGAGCTTGGACTTTAGATCACAGTATGGAAACAGCTGTTCCAGGTCATTTCCAACCAGTTGAGTTGAACAGATGGGTAGAGGAAATAAATTTATTCATAATATTTTGATTAAATTTAATGAAAATGATATTTTAATTTTTATAAAATTTATTTTGAGTCGATATAATATTTGATTAATTCATCAAATCTTCATTATTTTCATTTCAAATAACTCTGTTTATATGAGAAAGTATTTTTTTTATTTTAATTATATGTAATATTTAAGAAGAATATTATTAAAAATATGTATTATTTATTAGTGATAGGCTTGAATAAAATGAATTTTTGTAGAAAATGTAAATTATATATATATATATATATAAGAGATTTTTTTTATGAATTTTAATTGCATATTTTGCAATTTATTGGTCATAATTCATAAAAAAATAAATGATTTCTCGCACGAATTTTACATACAAGAAAATAATCAGGAAAAATAAAAACTAAATATATCATATTTCTTATACATTGCATTCTGAAAATTCATAAATTTTGAATATAGTTGCAACTATGCAGGCTCTTAATCTAGAAACCTTGCTTGATTTCCCCTGAATATTTCATCAAAGGTTGAGATCTTATATGAAAAGAAAAAAAAAATCATTTGAAAGACTTGATACCTTATTATGTTCTCTTTAACTTACCCTTAATAGGGTGAATTATTGATGAAACCTTATTGATTTTGGAGGTGTCATATGCTTATAAAACATCATTGGAAATTTGGTTGCCTAAGCAGCAAACATTGGAGCTATATGTAACTGTGTGACTAATATGATTAACTTGAGCAATGAAGTTATAACTTATAAGTAACAGTGCATGGAGCGTGGCTAACATAGGAAGTAAAGCTACATAAAAAGCAGAGAAAACATGGCCAGCTGAGCTGTGGATGACTAAGGCTTCCTTTGAGACGGTTTTCTTACTCTTAAAGTAGCTTTCTAGTTCAAATATATAATCTTTGTACTACAAAGCTATTTTAAGAGCAATAAAAAATCGGCCCAAACAAAACCTAAGGCTTCAATTGGAAAGATTTTTTTACTTTTTGTAAAGCTAGTTTTTTTAGTTAAAAATCTCTAAAAAGCAAGAAAAAAATAGCAGTCAAAAGCTGTCAAAACAAAACCAAAGTTAGAAATAAAGCGACATCTAAGCAACACCTTTATGAAAGTCAACAATGATTGGAGTAATTTGCAACATAAACCATCATAAAACCACGTTAAGGCTTCGATTGAAACATCTTTTGGCTGCTATTTAAAAAAATTTTAATACTAAAAAGCTGCTTTTCAAAAAAATAGAAAGAAAGCTATACCAAACAAAATCTAAATTGAAGATGGCAACGATAAAAAAGTTTCACAACATACCTACTTATGCTTACACCAAATGATACTTAATGGTTTCCAAGAAGCCTAGACATGATTTAGATAACACTTACAAAGAGTATGGATATCAATATGAGACAGGAAAATGATACGGATATGAAGACAGAATATAACTGCAAAAAAATTGGAGCATCACATCCCATGTTTTCAAAATTTTTAACGAAATCATCACATAAAATTTGTTAGAGGATTTATATAATCACCTTTGCAAATTTGCTCAATTCGAAAATGGCATTTACTCAAAATGCCCTCAATTGCTGCAAAAAGGAATAAAGTTGGCTCTCTATTCACAATGGAATAGTAACAAATACAAGATCATAAAGATTAAAGGGCATACAAATTCATTAACTAAGAAGCTACCGACTCTGCACCTCTCTGAAGATTGAAGGCTAACACAATAAAATGAAATCGGAGATTTGAGAGCCCAAATTTTCAATTCCAACTGACAATTCTAACATTTATTTGCTGCAAATTATAATATCTAATATTTAAAAGCTCTACCAAAAAGTATAATAAAATAAAATAATAACACAAATATCACATAAATAAGGATTTAAAAAATCTAAAATTGGTACTGCCTAATTATAATTAGATTTCAACATTTTATCAAGTATATTAAATTTTCAATAACATGTCAAAATCCAAATAGCTTTGTTAATAAAAACATTCTATTATGGCCATAAAAAAAAACACTTCATAATCACATCCCAACCATATATATCAGAAAAATTCAGCATATGACAGCCTTATAAATCCTCATATTCAATCTATTCCTGCCAAGTGACACTTAAAATAGTAGATTATGTTTCTAAATATATGATAAATTCAAATAAATCTTCAAAAAGAAATTAGGGCAAAAAAAATTAACAAAAATGGAGAATAGATCCTAAGAAAAACGTTTTTGGAATAAATCTTGTAGTTACTGGGACAAAAGAAACGTTAGAAAAGCTGTAGAACAGACAGGAAGTGGATATTAAAACTTGGATAATGTACAACATAGAATAAAAAATATAGTCAGAAGTAAATTAAATTAACATGAAATTATTAAAGAAGAGAGGGATAAACAAATATACATACAAAAATTGTGCAAACTGAAAAAGCTCTTTAACTCTTCATGAAATACAATATAGAAACAAATAAAAAATAAAGCTCCCAAAACTTAGTTCGATTAGTTGGATAAAGCTAATGATAGTGAAAATTTATAAAATTTCGATTTAATAGATCGTACTAATCCAGCTAAAACTAACGAAATTCTCAAAGATTTAAAAGTTTGAATTACTTGGAAAATTTGTCATGTTTTCAGTTTTCAGGTGGGGAAATCTGCTTTGAACCATTAAAATTCTAAAATCTAAAATTGAAGTAAAACAATTTGAAGGATATATTGCTGAATGCTTTTGTCAGCTGACCAAAGAATGTTTACAGCGTGAAAGAGAATGTTAAACATGGCGTATAAAAAGGTTATACGTTAATTTTAATCAAAAAGAGCAATAAAGTTCTAGGTGATTAGTTTATATCTCACCTCTAACCTCTACAAAAATTAATTCATCTGAAATGTTAGCCAATATGAATTAAAATGAACCAAAATGAGTAAAAACCTGGGTTAGAATAAAATCGTTCCCGTCTTCTATGTTAAGCAAGTTTCTTAGCACGGCCAGTTGAAGGGCCAGCATCCTCCTTCTTGGAACCAGAAGCTTCAGGCTTCCTTGCCCAGGCCGGAGCTCTGTCTGGCTCATAACGGTAGTCATAGAATAGCTCTTCCCCAGCACCAATGCGTTCCTTGGCAAATATGCCTACTCTGTGATCACCAGCTACCATGATTACCTTAGCATAGCAATTTGGCTCAGGTGAATGATTGGCAAACTTCAACTTATCACCCTTGCGGTAAGCATCGAGAACAAACTGCATCGATATAATTATATCAGAAGTCTATATATAGTATTGATAGGTGAACAGAACATTTTTGATATGGAATTACATGCCTGATCATTCAGATTGAAAAGAAAGGATGAGTTTTCACGATCGTAAATCTTTCCCCGCTTATCTGCCTCTCTATGAGAGATCAGTTCACCGGTGTATTCTCCAAGATATTCATGTTTACCAACGCTATTCTGTTGAAGGATTCCAATATTGTTGGTCATAAGTGAGCTTAAGATCCAATAGCTCAGGTGGGAAAGAACAGGGAATTACCTTTAGGAAAGCACCCCAACCAGAAATATCAGATCCACCTAGTAGTACCTGTATGTAAGAATATCGGCACTTTAAAACTGGCTGAAGAGGGTTCACCTAAGTAACTCATGAATGTACTAAGATAAAAGAATATAAGCTAATCATTTTCCCTTAGTATCAGTGAAAACAATAAATGAAACAAAACTATGATATTGTCCAAGAGAAACAATATGTAAAGGACATTAATAAATGCAACAAAGAAGGCTGTTAATTTCCTGCTAGGCAACCACCTGAATTACTCATGAACAGAAGCTACACGGGAATACACATGAATGCCCAACAATAGTAGAGTAGTAGACACAAAAACTGGGCATAGTTTAAATAAAAGATTCATCGCCCAGTTCCACAAAAACTGGCATCAGTTTATTGTACAAAACACTTTACATTTAATCGCGCAGCTTCAACTTAATAAAAAATAATTAATTATTTATTGTAAACACAAAGTTACGGACTTAAAGGAACGTACTTATTCACGAATAGTTCAGCAGCTCAACATATTTCGAAATGATGTTGACACTGAAATTATAGGCCAATCCAAAAACTAAGGAAGAAACGACACCTGTCACAAGTGCCTTCTACACCAGTGATAAGATGTCATTTCGGTAAATTAATAGAAGTTTAGAGGAATCAATATGACGACGGACTTGAGTAAATTTTCTAGATGGATGCAATGCTTTGAAAAGTAGATTGGGCTGATCGAATTATAAATAAGACAGAAGATATTACCCACAATAAAATAGGTTTGGAAAAGAAGAAAAAAATCGCACAAGCCAACAGTCAAATTTTTTAATTCCTCATAATTTTTTGAAGGTTCTTAGTTTGACCAAAAATTAATTTAATTTTATGCCAACGACTTAATGACTATGGAAACCAGTCTAGAGTAGAAACATCTTTTCAATCAAAATTTTGACTGTGCCTAAAGATGCTAATGTCATATAGGAAATACTAGCTAGTAATATAAAAAATGTTACAAAAAAAGTATTAGAAGTATCAAAATGAAAAGCTCTTAATAATAAAAATAGCTTGTAATAAAATCAAAATGGGTAAAAATGATAAAAAAAATAAGAAACTTTGTTATAAAAATTTGTTTAGATTTAAAAGCTAGAAAATTTGGAAAACATATAAAGGGGCCCGCAAGTAGTAAGAAAGCAAAATGGGATCTAAAGAATTTAACTTTAATTGATTTATACAATAGATTAATACTAAGGAGATCGAAACATGTATACAAAAGTTGGAGAGGCCAAACTTCTCAATGAAGATGGGCATTGGAATATACAAACATTGCAAAGGTGCTTTGGCCAAATCTTAATCGAGATGATTACATGCATTCAGCTAGAATATGGGAGCTCGAGTGATTCTGTTGAATTGCTCAAAATGCCGCTCAGTTCGACGGTGATAGGCATCGCCTAAAATATGTTTTAGTTCCCGGATGATTTGTTCTTACCGATTTCAAAACTTTGTCTACACCCGAGAGAAAAGGTCTTTTGGTGGCGCATATATAACGCTCACTGCCCTTAGGGCTGTTCCGACATTGAAGACATCAACCATATCACTAATACCTACAATCAGTTGCACAGAATTTTGGACTCTCTTACAAGATGGGGCTTCTTCACCCCACGCTTCTCTGGACTTAGCGAGCTGTTGAATGTGATTCTTCATGCTACTACCAGCTCGCGTGGGTGGACACAAATCTATTGTTATGCGGTTTATCAAAATTGGCGTGTTAGGAACGCTAAGAAGCATGGCGAGCCTTTCGCTACTCCTTCCATTATGGACACACGGATTCTTGAGCACCTCTCCCACATATGTTCTCCTTCTCACCCAGAGCACTGGGATGCTCCTCAGCTTTTTGGGCTGTCAACTTGTTCACACATGGTCTTCAAGATGACGCTCACTGCCCTTAGGGCTGTTCCAACATTGAAAACATCAACCATATCACTAATACCTACAATCAATTGCACAGAATTTTGGACTCTCTTACAAGATAGGGCTTCTTCACCCCACGCTTCTTTGGACTTAGCAAGCTGTTGAATGTGATTCTTCATGTTACTACCAGCTCGCATGGGTGGACACAAATCTATTGTTATGCGGTTTATCAAAATTGGCATGTTAGGAACGCTAGGAAGCATGGCGAGCCTTTCGCCACTCCTTCCATTATGGACACAGGGATTCTTGAGGGCCTCTCCCACATATGTTCTCCTTCTCACCCAGAGCACTAGGACGCTCCTCAGCTTTTTGAGCTGTCAACTTTTTCCTCATGGTGCACACCCCCCCCCCCCCCCCCCCCGCCCTCTTGGCTAGATAAAGATCAATGTGGATGGCGCCTTATTGCAGTCGTGTAGTGGTGGTATTGGGATTGTTATAAGAGACGAGGCAGACAAACCCGTTATGGAAGCAGGATGGAGTATCGAGCATTGGGATAGCTCGCAAGTAGAACTACAAGCTATGCAGTACATTAGTCGGCTCTTGGAGGAGTGGATGTTTGAGATGGTCGGTTTGATTATTGAAGGGGATAATTACAATATAATCAAGCTCCTCCTTGAAGACTACAAGGCTCAGAAGGCTTGGGGGTGTCGGTCGTAAGTTAGTGGTGCTTTTGATTGGATCCACCTCTTTCACAATGTCCTCTTCCAGCATGTGCCTAGGTGCTACAATTCAGCTGCTCATTTTTATTCCCAAAGGGCTATACTATGTGACTTCGTTTGGGTTTTTGGGGATAGGAATAGAGATATTATTTCTCAGGATTTTTTTGATATCCTTGAGGAGGATATGAGCTCTCATGCTCACACTTAGGGCCCTTTATTTTGTCCTTTTTTTGTATGTTTTGTAACTAGTCTTTGTTTAATGAATGCAATATGCACACTTCCAAAACAAAAAACAAAGAAATAAAAGAAGTAAGAATTTAGTTCAAGTAAAGTGTATCAAGGATGAAAATCAAAAAATGATTTTATTAGAAGAGGATATTCAATAAAGGTTGATAAGATATTTCGATAAGTTTTTCAATGAAGATTATAGGAATGCAATTAACTTTAGTGACCTTTAACACCCAAAACAAAAAAAAAAGATATTTTTATTTTTATTGTCGTATTAGTAAAATCAAAGTTAAAGAGGGCTTCAAAGAAAAATGAAGGGTAGAAAATTTGTTGAACCTGATGATATTCTAATAGAAGTGTGGGAATGCCTAGGAGATGAGAAAATTTCTTAGCTTACGAAACTTTTCAATATTATTTTGAAGATTAAAAAGATGTCAGATGAGTGGAGAAAAAGTGCGATGATTCCCATCTTTTAGAAATAAAAGTGATGCACAAAAGTTTGCAAATTATAAAGGAATTAAATTAATGTGTCATACATTAAAATTATGGGAGAGAGTTTTTGAGCATAGGTTATGAGATGAAACTAATGTTTCTCAAAATCAATTTAGATTCATGATGGATAGGTCTGCTATGGAAGCTATACATTTATTGAAAGGTTTGTTAGAGAAGTATAGAGAGAATAAGAAATATCCACATATGATATTTGTTGATTTAGAAAAAGCATATGATAAAAAGTTCCAATAATTAGACTTATCTTCATAGGTCCAAATTAAAAAAAATAAATTATAGCCATTGTATAACTTCTTTAGAGATCAAATCAATTTCTTAGTTGAGTTATTGTTGTCTTTCCTAGTGATCTCAACAACAACTATTTTTTACTTGATGCCAATAAAATTAAAGGACTTTCCATTTTCTATTAACACATTAATAAATTGGGTTCGACCTTTTTTTACATTGGCTGGCGCCTTATTAAGGAAGAAGCTAGTTCTTGAAATTATTCTCAATGATATTTGAAGATATTGTTAAAATAGCCAAACATTTTTCTATCTCACAAAGTTTTTACTCAAAAGGGGGTTTTATCTTTCCTTAATAGCATCCAAACTTAGAACAATATTTTGATTAAAATGAAAAAAAAGTATCAACAAAATTCCCTCAATTAAGGCTTAAAAAAAGAGTTATCATGGAGCCCAACTATTTCTTTTATTTTGTATAGCCATCTAAAAATTCATGGTGAACCTGTGAATATAATGACATAAATTTTTATTTGTATACTTTAAAATATATATATGCATAAAATAAATAAAATATATACATGAATATTTATAAGCATAAAAATATATATGCATAAAATAACAATCTCTTCAGTACATCTTTAGAAATCCACTGATCAAACATGAATGCCAATACACATTGGAATTTAAAACTTGCGAAATTAAATTTACAATCATCTCACCCCTTATTTCAACAACTTATAATTGAATTTAACATCTAGATCAAAAGAAATGAGCAACGCTATGATTGAATCCTACTCTAAAGAACCTCAAATCAAGCACTTGAAATGTTGTGGAAATATCGAGATATTAATTGAAGGACAAAAAAATCACCAAATCTTGCAAACTTGTAGAAATATAGAGCATCTCAACGAGAAGAATCCAATGAGCCCAAAATCACTAGGAATCAATACAAGTCATCTAATAGAGTGTTTTGGGATTTGGCTAAGCTTATCAAAATATTATTCTAAAAAAATTATAACTGGACTTCATTCTTTACATGAAATAGACCTAGGAGTATGGACCTTCAACTTGAAATTAGAGAGAGCTCTATCTTCGAATTGTCGTTGTCGAAAAGCCACAATCCGATTGTTATTGTTCGACAACAGTCGTAAAACTGCCTCCATTTAGTCGTCGCCAAACTACCACGATCTGACCACCATCGTCGAACTGCTACCATTTAGCACCATCTTCGAATTGCCATTGTCTGACTACCTTCACCCAACTACAGCCCCAAAGCATTATCACCCACTACAGTCCCACGACCACTGTCGCCCAACTATGTTGCTCTTTTTATTTGAGTGATAAATTGTCCCCCAAATACGATCCAATGAAACCCCTAACCACCCCCACCTAACTATGGTCTCCTAAATACAGTCCCCCGACCACCATCGCTTAACTCAATTACCATGACCACCATCACCACTATAGCCCCCTCGTAACTATAGCGCAACTACAATCCCCAAACCATCGTCACCCGACCATGGTTCCCCAATCAGCGTCGTGCAACGATAGTCTTCTAGCCACTAATGTTTTACTATGATCTCCAGACTAGCATTGCCTAGTTACGATATGCCAACTATAATCTGCCTATTGTCACCCAACCACACCAATGCCAGCTAGCTCCATTACCCGCTATGGCCAGTAACATCAAAGCACACCACTGCCTATAACTAATGCATGCCATTGATAGCAACGCCAAGGCATGTTAACACCAACTCTAAACATCAACAATAAGATTTATATTTAACTTCTTAATCTCTAAACTCTTCTTCTCAAAGGAGAACGACCATATACTATCATGTCTCAAATCTCTTCCAACTTCAAACATGGAATCCATCCTCAACAATTTATGTCTAGTGCATTGTAACAAAACCTTTCCTAACATGCAACAACCATAAATTTGAGTAACATTGAAACATAAAATTAATGCTTCTTTTGTTGAATTATAATAATAAGAAATTAAAATAAAAATATTTTTCAATGAATTTACCTTCGTGCATTTGATGCATGTGAATTTAAAGAAGATTGCAAAAAAATCATGTTTTTACATTCATGTAATTAAAATAGTGCATGATTGATTCCTCTTGTCACATGGCATTTTATCAATTTATCACTCAAATAAAAAGAGCAACGAATAACAAATTAATCAACAAAAAATAGTGGTTCACTATACCCTTTGTTGTTGTTTTAGGAGAAGCTTCATATTTCTGCATTCATAATTGTCTCCTAGTTGTACAGGTCCGCCGAAACTGCCATCACCACATCTGCATTAGAAATTAAATGAACAATATTATAGGATATTTGAACGTGAAAATCAGATGCAATAACCAAAAGATACGCCCAAATTGGTTGTTAAATCCTAAATAACCCATATAAGATATGGAAGTTTCTACGTGATAGAAAGATAAGCCAAATCCATACCCAACCCAGCAATTTCTACAAACATCTGGATCGCATTCTCTATCAGCAGCGAAGCAAGGACATTGACGACTGCGACATTGGCTCTTAGCACAATGGCATCCTCTAAAACGGTTCTTGCAAATCTTTGGACACCTATTTGCCAACATCACAAGTGAACATCAGAAGTCACCAAGTCTTTCACAAAACCCACAAGATCAGATAATACATTATTGCCATCATAGCAGATATTATAACGTGAGAGGCGTAAAATTTAATAGTATTATTAGAAATGAATGCATGCTAAAGAAGAGTGTAAAATGAGAAAAGTAAAGAAACTGCAAAAGCATATGATAAAAACCTAGTATGCTACTAATAAGCAGACAGCAGCAGAAGATTTAAAAGAGGAGAAAGAGAAAACAAAAAACAGGCACGACACATCTGTTCATCCTAGACCCTAAAAGAAAGCTATTTTGATTAAATTATTCCAACATTTTTGACAGTGGGATCAGTACCCCAGAAAAATGGGTATAAAACTGTTGACGGCATGCACTTGGATTAGAGGTGCAAACGAGTCGAGTCGAGCTCGAGTCAGGAGGTGTTCGAGTCGAGCCTAACTGTCAAATACCGAGCTCGAGCTCGAGCTCGAACTCGAGTAGAGCTCAAAAATCGAGCTCAAGCTCGACTCGTTCCACTCTAACCGAGTTCGAGCCTCTCGTCGAGCCTCCGGTTCGGTCTAACACATGCGATCCCAAAAATTTAATTCGCGGAGAGGGAGTATTGAGATGTGAGCAGTTTTTTTTTTTTAAATGACAGGCTATTAGCGTTTATTGCAATAGCTGTCAGAGGAGAGAGAGATGTGAGCAGTTTTTTGAGTGTTTGATGTTAGCATTTATTACAGTGGCCTTAGAGAGGAAAAATTATTGGGTACGTCGTCCGGACGTAGAGCTACGTCCGGACGCCTCTGTGTTGTTGACACGTAGCGGCACGAAAGCGCCGTGACACGTAGCGGCCCGACGACCCGACCCGGAGAAAAAAAGAATTACGCGCCATTATCTTTAGGGTTAATAACTTTTGGCGGGCTATTTAGTAGACGTTATACAGTATTTAGGGTTCAAAAGAACGCTGAGAAAAAATTACAGACGAAGAGACGAAAAATGGAATTCTCCTTGGATGACATCGAAGGGTTCGAGGAGATTGAAGAAACGTTAAATGCGGCTGAAGGTTCCAAGAAGAACCGATGTAGGGTTGATTTTTCTGAATTAATATCGGTAAGCTTTTTTTTACATACAATAAGTATGTTTGCACCTCCTTCTTTGTGCTTTAACAACTTATATTTTGATGGTTTTGGCAATAGATTACCGCTATTCGTCGGTATCGATCAATAGCAGGTTTTATTTACCAAGTCATCTGTAATACCGACAAGTTTTTGCGATCCTACTGATCTGTACCGATCAGTGTACCGAGAGTTTCACTGACCGGTACCCGCAGATTAACTCGGTATAGTTACTCGGTATTGCAACTAGGTGGTGCTACCCGGTACAGTTATACTCGGTATTGTAGCATTGTACCGAGACTGCCAGAGTTTCTCGGTATTGTACAGTTATACCCGGTACAGTTATACTCGGTATTGTAGCATTGTACCGAGACTGCCAGAGTTTCTTGGTTTTGTACAGTTATACCTGGTACAGTCATATTCGGTATTGTTACAGTTATACTCGGTACTTATACTCGGTACAGGTTTGGTGTTTATGTGATTATGTAATTTTTTTACTGCTGCTTGTGTTTAGGCAAGTGAAATGATATTTATATTTGTAAACAGGGTGTTTACAGCTGTGAGAAGGAAGCATATGATATGTATTGCGATTATGCTCATTGTCATGGTTTTAGTGTTCGGAAAGAACATCATGCATTCTGGCCAAACTCGAGGAAAATTAAAAAAAAGGATTTTGTATGTTCGAAAGCAGGATTCAAAAAGGAGAATGTTTTAAAACGAAAATCCAAATATCAGAAATCAAACACAAGAACCGGGTGTCCAGCTATGATTAGGTTTGCTGTGTCTGAAGATGGAGTTTGGATGGTGCAAAAATCGATTGAAAGTCACAATCACGAATTGGCGAAGCCGGGAGATCAACATTTGCTTAGATCATGCAGGAACATCAGTGATGAGGATGCATCTGTTTTGAAATCAATGACGGAAGCTCGTATCAGAACAGTTGATGCATTTTCATACCTATCTAATGAAGTAGGCGGTGTAGAAAATTTGCGGTTCACAAAGAGGGATGCATACAACTACATTCAAAAAGAACGAAGAGCCAGGATTGAGAGTGGAGACACAAATTCACTTATTCAATTGTTTAAAGAACGACTCGCTGATGACAACATGTTTGCATGGGATGTACAAACTGATGAAGATGACCGGTTGCTGAATTTCTTTTGGGTTGACGGGTTGGGCAGAATTGATTATGAGTGCTTTGGTGATGTCATAATTTTTGACACTAGCTACAGGCTTAACAAATATAATTTAGCATGTGCACCTATTGTAGGAGTTAACAATCATTGGCAAAACGTTCTATTAGGGGTGGCTTTCTTATCTGAGGAGACGATCGAGTCATTTACCTGGTTGTTTAGAACTTTCTTAAGAATAATGGATAAGTAAAAAAATTACTCGGTATAACAACTAATATCAATAAGTAAAAAAAAAATTACCTATCCGTACACAGCGATACCGATCATTAGTGAAATAATTTCCACCTTATAACAACAAATATGAAGATGTACCGAGTAAAACCTATCAGAATTCGACCAATACCGATCATTAATTAAGAATATTACTCGGTACAACAACTAATATCAATAAGTTCCCAGCAATAATGATCATTTCGGAGCAATACATATCAGTACGTACAATAACAATTAGTACCGATCCATTATGCTTGAATTGCTTAGAGAAAAAAGTCGGTACCGAGCAATACCGATAAACACCGAAGAATACCTACTCGGTACCGATCGGTATAAAGCATATACCAGTTACACCGAAGAATACCTACTCGGTACCGATCGGTATAAAGCATATACCCAACTGTTAGAGTCGGTACACTCTACGGGGCTTCATTACCTTATTATAAAAATACCTACATAGGTATTTACACCAGGTTCTACAATTTTTAACTGAACCCTAAATCAACGCATATCAATACCGAACGTCAATGAGGAATTTATAGCAGTACCGACCGTTAAACTCGGTACTGTGTTCTGATGCCAACTCGGTACTGTGTTCTGATGCCAATTTACGGTTCATCGTTCTAAACATTACAAACCCTAAATTATATAAACACATTTACATTTCTTTGTTATACAGGATAACAAATGACAAACAATGAAGGTCACGAACGTACGTTAAACCCTATAAACTACTGACCTGAGGCATCGATTCAGATTATATACGCAATGAAGGTGACGAACAAACCCTAAAGATATTCCCGACGATGAATAGTTGCAGAGAGAGTGAAAAGCTTCGTGTTTTGAATTTTCTCGAGTGGTTGCAGTAATTTCGTATTAAATTTGCACGCCCGAACTGGGTCGGGTCGTCGGGCCGTGCGTTAAATATTTTGGCACGTGCGTCATTTCGACTTCTTGGCGAGCTGGCTTCGTGCCGCAACGTGTCAACAACACAGAGGCGTCCGGACGTAGCTCTACGTCCGGACGACGTACCCAATAATTTTTCCTTAGAGAGAGATCCGCAGTTCTTTGAGTGTTTGTTGTTAGCATTTATGCAGCGGCCTTTCAGAGGAGAGAGAGAGAGAGCGGCTCGACATTTGAGAATCCGGCTGGATTTGAAAATTATGGTAGAGATTATTATTATTTTTTATAAAATATTTAAATTTGATAATTTCGAGCCGGCTCGCGAGCCGAGTCTCGTTAAGCTCGAGCTCGTTTAATAAATGAGCTCGAGTTTGAGCTCGAGCTCGAGCTCGTGGCTCGATAAGTTTGGCTCGCGAGCTCATAAACGAGTCGAGCTCGAGCCGGCTCGGCTCACTTACACCCCTAACTTGGATTCACACTGCAATATGCAACTCGAGCATACAGCACCCTAACTGAATAAGTATCTTAGAGAATAAACTCAAAACAGCTGCTTTTTGAGTTACTACTTCCCTAGTAATAAAACTACAGTGAAAAGTTCAATGAAGTCAGTGGAAACAGTACTCTCCTTTGAAGATCAGCATGACTGAATTTAATCTCAAATTTTTCTCTATATTGTTAAAAAAAAGCATATTTTTTATGCAGTCACTAGTAGAGGTATAAAGCAACAGTTTTTGCACAGAGGATACGGTGAGCCCGCTTACAAAAGCAAAATAATGATTTCGGGGTCTTTTTAATATGCAAAAACCATAGTTTAATAATTTTAACCGCCATTTGTTAATTAACTGCTACTATAAAGTCAATTTGATTTTTAAAAAATAGATTATAGCTTATGGAGTATCACAGGGTCATTGTCAAATTTAGTTTAGAAGCCCATGCTCATAATCATTATGCAATTTACACTGTCCTTGCAGCTATAAACAGATATTAGGTCCCCTCTGTCAGATCACATGTGCCTCTCATTTTGGAAGACCTGGCGTAAATACAACATCCTTTATTAGTTGCAACTAAAGTCCTAGCGAGATGGAGAGGATGGGTTGACTTCCAAAAATAGGGGTCGCCAATGGCAAACCAGCCCACCACCTTATAATGCAGAGTACTGCAGCGGATAGAGATAGACATTGCTAATAGTACTCATTCCAACCCAAAATTTTTTTGTTGCCAAGGCAAAAGGAGGCTAATCGAAACTCCTATGCCATAGGATGGAGTTTGGGGATTGTTTTGGGGGAAGTGAAGATGAAATGGCTGCTGAGACTGTTTTTATCTTCAAAAAATGAATGAACAGAGACAAACTTACCCACAGTACTTTTCACAGCAAGTTCCATTCAGAATGCAAGGGCACTGTTTTCCACAAGCAGATTGACAACCACAAGGGTTATACTGCCGACAAGGCTGATCTTTCCTCTCTGAAATCCTTTTCCTGATGGAATGGTAACCAGCAGACTTCCAGGTATATTTCAAGCGACGAACTCTACCTCGTCTCCTAACGAACCTTGACCTTGCTCGTACATCCATGCCCTGAAACCACCAACAAAAAAGTAGACATTCGGTATTTGATTGTATGCATAGATGTATTCAGTAGGAATACTTTTTTTTCTAAATTATTGAAGTCAACCTTGGCATGTCCTTCAACTAGAGAATGAGAACCATCAGCAGCACAATACATTGCTTTATTTTCAAGGAAGTTCAAGTAGTGGTAAATCTCCATGCAAGTTTTCAGTCCACTCAAAAGATTTCTAGCAATTAAACAGCTGTCCAGACAAGAAACCACAGTTAGACGCAAAAGCATCAAATAACCAATCTATGAAGCTTTTGCACGAAGTGCAAAATGGATTACGCAATTCAGTTGACGAGAATGACGATAGATGTAGAGTTTAACCTATACTATTAGTTAAACATAAACACTTAAGCCCAGTTGAAGATGATGAGCCTTCTAAATAATAAGACAAGAACAAACTTTAGCCAAGTACAAACTATTATGTTCACATGTGCTAATCTTCCGCAGCCTAGCAGTCGCAAAAGATATGTCAGGAGTAACACAATTGCTAGGCAGGTCGAGATTTATAAGAATGGCAATGCATAACACAATTTAGGATGGCACAAATTTTGACGGGTAAACAATCGCAAGTCTTTCAATATACATCATATAAACCGAGACAATCAAGAGGATGCCAGATGTTTCAATATAATTATGTTATGAGAAATGGTCAACATAGAGCAGTTTTTAAGATATAGAATCTACCAAAGACACTCCACAGCAATATATACTAATCAAAAGGAGGTCCCGAGTGTTCTTTTAGAATTTAAAAAGATTGCATTGCCTATTCTCATTAGGGGTGTTAAGCATATTGACCTGACATGGAAATTCAGTTAAAAAATCTAAGTTTGGATAGACCGACCATGGTATTGAATCATGTTCATGTTAAGGCTTAAAAAATTTTATTTGAAGTTCAAGTAATCAAATCAAGGAAATATTAAGCAACTGTAACAAATCAAGAATGATACAACCCTGTGGGCTCCAAAAATTTGCACACTGGCCTCTCTACACCTTCTTTTCATTTTGACAAGGAGAGTTTTATCAGAATTAGGTTTTGGGGAAATTTTCAGAAGGCAGATTGAATTTTAGTTTAAACACTGTCCAGAGATTTCACCCTCATTTTGAGGGGACTTGACGATCTGAGTTCAGGTTTCCTATAGGTGCAAGCCCGTATAGTTAATTACCCCTCCAAATAACGAGAGAAAACTTTCGATTAAGGCTAGTCATGAGAAAGACACTGAGTGCCCAGCATATAGTAGCAACGATTTTAGGGTTTGAATTTGATATTGAATTTTAGAGTTTATGATTTGAAATTTATCAATGTATACTTAAAATGGATGATGGGGAAATGAAGACGAACTCGATCAAGATCCCACAGCTCCATCGTCCCGAACTATCATGGTCTCTGGTCTACTTAGTCAATGGAGATAGTTGACCCAACCTGATAGAAGAAATCATATCGACGGTCATAGGTTGCTTCGTCCAAGAATACCTTATAGACCTGGGGTGAATATTTGCCTAAGATGGTGAATTTAAATCAACCTTAGCTAACCGAGGGCTTTATATTTTATAGCATGCACCCTATAATTCATTACTCAATGGGGCTTTTAACCATTAGATAACATATGGGCTTCGGCTCTGAGAGGATTGGTGACTAGGGCTTCTATCGTGCGTGAGTTCGAATGAATCCTCCAACCTCTTCTAGGATAGTTTTAATAAAACGAAATAGGGTGTCCAATGCTGAACCAACTTGTTATTTGAGGATGAAATGTCGGGAGGTGGGGCCAGTGGCTAGTCAATGGTCAACAAACCCCAAATAACATTTCTTGATTTGTATATGGTTGCAGAGCTAGGGATTCGACTGGTGCTTGTAGCACTTGTTATTGGAGAGAAATTATATCTAATTTAGAGTTTTTTGTAAGGTTCAAAATACATGAGCCAAGTTTTGGCATGATCTTAGTAAATGTAACGAAACATGGCAAAATACTCCGTTAAATGTGTATGGTGTCAACAATTCTATGAAAGCACCTATTGTGATGATAGTATGATTTCAAGCAACATGGGAGTTGCCCTCACGTCAACAATTGCACAGTTGCATGACGACCCTTTGAATATGTCTTCAAATAATTTACTGGTAATAACTCGGGACTCTTTAATTGGACATGACATGCAATGCCAAACCAGTTCACTATGGGGAAACTAAATTATCTATGTTTTTAGGAATTGCAGACCCAAAATTCTTAAGTTTCAAAAGTGCATGAAATGTTGAGTAGAAATCAAATGCCCCTGGACCAAACATAGCTTTCAATTCTTCCTGAATGGAAGTTCTAGTTGGCATTAACACTTAAGTATTTTCTTTCTATTAAATCATTCTTTCATTATGCGACTCTTCTGCCAAAAATCCTAACTTGACAATTGGCAAATGACTAGATCTCCCTCAATTGAAAGCCTACTTGATCGTTTCTGGAATTAGATTTAATCGGATTTGAAGCCCAAATTTCTTTATCGAATGTAATGTTCCGTGCAACTGCATCCATATATCGTGGTCAAATTTATCAATTTTAGATTTAATCTTTCATCATTGGCATCATTATTCCCCTAGACTTTATTATTGGAAAGCCTCCTAGATCTTTAACCTCTCAAAACTTTCCTTCCAAAATAATCTCCAAAGTCCACAAGATAGTGCATGAAGAAAGACTTTGGATTCATATTTTAAATGAATTTTGTGATCTTTTGGAAGGGAAACATTTTCATTTTTCATTTTTTAATTAATATGATTTTGTTACTATTATTATTATTATTATTATTATTATTTTATACTATATATATATATATATATATATATATATATATTATTGATTTTAAAATTTATTATGTGAGGATTCTTTATTTGTTCAAAATTTTGACAGTTTCCCAACATCCCCTCTCCGAGAAAAGAGGTTGGGAGGCACTTGCCTTTCAAATAAGCCCAACCGGATTAAAAATTTGACGGCTGAGGGCTTCGGAACTATAATTGGTCCAGGCACAGGTCTTCAGATCTTCAAATTGAGATACATGTAAATTAAAAATCCGAACAACCTGACAATTCGCAAAAGCCTAGATCTCCCACAATTGAAAGCCTACTTGATTGTTTCTGAAATTAGATTTTAATCGGATTTGAAGCCCAAATTTCTATATCTAATGTAATGCTCCGAGCAACTTCACCCATATATCATCATCAAATTTATCAATTTTAGATTTAATCTTCCATCATTGGCATCATTATTCCCCTAGACTTTATTATTGGAAAGCCTCCTAAATCCTTAACCTCTCAAAATTTTCCTTCCAAAATAATCTCCAATGTCTACAAGATAGTGCATGAAGAAAGAATGTGGATTCAACAGTCTCCCAGCGTCCCCTCCCCACGAAGTAAGATTGGGAGGCACTCGCCTTTCAAATCAGCTAGATCGGATTAGAAATTCAACGGCTAAGGGCTTCGGAACTATGATTGGCCCCGACACAGGTCTTCGGATCTTCAAATTGAGGTACCTGTTAATTAAAAATGATTTAATTAAAAAAAATGTCTTTCTAGTTTCTTGAAAATCAGGCAACCTCCCGACGTCCCCTCCCCGTGAAGGGAGGTTGGGAGGCACTTGCCTTTCAAATCCATCCGGCTGGATTAAAAATTCGACGGCCAAGGGCTTCGGGACAAAGATTGGTCCTAGCAAGAGTCTTCGGCGATCCCTGCTGCGGTACCTGTTATATGTATGTATAAATATGTTAATTTTATTTACAAGCCTTCCACTATTAAACTCATACACTCACGGGTAGTGGTTGGTTTGGTCGTAAGCAGCGTGAGATCGTGGTCGGCTGGTTGAGGATTGCACGGGCTCGGGTCGCACAGGCTTCGTGCAGCTGGGCGTGCATGCTGGATGGGTGGCTGGGCACGGGATCGGATCTCGCGTGCAGGAGTAGGGTCGCGCGGGGCACATACAATAGAGACGGGTCGATCGCTGAAGTGCGTGGGGGAACGGGCTTTGGGTCGGAGATGCAGGTCGTATGCGGCGTTGCGGGTCCGGTGCGAATAGTACGGCAGGGCTGAATAGAGCGAACAAGAGGGAGAGAGGAGTCTCGTGTGCGAGAAGGAGGCGCATGCGGATTGGAGTCGGGAAAATGAGCTGCCTGCGGCTGAGTTCTGCATGCGAAGTCACGCGAACATGAGGGAGAGGACGAGAGAGAGAGAAAGGGCCGACGGATAGGGCTTCTATCTTGCGTGAGTTCAAATGAATCCTCCAACCGCTTCTAAGATAGTTTTAAGGAAATGAAATAGGATATCCATTGCTGAACTGGCTTGTCATTTGGGGATGAAATGGCGTGAGGTGAGGCCAGGGGCTAGTCAATGGTCAACAAACCCCAAATAACATTTCTTGCACCACTCAGATGAAATTCATAATCCTACCCCCACTCCCAAAAAAAAAACCCAACCACAAATTTGTATTATCCAGATGGCACAGCCTACGAGAAAATACATCAAAGGACAAAAGCATATAATAAATATGAGGATTTCTTTACCATCACATGCTCCTCAACTTTGTGCCTCCCTCATCTTGTCATGCTTTCCCTCTCTTTCTCACTATAACCGTTGAAGAATCAACAGTTTATCTCTCAAAATTACCTTTTTATCTCTTGCACAGTCCCTCCCCATCTCCCCCACCACCATTGCCACATCATTGCTATCACATCATTCTCCCAAATAAGTAGTAAAATAGACTCATGCAAACCATGAACGTTTAATATGCATGCCGAGTGGGATATGTTTCATTTTTTAACAAGTTGTATTCAGGCTGAGTGTAACATCCCAAGACCTAAATTAAATAATTTCACTTTTTTATCTCTTAATTACCTACCAGAACTTCTAATTTCCATTCAAAATTAAAAAAACAAGCGGAAATAACAATAAATCATGTTCATCAAAATAAATAATTGTATTCATTTCTCAAAATTCATTTATAATAACCAAGAGATCAATCACTATATCAGTCTTTCTCCTCCTTACTACAAAAATAAAACAAATACAAAAAACAAAATAAAACCTGAACATTTGATCTGCCTCACTCCACTGGATTCTGATCATTCCTGAAATCATGTAAAAACCACAGAGTGAGCTAACAACTCGTTCGAGATATTGCTAAATTTGTTCGTTAGTACTGCATTTGTCAAAAAATCAAGTCCTTGAACGTGGCGCCTGCTGGTCTACTCATATCATCCACAAATAGATAGCCAAACTGAGGTCCTAAACAAATGTTTGGAACAACATCTTTGTGCTACACTTCCAACACACCTAAATTACGGTCTACCTTCATATGCTCGATCGAACTCTCTTATAATACTTCTTTTCACACAGCCTTTAAGATGTCTCCATATCAAGCCCTCTGTGGGCATTTACCTCCCTCAATAGCTTACTGTGTTAACGACACATCCAAAATTCATACTCTAAATTCATTACTAACCAGACGCAAGACTCTTTTACAAATCCTTCGCACTAACATGCAGCAAGCCCAACATAGAATGAAATTAATAATAGATCGTCATCGACGTGATTTACAATTGTTAGTAGATGATTGGATTTTGGTTAAATTACAACCTTTTCACCAAAATTCTATAGTTAACTATACCAACTCCAAACAAGCCAAACATAATTTTGGCCCCTTCAAGTTCAATCAATTGTCAGTAAAGTGGCATATCAATTAACACTTCCTCCAGAAAGATTCATCCAGTTTTTTATATCTCTGCCCTCAAACCTTTTTTCAGCACCCCTCCTACTATCATTACACATCTTCCTCTTCTTAACCATAACAACTAACCACCAAATTTACCGCATATCATACTCGCTACCCACATTATCAAAGTAACCTCTTAAACATGTTCTTTAATAATGGACAATTTTTACTCCAAATGACGTCACTTCGGAGAATTTTTCAACTCTCACCTCTTCTTTTCCATCCCTTAACCTTGAGGACAAGGTTAGATTTGATGGGGATGAGAGCATTAAGCACCAATACATTCCTCTAGATGTAAATACAATACAAAATCAAAGAGAAAATTGGATCCACAAATCAAAAGAACAAGCTTGGGACAACAATTCATAGTTTATAGTGTACACCCGATATAGAAAACGGTCTAAGGATTGAACCAACTCATGATTATATTAAAAATAAACCTATAACATTAGGGTTATTTTGTAAACTAGTTTATTATTACTTTAGACAGCTGACCCTCTTTCTTTTCACTTATACAAGCTTATAAATAAACCCTCTCTTGCTATAATTAAAGTTATGGAAATGAAATTCTAGTTTTCTCTCCCTCTTCTTCTCTTTTTCCTCTTCTTCCTCTAGGAGTCTCCACCTACTCAAAAGGTATCCTATCCTTCTTGATTCAATCAAGAAGTATAACATATTCACCCAATCTTAAATGCAAGGAAAGAAAGAAAGCAAGGGAGAGGGAAAGAGAGAAATCAAGAAGTGCTAATTAGCTAACAGATAACACTAACAAACATAAGGAAGAATGAAACTCTCATTTACCAAATGGGCTATTTAAATTATTGCAGCAAATATTTTGTAAACATATTAGATGAATCCTTTGATAAAAGAAATAGAATCTATGTATAATTGAAAAGAAGATAAGAATGAATTTAAACAACCGCACAAGAAATGGCTGACCTGTTTCTACCAAAAATTTCTATTCCTTTTGAGACAAGACCCTTCTCAAAGGTTCTCCATGACTTGTAGCAGCTATCACCTTTGTATATATTCTCACCAACAAACTCTTTTCTTGAAACTTCATCACCATCAGTGGCTGGGGTCTCCTTGATCATCCCAGTATGAGTTTCTTTGGGAACTTCAGGACAAGTTGAATCAAAACCATCATGCAGTACCAATTTCTTTTTTTTGGATTTTTTTACAGCTTTCTTTGAAACTTTGGAAGGCGATGATGAAGTGGCTCCCTTTTTACCATAGCATATTTTTGACCGAAGTTTCATGTCTTGCATAGCAATTGATCCCTTCACTACAGAATCCGAGTCTGATGGTACCACTTGCTTCTGTTTTTTCCTTATGCAAACTAACACACGCTCAGCAACTCTTTTATTATTTTTCTTCCCACTTTTTACACCAAGATTAGTCTTTGGAGGTGATGAGTGATTAACGGTCAAATGCTCCTGGCAATGCCTCACTTCTGACTCGCTACTTTCGGATACAGCCCTTGCAGTTAATGAAGCACTTTCACTTTGATTGGACCTTACTCTCCTTCCAATTGAGGAACTACAGGATTTCTTTCTTGGCGAAAGATGTGTTCCAGCACTTCCATTTGAATTACTAAGTTCTTCAGGTACACGAGGCATCTGAGAATTCACAGTTGCATTGCTCTCTGATTTGGAGGCCTGACAAGAAAGTGCTTAGAAACTTTATAAATGTTCACACAATCCATAGCAGAACTGATCAACAAGATTCAGCAAATAGTATAAATGACTAATTCGATAAAATCATCAGTATACAAGCTTCATCAATTATAATCAAGCCTACAGAACGCCTACCAGCCTATAACAATGGATGCCGCATGGAGATCCATCATCTGAGCAGCTCCATGGAAGTTGTTTTTCTGACTGACAAGGGACAACCATAACCACTAAGATTTAACATGCAAGGATACAAATTTACTTTCAATCAACTTACAGGAAATACTAAATCCTGAGAACATCCATGCAATCTACAATCAAAAACCTGCAGGAAGCACACCAGGAATCAATAAGAAAATGATATTACCAGAATAGGATAACAAGCAACGGCGAAAACATAGATAAAGAAAGTATCAGGGTGCACTTACTAGACACCTTCTGCAGAAAAGGTTATCAAAGGAATCAAGAGCAGCATCCAGATCTTTTTCCAAAAATGAATCTTCAATCTTCTCATCTTTTGGAACAGTTCTACCACAATTGTTACTTCTCTCTGACACACAAATATTCTCGTATCTTGCCTGTATAAGATGTTTGGTGTTGTTTCATACGTCTGTAAATGCCAGCACAAAATGAATGGCAAAGACCTAAGCCCAAGATTACAGTAAATGGATATTCATCACATTTAAAAAGTAATCCAGGGCAGTAATAAAATTAACGCCAGAAATAGTAGTGCAAAACATAGAGAAGTTCAGTTTGAAGAAAATATCACTAACGATACCTTGATTTCACTAGGACCCTTATCAAGGCACTGAGACAATGACTCAAGCACAAGATCAGAGAGGCCTACTTCTTGGATAGTCAGCCTGAGTTAAAATCCAAATTATTAGTTTAGATCTTGAATACAATAAACAATATAATTTGAAATTACCAATCAAATTTGAAATATATAAAGCCATTTGAAAGAATATTTCAAGGCCAAATTAACAAAAAAAAACTTTGCAAGCCTGAAGTAGATCTTTGATAGTGCTCTAAATCATCATGAGGTGGTAAAACTCTTCTATCAATTATGCAAATGCTTACTACCTAGGGAAGAATGATTCATAAAGCAGAAATATCTTTTTATAGTATTTACCATTAAATCACTAAGTGATCAATCTTTGAGAAACCTCCTCTGCATATTGTTTCAAAAATAGTGCAAAATATACAATTTCTTAAACAATAGTATGTCCCCTAAGTAATACACATCCATAGATCAAGAACTTTAAATGGTATCTCAAGAAAAATTGCTTACAAACCCCAAAATTTCAACTCTCCCCACTCAGCAGAAACCACTTCATTAGTTCCAATATCCTCTAATCTCTGCTGTGATGACCAACATTATAATTTCATAATTAATGGCCATTTCAAGGCAACTTTTTCACAACTTTATTTCTCAAAACACAACAACAACAATATCAAATCTTTATCCCAATACGTGGGGTCTCAACTACATAAAGCCCTTTTTTTCCATTGTGTCATGTTAAGAGTCAAATTCTTATTTAAATATAATAAAAAAATATCATTTCTAATACTTTCAAATCAAGTCTTTTTAGGTCTACCTCTACCTTTCTTAACATAGGTCAAATCTAATACATATACTCTCCGAACCGGGTCATCGGAAGGCCGGCGTTTTATGTGATCAAACCATCTAAGGCGACTCTCTCTAATCTTCATCCGCCACTAGGGTAACTCCAACCTTTTCATGTATATACTTATTTCATATTTTGTCTATAAGAGTAAAGCCACTCATCCAACTAAGTATCTTCATCTCTGAAACACTTTAACTTAATTGTATGCTTCCCTTTTAATGACCAACATTCTGTGCCATAAAGCATTACTGGTCTCACCACCATCTTAAGGAATTTTCTCTTATGTTTGAGGGGTATTTTTCTATCACACAACACTGCAACAAGCCTGATATATTCCTCCACTTCAACCATCCAACCTGAATTCTACTAATAATATCTCCATCTGTTTCACCATCACTTTGAACAGACCTAAGATATTTAAAACATGTACTCTTTTTAATGACTTGATCGCCCAAAGTCACAATCCCCCCACTAGATTTATTAGACTATTACTACTAAAATTACACTCAATTCAAAAGGGTTTTAGATCTACTCAAATAAAAACCTTTAGACTCTATGGTTGACCTCCATGATTCAAGTTTTCCTTCAACTTCTATCTAGTCTTATCAACAAGTAGAATATCATCAGCAAAAAGCATACAATAGGGTACATCTGATACGCCATGGTATCAAAAAATAGTCCACGAACAAGATGACTTCAGCACAAAACAAATTTTATCGCAAGAAAAATAAATAACAAGAAGCAAGATACAATCGATCCTCTTTCGAGAGGAGGATCTTCTCTCCCAAACCCTAAACGCGGCTAGGATCCCTCACACAAGAAAAAACTACAGCACTAAAATAAAAATATGCATAAAAAACTAGCCCTAACCTTAGACTTAAATAGACTTCCTCCTTCCCTCCAAAATCAACCTCCTTCCTAATAAGTTTCCCTCCTCTATTTGAAATTCAATTAGAAAAAGATCTCTTAATTGATTCCCTCCTAACATAATATTTTATTTCTTTATTGGGCCCCACTTCCTCAACCACCTCTCTCTCTAGGTTTGTCAGCCCCACCTGGGCGATAATTGGCTAGACCGGTTGGTCCAGCATCTCTCGGGTCCGCATGGTGCGGACCCCCCTCTGCTCCCGCCATATCAACATCCTCTTGCAAATGTCTAGTAAGAACATCCATGACTAAAGCAAAAAAGATATGGGCTTAAAGTTGATCCATGATGTAATCGAACTAAAATAGGAAAATATTTGGTCAAACCACCATGTGTTTGAACACAACAGCCATAATTGTACATGACTATAGCGTTCTTGTTGTTTTTCAAAAATTCCCATTTTGAGAAGCTGCTCATTATAACCAAATATGCTTATGGTATTATAACAATAAAAAAGCTGTTATAAAATTTTTTCAAAAAGAAAAATGTCTATAACACCCACAATAGTTGTAAAAAAAATATCTCATAACCATTTTACAACAATTTTACTAATTTTACAACTAATATAGCTGTCCTACACAGATCTTAGGTTCTCTAGCAAAGTAGCATAGCGTTGATGTAAATATGAATAAATTTCATTGCAATAAAGGAGGAAATTTGCATGCATATTTTCATCTTTATATGCACACACCTTTGTCTTGTGTGTATTTATATCCAATTAGTCCAAATAGAATGATAAATTTATGCGTGCAACCTGAGCATGTATTGATCCACTTGCATATGCATGTAAAAATTATGTCTTCCATGGCTTTAAAACATGATGCCTTAACAAAAATCAAGATAGATGCACATGATCTAGAATATTTTTCAATGGTGAGAGTGAGAACAATTTTTTTTTATAAGGGATTGTTGGGTTGGAAGAAAAGTGAATGCAAAGTGAAGTAAATGCATTACTTATTCACTTTTTGGCATTTGGTTGGATGAAAAGTAAATCCAAAATAAAGTAAAGTAAATGCAATGTATTCCATTTTAGTTCATTTTTTAGGTAAAGCATTCTTGTCCAATTTGACGGAGAACGCTTTACACCACTCAAGTGCTTCCTTGACCACCTACGGCAGCCACCGTCTCCAGCGCCACCTTCTACCCGCCACCACCACTACTTATTGGTGGCCCCTGTCGCCCTGCCGGCGTCCACCGCCAAACTACCACCAGTCGCCCGCCACCAGCCACAACCTCCCTACCACCCACCGTCGCCTGTCGTTGGCCACCGCCGGTCGCCATCACCCACTGACGCCCGTTACCACCACCGCCGGTCGCCACCACCCCGCCGCCCCGGGCACAACCTTTTTACACTTTACATTACACATTTACTTCAAACCAAATAAAAAATTTTAAATTCACACATTCCTTTTACAGTCATCCAAACAACTATAAATTATTACTTTTATACCGCATTCTTTTTATACTGCATTCCTTTTTCAAACAACCAAACAACCCCTAAATATAACAAGGCGTCATCATAAACACAGCACCATTCCAACTTCTGATTTTGGCATTATAAATCCTTATCTTCTAATTCTACTATGTGCTACATCGAGCACAAGGGCTAGCATGTACAACTCTTTCTGAACAGCTTCTAGGAAAGTAACATGTGGTCTCTTTACATTTCATACCTTTCATATTATTTTTATGACTAAACTTTTTTATGCAGTTTCTGCTAACCATTTAACAAGCAAAATTGCATAGCTATATTTTCTACAACCTGACCAATCTATTTATTACTCTCATCCACTACATCAATCCTAATTTATTCAACTTGTTCATCTAAAATTCCAATTTACACTTAACAAGGTTGTGCCTAATTTTTCCGTTTCCCTGATTTTGTAGTTGTCAAAACTTCAAGGTTAATTGATTATATTAGTGTTTTATGAAGTTTAGATTTAAGTATGAAATATTTTCTTATCAAATTATACTCTTAAGAGAAATTGTTCAATCTATCAACTCAACTTTGGCTCTACAAACCATAGTTTTATAGTCTTATCTATGTGTCAACCAATTTTTGCACAACTCTCCTCAATATTTTGTACATAAAGCCAAAATTTAAAAAGAGACATTTCATATTTTTAAATTGCACAATATAAACTTGATTTTTCGTCTATTAATTATACCAATTTTTAAAAATTTTCTCCATTATTCTAACATCTTAATTGCTTAAAAAAGGAGATAATTATTAAAACTATGGAATGCACAAACAACAAATAGCAAAATATCCTTTTTAAGGAATTTCTAAAAAAGCACTTCCCCAATTTATTATATCAAAAAGGAATAAGTTAAAATTTATCTTTGATGTTGCTCTATTTGTGAATGAGAACCCTCAAGTCATTATATAACTATTGTTTACAATCGTCACTACTCCATCGTATATGTCATTAACAACCTCAGCATATATTTTACAAAGAGGGTTGACCCAATAGTAGTACAATTCATAACTACAAATGGACCCATCCACATTACTACTTAACATGACTCCAAACCTAACTTCACCCTGCATAATAGGTGACTTCTCTTTTTATATGTCATTTGACTTCCATGTAAATTTGAGCATATGCATAACTAAGAAAGACTTGATTATTGAATGAAAGAAGCATGATTGCTCCTTAAAATATTCATCCTCTCCTCTCCACCTTAGGCTCTCTTCTCCTCTTCTTCCTTAGCCCAGCCGATCCTAGCTATCCTCTCTCCCTCACAACCAAGAGCTTCACACCTAGCTCTCAATCTACTCTTCTCCTTTTCCCATCCTCTCAATCATACTCTCCTCTCCGCAACAAGAACAAATACCACAAGGTTAAGATCGATTCCATTACATTGCATATGCATTAATAGCTCTGTGGTATAGGAATTTGATGACAAGAGGCCATATATTACAAACATTGAAAGTTTGAACCACTCATCAGCAGCAATGAGGGGAAGAATCACAAAGATTGCAAGTGACAAGCAATGCACAAAGTGATCACCTTAACATGCAGTACTTTTTTTCTGATAGTTAAGGTTAATTCTACAAATTTAAATGTTTTCTTGCAGTGAGTCACCTAGAAGAACATGTTGTGGGTGGTAACTTTTAATAAATACACGCTTTCCTTTTCTGTGAATATCAGCAATTCAAAATGATATGAATTTGGTCAAATTTTCAGTTTTAAAGCTCATGCTAAGATCATGCATATGCAAGTTCTTGTGTTAATAGATAAATATCTTGATGGTAACTATAAATCCTTTGCATCACATCGTAATACTTTTCAAAGAAGTGCTCTATCCCATTAAAGATGTGGTGTCATAATGGCATCAACCACCCAAAGCTTGCTTGCAGGACAGGAATAAGATGTGTCATCAAAACATGAAACTTTGTCCATTAGAGAAAAGCTGATCATCTCCAGGGTTCTAAACCACAGCTCTGGACAGATGTATGGGTTCAGGAGGGAAAAAATGAACAGCTACAAAGCCAATGCAAACCTATTTCAACTCATGTTAAATGGCACGGTAATTTCACCTCGAAACCTTTACTGCATGACTCACCTCTCACCCACTCACCACCCACGCACATATTTTCATTGCATTGGGAGATCATTGACACAACATACACGACATTCATGTCCCTCAATTATCCTTACTAGCTATCTCCCAAAGAATATTTCTACAATAATATTAGTATAGAACAATCCATAAAGCTGTATGGGTTCAGGAGGAAAAAACTGAACAGCTACAAAGCCAATGCAAGCCTATTTCAACTCATGTTAAATGGCCGGTAATTTCACCTCGAACCTTTACTGCATGACTCACCTCTCACCCACTCACCACCAACGCACATATTTTCATTGCATTGGGAGATCATTTGACACAACATACACGACAGTCATGTCCCTCAATTTTCCTTCCTAGCTACCTCCCTAAGAATATTTCTACAATAATATTAGTATAGAATAATCCATAGAGCCAATGTCCAGCTAAATAAGAGAAGCATTTGATACTTATGTAAATGCATTTTATTGAGCAACATATGGCTGCTAGCTATGGTGCAGATGCAACAATTGCAAAGCTCGATTGAGTTAACATAAAATTTCTTATTCAAATAAATAATTGCAAAATGATCTTACGATATTATTTACTAAAGAATTTGGAAATGCAGTTTTTCATTGATTTTTCTTAATTGAAACACTCATACTAAAAAATCACTTTTCAACTGCTATAGATACCACATTTTTTCGTTTCATTTATGCCGAATAAGAAAAATAAAAAAGGTAATATAAATATATCATATTTGATATAGTTCTAAAATATAAATTATAAATTTAATAGTGATGCCAATATGGTTGTTTTTGTTATACAAATAATTAAATTTATGGTGGCGATCAATGAGTAGAATTTTGACAGCTCAAGTTTTGAATTTTAATGTAATTTTTTTTAAGATCTTTTCCATTTGATAGCAACATTATAACACAATTAATTATTTATGACATTTTAAACTAGATGATCGAAACTCTTGCCTGAGAGTAGGAATTTTGGTTTAGATATATTTTCAATTGAATGGTTAGGTTCAATGAATTGCATTTAATTGTTAAGATTAAAAATGAATAATAAATGACAAGATCACTCTTGCTTGATTTCAAAGAGTTTACTTAGATGCCTTGGCTTTATATTTAAAACAATGGCTACTAAACATCCTGAGAACAATAACAATTTGGTCACTGGTGATGAAAAGGCCTTCCTAACAATATATTTATCCTTCTCATAAATAAACATTTCATCAAGTTATAAAACCTCAAATGAAAATTCTACTTTCGTTCCATTCAACTTTTGCTAACAAGGTTTGTCAACACAATATTCCCGGAACGGTCTCTAAAGCTGAAAAAACTATGTCAAAAAAAGAAAGAATAATGATTTAAATAGTAAGAAATTTGCCTAATTCATTAAGTGCAATCCTAGAAAAGTCAACGCATTATTGCAATAAAAAGGCATAACTAGCAACATAAATATGCGGTAACTAGTGCTGAGCAATAAGAAGGCCTTGTAAGAGTTCCGTTGCAAGGGAAGGGATCAATGAGAATGAAGTTTGATGAAAATTTCAATCCTTGATTTAGAGATTTCATACTTTACCTACCTAAGAATATAATCTTCAATATTTACAAACGCTTTCTTGTCATCTTCCTCATCAACTATATCTTCCTCACTATCACTGCAAATTAAAGCTTCACCACAGCTTTGATCATAATATATTCTTCTACGGCCAACAACGGATTGATCCTCTGCCATTCTCTGATTTCTGCATAAAGAATTTCAAAAGCTCAGAAATCAGATAGGTTTAGCCAGATAATAGAGGATAGGTCAGTGGACTCAACATCAAAAAGTTACTGCAGCTACTCCTAACAGGCAATTAAAAATTAATGCCAGATGTAAAATTCTATAAACAAATTTTAAAGTTTTTATTGCTTTTAAACCAATTAATGTATATGATAAAGGTGACAGAAGTAGATCGCTTGATAATTATGAGTTCATTAAATCCACCCAATATAATTCTGTGAGATTGATGGATGCTTATAATTAACTGATCGATACCTTTTCACTTGCTTATGCGTATCATATGTGGGCGGTACATAAGCCAAACAACAGTTTTCTATGCATGAATATCTATAAACAATAACTGCATTTGCTGATTGTGAAGTAGTAAAATAGCTTGAGGTTGAGCATATTTAGTACCTGTCCAAGAAAATCCATGTAGTGTATGGAGGTAGCTTTGGCATTTCAGCTAGTTTGATAGGACGGATTGAATTCTTTCCACCAAAGTTATGACCAAAAAGAATAGCTGATGGTGTATGGGAACTTTCTTCTTGGTAACCACTGCTATCTTTATCTGTACAGGAGATGTCAAGGTTATTTAGCATGCAAAGTGCATCATTTTGCCTTCTTGTAAGCAAATCCACACCAGCATCACTACTTTCAGCTGTATTGTTTCTCCTGAACTTTGACATATTGTAGATATGCTGTGTAATGCCACTTAGTTTCTGTTTGTTCTCTTCAATTCTTTTCTAAAAATATTCAACACAACAGGTTCACGCATCATGTAAAAAAACAATATTTTGAAAAAACTAAACATATGGACTAGTAATACAAAGTTTGGCCTAAAGAAGACAGTTTTTACAAGTAGAAAACCTTAATGAGAATGCAACGATCAGAAACAACTTGTTTCTTCAAGGAATCAATAACAGAAAGAATATCACGAGTAGTAGGCACCCCTTCCTTCACTCCATCAATCTGCTTTGAAGAGAAACAAAATTTGTTGTCATAAATGTAAGAAGCATACAGCTGATGCGGTATAAAACTATACACCAGCTGCTACATAGGACATAAGTGAGGAATGCAATATCTTTCATCGAGTAATTGGCAGGTCATAATATCATCAAAACTGTAACATAAATATTAATACGGTTCCCATTGGCATTTTCTTACTTTGTTGTAAATGAACAGTTCATACAAGTTGACCCAAGCATTATTTGTTTGAAAAGCCATGCATCATGCTAACCACTGTAATAAGTACAGTAAACTTCAAATATATAAGTCTTAATTCTTTGAATGCATAAAACAATAAACAGAAAATTGGAGTTTCTATTATTTGTGTAGTCGTAGCAAAACTGCATTAATTAATTGCAACTGACAGGTCTCCCTGAACAGGAAATAAGGTTGCACTTCATTCTGAAATTGAGCAAAAGCATTTGTGCTCAGAACCCGCACAACGGGATATTTTGTAATGGCTACATACAATTCAACCCTTAAGTGGTGGTATCCACCCTAATGTAGATTTTTCATCATAGTATCAAGCAGTTAAGGAATCCATCTAAAACGTATAGTAGCTTCACAACATGATGTAATATCAAAAGTAATGGACTTAACCAAAAAAGAAAAGATGAAGAGGTTTTTCAAAAGAAAAAACTTCTACCTATTAAAATTTTGAAAAGTAGTTAAGGGAACAAGACATACATTCAAAAGCATCCTTTTCAATTTATTAAAAAAAAAAATCCTACTAGTTTTGCAAATCCAGTTAGCAAACAAAAAAAATCCTTCTCCTCTTTCCTCCTATCCTGAGAAAAATAATTCATAAGCATCCGAATCCTGACCAGCAGAAGATCACGGGTGCAGCAAACCTCCGTTTACTTCCAGTTGAGGGACTCCTTAATCTCCCTTCAGAAATAGATCTAGAGCTAAAAATTCAAAATTCAGCAAAGACGAAAACGAAAGTTCAATCCCCACGATCCAATCACCAAACACACTTCGCAAAAAAGCAATGCAGCTAACATTCAGTCAAAACTAACGAAGATCTCGCATAATCCAACCCACATTCCGACGAGAACCAAAATTTGCCGAGCCCAACCCTTCTCTCAGCGAAAAGAATGAGTCAAGCAATCCGCACCTGAACAGCAGCGGAGGGCTCCGATTTGCCGGCGGAGACTGCGGAAGAGACCTTGGAAGCCATGGCGGGCCTCGGCCCGGTTCGAAAACCCTAGGACTCGCTGCAGCGGCAGCGCGCGCCCCAAAAATGTAAAAAGGAAGGCAGAAATCGACAAGACGACACGCGAGACTGTTATTTACGGGGGAAGGCATCCACCGCGTCTTTATTTTTGAAATCGTATTACTATACTGGCGGAGAAAAATCGCGGTACAGCCGCTTCTGATTCAGCAGGTCTACTGCGCCGCCCAAACATGGTGGGAATCGACGATTATTCGGCAAAAGAAGTCTCAAACGCTTGATCCAATTCCAACCGCCGAGACGGTAGGTGAGCGGCGGCTGGAAAAGCTTACCATTTAAATAAATCATTCAATTCGTTATAAGCTGAGTATAAATAATAATTAATTAAATTAAATTTATACTATTTATATTTGAAAATAAATTTAATAATTAAAAATGTTATCATTATCAATATTTTACCTAAGTTTCATATTTCATTTAACAAGTCAGCTGAAAATTTTATAAGCCCTCTTTGAAGCTCTTAAATCAAAATCATGTGTATGTAATTATAATGAATTATAAACTTTAATTAATAATTTAGGTGTAATATTTTGTATAGGGACTCTTGTTTATTCTGTTTGGCCACCAGATTCGTGACCGCCCAACCCAATTAATTATAAGTTTTGGTCAAGATATTCGACAGAAAATTTTTGTAAATGCATGTTTCATTGGATTAGTTTTGATGCATGTGTCGATCAAAAGATGTATACAGACAGGAAATTTTGACGTTATCGTTAAATTTTTACGATGATAGACAATGATATTTAAATTATGACACAATTTAATCCAATCTAAACCCGACCCGACCCGACCCGCTCATTATGTAAAATCTACTTATTTTTTTTCTACAATAGAATGATTTCATGGAGCATTGATTGGAAATTAAAATTTTGGGCAATTGTGAATGATTCTCAACCAAAACAAGTAAAAGCTATTAAATGAGTACATTTGGAAGGTGTAAGAAATGCATGGGTTTTAGGCAATATGGAGACTAAGGAAAGCTGATGTTTACAGCCTTATTCCTTGTTTTGTTTACAAATTGTTTGTGCCCGTGACAATGCGTCTAAAGCTTCGTTTGGGACAGCTTTCATATTGCTTAATAAAGCAGTTTTTTAGTACAAAAATTTTTTGAAAAAGAAAATTTTGTATTGAAAAACTGTTTTAAGAAGCAATGAGAAAACCGTCCCAAACGAAGCCTAAGACTGGAAAAAATGTTGATGAATTAAATGTTGGGAATTTTATGAGGGAACCACCACAAAATTATAATTTACAAATATGCGCCCAATTTTTTAATAATGTTTGACACAACTCATCTTGGCTTGTTGGTTGAGAGCTTAGGCTTCCAAGTAAGAGGTCTTGGGTTTGAGTCTTTGTGTATGCGATGTGTGCGTGAATTTGACTTAATTGACCTATATGTCAATAATAATAATAATAATATTTGGTATGCAGTTGCAATTTATCAACTCTTTCGAAGATGTTATCTTAATCGATTGCTATTAAAGGAACTCACAGATATGTCCATTTATCTTCTATCATGTGATTAGATACCTTGAAATATATATATATATAGCTTTTATATTTCTTTTTGGTGACTCCAATTTAAAATTTGTTTGGGATAGCTTTATGACTGCTCTGTTTTTCAGACAATAATTATAATTCTATTAGGGGACTGCTTTCTTATTTCTTTTCAGAAAATTCTATTAGGGGACTGCTTTCTTTTTATAAAATAATAAGTAGTCCCAAGTAGATACTTAGTTTTTTTATTGAGTTTGCATGGCTGAAATCCGGATTATTAGAATTAACGATGAGAGTTAACAATTGGATAAAAAATATAAATTAAAATATTGATTTTATGATTGTCATTTTTACTTTTCATGCAATCAAGAGAATGATTAGGGCTCGTTTGGTTCATTTTGCATCGTATTGTTACAAAATAACATTTTATTTTAATTAAAAAAATATTAAAGCTTTTTTTTATAATTTATATATTTATTTTTTAATGTTAAAAAAAATAACTTATATTCCTTATAAGTAGCTTTAATATTGAATTATAAAATAATTATTCAACTACAACTTACTCATCTCCTTTAAGAGTTGTTTAGTTTAATGTAAAAGGGGTGTAAAGTATTTCAAATGCAGAAATTTTGAAAATATTGATGTTTGATTTGAATTAAAAGGAATGCAGAGTAAAATTTTGAAGAAAAAGAAATTCACTATCAAGTTCAAATCCAGTGTATATAGAATTCCTTCGATTTGGGCGATTTATAAATACATCGGAAACTCTCAGTCATTGTCACTATTGGTCGCCACCTCCTCCAGCCATCGCCAACCATCGCCAACCATCGGTGACCACCATCATCGATCACCCACCGCTGCCATCATCCACCACCGCCGCCATTCACTATGGCCGTCGATTACCCACCATCACCATCAGCTACCTATCACCAACTACTATCTTTTTTGTACTTTGCATGACATTTATTTTACTTCAAACCAAACAAAAAAAGTAATGTCGATCATTCATTCCCTTTATAATCATCGAAATAACTTCATAGTATTCCATTTATACTGCATTTCTTTTGCGCCGCACTTCTTTTACACTGCATTCCTTTTTTTAGCCAACCAAACAACCCCTTAAACCATCGGTATAATGATAGGCCTAGCTATTGATTTTAATTTTCTATCTTATAACATATAATATATAATTCATTTTAATATTTTGTTGAAACTATGTATATTATGTTAACGATGAAATTCCTCTTAATCTCTCATTTCACAACACGACTCCTCACTATTTTACGCCAAATAAAAGCAGCCCTAGCAAAAATCAACGGGTCAAACAGATATCAAACACGACCTTAATGCCAATTTTTCTATATGCAATAAAAAAATATCAATATAATTTTATCAAATTCATTGTATCTAATGAATATATTTATAAGAAATGGCCATTTAATCATGTGCCATATGTCACCCTCAATATGATCCAATGATATAATATCATGCAAATTGCGATAGGTGATGTGGAAATGCCGTGTTCCCATTTTTGACCAAGCAAAAGAGGGAGAAGCATGGCCGGTTGGATTTAATGAGGGAGGGACTAATAAGTAATACCATGTTCCCATTTGATGTTTTTTTTTTTTTTTAAAGTTAGAGTTGCTAAACTCTATCACTCTTTACCGCCGCGAATGTTCAGAACGGACGCAACAAATATATGCTTGCATTATTGGATTTGCTTTGAGATTAGTGCTATTTATGAATAGTTCGTATTACACTAATCAAAAAGTAAATTTATCAATTTTGAAGTCTGTTCTAACACAATTTATATCAGAATATTCTGACATAATTTATATTCTTATTTGAATCAATGAGTTATTTAACAACATTAACGCTCGCATTGCCGAATTATTTCACTTGGGCTAGGCCTTGTGCTTTTTCTCCTTTTTGAAATTTTCATGAAAAAACTCTAATATATTCTACACTTTACTTCTTTACTTCTTTATATATATTTATATGTTAGATGTTCGTATAAAAATAGGATTCAAAACTCTCTTACTTTGTTACCGTAAATTTTCTAGCATGTAATAATTTAAAATACAAATCGCTTTGGAATCAAAACCTTGGCATCCAAACAATGTAGCCTCAAGTTACTTTAGGTCATGAAAAAACTAATGTTGCCTTCCTTTTGTCAAGAATCCTTAGCAGTGCCAATCACATTCTTTGATATCAACCAACCAAAGATTAAAAAAAAACCTTAAATGATGTCATTACTGTCATTTTTTGATAGCCAACTTTTATATTGGCATCATCATGCTCAACACAAAGTCCTCCTTACATAATTAATATTTAAGTGAGTTTTTTTTATCAAAGTTATCACCTAATATTTGGCCCCTTTATGACTTCTCTGATAAACCAGAGAACTAGACACTCGTATTGTGCTTTCCATCACTTGGAAGGAAGGCGACCTTGAATACATGTCATGTCTGATTTCGTAAGTGTTAATTCTTCAGCATTTGCTCATCACATCCCCCAGCCCATAAAGAAAGCCTAAGAGAGGCGGGTCCTAAGGGTGGACATAATAGGTATACTAATTTCTAGAAAACTCTTAATGAGGAGGTTAGAGTCAAGGCTGAAGCAGCTATTGGACTAGCTATTGTTTCGTCGATCCATCGTAACAACCGCTTAGGCACGTATAGAACGAAAATCACCTAATCATGGCTTTTTCTAGCGCCTTGTACCATACCGAATTCGAAATTTGAGATTGGAGGATTGAGCCATAAGCGCGGTGGGGGTGACAGAGGATGTGCTCATATGGTTCATAGTAGGGCACACTAAGGCTTCATTTGGGATAGCTTTTCGTTACTGTCTTTTGTTGCTTTCAAGAAATTTTTTTACTAAAAAAAGCTATTATTAAAAATAATAAGAAAAGTGTCTCAAAGAAAACCTAAGTCTGAAACATTCGACTATCCAGTTTGTATCTATCTTTCCTTTCAGGCATTCATTTGTTCATCACTTCAAATTTTCTAATATCTCAGTCAGAATACTCCCCATTTCCTTACAAACCTCCGAGCGATTCGATCTGCATTCCCTATTCCTCCACGTAGATCAAATAGTCATATTGTTGTACAAATGCCAAACCTTTCACAACATACCCTTCCCTTTGATCCTCACAACTGCTATCTATATGAGTAATTTTCATTATCCCCCATCGATAGTTTAAAATCAACTCCTTCAATCATTTTTGGAATACTGAAATATATAGCTCGTATAATTATAGAGGTCTTCACCATGCATAAATATGCCTTAAATTATTTTTCTCACTTAATCATTAATGTTAAATTTTTCAAGCAGGTTGCTATATCTCACATAGGCTTCGTTTGGGACTGTTTTCTTACTACTTTTTAAAACAGTTTTTTAATACAAAAATTTTTTTAAACTAAATTTTTTTGTACTAGAAAAGCTGCTTTAGAAAACTGTAAAAAAATTGTCCCAAACAAAATCAGGGGCTTTCTGACTGACTAAGCTTTCATTTGGGACGACTTTTTTACCATTTTTTAAAGTAGCTTTCTAGTACAAAAATTAAAAATTTTATACTAAAAAACTACTTTACAAAGCAGTAAGAAAGCCGTCACAAACGGAGCCGAAATGCCGACAGTCAAAGAGCTTATTTAAATGTTGAAGTGAGCTCACTGTGAACTAATATCCAGCTTAGATGTTTCCCTGCTTCTATGCAAGAAACAGTTCAAATACGCAACAAATTTTTCAATTTTTTAATGAAGCTTATTACATACTTCATTGAGTTAAATTATATGTGGCTCAAGAAAATAAAGATATAAAAGTTGACTGATAATTGAGCTTAGCGAGGGGGCAATTCATTTTCTTAAATGCCAGCAGATTTTTTATACTACACTGCATGTAATCCCTTTGTCACAGTAGAGTTACTGATGGCAATTGTGGTTGGATATGTATGCTAAGCTTTGTTTGGGACAGCTTTCTTACTGCTTTCTAAAACAGCTTTTTAGTACAAAAAATTCTAGTTCGAAAAATTTTTAATTTAAAAAGCTGCTTTAGAAAACAGTAAGAAAGCTATCACAAATGAAACCTTAATCTCTTTGGCTATGGTATCTATCTATTTTGAACTTTCTATGAATCTAAGTGACGGTTTTTTCTAAGTACAAATTAAATATAGTTTTGGTTTATTTATGGTGGGTGTTAGGAAATTTATGGTGCTCGAGTGAGAGCTTTTTTTATTATTATTACACAAATATTCATATACACACATAGACAAAAAAACTCATAAGAGATATAATAATTTAAGTGTAAAATAAAAAAAAGGAAAATCATTAGGCTTTGCTACTTGAAATAACCTACTATATGATTAGAGATTACATAAGTCCGCCTTACTCCCCAACTAGATGAGAGTGTTACAATTTTTGGATTGCCAAATTGGCCCGATATGAATGTTGTGAAAAGTATTTGAGAAGCAATGATGAGTGATGAACTTTAGTGTCGGTCCGATGGGCGGTGAAGTCGGTTTTGGGTGACAAAGACCATGAGAGTTAATTGATAATGGGCAAAGGTTGTTGTTGACATCGATCATAGCCATTGATTGAAGAGCAGACCTCTAAGAATTTTTTAGATTTATTAGCTATCTCTAATTACAGGCCCCTTTCTTTATAAGATAAAGGTCTATTTATAGTTTTTTGGAATCATATTTTAGTTATTTTTGTCTCTTCAAACACTCTATTGGATGATCAATATTGATTTTTCTGATCATAAGTTGTTCCTTAAATACTTAATTGCCTTAATGATTTAGATATTTAAGTATCTTAATGACATCATAAATTGTGCAATTGGCCTTGTTGGCTACACCTTATTGGGACGCTCATTTTGACTATAAGCCAATAAAATTCTTACATCATTTAGACCATAAAACATTATTACGAAGTTTTCAATCATTCTTTGGAGTGCTCTATTTATGCTAATTTAGACTCAATTAAGGTGCTTTTGGCATCATTCTCTTCATTTCATCAAAATATTAGTTTACATATAAATTAATTAAAAATGGAGTTTGAATTGTTTCAAATTTGATCATGAAAGTTTATGATTCACTATTAGTAAATAAAATATAATGGGTTAATTAATGTGTAGTTAGAATATAGTATAATTGCGGGTCTCAGGCTTATTAGGTATTTTAATAGGTTACTGTGTGTCTCTATGCTATAAATACTCAAGTTGAATATTTGGCATTCAAGCAAGATGTAGAAACCCCTTTGAATCTGGCTTACACCCTTTTCAGCTCAAATTACAAAGAGTTGAAGGAATCTAATATTGCCTAAAGCATTCTCCCTGATCTATCTTGAGCTTATGACATACTACAAATTATCTAGTTATCAATTTTTGCTATGTAATAGTTAATATATGGATTTAGGTCCTATCATTCACATATTTGCATCAAGATTTGTGAAGAATTGGATGATGCATCATGAACAATTGATTTGATTTTTAAATTTATCATACTTGTCTAGTTTGCTAAGTAAACTTCGGAATATATTACTTTTGACCTCTTGACATATGCAGTTGTACGCAATATATTGGTGGTTTATGCAATAATTAGTGGATTGGTATATTGGTGGCCGCATTGCATATTTTGTGCTTTTGATTTTGATTGATTCTATTTTATTAGATTGGGATCATATTTCTTTTTCCAGTCCATTTTGAGCTACCTGTTATGTCTTGTAATTTGTTGGTGACTACACCTATTGTGTAAATATTAGGGTTTTAGAGAGAGGGAGAGAGATGCCATCAGATGAGATGAGATCCACACATTCATAAGATCACATGACCATAAGCACAAGCAGTTCCTTTCTTCTAGTTGATTGCACAAATAATTTCTAAATTTAATTTTTTTCAATTTTACCTTCTCGAATTTTTGAATGTTATGTTTATGTACATATATTATTTTGATAAATGAATGAAATCTATTGATCAATTGATTTTAAAGTTCAAAATTTTCTAAAAAAATGATTGTTTTGCTAATGATAAGATTAATATACATAACAATAAATTTTGCAAATAGTTATTTTTATAGGTTTATATAGCTTTCAAAGAACTAAGTAATATTTAATACAACTATTGAAGTATAACTATTGTGCACCAAAAAATCTGCAAGAATAGAGAGTGAGAGTGAGGGAGAGAGCGAGAAAGAAATTGAAGTCTTTGATATATACAATGATCCTGTACCATAGAGATAAAAGATGAGTTGCAAGAGACATCAGAGTTTTTACGTGGAAAGCTTATAAAAGAGAAAAATAATGGGGCTTGGCCTAGTAAATGATTATACTGGTGTTTGTCATCGATTATAAATGATGCATTTCCTTATGTTTGAGAAGCTATTCATTAAATAGTAAATGTACACCAAACATAACATATTTCATCGTAGAAGTTGGAAAATCCATGTGGTATGATAGCTATCTTTAAGTGACCATTCGTTATTTGTTTTGGTAGCTCTCTTTTAAAGAGAGGAGATCAGAGACCAATAAGCCCATCATAAATTTTAGTGCTAATTTCAAAAGTCAAGGATAACGTCGACTGCATACATCTGTCTTTGGGGTGATGGCATGTGTTAACATTGTTGGCGACAACACATGAAAAAGTTCGAAAGTATCAGTGTAGGTGATGGACAATAGTCGAGTGATTGTGGTCAGAGAATTGTAACTAGGCGACGATTGTCGAAGGACTGAAGTCAAGCAATGGTGCTCGGATGACTATAGTCAGGTAATTATGGCCATATAATTATATTTAGGCAATGGTGGCCAGAGGGCAAAAGTCAAGGAGAATTCTTTGGAGGACTATAGTCATGCGACAATATTTGAAGGATTTTAGTCAGAGAAAAGGGGGTCTAAGGATTGTAATAAGGCAACTGTGATTAGAGGATCATAATTGGATGATGCAAAGGACCATAGTTAGGTGACAATAGTCTGAGCACTATACTCAAGCAATAGGGTCAAAGGTGACAGTGGTAAGAAGACTATAGTCAAGTGAGAGTGATTGGAAGCTGATCGTAGTCATGCAATGGTGGTTGGAGGACCATAGTTGGGCGATAGTGATTCGAGGATTGTAGTTAGATGACAGTGGTTGGTATGTCAAAGCAAGTGGGTGTGGTTAGAAGGCTTCATCTGGGTAACGATAGTACAATAACTATAATAGGACAATGATGATCAGAGAATTTTAGTCAAGCAATGGTTGAGGACAGAAGACTATAGTTAGGTGACGGTGGTCTTAAGATTATAGTCTCACAACGGAGATTGAAGCACTTTAGTTGGGTGATAATAATGGTCGAAGGACCATAATCGAATAGTGCAGTTAAGTATTAGCAGTTAAACGGTGGTCCAATGATGGCGGTGGCCGATCATTAGTCTTGTGGTGGTCCTATGATAACAGTGAGGCAGTGGTCTAGTGATCATGGTCAGTGGAGCACCACGGTTTTTTTTTTTTTTTGTCTTCAAGCTTTTTTGAATCTCAAGCTAGGGCCCAAGCCCCCCTTCAAGTAGAAAATACAAGACTATTTATAAACTTTTTAGAGCATCATACCAGCAAATATAACTAAAATTAATAACATATTGCACATATTAAACTCCCTTATTAATGGCTCTTCTTTTATTATTTAAGTGCCTTAATGATATCAAAATTAGACATTTTTAGGCTTGTTCAATTTGTCATGTATAGAAGCTAGATTTAACCATAAGCATACAACATTAAGAGATGGGTTGATCCTTCAATTTATATGACAAAATTTTTAATTATAGTTCGAGTACTTGATTTGAGCTTATTAACGTAACTATATCTATTTTTTGGCAAGCTTATAAACATGATCTAATGCACATAGTATTTACTTTTTGAATTAGGTCAGGCGCAATAATTCACACCATTTTGTTATGGATTATCATGCTTGATACTTCTTGGGTTTTTTAACATTCCATATGAAATCATTATCAAACACCTATATCAATGGAACTAATTTAAATACACTCTTTTTTTTTTTTTGCATAATATTTTCTCTGTATTGAATTTTAGATCAAAGTAGAAAGCTCAATATTTTCTTTGCGAACAAGAATGACAAATTTATATTTAAAAATAACTATTGCATAATTAAAATTGCTATGAAAATATATTTTTGAAGTAGCACAAACTGGACCAGCCCAAATCTGCTCTTGTAAATAATAAAACCACCTTTGTTGACTCTACTCTATCTAGCTAGATCTGGAGGCCACCAAATCCGCTCTTGTAAATAATAAAAAATTGATTCACCAATAGGGTGGTATCATATGGCTCATAAGAAGCTGAGATGGTTCATAGATGAAGATTGTGAGGGAGATCCTTCAGCCCTAGGCAATTACCAATTCAACTGTATTTCTGAAGAGTTGTTGAGATGACTTATGAAGAAATAACTCAAACTGAAGTTCTCAAAAAGGTTTCTTGAGCAAGGCCCTATGAACACACCACTAAGTAAAATTCATGCTAATATGGAGAGATTATTATGTGCAGTTATCGGATCGTTCGGAGGCCAATCAGGACGCGCCATATCACCAGATACACAGCGGTCATGGGCGGACCCACGGTAAAAAAAGTATTAAGAGGGATATTTTTAGTATCCCCCCTCTCAAAAAATAATTTTGCTCTAATCTTATCACTCATGTTCAAGTAGCCATCGGTTCGCTATTCCAGCCGCTTTCGCCGTTTCATGAAATCCCATTCGCGGCATTCCACATTCGATCGCAACTCGGGCAGGCTTCGTCTTTGCAGACTGCAGGCACAGCACAGCCAGCACTCTCCTCTTCTTCGGTTTTTCCCATTCGAGTCGACATTGAACGATTGAAGCAGATCTCACTTCACTCCATTCTTCGCAGTTCGCAGTATCAAGCTCCGCTGCTCTTCACCAAGGTAACTTTAATCTAGCAAATAGTTTTGTTTATCATGTCAGTATTTATTCTTATCATGAACATATAATAGACAAAATCTGCATCAAATATTTTTAAAAAAAAATTTGGATTTACAAATGGCTCTTTAGTCAATGACTTCTCTTTGATATAAGCAACAAAAATATCATCCATTGTTGCTTTTTTATAACCAATAACACCAGTTTCTATCATGATTATCTAAAAAAATGGGTCATCAAAATTTTGTGTTGTGGCTTCCCAAGCTGAGAAACTTGGAGGAAGTAGCGCCCATTGTTTGTTGAAGTTGTCGCATACTGTATTGAAGTTGTTCCTTCAATTTCTGTTAAGATGTTCAAATTTTGTTCTGAAATAAAGGCTCTGACCTCTCAAGCATTACTATTAACTTGGAGAACTCGATAGTTTAGCGCACTCACCCACATAACACAATTTACACTTTCACTTGAAATTATCTTTGACTTATAGGCAAACATGATCGCTACACAACCGTATATAGTAAGTCAACCTATTTATGTGTTATGTAATTGTACTAAGATTTCAACTATATAACATTAGCCCTTTTCTTCACAAATAAATAAGAGATCATTGGTCATGTACAGGCAAGCAAAATCATAAATTCAATGGCAAAACCTCAAATAAAATCTCTCAATCCCTAAATTATTTCATTATTATTTGTTGACCTCCTTTTGATATCGGTCACTTATATGGTTTTATTGCATATCTCGTGGGTCGGTCCGTCTTCCTGCACGCTACATTATTGCGTTTGATGATGGGTCAAATTGCGCATTATACCTCGATTCATCGTCCGCTTTGGGATTTATTCCATTTGATCACATATGGTCCATCATTATGTTTGAAAATATATGTGATCAGGTTGACGTCGATTTGATGAGTATTTTACGTGCATTTGAACCCTCCATGCGCATTTGCATTCCATGTGTAGAATCTTTTGATCAAGACCTCATTCTGCAAAATGGACTGCACCAGTGCATCCGGCTAGTCGAGACGAATCAAATGAGCCTTTTCGTGCTCGAATCGGGTGTCGTTTGATGCGTGTCAAGGGGAGAGAACTAAAGGATATTATTATTATTATTATTATTATTATTATTATTATTATTATTATTATTATTATTATAAATAATAAAAAATACCCTTTTATTTTATTTTATTTAAAGTTACATAATAAATCAAATTAGAATTAAAATATAAAATATACAAGTAATAAATACTTATAAATATTAAATAAATATAAATAACATCATATTTAAATTAAATCCTATTTAGCTTATTTACAAACTAGCTTTATCCCATATCTTTTTATATCACCCCAAATCAAGTAAATCTGAATGTAACGGCTGATCTAGTAAGGCAGGCTGAATCTGAATCGTTCGATGTAGGGCATCATTTTGATTTCCCATTGAATGGGGGCCGATTCAACTGGAGATCCACGATTCACTCCCTCACAACTTAAGCAGCCGCAAGCAAAAGGAAAAATTATTAGGTGCGGACACCAGACGTAGCTCTACGTCCGGACTCCACTAGAATGGTGCCACGTAGCGACCTGAAGACCCGGCGACCCGTTTCGCCGAGAAGTTCAAATGATGCACGTGCGGTATTACTGAAGAATTACTCCGGTATTACTCGGTATTATCAAAGAATTACTCGGTATTACCTATGAATTACCTAGATATTACTCGGTATTACCGAAGAATTACTCGGTATTACCGAAGAATTACTCGGTATTACCTAGGAATTACTCGGTATTACCAAAAATTACTCGGTATTACTCGGTATTACCAAAAAAATACTCGGTATTACCTAGGAATTAGTCAAAAAAGGGCAGGTTTTTTTAATTTTTCGCGTCCAATCCGGGTCGGGTCGTCGGGCCAAGCGGAAGTTGTCATAACACGTGCTAAATACGTGGCGCCATGCTAATGGAGTCCGGACGTAGAGCTACATCCGGTGTCCGCACCTAATAATTTTTCAAGCAAAAGGGCAAAAGACCTCTCTGATTCTGACAGGGCAGCAGGTCTCACGCCTCAAGGACTCTCATGCTACAGGATACGTCTTTGGGCCTAGCTCTCTCGATTCTATGAGGGCGAGTTCACTCTTTCTCAAAGGCAAGAGACTAGAGCTGGGACACAGGCTTCTTCCACTCTCCCTCACGGTTCAGACTCACGCCCCCAGCTCTCCCTCCCCTTTGAGTGGTATTATCTTTTGGAATCCTATAGAAGATTTGGAATTAGAAGAAAATAAGTAAATATATTTTAATTTACATTCTTAAGAGTAGAAAATCGGAATTGTTGTGGAGGACCCTGACCACCTTACTTTTTTGCAGACCCCGGGTTGTATTTATATTTTCAAGTAACTGAATAAAAGATTTTTATTTATGCATTTGCTTCATGTATCATTGTACATGAAGCTAGCTTGATCTATTTGCATATTATACAATCCTGATTAAGCTTTTTGAATTAAATATTCTTAACTCCTTAGGATAGAGCCCTCCTATCTTGCATACATAAGATGATTGATTGTGTTTAGGATATTAGCTGGTAGCTCACTCTAGGCAAGCATAAGCCCATATTATACGCCTCTTAGTGCGTATTCTCTAACTCCTATAAATTCTAAATCTATAATTTCTCTTAGGATAGTAAAATCATATTTAATATTTTAAACTTAAATTTATAATCAAATATTTATATATTTCAAAATCTAATCCTTACTAAAGATGAATATAAGAGATTTATCCTCTTTAAATTATAAAAGTTTAGGAACCCCTATTATGCACCAACCCAAGAAGAGAGTATTCTTGGGTCGAGGCCTAAAATGTAATTAACCTCGGGGTTTACGCTCGTGGGGAACCGATACTCACATTAAATAAATCACATTCGAGTTGATGTAACGAATGGAAAAATCTCATGGTTATCTACTTATACATATTATTATCCATCGAGATATGTAGGCGAAAGCCGTTATTCTCCATAGATAATCGCATGTATAATTCTATATGCTCTCTCATTGACATGTTTGCGTAGAGTGTAAAGATCTGTGACCATTTTATCCTATGGGATAGTGTGATCGTATTCTTTACATTCTAACTCCTACGAGCAGCATCCTTTCGAAAACCCACATCATTCAACTTACTATTATCTTCTCAACCATAAGATTTTTTTATCTCGTTTCTTGCACACCAACTTTACCTTTCTTATTTTCTTCTAATATTTTGAGCATGATTCATTACCTAATAAAATGTTGACCATCTTTCACGTAAAAGATCAGGTCTAAAACCCTGACTTCCATCTTAAGTCGTTTAAAAATTTTTTAGTAGCTCTACCTGTTGCATGCTGGAACCTTCATGGTGGTCGAAAGATATAGAGTTTAACATCCTAGATTTGTACGAATATCTAACACACTGACAAATAAAAGAGAATGGTGCACCGTTCATAAGTGACACTAGAGCTTTTACGTGAAAACTCCTGAAAAGGGGGAAAAATCAAGGGGCATTGCCAATCAAAATTAATCTACTAGTGTTGGTGGTTGATTACAAATAATGCCCCTCCTCGGAGGAGGGTGTTGGATCAACGAAAAAAATATACATTGTAGAGAGCACATTACATATTGAGAGAATGACATGATAAATGTTCTCAATTAGAGAATGTTGTCCTGCTCGTTTGGTTGGTAGGGCCATAGTCGGATGATGATGGTTAAAAGATCGTAGTCGGCAAACTACTGAGGTTGGAAGGATCGTAATCAGGCGACGGTGGTCGGAGGGACTGTAGTCGGTGGGCAACGGAGGTCGGAAGGACCATAGTTGGCTGGCGATGGTGGTCAGAAGGACAGTAGTCGAACAACAAAGGTCAGAAGGACCGTAGTTAGGCGACGGTAGTTGGACATACTGTAATTGATGGGCGACAGTGGAGGAAGGCTCGTCAATGGCTGCTAAATGAAGGTCTGACGGCGATGGTCGTGGAGAGATTCAACAGCGGCAGCCTGGAGGTGTCGATTCGTTGGCGGTGGTGTTGGGGTGGAACTCCAAGATTCTTAAGGCCTTCGAGCTTTTCTTTTCTTCTTCCTATTTCCTTCCTCCCTTCATGTGAATAATGAGGGTTTATTTATGATTTTTTGGAAGTGGCATGCTTAGTAAATATGGAGAAGATCTGGAATGTTATATCGGACAACCCATATTAATTCTCTTGATTATAAGCATTTAAGTGCTTTAATGATGTCAAAATTGAGTGATCTTAGTCTTGTTAGATTTGTCTCGTCAAGCTGCTCGATTTGACTATAAGCATGTCATATTTGAATATTATTTGGTCTTCCAATTAATGCTCTAAAACTTTCAAGTAGGCTCTGGTCCTTTAATTTGGGCTCATTTGGGCTCGGATTAGACTGAAATTGGCGTTATTGGGTTCGTCTCCTTTAGATGTTCAATTTGACTATAAACTTACTGAAATCGGAGTTTGGATGATTCCAAATTTAATTTCAAAAATTTTCAATTCAAATTTCCATCGAGATTCGTGTCCAACCAAGGTGATTTTGTGATGACATATCACTACCATTTTGTAAATAATTTTTATTTTATTTTATTTCTCACATCTAAATACTATTTCGTTTAAGCTTCTTTTTGTCACTATCATCTTGCATATAAGAAATCTAGCTCAGCCGACATTAATAAACAAACATATTGATGCATGCAATAAGTAAATGATGCGAAGGATATATATCCAATATTTCAAAGAAGACCAAAAGATGATAAGTAGCATTAATCACTTGATCCAAAAGCTTAAGCACATGACTCACAGCTCACACAAGATAAATATTTTAAAGCGTCTAAGTTGACTCGGCTTTAAAGGATCTATATACAAATACAAAAATAATCTTGCTAAATAAGAAGGATAATGTACTCTTTATGAAATGATTATTGTGACTCCATAGTCAATGCTGCCAATGTTTATGGCTGTCGAGGGACAAAATCTATATGATGGTTGGATAAAATAAATGAACTTTTAAATGTATGAAATCTATATTTTATATTTCAAATTCTTTAAACTTAAAAGAATTTGCCCTAAGTAGCTCAATTCATGTCTATCAAAACTTGTGCTTATCTTGCTATCTTTGATTATTTTTTTTAATTCTTGTTATTTTTAAATAAATACGTCAAAGCGGGATAACTCGCCAGGTTCAGGTCTGACCCGAAATTGAAGCAACTCGAACCTGTCATGTTTAATAAATAGGTAAAAAAGGTGGATCCAAACTCAACCCATTGGCAACCCGAATGACACGACTGTTTTGAATAAAAAATAATTTTTTTTAATTTCTCAAGTTTAATTTAATTGAAAAAAAAGAAGATTATACAACGAAGCAAAATAATTTAAGAGAAAAAAAAAGGGTCACTCTCAGATAAAAATTGGATTCACGGGTTAATATGAACCCCGCCCTTTTAATAAACGGGTTGAAATTCCAGACATAAACTTGATCCTTTTATTAACAAGTCAAATCTATTTATCAAAGTGATTTTCAAAAAAATAAATTTTATTTTAGCCATTCAAAATAAATTTGATGACCAAGATGAGCTTGCTTCTGCTATAATGATCAAATATGGTTGGAATCCATTTTATACCAAGATATATATTGTCAAAATATATTTTGGTTAGTATAATGCATAGATGATGTTAAATAATAGTAAAATATAATTTTCACATATATATAATGAGAGAATTTGATGGATCCTGATATTGGATCATAATATTATTCTATTCATATAGATCCATTCGAGTCCAAACAAACAATTCCCATCACCCATCACTATTTTTTAATTAATTATGAAATTTATTATATCATAAATGATCGACCCATAATCACCCGAGAAATTATTCTGTGCGGTCACTAGAACGTCCGAAGGCGAATTAGGATGCGCCATGTCAACCGGCACACAGCATCGATACACAACAAAAAATGGCGTGACGCCTCCTGATTTGCCTCTTGACGGCATCCGGTGACCGCATAGAATAATTTCTCCAATCACCAACCATCTTCCTTGCCTACCTCCTTCTCCTTTCTTTTTCTGACCAATTATTCAACCTCAAGCCCTTATGAAAATATTGATCATAATATTCTAACATAATTTAAAAAAAAAGCTTAAAAAATAACAAATGATATTTATATTATATTTAATTAATATAAAACTATGTTATTTTGATTTAGAGATGTTGTGGGCTAGAAGATTCGCAACGGTAGAGTAAGTAAAGTTTTCGTCTTAGCGATGCACGAATATCTAGCACACAAACAGAAAGAAAGAAGTAAAACACCCAATCTTTTTTACGTGGAAAGCCCGAAGAGGGAAAAACCACGGGGACTCGCCCAGATGAAAAGATTCCATTAAATTTGAGTGAATTACAAGGGTTGACCCATCCCTCGACTTAGAGGCGGTCAAATTACAGTGGCTTAGAGAGTTAGAGCAGAATCTAGCGATGTTTGGGCGGAAGTCTGACGGCGTTCGGACAGAAGTTCAGCTGACGAGGAATGATCCGACAAAGGTCGGGCTGAAGTACGGTGGCGGTCGGCGGCCTGGTGGAAGTCCGGCGGTGGTCGGTGGCCGGGTGGAAGTCTGGCGGTGGTCGGCGGCAAGACGGGCCGAAGTACGGTGGCGGTCGGCGGCCAGGTGGAAGTCTAGAGGTGGTCGGCGGTTGGTGGCCGGGTGGAAGTCTAGCGGTGGCCGGCGGCAGGTCGGGCCGAAGTCCGGTGGTGGTTGGCGGCCGGGTGGAAGTCCGGCGGCAGTCGGCAGTCGGGTGGTGGTCCGACGAAGGTCGGGCTGAAGTCCGGCGGTGGTCGGCGGCGGTCGGCGGCCGGGCGGTGGTCTGACGAAGGTTGAGCTGAAGTCCGGCGACGGTCGGCGGCCGGGAGGTGGTCTGACGAAGGTTGGACTGAAGTCCGACGGCGGTCGGCGGCCGGGTGGAAGTCCAGCGGCGGTCGGTGGCCGGGCGGTGGTCTGACGAAGGTCGACGGGAGTTCGTCGGCGGTGGCGCTGACGAAGGTCGGGGGTTCGCCGGCTATGGAGCTTTGGAAGCCTTAGAGCTCTCTTCAATCTCTAGCCTCAGGTCCCCTCATGTAGAGAGTGTGGGTCTATTTATAGATTTTGATGAGTGGCATACCCCGTAAATATAGAGAAGATCCGGGGCAGGTTCGGAGTGCTCCATCGGATGGCTCGTATTGATTCCCCCGATCATAGAGAGTCTTTCAATTATTTAGGTGCCTTAACGATGTCGGAATTCTGCGATCTTGGGCTCGTTGGATTCGTCTCGTCGAGCCGCTAGATTTGACTATAAGCATGCCATATTTGGATATCAATTTGTCATCCAAATAATATTTTGACCCTTCAAAATGTGGTCTGAGCCCTTGATTTGGACCCATTTGAGCTTGCATTGGACCGATTTTGGTGTTGTTAGGTTCGTCTCATTGGGATGTTCAATTTGACTATAAGTTTGCTGAAATCAGAGTTCATATGATCCCAATTTTAATTTTTAAAGTTTCCAACTTGAATATGCCTCGAGATTCGTGCTAGATCAAAGCGATTTTCAATGACGTATCAGTTGCCCCCTATTTTTGGATGTTGAATCTGGTAGAGTCCAAAAATATGTTTGTTATCACAGCATTCATAAAGACTCTTTTGAGTTTCAAATCTGTTAAAATTGAGTCTGGAATACTAAAAAAAAAGGGGTTCCGGACTCAAAAAAATTATCCAAATCAAATTTATCTTATAAAAATATATATAAAATTATAGAAAAATATATATATATTTATTTGTAATAATTACAAATTTATATTTATATAACTATATATAACTATATTTATATATATATATCTTATTATTATACTATTATTATAATAATATTTTATTATTTTTTTATTTTTTTATTTGCTCACGCCTCATGAAGAGGCGGCTACTGTAGCCGCCTCAATGAGGCAAAATTATTTTTTTTAAATTAAATTAATTTTATTTCCCTTTTTAAAATAATTTAAAATAGGAAAATATTTATTTTTTGACCCAAAAAATTTCGAAAATATTTCAAAAAAATCTTTAAAAATCCAGAATCTTCTCTTGAATGAAAACAATTAATTTTCTGCATATTTATTTTATTTTTAAATAAAATTGTACTTATTTTATTTCCTATTTCACTTTTTCAATAATAGGAAATTATTTAATTTAGGACATTAAAAAAATTCCGAAAATTAATTAAAAAAATTCAGAAAATTGGGCTCCAAACCTCCTTTGAAAAACTATAAATATCTCCTTAGGGCTAGGGAAAAGGCACCACCTTTCTTAGCCAGTCTAAAAATTTCTCCTACAAAGTTAGGAGAAATCGGACAAATTAAAAAAAATTTTGGCGGCGACGATCAAGACATGATACTCTTACGCAGGCTCTAGTTCACTCCCAGAGGGAGAAAAATTGTCCGGCAAGAGTTTAAATACTGGAAGCGGCGATCAAGACCCGGTACTCTTACGCAGGCTCCAATTCACTCCCATTGGGGGGAAAACTGTCCGACAAGAGTTTAAATACTAGTGGCGGCGATCAAAGCCCGGTACTCTTACGCAGGCTCCAGTTCACTCCTGGTGGAAGAAAAACTGTCCGGCAAGAGTATAAATACCGACGGCGGAGGCGATCAAGACCTGGTACTCTTACGTAGGCTCCAGTTCACTCCCGTTGGGGGGGGGGGGGAACTGTCGGGCAAGAGTCTAAATACTGGTGGCGGAGGCGATCAAGACCCGGTACTCTTACGCAGGCTCCAGTTCACTCCGTTGGGGGGAAAAATGTCCGGCAAGAGTCTAAATACCGGCGGCGGAGGCGATCAAGACCCGGTACTCTTACGCAGGCACCAGTTCACTCCCGTTGGGGAAAAAACTGTCCGACAAGAGTATAAATACCAGCGGCGGAGGCGATCAAGACCCGATACTCTTACGCAGGCTCCAGTTCACTCCCGTTGGGGGAAAAACTGTCCAGCAAGAGTATAAATACCGGCGGCGGAGGCGATCAAGACCCGATACTCTTACGCAGACTCCAGTTCACTCCCGTTGGGGGGAAAACTGTCTGGCAAGAGTCTAAATACCTGCGGCGGAGGTGATCAAGACTCGGTACTCTTACGCAGGCTCCATTTCAGTCCCATTGGGGGGGGGAAATTATCCGGCAAGAGTCTAAATACCAGTGATTGAGGAGATCAAAATTCGGTGGTTACAGTTTTCTCTTATTGGGAGGCAAATATCGTCCGCTAGAGGTGAGGGTGCCTCGAGTAGTACATAAAAAGGTGGTGTTGGTTTACCGAATAGGAGGCAAGCTTCTTTTAGAGATACTGCGGAGGTCCGATGTTAGTCAATGGAAGTCTGGCAACGAATGGATGTCCGATGTTAGGAAGAAGTCTGATGCTAGGAAGAAGTCCGGAGTCGGGTGGAAATTCTGCGTCGTGTAGAGCCTGATGAAAGTCTTACGACGGGCAGATGTCCGTCGAGAGTCTGGTAACAGGTAGTAGTTCTACGACGAGTAAAAATTCAATATCGGGTAGAAGCCCGACAAAAGTCTTACGACGGGCAGAAGTCTAGTAACAGGAGGAAATTTGATATTGGGTAGAAGTCTAATGAGAGTCCCGCGACGGGCAGAAGTCCAATGGTGGCAGGAAGTTCAGCATCAAAGACTTCTTGATAACGTTAGCCTGTATGGAAGAGGTTAAGAGAATCTACCAAGGATGTATGACCTATCCGAGGTTATATGTCAGAGCACCGCTCGATGACGTTAACCTGAGTAAAAGAGGTCAAGAGAATCCACCAAGGATGCATGACCTATCTGAGATTATATATCAGAGCATTACTCGATGATGTTAACATGTGCAAAAGAGGTCGAGAGAATCCACCAAGGATGTATGACCTATCCTTGATTGTATGTTAGAGCACTGCTCGATGACATTAACCTGTGCGGAAGAGGTCAAGATCGAATCCCCCTGGGATTGATCATCCAACGATTGAGATACAATAAAGATTATGTATTTCTCGAATCAAGGATTAAAAGATTATATTCTTCGGTAGTTTTTCATTGTCATTATTTTTTATTCTTTTTAAAGAAGTAGACAATATCAAAATGGAGCGCACAACACATTATTATATTATGTAGGATAATATAACAACTTTCTATTACAACCTAGGGATATAAGCGTTACATCATGCTAAACGCATAAGATATACGTACGGGGATAACACAATATTTGACTTTGAAGAAAAAAAATTAGAGATATCAGAGCAACACCCTACATATAAAAGAGACACAATAAAATAAGATGACTACTATTACTAACACAAATACATACACTATGTGATCATTTGATATCACCAACCATTTGAATATTATTCAATGGTTGTCTTTGTTGTTATTGATTTTGCCCCCCGGTATCATCTCGAGTAGGTGGGCTTTGGATGAATTGTCGGAGATATCCTTGTCAGATCAGCCTCTCAATTTCATCCTTGAGTTGTTTGCAAGCTTCAGTAGTGTGTCCATGACTACGGTGAAAATGACAGTATTGATCATGATTTCCTACGTTCGGCTTCAAAGGATTAGGCCACTTAATATTTTCTTGATCTCGGATGGCCATCAACACATTTGCTCGAGGGGCATTGAGTGATGTATACTCCTTCTCTTGTTAAAACTCACGTTGTGGTACTAGGGGTCTAAGAGAGAAGTTTTTTTTATTGCGAGAATGAGTCTTCTATTGTATGGGCATTTTTACGCTTTTCAGGAGTTTGCTCAAATTGCTTCCTGTGGGCATTAATAGCTTCATCCGCTGATATTTGTGCCTCCACACGATGGATCAGGTCAGTATATGAGAGAACCGTGTCTCGCATAAGTGCTGAGTAGAAGGGGCTAGGATGAAGCCCTCTGAGAAAAACTCCTCTAAGTAACTTGGGATCTACTCAAGAAATTTGTCGGGCCTCAATAGAAAATCGTTGGAAATACTCGTTCAATGATTCTCCTTCATTTTGGCGGATCCCAGAGAGGTGAGAAGAATCCTTAGCAATTGTTCGATTGGCGATGAATTTTTTGATAAATATCTTGGCCAATCTAACGAATGTAAAAATTGTTCCAGCTGAAAGTGAGTAGAACCAAGTTTGAGCTTGTCCTTTCAGGGTAGTAGAAAAAGCTTGGCATAGGTGCACATCTGAGGCTCGTTGTATATGCATGATGGTCCTATAGTGATCGATATGCTCGTACAGGTCAGATGTCTCGTTATAGGGATCGATGTTCGATAGTTTAAATCCTACCGGAATGGGGTGTTGGAGGATGACTTCAGTCAGGGGTGAGGACTCCTTGAAGTTTCGCTAACGAAGAGATTGTCTTGCACCTCCTGCGGGGAACTCTTCTTGAACTAATCTTCATAGTTCATGCCCTAGGACGTTGCGAGGGAGTCCAGTAATGTGTGGTGAGGCTAAGTCCCTGAGGACATCCAAAGGAATGCGAGGTTATTGACCTGCGCGTGAAGGATGGGTAGAGCTTGTTGTGTCAGCAAGTTCGTTATCTTGATGCGTCGGAGGATGCATGCTTGGCGGAGGGAAAGGAATCTCGGCATAAAGATGTTCTGGTGGAACCTCTCCAACCCGGGGTGGATCTCGAGGGAGAAGGATCTCTTCCTGTGGAGCTAGTGCCAGCTGTCGGGTCTCTCGTAGGAGTTGAAGGATCTCATTTTGAGATTCCTCCATTCTTTGAATACGATCTTCTAGGGATGGTCCTGATGTCCCTTCTCTAGCAACATTTTGCCCCCCAGGATGAAAAGCGGCGGATACTGGGCGTCCATGATTCATAGACTGATTCTGGGGTTGATGTGAATTGGAGCGGGAGGCTCCCAAGATGCGATTGCTATGCCTGTTGGCCATCAAAGTTGTGCTTAGGATATTATGATTGATTTCTCACAGACGGCGCCAAACGATTGTGGGCTAGAAGATTTGCAATGGTAGAGTGAGTAAAGTTTTCGTCTTAGCGATGCACGAATATCCAGCACACAAACAGAAAGAAAGAAGTAAAACACCCAATCTTTTTTATATGGAAAGCCCAAAGAGTGAAAAACTACGGGGCCTCACCCAGATGAAAAGATTCCATTAAATTTGAGTTAATTACAAGGGTTGACCCATCCCTCTACTCAGAGGCGGTCAAATTACAGTGGCTTAGAGAGTTAGAGCAGAATCTAGCGATGTTTGGGCGGAAGTCTGATGGCGTCCGGATAGAAGTTCAGCTGATGAGGAATGATCGGACAAAGGTCGGGCTGAAGTACGGTGGCGGTCGGTGGCCGGGTGGAAGTCTGGCTGCGGTCGGCGGCCGGGTGGAAGTTCGGCATTGGTCGCCGCCAGGTCAGGCAGATATCAAGTGGTGGTCGGCGGTTGGGTGGAAGTCTGGCGGCGGTCGGCGGTCGGCGGTCGGGCGGTGGTCCGACGAAGGTCGGGCTGAAGTCCGGCCGTGATCGGCGGCCGGGTGGAAGTCTGGCGGCGATCAGCGACCGGGCGGTGGTCCGACGAAGGTCGGGCTGAAGTCTGGTGGGGGTCGGTGGTCGGGTGGAAGTCCGGCGGCGGTCGACGGCCGAGCGGTGGTCCAACAAAGGTTGGGTTGAAGTCCGGCGGCGGTCGGCGGCCGGGAGGTGGTTCGACGAAGGTCGGACTGAAGTCTGACGGCGGTCGGCGGCCGGGTGGAAGTCCGGCGATGATCGGCGGCCAGGCGGTGGTCCGACGAAGGTAGACAGGGGTTCGTCGGTGGTGGCGCTGACGAAGGTCGGAGGTTCGCCGTCGGTGGCGCTGGAGCTCCGGAAGCCTTAGAGCTCTCTGCAATCTCCAGCCTCAGGTCCCTCTCGTGTAGAGAGTGGGGGTCTATTTATAGATTTTGATGAGTGTCATACCCTGTAAATATAGAGAAGATCCGAGGCAGGTTCGGAGTGCTCCATCGGATGGCTCGTATTGATTCCCCCGATCATAGAGAGTTTTTCAACTGTTTAGGTGCCTTAACGATATCAAAATTCTGTGATCTTGGGCTCGTTGGATTCGTCTCGTCGAGCTGCTCGATTTGACTATAAGCATGTCATATTTGGATATCAATTTGTCATCCAAATAATAATTTTACCCTTCCAAATGTGGTCTGAGCCCTTGATTTGGACCCATTTGGGCTTGGATTGGACCGATTTTGGTGTCGTTAGGTTCGTCTCATTGAGATGTTCAATTTGACTATAAGTTTGCTGAAATCAGAGTTCATATGATCCTAAATTTAATTTTTAAAGTTTCCAACTTGAATATGCCTCGAGATTCGTGCTAGATCAAAGCGATTTTCAATGACTTGTCAAGAGATAAATTTAAAATAATGATAATATTTACTGTAAAATATAGGATGGTTTATATCATAACCCTCAAACTTATAATATTTATAAATTTAACATATAAATTTTATCAAAACCCCCAACAATAAAAAAAGAAGTCAAGATAAGATGAAAAAAGAGACGGATAATATTGCAACGTGATCTCGTTGGGATTTTTAGGTTTCATTTGGGATGTCTTTCTTACTGTTTCTTAAAGTAGTTTTTTAGCACAAAAATTTTAATTTTTGTACTAAAAAACTGCTTTACGAAGCAGTGTGAAAGCCGTAAGACTTTGTTTGGGACGATTTTTTTATTACTTTTTTATAACAGAGTTTTAGTATAAAATTAAAATTTTAGTACTAAAACTTTGTCTTAAAAAATAATAAAAAGTAATCCCAAACGAAACCTTAATAGAATTTAAGAGGCTAATGACTCAAAAAAGGAAGATGATGTGAAAAAGTGACGATGAGATATAGTCGGTGAAGGGCACATGAAAGACAAAAAATTTGATGACATGATGGCAAAGAAGAGGAGGAGGAGGCTATAAGGAGTCAGCATTGGGGCACTGGCGGCACTTGCCTCCACTGGCCTATATATATATATATATATATATATATATATATTCAATTATGATAAGTAGTTAATAGAATAAAATTTTAATGCATAAAAAGATTGTTTTTAAAATTTTTATGATTTTGGATAAATTTTAAATAATATTTTTGAACAAAATTTTATCAGATCAAATGATCATTTCTATTCATTATTGAACAAATTTCTAATTATATTTTCTGACAAAAATTATCTAACTCAAAACCATCAGCAGTGAAATTGAAAAAAAAAAAAAAAAATTATGAAAGATAATAATAGCATCTTGTTTAAAAAAAAAAGTTGTTGTTTTTATGAAATTTGATTGTTTGTCTCAATATATAAAATTGAGCAAATTCTTTTATTGTATATTTTTAAGAAGAAATATCTATGAATATTCTTTTTAGATATAATTATCTCTAATGAGAGATAAACCCTTAATATTATGGATTGTTTATTGGACTCGAGCGTCATTCAAATTTCAGTGTCAATTATTTTTTAGTTAATTTATAATTAAATTATACAAAATTATATGAGAAATTTTAGTGTATATTTTTTATATAAGTCATAAATTTACAAGTAATAACTTCCATTCTTAAAAGTTTAACTATTATTTTATTATTAATTATTAAATAAAAAGATAAAAGAAATTACCCAAATAAAATTTAGGGATATAATAAAAATTATAAATTTGTGCCCTCTTAATAAAAATTTCTAACTTATATATATATATATATAATAGGACAAATTACAAATATTTATATATAATCAAGAAAATAATATCATTAAAAAGTTGACAAATCACTTTTTAAGATTATTTGACGAAAAAATTTATCAGAATATTCAAACCTAAAAATTTTAAGATTATTGTCATATATCATGGCTGTATCTTAAAAAAAATATATCATGGCTGTATCTTAGATGCACATAACTTTACGAATCACAAAGCAAATCTAAGGGCAATCCTCCATCATACAATCAGTCCTGTTTAAATCTCCGTACGTTCCCCTACTCCTCCGGAACCATTTACCGAACGAACAAAACAGCCTGCCAGAGTGGCAGAACATGTCGAAGAAGAAAGATGGCTCCCGGACAGAAGCATAGGAATCGGTTATTAAACGGTGTCAGTGGACCATGGAGCACCCTGTATTATTCTTATTATAAATCCCATTACGATAAGATTATGATAATAACACTCAACATATACAGCTTTCTACGCCGCACATCTCGAGATTCTCGACCAGGCATCACAGCGTGGACGGCCATATCACCACCGACCGACCACTGACAACCAATCCCAGCCGTCAGATCCCATTCGCCAGCCTCAATCACTAAACTTCGTAGTACAGAGAGGTTACGCCGACACGAAACGCACGTGGGACCCATTCGGGTTGCGCGTGTTCCCATGGGTGGTCAGTTCGGTGGACGAACTATAACAGGTCCATGTCAGCAGCCCTCAAGTTATGGCGGATATACTCATGGGTGGTGGTGGGGTCCGCGCTTCGCACATCAGTCGTCTCCACCGCGGATTATTTTGTTTCAATCGTACAATTTATTTTAAATGATTAAGATTGGTCCAATTTTTAATTATTTTATATTAATATAGTCAATTTTAGGCATTTAAAACTAGTTAAAATTTTTATTAAGTTAATCACACCTTTGCATATTTCATAGGGAAAAATAAAAAAAAATTGTAAATGGATCTCTTGGTATAAAATTTATAAGGATCGATTAGATAAATAACTTACTACGGAATTTATTCAATTGAAATATTCTATCATGTAAGTGTGGTTATAAAAATATATTTATCCTCTTAGTTTTAGAAGACGAGATTATAAAATATAAAATACTAGCTTGGCTTCCTATAGCTATAGATTATAGCAAAGAATTGTAGAGAAATAATGAATGATTGTGACAATGGTCAAGAGCAGGGGCGGAACCCCCATAAGGTCAGGGGGGGCAATTGCCCCCCCTCAAATTTTTTTTTAAAAAATTGATTATATGATTTTGTAGTTAGTTTGTCTCTTTTCGTTTATTTTTTATCTTTATTACAAGAGTTTTTAGACAATTGCCCCCCCTAAAAATTTTAAAATACTATGATCTTTAGGTAATTTCCCCCAGCGTATAGGTCGAACCCCGCCAGGGGGCGTTGCCCCCTTGGACCCCCGACATATATGCCTTATAAGTTTGCCCCCCCTGAAAATTAAGGCTGGTTCCGCCCCTGGTCAAGAGAGGCTTATTAGGTGAAGGTAGTTGTGTAATGCTAGTTAGATTACGATCGTCAAGTAATGATAGACTGACAATAATGATTGGACGATGAGGATGGGCAACGACGATTAGACTATGCTAATCTAGTGATGATAACCAGGTGATCATTATTTAGGGTTTTCACAATCGAGCTACAATAACAAGGTGATGCGATCGTTAATGTCAATTGTTAAATAGGGCTTTGGACTTCTTATGATCTACATAAACTCTTTTCAAATTTAAATTTTTTTATGTATAAAATGTTAGCACACTTGTATATTTTTAGGTCATTTGGACAATTTAAGGTTTCGTTTGGGATGACTTTCTTAATGCTTTTTAAAACAGCTTTCTAGTTAAAAAATTTTAATTTTTGTACTAGAAAACTGCTTCATAAAGCAGTAAGAAAGTTATTCCAAACGAAGCCTAAATAACTATATTTTGAATTTCTTATTTGGGATAGCTTTCTTACTGCTTTGCTTTTCAAACCACTGCCACATTTTCTACTTGGTCGTTATTTTTTCTTTACTTTTGATATTTTTTTTCTTTCTAAAACCTATTTTCCACAACAGCTTTAAAAAAAGTTATTATCCCCAAAACAGCTTTACAATTATATTTATAAAAAATTATAGTCATTTCCAAATGAGACTTTAATAAATTTTTATTTTGAATATTATAAAATATTTTTACTCGTTTACATAAATATTAAAAAATCCGAATATGTAAATAAAGAAATCATCGAAATTAAAACTTTCTGATGGCCGGTGGACCTAACGCTGAGCAGACTTCATCTGGTATCGACTTGTCCGGTCTCGATCAAGCTCGTCTCTACAACTTTATTTTAGTTGACGATAGTGGTTTTGAATCATCCAATTGGTCGGTGGTTAAAAGCAGAAATATTAGACGAAAATAAAATTTAAATTATTTAAAAATTATATTAATTAATTATAAGTTACTTAACTTAAGTAAATTCGGGAGTTCTAAAACTAAATATAATCAACTTTTGGCCAACAAATATTCACTTAATTTTTTTAATAATTAATTTGGTGTTATATCCAAAAGAAATTCGTGATATTCTACCTAAGTTTTATATGAATGAGCTTAAAAAATTAATATATGCTATTTTTATCATATTTAAATAAATGAAGTTACATTATTTTGATTTTAAAAATAATTAAAATAGTCATTATGGCATATATGAAAAATATTTAAATGTTTAGGAACCTAACCATAAAAACTACAAAATAATAGCAAATTTATGATAATTAAGCTTCATGAAACTTAAAATTTATCTAAAATTCCAAAAATTAATGGAGATGAAGAGGTAGTTAATTAGGAGTTTGCCTATAACTCCAAATTGTTTTTTGGAGAGAAAAATATGTTAAAGCTCATCTTTTATATTTTTAGTGTTCTATTGCTTCACATAAAAAGTATTTATTGACTTTTAATGACTCATATAACCTCTAATAATCTATAAATTTTATGATTTAAATTCACTAATACATCATTGTTGTGTTTGCATCCTGAAAAATTCGCAGCGGTAGAGAGATATAGAGTTTAACATGCAAGCTTTGTACGAAGATCCAAAATACTGACAGATAAGAGAGAGAGAGGTGCAAAAGTCATAAGAGATATCAAGATTTTTACATAGAATTCCTACTTGACCCAGTTAAAATGATTCTACTAATATTTATTTTTTATTACAAATGAGGCCATTCTTTGGGGAGAAAGCATTGGCTCGATGTAGCAATTATGCATCATATAGAGTATATTACATATTGAAAGTTGGAAAAAATATATTGATATAAGAATTGTTCTGAAGAGATTGTTGGCCTATTCGTTTGGTCGGTAGGACCATAGTCAGGCAATTGAGGTAGAGGGACTGTAGTGGTGGGCAATAGTGGTCGGAGGGACTATAGTCGGCAGGCAACGGTGGTCTGAGGTGTGATAACCCAAATTTCTGAAATGATTTTTTTAATGAAAAATCATAATTTCTATGTTGTGCCTTGCCGAAGAAGGAAGAGGAGGAAGGGAAGGAAAGAGGAAAGATGAAAAAAGAGAAAAGTAGATTTTAGCAACCTGATCGCTTCGCCATTTTTATGGAACTTGCTCTGATTGTGGTAGGTGACTCTGATCCTACTTTTATTATCAAAGATTTTGATTTCAACCGATTAATTATCCCTAAAATTGATTTTATTGCATTTTCCTTAGATTTATTGAACTTCTATTGCGTAATTTTTTATATAATATCGTACTGATTATTCTAAGGATTTTGACTATAACAATTTTGAATTTCACTAGGTAAATAGAAATTATTAAATTTTGTATGATTTATTCTGAATAGAAGTAAATATTTTTATTTAAGCATAATATTAATACAAGCATTTTGAATGAATATAGACATATGGTTGAGTAATAGTTGGTCAATATTACTATTAAAAAATGTGATATTAATATATATGAAAAATAAGTAAAATGCTGGTTTCACTATCGTTGACTGGAAACTAACTAACCTGTATAGAATGGTGGGCCGACATGCTTTCTTTTAAATATATGATTTGGTGTTATCCTCGATTAATTCATGTGATACTGATTGGGAGTTATAATGAGTTATTACTGTGCTAACATACAAAAGAGTGACGACTTTGTTTACTGAGCTAACGGTTATTAACTACAGATTAATGATACTGGAAAACACCGCTTAATGTAGGACTTCTTATTTGACTAATATGATTACTAAAATGTATGTTACTGATTCATTATTACTGTTTAGCTTTATTGTTCATTGTTTATTGATTTATTATCATTGTACGTATTTATTATTACTGCTGCGGGTTTACTGATATCAATATGGATACCGATACTATTACCGATGACATCATTTACTAATTTACTGTACTACACTGATACTATCATCAATACTAATACAGAAGCTGTAATGCGCCCGAATCAAGTTTGAAAGAATTATTTATTTTATCTTTTTAATTAATCAGCTAGAGCTTCTATAAATCATCATGATATTAAATCTATATTCAGTCAAAGCAACTAACAATCATATACCTTAAAATATTTCACTATATTACCAAAATAAATATGCAATAGCCAAGAGATCAATATAATTACTATTCTATCACAAACTCCTCACTACAAAATGATAAGAAAAAATAAAAAAAAATCAAAAGAAAACTCGATAATCTCTACCAATCTCACTTCAACTGATCACGACCTCTTTCCTGACCTAAAATCATAAAAATTCATCTTATGAATATAAATTCCAACAAGTAATTAAAACTCTATCACTACTTTCAATATAATGCAAAATAATTAATATGTATATTCAATTCTGGTTACTGTCAATCATCAATTAATATGAGCAATAAAAATCTCAAAAATTAATAATAAAATTAATAAGATTCAATAAAATCACCCAATAAATCATGCTAATATGCTATGCTATGTTATACTAATATTAATGTCAGTACAATTTTAGTTCTAGCTATCAATTAGTTAATATAAAGCAAGGCAGGATAATCTAGCTTTAATGTAGTGTTTTCTTTCATGCATATGTTATCTGCCATAGCTATCAATCTGTCAATCTCATCTTATCTTTTATTTTTTTAATCATTTATTTTTATAGGTTACTTTTAATAATCATTTAAGAGTCATCACTCTCTACCTATATGTGTAATTCAGTTAATCAGTTACATGCTACAATTAGAATTACACCATTAACATTTTATTTAAAGAAAAGCCCGTCAACTCATCCTCCTACATAGGTATTATATTTTAAGAGTAAACTGATATTCATTATAGTGTTAACAGCCAACATTCCTTTGCTTACATGCAAATATTATCTTTTTTATATAATGTAAGTCAATATCATGTATGAAATATAGAAATTTATAAAAACAAGAAAATCTATCAAATTTGTCTACTATACATTTACTTTGGAAAAATATAACTTTCAATTTAATCGATGAAGATTCAATATATTCCAGTCAAAAAGCTTATATTGACGTGATTTATTACATACTAAAAGTTATGTGATGAAAGTTTTACCAATATAAAATTATCTTCATTTTTGGAGATAACAGAAATATATATTTGATATGAAAACTATCAAAACACAAAATTATTGAATTAAAAAATAAGGTAAAGATTCCTTATAATGAGACGGGCAAATTTTTCAATAGGGTCAACAGATGAAAATCACTTTATGGCTAACAAATCCAAACCTCTATTTTCTCTCTCCTTTTATTCTCTCTTAAAATCCTTTTTCCTTTCTCTATTACTTGCTTTTCATTTAGCCTATGGGATTATAATGAATTTAAAAGATTATGTTTATGGTGAATTAAGATATTTTAATAAATAATAATATAATAATATAATATATTTAAAATTTAGTATAAAATTCATATAAATTTTTTTGGGGCTTTAAAAATTATAAAAAAATATCCATAAAATAGCTTATTTTATTTAGAAAATACTAGTGATATCGGTTTGCAAAATGTATGCCTGACGATCCCAAAATGTCCACTTATACCAATATGTATCAATTTCTTAAGGATTTGCACTAGTGCTCAAAAATGACAAAAAATTTAGTGTAATTAAAACCCAATAATATGTATTATATGGTAAAAATGATTTATGATTTATACTTAAAATGACTCCTAAAAAATTATTTGTTTAGATCAAAATACATGATATTACAGAAGCTACTATTGATATTACTATTACTGATACTATTATTGATTCATTTTATTATTTATTGATTGACTGATTATGTGACGTACTGAGCATATGATTACAATATTGCATTGATATATAGAATATAATTACTATTATCAGTTTACTACATTGATATTATTCCTCCTGGTTTATCATATTAGTATGATTTACAATAGTCTTTATCGATGCTTTGGTTTTACCGATCTATATGATTTATTTACTGATTGTCACTGATTGATAATACATATATGAAGAATATTTTATAATTTTGACACATATACTAGTTTACTAGTTTTCACACTACACTGCTTTACTGGTTCTCATACCGTACTATTTTAATATTTTTACATTGATTCTTGATTATATGACTGTTACTGATATTAAATTGATTATACATGTATACTACTTCATAATTGTGCTTTGGTTCAACTGTAGGATTTGGTGACCAGCTTGGCCATTGAGCTCACTATATATGGTTTAAATAATTTTAGGTCAGGGCCAATGATCAAGAGTGTGAGGCTGATCAGGTTTCTCCAAGTTTACTATTAATCATTTCTTTATGTTTGTAGTTATTCTTTTGTCTCAGGATTGAAATGATATATTATATTTGTATGATTCTTGAGTATTATATATAATTTTGAAGAAATGAAAAGAGATACATATGAATGTTTTGATTAATAGAATTTGCTTCTACTGATATTTAATTTTATTACTGATAAATAAAATTAGTAGCCTTAACCATTATCTAATAAAAAAATAAAAGAAAGAACTATTTTAAATTAAATTCTGGGGCATCACAGGAGGGGCAGTAATCGGTAGGTGACGGAGGTTGGAGGGATGATAGTCGGTGGGCGACAGAGAAAAAAGGGACCGTAGTTGACGGACCACACAGGCAAGAGGGACCATACTCGGTAGACGATGGTAGACGAAGGGGCTATAGTCAGTGGCCAACAAAGGTCGGAGGGACTGTAGTCAGCGGGTGATGGAGGTCAAAGGGACCGTAGTTGTCGGGAGATCAAGGTTGGAGGGATCATAGTTGATAGGCGTTCATGATCGGAGGAACCATAGTCGGCGGGTGACTTTGGTTGTAGGGACTATAGTCGGAAGGCAACTGTGGTCGGAGGGACTGTTGCCGGAGGACCGTAGTTGGTGGGCAATGGTGGTCGAGGGACCATAGTCGATGGGCGAAGGTGGTCGAAGGGACTGTCGTCGTCGGGTGACGGAGGCTAGAGGGAACATACTTTTTGGGCAATGAAGGTCGGAAGGACCGTAGTTGAGCGACGTTGGTTGGAGGGACCGTAGTTGGCAGGCGATAGTGGTCGGTGAGATGTAATTGGAGGGCGACGGTGGCCAGAGGGACCATAGTTGGCCGATGATAATGGTCGAAAGAACCGTAGTCGAGCAAAGGTGGCCGTTGTGACCACAGTCTATAAGTGACGGTGGTCGGTGGGACCACAATCTATAGGCAACAGTGGTCAGAGGGACCATATTTGATGGGTGACAATGGTAGGAGGGACCGTAGCCGGAGAGCGATAGTGGACAGAGTGGTGTGTAGATGGCAGTCGAGCAAAGGTTCGGCGACATGGTCGAGGTCAGGCAGGGATCGGTGTCCGGGCAGATATCTAGCGATGCTTGTCGGACGAGTGGTTGTCCGGTCACTGTTGTCAGACGGGCAGTGGCCCAGCGGCCGAGCATAGGTTCGGCGGTGGTTGACGGAAGTTCGTCGTTGGTGTTGCTTAAGTAGAATTGAAGAATTCTTGAAGCCTCAGAGCTATGTCCAATTTAGAGCCAAAGGTCCTTTCATGAAGAGATTATGAGCCTATTTATAAATTTTTGTGAGTGTCACGCTATGTAAATATGGAGAAACATGCCAAATTCAAAATACTCCATCGGACGGCTCATATCAATTCCCTAATCTTATAGCATTTATTCATACATTTAAGTGCCTTAATGATGTCTGAATTAAACAATCATAGGCCATGTGATTCATCTTGCGATCCCCTCGATTCGACTATCAGCATACTATATTTATGTCTTTTAATAATCCAATATATTCTTTAAGATTATTCTCATAAAAAAAGATTAGAGATATTCTGACCCAATTTTTTTCTTCATTAAACCTCCTTCCACGTGTGATCTGATTTCGCCCCAGAAGCGTGCGTCAGGTCGGCTCCCTGTAGCTCATCATTTCTCTCTTGCGTGTGGGCCGTGTGGCCTTTTCTGTTTCACAAGACAGCTCCAAGCGTGGCAAGAAGATAAACCATAATCAATATATTATTATTATTTTCCGTGGCCGGTAATCAAATCCTAATAACATCCTCTCTGTATAATTAGACATCTAAGTACAGACAAACCGCGTAAACAAGAGAGATAGAGGAGACCCAGCGGCGGCTGATGAAGCCAGAGATGGGGAGGAAAGAGGTAGGAAGAACGCCGCTGGTGCCGTCGCCCCCGACGCCGCCTTCAGCCGGAGGAAGGAGAGAGAAACAGTACCGGGGAGTGAGGATGAGAAAGTGGGGGAAGTGGGTGGCGGAGATAAGAGAGCCGAACAAACGATCTAGGATATGGCTTGGATCCTACTCGACTCCGGTGGCGGCGGCGAGGGCCTACGACACAGCCGTTTATCTCCTGAGAGGACGCTCGGCGCGGCTTAACTTTCCGGAGGAGATCGAAGTCGAGGAGGTGACAAGCGATTTCAACAGCGGAATCACGGCGGCTTCTATTAGGAAGAAGGCTTCGGAAGTTGGGGCAAGAGTGGACGCTCTGCAGGCGGGCGTCATCCCGCCGCCTCCGCCTCCACCACCGCCGCCGTCGAGATCGTGGAAATACCCGGACCTCAATTTGGAGCCGAGCCCCGAGACTTCCGATGAAGAGTGAAGAAGTCTCTGTATTTTTTTTTTCTTTTACAGGATGGAGAAGATAAGACGATTTTAGTCAGATGGGAAGACTGTTCTATTTCCTTGAAGAAGGACTTATGGAGGGGATCTTCGGTGTTGTCCGCCTGCAACGGCGTGGTTGAGTGAGTGAAGACGGCCGGTAAGCGAGAGGACCGCGTCAAGTTGCGGTTACTGCTTTCCTCTGTAAATTTCTCCCTTTGTCCGTTTAAAAAAACGATTTTTATTAATAACAAACAGAGTAAAAGAAGGTAATTTGAGCTGCATAGTTCTTCCCTGCAAGTTCGAAGCTTTTCTCTGTTTATTACTCTTCTTAACTGTGGTCCTTCGAATACACGAAAATTTTGCGAATAACTGAGACCGCGAGGCGAACGATGAGTCACGGGTGTGGTAATTGAAAAGACAATTCAATTTTGCTGTAACTGAATATATATATATACACACAGTTCGCTGTAGATTTATGTTTTCTTGTCTGGTAATACTGATTAGGGGAGTACTCCAGTTGGCTCAGTCAATATGATTGATCAGATACCAGTTTTGTACCCCATACGCCAAATCCAATTCGACAAAAACAGGCGAGGAGACCAAGATTTAGTTGAGAATTGCTGAACCTGCCCGAATCACTCTGCAATCTTAAAAATGACCTGCAACATCATCCCTGATCGTTATTAAGAATTATTCATAATGAGTAGCTCTGTCACTATGTGAGTTTTGATCATCAACCAAGAGATCTTATGTATGTGATGTGCGTATAAATTTGATTTAATTGGTCAAAATATTCCCCCAAAGTAACAAGTAGCTCTAACAACGGTGCAGATAACATCCAACATACATAAGCTGACATAGTTAAACCTAGTTGACAAGCACTTTGACATCGAATATGTAGAAAGGTGCTCCATAGCCATCCAACTAGTCATGCCATTCTAACAGTTCTTGCTTGATGATTCCTATTCACCTGTCTCTTCTTGCGATGGTACTCATATGGAGCACCTGTCTGGAAAAAAAAAAAAAAAATCTTATATCAGTCATATGATCGACTATATCAAACATCTGCTCACCATCACATTTGTCTTGATTTTCTATAGTCAATTTGGTAATGTTGATCTTGTTTTTATGTTCATACAGAGAGATTATTCGGTCTGGACATCCGGATTGTGATGTACACACTGTGTATAAATAATATGTATAATTTTATACACACTGTTTGTACATAGTGTGTACATCACAAATCCGGACGATCCGGACGCCGGACGGAATAATTTCTCGTTCATATAACATTTATTTCTCTGCGAATTGAAGTAGAAACAATCAAAGTAGTAGGCTCCCTTAGACTTTCATTAGGCTTTGTTGTTATTGTCATTTTTTTCTCATTTATTTGTTGAACCTTCATTGTATGTTGTAGGTGGAGTTGTCATCTGCCGCCAACATTATTTGAGGCCCTCCATTTCTTTCTGATAGTTTGCTTTAAGAGCAATCTATACCTGTATGATTAAACTACATATCTAAAGCATTGTAATGTGACTCCCTAGCACTGTTCTAGATGCCTTCTCTGGCATATTATTGTGCTGCTACTACATGTAGCTGGACCTCTCAGTTTCTCCAAGTCCAAAGCTACTCTTTTTCTACCTAAAACCAGCTCAGCACTAAGCCTTGGTATGGGACAACTCTTGTTATTTTTTAAAATATTTTTTTAATACAAAAATTTTTTAAACTAAAAATTTATTTTAGAAAATAATAATAAAGTTATCTCAAATGAAATCTTAATCTCTTCTTATTGGTTCACAAAAATATCTGACTATAGCAGCAGTTATTACTTATTACTATAGTTTTTGATATTGATGATTTCTTTTAATGGCTTCAATTTGAGTTTTGTTTGAGATGACTTTTTTATTGTTTTTAAAAACGGCTTTCTATTTTTTATACTAAAAAATTGCTTTAGGCTTTATTTGGGGCGGCTTTCTTACTGCTTCTTAAAGCAGCTTTCTAGTTCAAAAATTAAAATTTTTTTACTAAAAAACTGTTTTATGAAGCAGTAAGAAAGACATCCCAAATGAAGCCTTAAAAAGTAATAAGAAAATTGTTCCAAACGGACGGCTTTCTTACTGCTTCTTAAAGCAGTTTTTTAGTATAAAAATTTTATTTGTTGCACTAAAAAGCTGCTTTAAGAAGCACTAAGAAAGCCGTCCCAAACTAAGCCTTAGTTATGATGTTCTCAGATTAATTTAAAACTAGCTATATGTATATACTTTTTATTTCATATTCAAAATATATTTCCAATAACATTTAATGCATGAATCAAAAAGCTGAAACTTCATCCCAAAAGAAAGCAAAACTGAAAGAAAATGCAAAAACTAACCAAACGAAAACAGCTGAGAGAGAGAATGACTGAAAAGAAAAGAAAATATCAGAATATCTTGAAGCAAATCACATCTTAAATATCATTCATTCTGTACTAAAATTAGTAAAAATAGAAAAAAATGCACTAATCTTACTATAAAATGGACGGATTTCAAATTCGTCCTCATATAAACTTTTTTTTTTTTTGTCGACCAAAATGGCTTCGTGAGGAAGCAGTTAATAGACTTTTTCCCCCCAAATGGTTTATATTTGTTTTTACGTATATGAATAGACGCATTATTTGACTTTGTAGCATGACGTTAATTAATGGCTATTAGCTAAGTAGCAGAGGAATGCATGAACCATAAATCATGAATCAGGTGGGTATCTCTGCCTACCTAATGTGGCAAAATAGAAAGGCTACGTGCTTGAAAGCAGAAGAAAGAAGGGAAAAATATGGCAAGCTTCCAAACTTGTATGATTTGATTTCTTTTCTTCTTTCAGCAGTCAATTAACCAATCTCTCTTTTAATTAAGAGGCCGAAAAAGAAAGAATTAGGGCATTTAGCATTATACAGTTGTTGGTTGTCATTAAATTGATTCAAGTTTCTTAGGTGGTACAATATTGGTGACAAAAGATAAAGTTTTTTAATGCGAAGGAGTGATGGAGATCATCGATAAATGTTGAGGGAGACAACGATGGTTGCGGGCTTCAACCGGGAAATTACTGATAGAAGTTGATAGAGGGTATAGGATGGTAACTATTTGTGTGAATTGATGATTGGCAATGACGGGTGGACGATAACAATTATTAATATTGCTCATCGATGATAAGGTTAATTGGTGTTAGCATTTAAAAATAATGGTGGTGATCAGATGATAATAGTGGACACTAATACAAGAATTAGATGTAGAATTAAGTTGATGTGATTGTACACCTACTTAAAGCGAATTAATTTTGGGACAACTGTGAAAGAAAGAGAAGTCTATATAAAAGAAAAAAAAATACCAGATAAGAACTTGAATTTCTAAATGGTTATCAAAATTTTAATAATTCTCTCCACTAAAAAGAGTCATTATGATCATTACTACAAAATTCCTAAAAAATTTTTTGAGCGGTTCTAATAAGTTTTGTTGCGGACTCAAATATACGCGGCGATAGATTTTAATTTCTCGTCTCAGCGTTGTACGTATATTCAGCACACAAACAGAATCGAAATAGTAACACCAGGATTTTTACGTGGAAAACCCTAGAAAGGGAAAAAACCACGGGGCCACGCCCAGTTGAAAGAGTTCCACTAGTGTCGTTTGAAATACACGAGGCTGATCCGTCCTTTAAATTCAGGACGATCAGATTACAATGAGTATCAGTTACAAGGACAAGCAGAGTTCCGACGTCACTCGGGGTGTCGAGCAGAATTCCGGCGTCACTTGGAAAGAAGTCCGGCGTCACTTAGAAAGAAGTCCGGCGTCGGGTAGAATTCCGGCGTCGGGCAGAATTCCGACGTTGCTCCCGTGTCGGGCAGAGCTCCGGCGTCCCTCGGGCGCCTGGTAGTGCTTCGGTGGTGTTCCGGCAGTGTTCCGGCGGAGTTCCGGCGGTGGTCGAGGAGGAGTTATTCCCTCCTAGACTTCTCTCCTCTTCTTCTTCTCTTTCTTCTCTTCTTCTCTTCTTGGCTTGGGTCCCCTCTTAAGAGAAATGAGAGGCTATTTATAGTTTTTCTGGAGTGGCATATCCCGTAAATAGATGAAGGATCATGGGCAAATAAGGAGTGATCCGGATGAACGGCCGATATTGAATCCCTTGATCATGAACCGTTTATTGAGCATTTGAAGGTCTTAATGGTATCAGAATTCTACGATCTTGGGCTCGTTGGATTCGTCTCGTCGAGCCGCTCGATTCGACTATAAGCTCGTCAAAATCGGAGACCGTTTGGTAACTCAAATAACTGTTTGATGCTTCCAACAGCGCTTCGGGTACTTGATTTGGACTCGTTTGAGCTCGGATTGAGTCGAATTTGGTGTTGTTGGATTCGTATTTCCGAGACGCTCAGTTCGACTATAAGCTTGCTGAAATCGGAGTTTAAATGGTCTCCGAATTAATTTTTGAAGTTTCCGACTTGAGTTTTTCCTCGAGATTCGTGCCCGATCAAGATAATTTTTTGGCGATATATCAGTTGCCCCCCTATTTTCGGACGTCGAAGCTCCATGAGTCCGAAAATACTTTCTCCGGTATTTTACGTTGGCCAAATCGCAAAAAATTGCGTTCCAGAAATTTAATGTTTGCTCGAACTTGATCATAGAGGCCCCGTTGAGCTCCGAAAGTGTCAAAATTGAGTCTGGAACGTCGAAAAACGTGTCCGGGGACCCCAAAAACGTCCAATTTGGACCGTCCAGGCTCGAAATCGGAGCCCGGCAACGCGTAGGCGGCCGAACCGGCCGGCCGGCCGCCGGCAGCCGCCGCCGGCGGCGCCCGCGCGGGCAAGGGGCGCGCCCCTTGGCGCGCTCCAGCAGTTACCCTTTTCATTTTTTTTTTGTGGGGCCCACAGGGATTAAAAATTCCCAAAAATCCGAAAAAATCCGAAACAATTCCAAAAAATTCCGAAAAAATTCCGAAAAATTTAGAAAAATTCGAAATTCCTTCTAGAAGCCTCCTCCCTCCAATTTTCAAACATTTTTCCCCTCTTTTTTCAATTTTTCCCTCTCTTTCTCTCCCTTTTTCATCCTATAAATACCCCCCTTGGGGTAATGAAAATTTGCACCGCATTCTCCTCTTCCCCTGGCCTTCTAGCTTTTGGCATTCTGAGGCTTTCCGCCGTTTTTAAGTAGGTGATTTTCCCTACTTGATTCGGCGCCCCTCCTTTTGCACAGAAGTTAGCGGTTTTCCCTCTTTTTTCTCTCATTCTGGCTTTCTGACAGTTGAGGCATTCCGTTGTTATTCAGTAGGTGATTTTCCCTACTTGAGACAACGCCCCTCCTCTTGTACAGGAGATAGAAATTTCTCTCTTCTCTCCTCTAGTTTCTGGCATTTTGAGGCCTTCCGCTGTTTTTGAGTAGGTGACTTTCCCTACTTGACTCGGCGCCCCTCCCTTTGCGCAGAAGTTAGAGTTTCTCTCCTTTAAGAGATCATGTGGAGGTGAGATGTTAGTCGGAGGGAGTCTGACGGCGGTCAGCGGCCGGGTGGTGGTCCGACGAAGGTCGGGCTGAAGTTCGATGGCGGTCCGCGACCGGGTGGTGGTCCGACGAAGGTCAGGATGAAGTCCGGCGGCGATCAGCGGCCGGGTGGAAGTTCGGCGGCGGGAAGAAGTACGGCGTCGGGTAGAACTCCGACGAAAATCTGTCGGCCAGAAGAAGTCCCACGACGGGTAGAAATTTGGTGTTGGGTAGAAGCCCGACAAACATCTGACGACAGGCAAAAGTCCGATGTCACGTAAAAGTACAGCGTCGGGTAGATATCCGACGGGGGTCTGACGACTGGCAGAAGTCTGACGTTGGGTAGCATTTTAGCGTCGAGTTGAAGTCCGACGAGGGTCTGACGACGTGTAGAAGTCCTCCAACGGGAGGAAGCTCAGCATCGAATAGAATTTCGATGTTAGTTTGTTGATGATGGACGATCGGGTGGAAGTCCGTTGGCAGTCAACGACCAAGTTGGGAGCAGAAGGAGAGAGTTCAACAGTGCTGCTATCAGCAGTTGAACGAGAAGCCGATGATGGCTGATATGAAGTAAAGGACCGCCAGCAGATATCCGACGAAGGGTTGATAATGGCGGGTGTCCAGTGATATTGTGTTAAGGCAATATTCATCCATACTGAAGTGTGCAAACATCAGATATTACTGGATCAAGGGGCCGAAGTAGTGTGATATGCCAACATTTTGGCAATACACTAACACTGAGTGGAGATCTGATGATGATCCAGTTATGTCCTTTCTTTGAAGGAGCAGTTGTAGGAGATGCTTGCGTGCAGTAAGGGAGAAGTCACTTAAATCCACCAAGGATATTTGACTGTGTTAAAGTTACTTATTGCTTGATGATACTAGTTTGTACGGATGATGCCAATGTACTTTTCAATTTCAACTTCTAGTGAGAATAAATGTACACCTGAATCTGGATTTATGTAACTCCAATGATATCGTATATGAAATGAGGATTTGTCCCCTAGAGGGACCTGAATTGTTATTGCATCTGTAAGACATGCTTTGTGCTTTTAATGTATTATTAGTCTGAACGAATGTGAGAGATATCCTTTTAGGATGTTTGACATATTTGAGACTGTAGGTCAAAGCCCTTGCTTGATGACGTTAAGGGAAGATGTTAGATTAAATCTCCCCAGGGATGATCTTCCAATGATTGGGATACAAGACATCATCCAATGACATTTGACCTATATGAGGTTGTATGTCAGAGCCCTGCTCAATGACGTTAACCTGTATAGGAGTGGTCGAGGGAATCCACCAATGATGTGAGACCTATTCGAGGTTGTATGTCAGAGCCCTGCTCGACGACGTTAACCTTTATGGAAGAGGTCGAGAGAATCCACCAAGGATGTGAGACCTATCCGAGGTTGTATGTCGGAGCCTTTGCTCGACGACGTTAACCTGTATGGAAGAGGTCGAGAGAATCCACCAAGGATGTGAGACCTATCCGAGGTTGTATGTCGGAGCCTTTGCTCGACGACGTTATCCTGTATGGAAGAGGTCGAGAGAATCCACCAAGGATGTGAGACCTATCCGAGGTTGTATGTCGGAGCCTTTGCTCGACGACGTTAACCTGTGTGGAAGAGGTCAGATCGAATCCCCCTGGGATTGATCATCCAGTGATTGAGACACAATAAAGATTGTGTATTTCTCGAATCAAGGATAAAGAGACTATATTTGTCAGTAGTTTTTCATTGTCATTTATATTCTTTTTTAAAAAAAGAGACAATATCAAAACTGGACGAACAACACATTATATTACTGTAAGACAATACAATAATTCCCTTGTACAACAAAAGAGATAGATATAGGGACAACCACATCATTTGACTTGGTAGAAATACTAAGGACATTAGAGTGACATCCTACTGATCATAGAAGAGATACATGGTGACACATGACAAGTAGTATTACTAACACAAAGGTTCAAGTTGCAGCATTACTCAATCTCACCAACCATTTGAATATTATTCAATGGTTATCTTTGTTGTTGTTGATTTTGCCCCCCAGTGGGGCGAGCTTCTTCTCGGGTAGGTGGGTTCCCAATAAACTGTCGAAGATAGCCCTGGCGGATAAGTCTTTCAATCTCATCCTTAAGTTGCCAACATGCTTCAGTAGTGTGGCCACGACTACGATGAAAGTGAAAGTACTGATCTTGATTTCCTGTATTTGGCTTCAAAGGATACGGTCATTTCACTTTGTCCTGATCTTGAATCGCCATTAACACATTTGCTCGAGATGTGTTGAGCGGAGTGTACTCTTTCTCCTGCCGAGGTTCTCATTGTGGTAATGGGGGCCTAGAAGGTAGATTGCTATTCCCTTGCTTTTTCCATTGTGATGAGGGAATTTCCACCTCAGGTGCTCCCTTGCGCTTCCCAGTGGTTTGCTCGAACTGTTTTCTATGAGCATTTATTGCCTCATCTGTAGATATCTGCGCCTCCACACGATGGATCAGATCGGCATATGAATGAACAGTGTCGCGCATAAGTGCCGAATAGAAAGGACCAGGACGAAGGCCTCCAAGGAAGACCCCTCGGAGCAATTCTGGGTTTAGTCCTGGAATCTGTCGTGCCTCGGTGGAAAATCGCTGAAAGTACTCTTTTAACGATTCTCCCTCGTTTTGATGAATCCCGAAGATGTGGGAAGAATCTTTAGCAATTCTTCGATTGGCTACAAACTGTTCAACGAAGGCTTTGGCCAATTTGACGAATGAAGGGATCGTTCCAGATGGAAGAGAATAGAACCATGTTCGCGCCTGTCCTTTGAGTGTAGTAGGAAAAACCTGACATAGGAGGGCATCCGAAGCTCGCTGGATATGCATGATGGTTCTGTAATGATCGATGTGCTCGTACGGGTCGGATGTCCCGTCGTAGGAATCGATGCTTGGTAGTTTAAATCCTGCCGGAATAGCGTGTTGAAGAATAGCTTCTGTCAAGGGTGACGACTCCTGCAAGTCCCACTAACGAAGGGGTTGCCTTATGCCTCCTGTAGGGAACTCTTCTCGGACCAATCGTCGCAGTTCGTGGCGAAGGGCATTGCGAGGGAGCTCAGCAATGTGTGGTCGGGCTAACTCTTCGGGGAGGTCCAAAGGAATACGAGGTTGCCGACCTGTGTGCGAAGGATGGGTAGAACTTGCTGTATCAGCCAGTTCATTATCTTGATGCGACTGCGAACGCCTCCTGAGTGGAGGAAGAGGAATCTCGTCTTGAAGATGTTTGATTTGAACAGCTTCGACACGTGGTGGATCTCGAGGGAGAAGAACCTCCTCCTGAGGTGCTAGGGTCGGTTGTCGAGTCTCTCGCAAGAGTTGTAGGATCTCGTTTTGAGATTCTTCCATCCTTTGAATTCTCTCTTCTAGGGAGGGTCCCGAGGTCCCTTCTCCAGGTGCGTTTTGGCCCCCGGGGTATAAAGAGGCAGATATCGGGCGTCTATGATTCATAGACTGATTCTTGGATTGATGAGAGTGAAAGCGGGAGGCTCCTATGAGGCGACTGCTACGCCTGTTGACCATCGTAGCAATACTTGAAGTTGTGGGATAAGATTCCCACAGACGGCGCCAAACTGTTGCGGACTCAAATATACGCGGCGATAGATTTTAATTTCCCGTCTCAGCGTTGTACGTATATTCAGCACACAAACAGAATCGAAATAGTAACACCAGGATTTTTACGTGGAAAACCCTGGAAAGGGAAAAAACCACGGGGCCACGCCCAGTTGAAAGAGTTCCACTAGTGTCGTTTGAAATACACGAGGCTGATCCGTCCTTTAAATTCAGGACGATCAGATTACAATGAGTATCAGTTACAAGGACAAGCAGAGTTCCGACGTCACTCGGGGTGTCGAGCAGAATTCCGGCGTCACTTGGAAAGAAGTCCGGCGTCACTTAGAAAGAAGTCCGGCGTCGGGTAGAATTCCGGCGTCGGGCAGAATTCCGACGTTGCTCCCGTGTCGGGCAGAGCTCCGGCGTCCCTCGGGCGCCTGGTAGTGCTTCGGTGGTGTTCCGGCAGTGTTCCGGCGGAATTCCGGCGGTGTTCCGGCGGTGGTCGAGGAGGAGTTATTCCCTCCTAGACTTCTCTCCTCTTCTTCTTCTCTTTCTTCTCTTCTTCTCTTCTTGGCTTGGGTCCCCTCTTAAGAGAAATGAGGGGCTATTTATAGTTTTTCTGGAGTGGCATAGCCCGTAAATAGATGAAGGATCATGGGCAAATAAGGAGTGATCCGGATGAACGGCCGATATTGAATCCCTTGATCATGAACCGTTTATTGAGCATTTGAAGGTCTTAATGGTATCAGAATTCTACGATCTTGGGCTCGTTGGATTTGTCTCGTCGAGCCGCTCGATTCGACTATAAGCTCGTCAAAATCGGAGACCGTTTGGTAACTCAAATAACTGTTCGATGCTTCCAACAGCGCTTCGGGTACTTGATTTGGACTCGTTTGAGCTCGGATTGAGTCGAATTTGGTGTTGTTGGATTCGTATTTCCGAGACGCTCAGTTCGACTATAAGTTTGCTGAAATCGGAGTTTAAATGGTCTCCGAATTAATTTTTGAAGTTTCCGACTTGAATTTTTCCTCGAGATTCGTGCCCGATCAAGATAATTTTTTGGCGATATATCAAGTTTATTTTTATTATTTTATATTTTGAGAGATCTTCATACTTTAATAAACTTGAACTTAGGTGATATTAGGTTCATTCGATTTATTTTGTCAAGACATTCACTTCAATTTTCAATTATGTCAAATTCAGAGGGTGTTAAACATCTGAAATTACTTTCACAAGTTTCCAATTATACTTCTATATTGATTTAAGCTTCATTTGTGATATTTTTCTTATTACTTTTTAAAATAATTTTTTAATAAAAAATTCCTAATTAAAAATTTTTTATACTAAAAAGCTGCTTTAGAAAGCAATATGAAAGCTGTCACAAATAAAGCATTAATTCCATTCAAACTTAGGCTTCATTTGAGACGGCTTCTTACTATTTCTTAAAATAGCTTTTTAGTACAAAAATTTTAATTTTTGTACTAGAAAGATGTTTTAAGAAGCAATAAGAAAGCTACCCCCAAACGAAACCTTAGACTCGAGCTTCGTTTAGAACGGCTTTCTTACTACTTCTTAAAACAACTTTTAACTAAAAAACTGCTTTAAGAAGCAGTAAAAAGTCATCTCAAACGAAGCCTTTAGTGAGCTCTTAATATTGTTGGGTTCATGACATTAAACCTTATTGTCCTACCTACAAATTTTCTAAAAAATAACATTACAATGGATCTTGAAGCAACTTCAAAATTTCTAAGCAAAATTCTTATATCCTTTGAAATATAAAATATAAAAAATAGCATCAAAATTTGTGATTTATCTTATGGAGCATCAATTAGACCTTTATTTTTTTTGGCACCAAAATCCGAGTAAAAAAAAAATCCAAAAACTAGAAGAAGTTAGAGCTTTGAGACCGATCAAAATACAGTCAATAAAAAACCCCCATCAAAACTTCTTCTGCGAATGATCATAATTGTAATGGATCTAGCCAACATCCTTCAACACGCCATAAATCGACACCATCACAATTCACAAACGCGCAGGAACCACCAACCAACAATAGAGCTACAAGCAATTAGATTAATAGAAAGCTTTCACTCCAATTCCATCAAAAGCTAATCATGATTTGGGAAGAATAAGGTTTTGTTTGGGACGGCTTTTTTATTGATTCTTAAAGCAATTTTTTAATACAAAATTTTTAATTTTTTACTAAAAAATTATTTTAAGAAACAGTGAAAAAGCCATCCCAAACGAAGCTTAAGATATGATATTATTCTAAACTGGGCTCATTCAAATCAAACAAATAAATATATTCAAATTTGCAAATCAAAATCACTAAGAATATAGTATTTTCAAATAAAGCAGCATATTCCTAGAGCACAAAACATGAACAATCACAATTTTTATCTGAATCATTTAAGCTTCGTTTGGGACGGCTTTTTTATTGCTTCTTAAAGCAGCTTTTTAGTATAATTTTTAAACTAAAAAGTTGTTTTAAGCAGCAGTAAAAAAACGGTCGCAAACAAAGCTTTAGTTATAGTTAGGGACTGCTGTGATATGCAAGCAGAAGAGTATAACAAGGTGGTCATTCCAAAGTTGTTGAGCTCTAAATTCTACTCCCAGACATTATTGTGTTAACTGACTTTTTGAGTTCTAAAAATCTGGAAGTGTTTATCTTGGTTCTCATCCCTACATAAATGAGAAACAATATTTGACCACTATTCATAATAAGCTACAGGCATCCAAGAAGTGGATTCAAAACAACCAGTAACATATAAAGCTTCCTGAATACAGATTTACCAAGAGCATAGAACTTCAAATAAACTTACCTGCCAGTTTAGCCACCGCTAGAGAGCAAGAAACTAGCTCGATAAAATCTACAAGTATAATAGAGTTTTCCCAGAACTCAGACGCAAGACAAAAACAACACATTTAAGAATAAGGAATTTCCATAACTCAGGTTTGTCAACATAAATCACTTCAGCTAACAAAGCGAGATTCCACTTCACCTAAACGCAGCATATTTACCAGCGTGGAATTTACAAGCAAGGCAAGCCATTAATCGATCTAAATATTTTTTTCCCCCATTCAATTGTTCGATGAGGAATGGCAATCAATAGAGAATTCACTAGGTGCAAAAGAGAAAGATGGGGAAGATGCACATAGCCAATCAACATGAAATTTTTACACACTTGCACACAACTACCTAGTTATTGCATTACTAAAACTCATTAGGTTTCTAAGCTAAAGATAATTATATTCATCATTAAATTAATTACATTTTGGTTCATTCAAAATCAAACCGAACTAACAAAAAAAGTTTGGTTCAATTTAATTTAATTTGGAAAATAACGAGGTTGCCTCATTTTTAAAACTTTCATAATTAAAATAAATTGATTTAACTAATTCATAAATCAAACCATTCAAATCAACTAAAATGTGCACACCCCTACCACAATCCCATCCCATTCTCTTTAATCTTCGCATAATCCCCGCAAGAGCCCATTAATATTTTATTCCTTGTTCTTTATAGAGTTTCATGTCATTCTCCTCCATTCTCTACATCATATGCCTATACAAAAATGCGAAGATCTCATGCATTTAACAAAGCTATTTAGATTCAATAAATTTACTCAATAGAAAAAAAAAAAAACTATAACACCTTATCATAAAAATATAACTCAAATACAAACAACATCTCCATGCCTTGCGCATCGACTCCCACCAAACCCTGTTGCAAGGAACATCACTTGATCCCATCTAACATAAGCCAAGGACTTGCCTCCCTCCAACCCTCCCTTCTTCTTCATAATTTCTCCATGAAATCCTATTATCCCCCATAATTCATCAATTTTTCTACCCACCTCAAGATCACAACAACTCCCCGCCATCTTTCTCTATCTGTACTCCCAAATTCAGTTTCATGTCACAACCCCATGTCTCTTCTTTAAAAGCCTATGATAGAAAATAAGCAAATCATGTATGAAAAAAATAAACTATTTAGATTCAAAACCTTTCATGCAAATGTCAACAAATCCTAACAGCTCATTATACAAAACTAACTCAAATTCAAACATCATATCCATGCCATGAATGCCTATACCCACCTGACACTCTTGCAATGAACATCCCGCTCTCTTACAAATCCATCCATTCTTACCGTGAGACAACGAGTTACCCACCCAACACCCAAATTTCCTCCCTAAAACTGCTCCTTGGAATTTCACAATATCTTTCCATACCGTCAAACCATCCTAAATTTATCCCAACCAAAAAGATAAAATGTTCCCTTTGATCAAACAATGAATTGTTTCCTAAGTAAGACAATCTTCTGAAATTGGGTGATTCAAATCTTTGAATAAGAGAAGAATCATATTTTTCATGGCCCTACCTCCCATTCTTTGCAAAAACACTAAAATCAATCCTTATCGACGCACCATTAGTTATCATAGATAGCCTCCTATCAACTATTTGTTACAATGACAATAACAGTGATTACCAAATATTCGATTAACGTCCCTGTTAAAATTCATGGTTGAAGTTGACATCAAAGAATTTGATTGCAAAAAGGTAATTAATTCACGCACTCACAAGTCACACTAAAATTTGCTTTTCTTACAATTCTACCGCAAGTGGCAAATCTCCAAGTGGATAAAACATTGACCAAGTCCTTCACAATTGGAAGGATTTAGCAACTTGAAATTAGATTAAAAAAATTGATCACAAGAATGAATATGATTTCAAAGACTCACAATCACACCAAAATTCACTTCCCTTCCAATAACACCTCAATCAGCTCCTCTTCAAAAACATAAAACAGAGACCAAATAAATCATTCAAAAACATTTAGACCCAATTGCCTTTGAAACCAATCCTCTTGAAACATTAAAGACAAATATTGTTTGCAAAAGAATTTAATCTCAAAAAGAGCTATTAATTGAAGTTCCTAAATCAAAGACTGACGCACATGAACTTGAGATTTAAGAACCATTATTCGTTGATGTATACTATCTTTACTATTGAGACCTTACCAGATGACACTTGTAAAAGCAGTTCCATCTGATGATCTTATGCGATAGAGGATGGTTCCTACTACAATTGTAATTCAAGTTCCTTTGGAGATTTGTTGATTTTATCTTGTTGTATTGCCACTAACACATGTCCATTGTGTCGCCTTCATCTTACTGCTGCATAGGCTATCAACCTTGTTATATTGATAAGAATGCATGATGGTTGGTACTTGCGAGCATCCTACAATAAAGCCTCTAGGTCTACTTGTGCTTACAAATATCATTCTCCAAGGTACAAAGTTCAATCTTGCCTTTTCCACCACCATAGACACACATTCCAACTCTTAATTATTCCAATAGCATAGCCTCCCCTTTCTGAAAACATTATGCTTTTACCTCTACTTATATATTTTTTATTTCATATCAAGGTATATTTCATGCGTCAGAACATCATGTTTTTGATAAATTAGTCCTTTTCTTACAATATTCCATCTATATAAAGGTTCCTCAGCTTGTTAGTTATCATAATACTGTACAATCAAATCAATCATGTTTGTGATCCCAAAACCTTAGCTCGGTCTTATTTTTAGCTAGCTAATATTATTCTAGCTCCCTCTCTCTCTCTCTCTCTCTCTCTCTCTCTCTCTCTCTCTCTCTCTCTCTCTCTCTCTCTCTCTCTCTCTCTCCCTGGAAACCCCTCACTCTAGCACATGATGATGTGGGTCCATCACAAATGTCAAATTTTCTCCATGCAAATCATCATGTGTTCATGCCAAAATATATTTTTACATATAATAAAACTTCATGTTTAAAATATTGGGGGATTTCCATACATACCACACAATTCTTATAAACATATCTAACAACTAAATTTTGCTATTTACTCATAATAGTTTAGTGCATGTCTCCACTACATCAAAGCATATGCATGAAAATATGTATTTCACTTAAGAAAAATTAACATTAGTAGCATTTTTTATGTGATTTAAATATTTGAGTGTTATATAAATAAATATTAAAATTTTGGCGTTAGGTATAAAATTTCATAAGAATTGTGTAGTGTAAATGAATCCCCCAAAAATATTTAATAATGGTACATTATATCTTTTTCAGTTTTTTAGTCTTGAATAGTTTAAGTAGATATGGAGAAACATGATCTATATAAACAATGCCTTAGGATTGAATGAATCAAGTGAAGATTATTGAACGAGAAATATATTGTCTTGTATCCTCCTCTCTTATTCCTCCTCCTCTCTAGGATGATTTTCTCCATCTCTTCATAGGGTTGCATAACATTTCTTCCTCCTCCACTGCCCTCTACCACTTCGGTTTATTGTATAACAACAACAACAACATCAAGCCTTTGTCCCACTACGTGGAGTCGGCTACATGAATCCTTTTTCTCCATTGTGTCCTGTTAAAAGTCAAATTCTCGTTTAAATCTAATAAAGAAAGATCATTTCTAATATTTTCTAACCAAGTCTTTTTAGGTCTACCTCTACCTTTCTTAGCATAAGTCAAATAAAAAACCACAACTTTCCTAACCGGGTCATCTGAAGGCCGCCGTTTTATGTGGCTAAATCATCTAAGGCGACTCTCTCTAATCTTATCTTCCACTGGAGCTACTCCAACCTTTTCACATATATGCTCATTTCGTATCCTATCTCTAAGGGTAAAGCCACTCATCCACCTGAGCATCCTCATCTCTGCAACACTTAACTTAGTATTATGCTTCTCTTTTAATGGCCAACATTCGGCACCATAAAGCATTGCAGGTCTCACAACCATCTAATAGAATTTTTCCTTAAGTTTGAGGGGGACTTTTCTATCACACAACAAGCCCGATGCATTCCTTCACTTCAACCATCCAACTTGAATTCTGTTGATAATATCCCCACCTATTTCCCCATCACTCTAAACAATAGATCCAAGATATCTAAAACGTGTGCTCTTATTAATAACTTGATCGCCCAAAGTCACAATCCCCTCACTAGGTCTATTACTACTAAAATTACACTCCATATATTCTGTTTTAGATCTACTCAAGAAAAAACCTTTAGACTCTAAGGTTGACCTCCATAATTCAAGTTTACCTTCAACTCCCTCTCTAGTCTTATCAACAAGAAGAATATCATCAGCAAAAAGCATACACTAAGGTATATCCTCTTACAAATGTCTAGTGAGAACATCCATGACTAAAGCAAAAAGATATGGGCTTAAGGCTGATCCTTGATGTAAACCAACCGAAATAGGAAAATACTTGGTCAAACCACCTTGTGTTTGAACACAGGTAATAGATCCTGCATGCATATCTTTAATGATTTGAATATAAGCGTTATTAACTCCTTTCTTTTCAAGAACTCTCCATAGCACTTCTCTTGGAACTTTATCATATACTTTCTCTAAATCAATAAATATCATATGTAAATCCTCCTTATTCTCTCTATATTTCTCCATCAAACCTCTCAATAAATGTATGGCTTCCATAGTAGACCTACCTGGCATGAATCCAAATTGATTTTGAGAAACATTAGTATTACGCCGCAACCTACGCTCCATAACTCGCTCCCATAGTTTTAAAGTATGACACATTAAATTAATTCCTCTATAATTCGCACAATCTTGTGCATCACCTTTATTTTTAAAAATAGGAATTAACACACTCATTCTCCACTCATCTGGCATCTTTTTAGTCTTCAAAATTGTATTAAAAAGTTTAGTAAGCCAAGGAATTCCTTCATCTCCTAAGCATTTCCACACTATTGGAATATCATCAGGTTCAACAGCTTTTCAACCCTTCATTTTCTTTAAAGCCTCTCTAATTTCAGTTTTACTAATACGTCGATAAAAACAGAAATCTTTATTTTCATTTAGGGTGCTAAGGTTACTAAAGTCAATCGTATTTTCATATTCTTCATTTAAAAGTTAAGCAAAATATCTCATCCACCTTTGTTGAATATTATCTTCTAAGAAAAATACTTTTTGATCTTCATCCTTAATACACTTCACTTGAACTAAATCCTTACTACTCTTATTCTTTGTTTGGCTAATTTATACATATATCTTTCTCCCTCCTTAGTATCTAATCTATTATATAAATCATTAAAAGCTAAGATCTTTGCATCACATATTGCTTTCTTAGAATCCTTACGTGCCTCTTTATATCTTTCCCAATTATCATAATTTTTACATTTAAACCAATTTTTATAATAAATCTTTTTATTTTTTATATTGCACATTTGGATTCCAGCACCAACTATTTTTACTATTAGAAGTTTTTTCCTTAGAAACTCCAAGCACATCTAAAATCATTAACAATCATTTCTTTATATCTTTTCCCTTAGGAGATTTTCGGTTTATTGTATAACGATTAACCAAAATCTAAAATCAACCTTAACAATCATTTCTTTAAATCCTCTATGCATTATTTGATATTAGAGCAAAATCCAATGAAGGCTCTTTAAAGTGAATCCAAAAAGATTTGCTTTTAAGGTAGAACACCTCCACTGTCCTCCCATGCCTTCAAACACTTTTTTGAATTGCTTTCTTATCTCCCATGAAAATTATGAACATATTTTAATAAATTTTTTCAGCAACATAAACAAAATTTAACAACTTTCACAAAATAATGTTGTCTCAATCATTTACCCTATTAAATTAACTTGGAATTGAATAAATTTTTTTATGAGATCTTCCAAACATCATCCATCCAAATCGACCAATGCCATACTTCCAAACTATAATCTCAAAAAGTTTTAAAATTTTATTGATTCTTGTGCTGATGTAAATGCTTACATGGCCTATATAAAATAGAAAAATATTCCATAAATGCTAATGAAAGGAAAGAATTCAATATATGCTAGCTACTAGAAAATATCCCATGAAAGCTAAAATAATGCATGAGGATCGAGAAAATCTATTTCATGTGAAGGTTCGTTTGGGGCGCATAGCATTATTCCTCCAAATGTTGAGGCATTCTAAAATCATGTAACCTTTCTATCAACCCAAAAACCTCAAATTCTTGAGTTGAATTATGCTCCACCATCATCCTCTCCCACCTCACAAATCCATTACTAACCAACTTCTTCTCCACCTCCCAACACCCCCTAATATTTCCACCCACAGATCCACCAAATTTCCTTCCATGTGTTATCAACATTTGCAAAGATAATATTGTTTAACTTGTATACTATCATGCAATTCACGACATATCTATTTTTCTTATAAAAACTAATCTCCTTTCTAAATTATTTTGTTCCTCATTGCTATCACATCAAATCACATCTATACCATAATTATAACTTTATTGGCTGCCATCTTTGGCCCAATTAAGAAATATAAACATTCCCAACTAAATAAAAACTAAACCATTTTCATATAATACCATAACTTTCTCAAACCCTCCTTCACAAATGGCTTTTATTAGTCTCATGACCAAGTTTTATGATGACCTTTACACCTATTCTAAGTCATCTAAGAAGTATGCACTTCCTACCCATTCCTCGTCACAACCTAAAACATATAACGATCATAAGTTTGTTTTGTCTATATGTCGCCAAGTTAGGTTTTCTGAGCCTACTCATTACTACTTACATTCTTCTTCCTCTAGAAAATCTCATTATTTGAGAAGTACTAGTGCATATTATTATAATTATGAGTGTCTATATTAACCTTCTTGTCATATGAATATGATTATGATAATTGTTTTGATTCTAGATCTTACTGGTATTCATCTTATGCTTATGAATTTAATGCACAACCAGATTTTTATCAATCATTTAATTCAACATCTTCTATTGATACATATGATCAAAAAACTCAACAATAAGACACTTTTAGCTCTAGCAAAAATGCCCTCATGAATGAACTAAAAGTGTCAATTACACAAAGACAATCCCCTTCTACCCATCCTCTACATACAGAACAACAACCACATTCTAGAATTCCTTTTACTCCAAAAACATGTGATTGAACATAATGCTTCTAATTTATATGTCGATGGTCCTCATAAAGATTATTATGATATAGAACAATCACTTTTGATGATTTCAACTATAAGGATGTTTATGATGTACCAAAACTTAAGTTTGCTACATTTCTATAAGTTGAGCCAAAGCCTACTTTTGATGGATGACAGAACAAGATCAGCAACTTGACGCTGATCTTGTGCCATAGCCAGATAGAGTTGCATCAAATTTTGTTGACATTCCTTCAACTAAGCTTTGAGTAGTGGGGTTCCATTTCCAATGATGCTAGCTGGTTCCATCTCCAATGACGGTATCCCCTCCCACCCTCTCACACTGCCACTACACGTCCAACAACAATTACATGAAGAGAGCAAGAGCTTTATCAGCTACCATTTTGCAAAATTATGTATTCAAGAATAACAAATACCTAAGATAAATAAACATTTAATGAATGCCTAGCAATTTTTTACAAAAAATTGCTTAAAGGGAAAGCAGCTTGATTCAATATTTCCAAATCAAATATTGTAAAAAGATTGAAATAGTTTGCAGCATATGTAACGCACGCTTAAAAGAACACTATAACTATAGTACCATACCAACAATATTAAGATCACAAAAAATATATCATGCTCTAAATAATTAGATTTCTAGAGAACTAAATGACATTTTTCAAGGAAGAACCGAACACAACCAAACTGCAAACTCCACCGAAATTTCAAGAGAAAATTTTTCAGGAGAGAACATATCGAAAATAGAAGAATATTCAAGTAAAATTATTGGACAGATTTGAAAAAAGATATAAAAAAGTCATGTAACCTGTATATCCAATCTCAAAGATAGAATAACATAAGCATCAATGACATAACAAAACTTGACAAACTCGTAGCGAAAGTAGAATGATGCAGACGAATCAAATCATGCGTTCCATAACTGAAACAAGGTTGCACTAACAGAGTTCATTCTACGGCGCTCTGAACATCTAAAGTAATCCCCGAAAAAAATAAGCAAAGATGGAGGAGGCCCCAAACTGTAGACCTAACGGTAAGATTTCTGGAACCTTGCACGAGCGCCGCGACCACCGAACTTCTTGGGCTCGCAGCGGCGCGGATCAGCAACTAGGAGTGTACGATCATACCTAATGAAGATGTCCTTGACTTCCTTCTTGGAGTGTTCGTCGACGTACTTCTGGTAGTAGGCAACAAGAGCCTTGGCGATGCTCTGGCGAATAGCGTAGATCTGAGAAGTCTTACCGCCTCCACGGACACGGATGCGCATGTCGACACCACGGAAGCGCTCTATGCCGGCGAGGAGGATCGGTTCGAAGGCTTTGTAGCGGAGTATCTCAGGTTTCACGAGTTCGATCGGCACGCCGTTAACCTTGATCAAGCCCTTTCCAGCCTTGCAATGAGTAACGGCAACCGCCGTCTTCTTGCGTCCGAAACACTGGACGGAGTTTGCTGCACCCGTTGTCGCCATGGACGTCGTCGTCAACCGTCGATGAAAGTGGAAGATGAAGCGAGAGAAGGCCGGCGGCGTGCGAGTGAAAGACGTACAATATGCAGAGTGACAAACTAGGGTTTTTAATAAAATCTTTCCTTCGGCTTTGTACTCTGGTCCAACTGCTTTCTATTAAGCCCAAAAGGCCCAAGCCCGAAATGCCCACAAGATTAACCAGGCTTCTTGGGCCAACAAATCGCCGTAATATATTTGAATGCTGCGGCTTGGGGTGTAAATCAGGCCATCTAAACTCTACTTGCTTTTTAGGGACGGATTTCTTTTAACTTCTTAAACTAGCTTTTTATTACAAAAAATTAAAATTTTTTATAAAAAAATTATTTTAAGAAGCAGTAAGAAAATCATCCCATTGAGTTTACTTGAGCTCGGCTGGTCCAATTAATAAAGAGCTCGAACTCGAGCTCAAGATTGAGTCAAACTTGTACATTGAGCTCAGCTTGAGGCTTGAAAATAAATGTAAGATCGAGCTCAATTCGCTAAAATAAACATAAGCTCGATTTTATAAAAAAAGCTCGTCAGCATTGGAAATGATGCAGAAGGTGTTGTAGTGGCAGCTGGCAAGAAAAGAAGCCAATTATAGGTAGAAGTCGCCGATGGAGCTTGATTGAATAAGAAATTATTCTGTGCAGAGTCTAGATGGGAACAACCGTCTGGACTGTGAGTATACACACTATGTATACAGTGTGTACATTGATTTGATATATACTGTATACAAATGTATATACCGTGTGTACACTCACATATCTGAATGGTTATTCCCGTCCAGACTCCGCACAGAATAAATTCTCCGATGGAGGAGTGCCACTCTATTTTTTAAGGGACAAAAAATAATGTTGTTAGCTTTCTGCTACAATGATACTTTAATGCATAAAATGGCACAAATGCAGCCTTAATGGAATAAATGACAGCCGTTTTGCCTGCATAGCTTTTAAAATAAGAAAAAAACAAGAGAAAATGCATTTAATGCTGTAAAGGAAACAAGCATTCTGTATCTCCTGCTCTTAATTTTTTTTTTAATACTAAACATATTATTTTGAATAATTCAAGATGGCTCTTTAGCCAACGACCCGAGTTTTGTCAAACACGAACTCAAGCTCATATGATATTGAAATTCAAGCTTGAGCTCAAGCTCAAGCTCATTCTCGTGGCTTAATAAGCTCGACTCGCAAGCTCGTTAATGAATCGAGTTCACTCATTTACTCTCATTACTGTAGCAAAATCAGGATGAAAAAGAAAATCACTGATAAGTTTTGTCATGTGAAAAAAACAAAAAAAGGGCTAAAATTTGGCCAAATTAGTAATGCCTTATAATAGAAAACATTCACGAAAAAAAAAAATCTCCGAAAATCCCAAAAAACATTGACGAAGCATATGTAAATGATAAACAAGTGTAATTAGTGTAAAAGATAAATAAGTAATATATTTGCAACCAATCTTCATATTATCACCAGCCCTATATTGAAATAAACACTAATCAATACATGAATTATCATTAGAAAGATAACAAATAGGCAAACACTTAGCAACTATGAGCCAATCAAGTCTCCTATTAGATCTTAATGGTAATCAATCATTATAGAGGATATATCAACATTTTGAAACCCATTTACAAAAAGGGAGTTAAGCAATAACTTAGATTTCGTTTTGGACGGCTTTTTACTGCTTCCTAAAGCAGCTTTTAAGTATAAAAGCTACTTTAAAAACAGTAAGAAAGCCATCTCAAACGAAACCTAAATGTCTACAATGAGCAAATAGTGTCAAACAAATCCAATTAATAGTGTCCAAAGTCCAAATGACATGATATGACTCACAATGCACACTCTATAGTTTCTTGCATGAATAACATAATTACAAAATAAAGTATCTTATGGCTAACATACCAATAAAATTAAAAAAGATAAGCAATTGATGAAGCAATTTCCATTAATAAGGCACATGTTGGTACAATTGCATCCAAAGCTTTGAAACAATTAATCCTTCTTTGTGAGCGTATATTGATACATCAAAAGATTCACTAAAAATATTTTTATCGATGTATCATTTGAATTTTTTTTATTGGGCATAAATCTTAAGGTAATATTTCAATTAAAAGCTTTCGAAATTATCTTAACTTGAGATTGGAGAGCCTAGAACTCTACCTAACCATTGTTGTTGTATTGCCACCGCCAACTAATGGCTCAAACTATTAGACTCGACCACTATTGGTGCTTAACCACCACCGTTCGAAAGCCATAAACTATTGTCGCCCTCCCATTGCAGTTTATTGTGGCAATTAGACCACCATTGTGGAATGCTGGTACTAGACCACTACCACCCATCTATGCTCTCCCAACCACCATCACCCAACTACGATCTCTTGAACATAGTTGCCCAACCACAATCCCCCTTACCAATATCAAATTGTCACCCTAGTATGGTATCCCAACCACTTTTGGTCTGAATACAGTCTTCCCAACCTATAACAACCACATGATTATCATGCATGTGTATCATCTATATGAGCATTGTTGACCTCATTATTCGAGGTCAATTTCCCCGGAATCAACTCTAGCACTTAGGTCTCCATAGCCTAGTGTAGACGTCATCTCTAGGACTTCTTTTAGGAGGATACCTAATGACGTAGCATCGACTCGACTTTTTAAATCGACTCAAACCATACTCAATTTTAACAAATCAAACTAAAATTAACTTGTCGCGAGCCAATCAAAATGGAATTGATATTAATTAAATTAAACAAATAAATTTGAATTCGACTCAATAAAAATTTCAACTAAATTCATTTAAACTAACATAAATAATTCCATTAAAATAAATTCTTTATCTATTTTAAAATAAAAATTTTAGCGTTTGAAGTTATCTAAATAAAAATTAAAATGATTATAATCTTCTATCCTACTTAAAACAAAATTTAAATTTTAAAAAAATAAAACATTGGTTTTAGAAGGAGTTAGGGCCGGTTTTAACCCTCTCCCCCACGATCCCTCTGTCTTCCTCTCTGTTCGCAAGGGGCTCCAGGAGAAAAAAACTTCTGCAGTTGGAAAACTCAAAAAAGCCCCAGCGCCCCCCCTCTCTCTGGCAGTTCGCAAACAGCCCCCATCCGCCTCCTTGCTTCAGTTCGCAAGCCCCAGGCGAATCGCCCCATTCGTCTCCTCCCTTTGGCTTCCTGTTCGGCACTTCACCTCCTTCCCATTGGCAGGAAGACTGAACCGAAACTCCCCATCTCTCTCTGTTCGCAGCAAGGTCGCAAGAGGCCCCAACCGAACAACAACTCTCTGGTCGCCTGTCTCCAGTTTGCGAAAACCCCAGGTCCTCGTCGCTCCCTCCAGTTCGCGAATAGCCAGGCCCTCGTCGCTCTTTTCTTCCTCTCTCCCGTCTGTCCTACCTTAGGGAAGCCGAAGGGAGTTCGCCAGGCCTATTCGTTGCTTGCCCTGGTCCCGTCGCCTCCACTCTTTGCAAGCAAGAAAGCCCCTAGGTCCCGTGGCTTCCCCTTGCTTACGTAGACAGCAGCCCTAGCCGAAGGATCACTCTCTTTCTCTGCCTTAGACGGCACCAATAACCTTTTCAACTTGGGTAATCCCTTCTACATCTTTCTTTGCTTCTCCTTCTACCACATCATTTCTCCATCTCCTCCTTTCTCCATTGTGTGAGAAGGTTATAGTTACAATGTTTGTCTCTCCCAAATAATAAGAGCAAAAGATTTATGTGCTGATTTAAAGAATTTGAAAGTGAATACTTAGTAGATGAAATTTATACTCATCAACGGTTTATGTGATTCAAAACTTAATGTATGGTTTGCAAGAGGTTATGCAAAGCTATGTCATCCTTTGTTAAACACATGAAAGGTGTTTGTGTTAATGTCTATTAAAGAACGATATGAGTTTGATCAAATAGAGACCATTTATATATCTTTTCTTTCAAAGACAAGAATTCTTTAATCTTTTATAAAGTGCTTTGGAGAAATTTTGTAGAGGTCATATGTTTTAAGTTGGAGAGCTTCATGGGTTTTTTGAAGAGAATGATGGAACTTTGCCTTACTTTCATGATAAAAAGCAAGTTTACTTTTGTCTACCTTATTCAAATTGTTGTGAAACATGTATTGGATTGAGTCATATATGTATGAACATACATTAACAAAGGATCGTAGGTGGATTCATGTGTTCAATCTCATGTCATAGTTAGAAAAGGGAGATTATGAATGAAATGATGATGCCTCTTTTATGTTTTGGCAAACTATAAGGAGAATGTGCCGTTCTTTTTTAATTACCTTTGTGATGTTTATATTAACTTTAGTGAGAAGGGTGTGTATTAGAAAATGGTAATAAAGGTGATTTGCATTTGTATATAAAAGTGGAAAGTGTTTACGTTGAGAAGTGAAAAGTGGAAGTGGAATGAAGTGTGTGTTGGAAAATGAATTGGGGTGTGCTTTGAAAAGTGTTTTATGAAGTGAAAAATATATGTGTTGAATAGTAATGTGTGGTTTTAAAAAAAAATAATAATAATGTTTTGATGAGTATGTGTTTTGAAAGGTGAATTGTATGTATTTGGAAAAATGAGGAGAGTGTGTGTTTGAAAAGTAATGTGCATATTTTGGGAAGTTTTTGGAAAATGAAAGTGTATGTTTGTGTTGAAAAATGAAATGTGTAAAGGTGGAGATGTATTTGGACTTGTGTGTAAAAGTGGAGAGGTAGTGGAATTTGTGTATCTTTCGGAAGAGGGAATTGTGGAGATTCAAATAGTAAAAGTGTAGGTTGGAAAAGTGACTTTGCACTGTTGTGCTCAAATCAAGTGTATGATTTTCTAAGAAGTGAAAAGTGTATGCTTATGTAAAAGTGAAAGGTTGAATATGTAAAAGTGAAACTTGTGTGTGTTTTGGAAAGGTAAATTGTGTGAAAATGAAAAGTAAATGTTGATTGTGAGAAGTACAGTATATCAAATGGTGTTTTAAAGCAAGTGATTGTTGAAGTTATAGGTGTTGAGAGATGAAAGGTGTAGGTGTGGAGGAATAAGTTTATTGGGTGTTTATTGGAAATGGAGGTTTTTAAAGAAAGCAATGTCTCTTTCTCTCTCTCTCTACCCTCTCTTTCTCTTCCTTCTACTTCTCCCTTCTTGTGCCTCGAGGTGAATGTTGGGAAAATACAAAGTATGCTTTCAAGAGTGAAAAGTTCAAAAGGTTGACAGCTTGTGCTGGCCTTCAAGCCCGAAGAAAGGTACATTTTTATTTTTATTAATTTTAATTATTTCATTATTAATTATTAAATGTGCTTCTAATCCTTCCATATTTTATTATCTTTATTTGCATGAACTGCGAGGAACGGTACCAATCAAGTGAACAAGAAGAAGCAGATTAAAGGTGTCAGTCGCCTCTATCCAACCGGGTAGAGGTGCTACGAGCGTAATCCACCGGGTCATAGCCCCCGGTGTTGTAAGTTTTCTTAAAACTTAGAAAGCCCCTAGGAGGCCGTGGTGTGTTTTGTGCGAACTCCTCTCTTCTAGGTCCCTATAGCAACTTCAATTTTATTAGGATTATTTATTCTATTTTAGATCCTTAAACCTCTTTACACGTACGCAAAGTCCTAAGGGTTAGTGATAACAAAATTCTTTTCATTCCATATAACATTAATGACATCTAAGGACAAAAATTAAGGATTGAGTCCTAGAGAACTTAGACTTAGGAAGCATGCACACTTTAGGATAGAAATACATAAACATAGAAAACTTAGTGACATTCCCCTTAGAATTATTGTATGTTATTAATATAACCTTAATCAGGTCTAATTAAACTTAAATAAATAATTAAGGAGAAATTCAAATACACTAATGATAATCCAAATAAAATAAAAGTATATAAAAATCACATAACCTCTAATAACTAAGTCATAGTTAACACACATAGCACTAGGAGATTAAATTTGAACATAAAAATAAAATGGAATCTAATTAATGTATTAATCATCTTATAATCAAATAATAAAATAATAACTAAATAAAATTTTTCAAATTTTAATAAACCATCAACAATTTAATAAATCATTAACAAATCAAATAAAATCATTAAAATTTTAATAAAACACTAACACTTTAATAAGTCAATTAAAATTCCAATAAATGTTTTAAGATTAACAAAATTTTAAAATGTTTAATAAATTATTAAAAATTCAATAAATCATTAATTAAAATAATTTAAAAGAAAATGGTTAACTCAAATGACTAAATAACAAAACCCTATTAATCAACTTTAACAATCAAAATTTAATCTAAAACAAACTCCAAAACAGTAAAGACACGAAAACTTAAATCTGAACTAAAATTCCCTTTGACCCTCCAACAAATCAATTTAAATCAATTAGATAACTTTAACTAATAATAAACTCAGGATATATCTAAACCACACAGCCTACCGCACACACTTAGATTTGTTTGCTAGGACAACCAATTCTAGCTCTAGGTTAGGCCGGTGTTTACTTTATTGCTGTTGTGTGACGGGCTTTCTCGGTTTTCATTGCATGCTTGTATGATTGACATTGAGTGTTTGTTTACTTTTATTGCTCTCTATGATATGATGTGATGAGCGATAGATTACCCCTAGGTTAGGAACAATCTGGATGCTCACAGAATCTTATGCAGGTGGCCATGCTCGTGCAGGGCTAAATAAAAAGGGGGCAAATTAAAGATTTAAATTAACAATAATTTCTGCAGGTGCTTCAGAAAATGCTAAGCCCCCTTTAAAATTAAAAGAGCATGGCCAAGTGTGGCTGATAAATTTAATTTGAATATATAACTGCTTGGGAATGGTTTTATTATAAATGTCTAGGATAACCTTGCAGGTGTGTCTAGATTTTCTTTTTCTTTCTGGAATGTAATGTAAATGTAATTATTTGTTAAAGTCAAATGTTGTGAAAGTGATTCAAAAGTGGGATATCACACCCAACTCGGAATCCAAAGAGAGGAGAATGTCCCTTAGGGGAGTATTCTCTTCTATTTGGAAAGCCAAGTTAGGGTGGTTCTAATATCCAAAGAGAAAAGAAAATACCCCTTCCGGGATGAGTTTCTTTTCATTTGGATATCCAGGCCCGGCGGACCCAAGGAGCTCGTAGCAGAACCAAGGAGCTCGTAGCAGATCCAAGAAGCTTGTAAAGGGAAGAAGACAAAAAGTGAAGATGAAGAAGACGAAGAAATAAAGATAAGAAGAAAAGTATATCCCATTTTGAAATCACTTGCGTCAGTCTTAGGATTAGAATCCGGGTTTGTTGTCAGTGGTACCCGGCCACTTTACTTTTTCAGCAGACCCTGGGTTGTAAATAAACTGGACATTGGACATTATATTTTTGGATAATTTAATTTGAGTGTTTACATTGTTTGTGCACTAGTTTTTTTTAGGACTCTTGCATGCCGTGTTTTGTTTTAGCCTGGATACGCATCAGAGTGTTTTTTGGTAAGGATCACGATAAACTTTTTCTACTTGAAATTTAAAATAAAATTTTTTTAGGCTCACATAGAAACTCTAACGAATCTAAGAAGTAAGCTCGGACCGCCGAGAGTCAGCATAAGCATATTATTACTTTCTCTTCCTTGTTAGGCACCTCCCCGCCTGCGGGTTCTGGCAGACCACCTGGCCTATTAGGGTGCAGTTCTGTCAAGGGGATGTTGTGCAATCTCTAGGGAAAAATCTATTTTCTAAGCCTGATTTTAAAACTGCTTCATAAATCATTTTTATGCATTCGAGTCAATTAGCATGCATTGCATTAGATACAAATTAAAAGAGTCTAAAATTTTAATTGCATTATGCTCCTAGGCATTATTTATCCTACATAAGTAAAGGGGCCAATTAGGATTTGTCTTAGATGTCGGCCCCGATTTCTCAAAACTTAAATAACGTCCCTACCCATCTTTCATAAGAGACTGGACACATGGATTTGAAACGCCTAGGTGGTTAGCTGGCTCCCCAATCCAGGCCGGGGTAAGTCCAGATTTGCACTGCATTAGTCAGGTTCGGGTCACTTCTTTGTAGTACCCAAATTAGATTTAGGTTCTGAGGCAGATTTGTGAATCTTAAGTCCTCACCCTTCGGGAATAAAATCCCAAATTTCTAATAAAATGTCAATTCAAACCTAAAAATTTTCTCTCTTAAAATGTAAAGCCCAACATAGGATAGACTGAGGTTGCCTCTGAGCTTCTCAGAATCCGACACCTCCTACTTTTCTTCCTTTGACTCGTTAATAAATGTTCAATGTTGAGCTTTCTCCTTGAAAATCCCTACTTCTTTCCTTGTCTTCTACTTTGTAATCAGAGGGTACAAAATCACTGCTTTAATCGAGAGTTTTCTTAGGAGTACCCCTCCTAGGATGTAATTAACTATAGGGGCTTGCCCCTATAGGGATTTGAGAATCCCAGATTAAAATAAACCTTGTTTTATTTTTTTATAAAACAAGGGAAAAATCTTTGGGAACGCAGACATGTTTTAAAACCTCATTTCTAACTTTAAACATATTTATAGAATATTATTATTATCTTTGCAGGTAATATAATATTCTATTTATTATGTTCAATTTTAGAAATGATGACTTTTATAAAACCCATTCTTTCTTTTGGGTGTTTTTGAAGAATGTTATGTTCGTCTTTTCAGATGATACAATATTCTTCTTATTACACCTAAATAAAGGGATGGATGAACTTTTCAAAACTATATTTCTATTTTTAAACACATTCTACAGAATTTCGTGTTCATCTCTCAAGATGATATGTTATTCATAGAATTGTGTTTGACTATAGAAATATTATTTTCTAAAACCCTGTTTTGATATTGAATCCATTATAGAATATTGTGTCAGTCTCCCGAGACTGTACTTTATTCTTAATGCAGTATTCGATTACAAAATAGGAGAACACAAAATCTGCGTGGCGACATAAATTTTCCCACCAAGCATGTGTGTTTATATGTATTATAAAGTCTAATTGAAAATTTTTACATGCATGAAATTCTAGATGAGAGCACAGCGGCGTTGTTCCCTCTGCTCTATAGTAATGTTTAGAAGAGCGCTGCCTCAGTGATCCCCTCACATTTCATGGTTGGGCCTGTGAGAAGAGAGAGAGATAAGAGAAAAAGCGGGGTTCGAGTTGATATTTTCCATACCTTTAGTAGCAAAACTTACACTGGTTGTTGTAGGTGACCTAAATCCTATTCTTATCTTTGATGATTTTGACTTCTTATCTTTTTTTTTTCCAAAGTTGATAAAATTTTGTATCTTACAATCTAGCCAATTTTTACCGTGTACCTTTTGATATGTTATATGTATAATTATTCTGCACATTTTGATATGATCATCCTTTATTTTCACCAGTTGTTTTGAAAATTATTGTATTTCATATATTTTAATGAGTATATTTATTTTAATAGAATTTGCTATAGTTGATAAAAAGGCTTCTAAATGTTAACATGAATGTTACATATGAATATTATGAATAGTTGATTTCCATGCAAAATATAACCCTCGTGAATCTCATTGTAACATTATGTTATAGACAAGTATATGCATCGTAACTAACTGTCAATACTGCATAAATGACATGAGACATGTATAATTATTAGAGTTGGGTGTATTTCATATGAATTATATGCGGTATAATGTGTAAGCAAAAAAAAAAAAAAAAAACTAGTTCAATATGATTTTGGTTAATGAAGATATGTCCCTATACATGAGTGGAAGCTGATGGGATTTCCTTAATTATGGGTTAGTGGTATAACCCATCAATGATATGTAGAGAGATAGAAAATTATATCAAAGGCATATGCTAATAGAATCATTTTAATTAGGTTAAGCCCAAAGGTCATTTTAATTAGGTTAAGACAAGTTATATATATATATATATATATATATATATATATATATATATATATATATATCAAATGAGTTGGGTCGGGTCATTCGATTGCCAGCAGATCAAATTCGGATCCACCATTTTGACTCATGTATTAAACAGTTCAGATCAATTTTAGGTTGGACCTAAATCTAACCCATTGCTATCCCATTTTGACACGAATAATGCAAGATAATCTATTTCTAAAAGTACTTTAGTGAAAGAATCAAATACTTTTAATACATCCCTTATCTTAGAAACTTCTCTCAAGTACTATTTACCTACCATCCAACTCATCTCTGTAACTTTTTGAAATAAATCATGAAGAACATGTATAAAATGTAAGGTACTATCATACATATGGTAGGTAGAATTTCACTAAGGTTTCATACAAATATGACACCTCAACTAATTGTGTTGACTAGCCAACTGACTTCATATGCACAATTGGCTTTTATTCATTTTCTAACAATTGAGATAATGCTACCAAACTCTTCAGGATCATCATAAATTAAGGTCTTAATAACCGTTGCAAATTTAAACTTTGATTCCATTTTCCTCATTAATTCTTCTTCTCTTCCACTGCAAGTGGGAATAAAATCATAATGGATACAACGACGAGAAATTAACGGAAAGAGACAAAGACAGAACGCTGTGCTTCTCACAGCATGTAAGACAATTAAACAAAGATAAAGAAAGCATACGAAATCCAAATACACCATGATCAACACCATAGAAGAAATTACAGACAGTATAACAACCAATAAACACTTGTTCAGCTAACACGGCGGCAGAGAGTAATGCCATCACTAATCGGAAGCTGACAGATCTCCACGCGCTTATCTGCGGCCAAGGCCTTATTCAACTCGATCACGAAATCGCGGTAATATCTGATATATTTGCGCATGGGCGTGTCGGCCGGCTCCGCTACGGAACCATTCCATAGCGTGTTATCGTAGCCGATGACGCCGCCGAGCTTAACGAGGTCGATGAGGCGATTATGGTAGTTGAGGTAATTGTCTTTGTCGGCGTCGACGAAGACGAAGTCGAAGGAGCCGTGGTTGTTCTCATCCTTGAGGAGCTCGTCGAGAACAGGGAGGGCGGGGCCTTCGCGGAAGTCGATCTTGTGAGCCACGCCGGCTTTCTCAATCACGGGGAGGCCGAGTTCGTAGTTCTCTCGGTTTATATCCATGGCGAGAATCTGCGCCATTTACATATATGTTATATTTCATGATTTATTTTTTGTGAAAAATATTCTTTTTGAAGAAATTAGAACAATATGAACTAATGGGCTCTTTTCGCTTGATCTGAAGATAAATTTATGATTTTTTTTATATGCTATTTAATAGAAAACGATCAAATTGGTCTCTTAATCTTTTCAAATAAATCAATTTTATATATTCGATGGATTCAATAAAGAATACCTTGCCATCGTCGGGAAGAGCGAGGGCTGTGGCAAGGAGAGAGTAGCCTGTGTATACTCCGATCTCCATTGTCTTCTTGGCATTTATCAGCTTTAAAAGCATGCTCAGAAATTGCCCCTCATCGGCTGATGTGGTCATCAGATTCCTTCATCCATCATAATATAAATACCCAAATTAATATATATTTTTTATTTTTTCTGAAAGAGTTCTCTCGGATCGAAGAAATTAGAAGAATAAACGAACCATGGATGCTTGGCTGTGATCTCGCGGAGCTCCTTCATGCTCTCTGGCTCACGGGGGTAGACACTTGTCTCCAAAATATACTGCAAATAAATATAAGATAAACTGAGAAATTACAAATCTAGATGATAGATTCCCGATAAAAATCATATTTTTTTATATTTTTTTTTAGATTAATAAATTAACTAATTATAATTTTATCAAGTTTAGTTAAAAGCGAATTTAATGAATAAAAAATCCCCTGATTTTGGTTGTTTGGCGTACCTGATAGAGAGCATCGCTTTTAAGAAGACTCTTATGGCCGACCTCTTGATGTCTGGTCTTCTGCTCTCCGTTCTGATTCTCGGCCTTGGTTTGAACCTCGGCGGCGGCGGCGGTCGCCATTGCTGCCTTCTGCTTTCTCTTTTCTCTCTGTTTTCCTCTTCTCTGTTGGGGAAGTAGAAGACGAGCGGAGAATTACAGATTGGGGGAAGAATGAAGGCGGAAAATACATATATAAATGTTTTCAATTGGGAGGAAGTGAATAGTCCACGCGGGCCAATAGCATTTAAGGTTGTGGGTCCCAGCACTCGAGTGCTCGGGTGGGCATGGGATAGGTGAGCGGTTTTATTTATTCCGGTTTTTTATTCGGAAGGCGCGGTAGATTCTGGACCGGTCCGAGGGGGTGGGGCCCGCTCACCTACCGCGCAATGTATTGTAAAATAATGACTCACGATGAAATCATGCTGTCCACTTATGAATCAGAGAATCCACATATGAGTCATTTCTCCTCTTTTAATTAATTTTGTTCTACCTATTTCTTTTCTCATGTGCTAAGATCTTAAAATCATAGGACTTTAGAGGAAAAAAAAATTATACGGAAGACTTTGATAAACATCATCGATAAAAATATTTAAAGAATTGCATTTGCGAAAGAACAATATTCACACTTGAGTACGGAAGGGCTCCACAAATTCATTTATTTTAAATTTTTTTTATTTATCGGGTGCGATTATATCAGCAACAGTGCACCAGAATCATTAAAATTCTGCAGTTAAATGTGCTTGGGCAAGAATAATATTAGGATGTGTGACATCTTGAAAAGTCTGTGTGTTATGCCTCTTTTTGATGTCTTTTTTACTCTAAATAAGACACATTCGAGAAAAAGAATTCACGTAGTCAACCCACGTAATGAGATAAAGATTGATGTTGTTATTGTTATTGTTTTATTGATTGTTAATCACATCATATTAGGAAAATATTGCATTTCTTATTTGCACTGACATGATGAACTTCATATGTCAACTGATGCAATTGAAGCCCATCCTACCAGACAACATAGCCATATCAATCAAATATGTCAACATTAATATAAACTTACGTGTTTATGTTGGTATTCTTATCAGCATTTTATCATAATTCATTTTTTTAAGATTAGAAATAAATTACAAAATATATCTAAAATTTATGATCATAAAAAATAAAATTTTTTTATTGTTAGGTTACAATTCATTTCATATATAATTCAAATATGCACCAACAAAATAACTAAGATTTTATTTGGGATAATTTTTTTAATATTTTTTAAAAAAACTTTTTTAATAAAACAATCTTTTGAACTAAAAATTTTTATAATAAAAAATTACTTAAAAAATAGTATGAAAGTTGGCCTACACGAAGCCTAAAATGAACTTTAAGATTAAAGATGTTATTATCATGATGAGAACTCTAGTAGCATAAAATTTATTACAATAAAATGATAAAATACAATAAATTAACAGTTCTAAAAGAGTTAAGTGGATTTTTTAAATATTTGATAATTATTATCTATCTATTAAAAAAAATTTTAAACATAAAAATATTTTCAAATGAAACTTTAAATATTTTTTGAAATAATTAATAAAAATCATGTACAGTATTTAGTACGGGAAATAGTCTTCTTTAATTCATTCGAACTTCAATAATTGGTTGACTTCATATTTCTATTACATGACTGTAATGATAATAATTAGTCTTATTAATATATATACGATTTAAAAATAATAAAAACAAACATTTGGTGATCAACGGAAACGGTAAAGGGTCGTCGATGGTGGGAAGAGTTTGGTGAGGGAGTTGGTAGGCGGACCCCACATTTGTTGGTCTTTGGAACAACCCCGGGCCGGTTGGTGATGATGGCTAAGTTGACCTAACTAAGATTTTATTTATCTATTTATTTAAAATTAAATATCACACAATAAATTATGAGATTAAAAAGTAATTTAAATCAATAGTATATATAAAAAATGGAGTTGTAGGTAGAAGGAGCTCATACAATAAGAAATTTGTACCATCTCATTTTATAAATATCAATATTTTTCAAATAATTTTAAATAACAGTTTCCTGTAAAAAATCAGACCATATATTTCCCGACATACCAAAAGTTTTTTTGGTTGACTCTCATCCTCGTGACCACCTGAGGAAGAGGATGTTAATAAATCTACTAGAGTCGATCAATATAAGCATGACCTTGTAATAATAGATGATTGTCAAGGCTTAGTGGTTTCATCGTATACATTTTGGTATGACGGAAAATCATTGTTTGAAAAGATAAGAAGCGGAGTTAATGAGGATTGGAGGCATGCACTTCATACTCGATCAAATTTGTTAAGTTATTTGTCAGGTGGCCTCAAGTTCGATATCTTTAATGATAGATGGGGTCATTCTATCACTCCCTTGGGTTCAACTGAGGGTTGCACTTCCACAATGCACTTATTAGCTTGAAGGTAAACTAAGAATGCTTTAAGATGACCTTTCTCGATGAGTTTCTTGATCAACGGTCTTAACATGCAGCACTCTTCAGTATTGTGGCCATGATCATTGTCATATAATCGGAATCTACATTTGCATAGAGGCTCAAATGTCTTTTACATTGATGTATGCCACTTAAAGTACTCTAAACTCCAAATTGTGGACCTAATTCTTATGACTAATTGGTTCATTATAGATATGTTATCTTAAATAATCTAATTGGAGGTGCTAATATAGGTCTTCTTTGCTCGAGATGGTGAGGTCTTTAATAGGGACCTCTCCAATGAGAGAAATTTGTCTTTAACTACTACTTCTAGTGATGGACAAGAGAACTACTCGCCATCTCAACTTTTTTCCAATAAAAAAGCAAGGGAAAAGTATGCATATTTTTACAATTCCAAATCAAAATCTTCACTATTGATAAACTTCAAATCTTTTTTAAGTTCATTTGTAGATATAGGATGATTCACTGGCTATTGAAAGTTTGACCCCTCAAGTAAAAGTTATTGTATCTAGGTTTTTTTTATCACAAATAGCAACAATATTAAATCTATGCACATAAAATCTGAAGTGATTTTCCTCTCCCTATTTCAAACATAATAGTGATTAAGAAGTCTTGAGATACATCTTCAGCATAACAAATTGAGACAAAAATAAGGAAATCATCAAAAGAATTCATATTGGAGGCCAAAAAAGAGTTAAATTATCGATTGGTGGTATCATTGTAAGTATTTGCAAACAAAAAATACATGATGACATCAAAAACTTTGTAAATGGACATGATATTGTCAAAAGTATCTAGATGAAACAAAATAGATAGCAATCCTTTTAAGACATCTTGTGCTAAAGAGTTTTGAACTTCAATAAAACTACTTCATAAAAAATTTCAAGAATCTAAGGCTGGTTATGAACATGTTGGCCAACTAGAGGAGGAGGAGTAGGGATGAAAACAATTTGATTTTGATCAATTCAATGTCGGTTCAAAATTGGATCAAACTTATAAAAGTTGACCTAAAATGGGCTAATGGGTCAAATTAATTCAATTTCAAATTGGCTCAAAATCTTGAATTTTCCTCATTTGGCTTGATTTGAGCCTAATCTGAACATAAGAATTAATTCATCACCGAGTTGAAATTTTAGCCTAATGAGGATATTAAGTATCACTCATAATAATAGCTTTAATCAAGTATGACAAATAGCATGTTAACTCATGATAATAATTATGAGAAATATAAATCATGTCAACAAAACTGTCAATCTACGGATGAAGATCATCAAGTTAGACTTTAAGGTGATCTCAAGTGACAAAAGTTACTTATTGAGAGATCTATATGAGGAAGAGCCAAATTAGATTGGATCTAAATTCAAAGTTGTGATTGTTTAAATTTCAATCCATCATGACTCTTTTCAACAGCCAAAATAGCCAAATTTCCTGAAAGCTATATCAAAAAAGTAGATGAAATAATCTAATCCAACCTACCCAAGAAGATAAAGGAAACAAGCATAAGGATTATAGTTTCATAAAGTGGAAAAATAGGAAAATTATTGCTCTAAGAGGTTATTCCATGAACAAGTGGATAGAAATAAAAAAGTAATCAAACAAAGAGCATAAGAAAAACCTACAAATGATTCAATCATACAACCTAAGTCTCTTATAGAGTCAATTGAAGAGCTTTATAATGTATTCAAGAATTACTTGATGGAGAATCTTATTAGTTTTAGCTTTGCTTAAAATGGAAAATAAAGGAGACAAATTACAATAGGTAGAAGTGCAATGTGAAGAAATATATGAGAGAGAAAAGTTACCAATAGACTAAGAATAGAACAAGGAAATGAAGCCAACACTAAGCAAGAATGAGACTTTTAGCTAGAAGAAGTAATACATGTTACTTTTGACAAGTTTTCACCTCAACTCTTCTCAGTGTAGCCTAATTGGTTGTCAATATTTACAAGTGTCAACACATTTTGATGTTATTTCTAGATGATTCTCTATAATTGTCATAAAATTTCAAGGGTAAATATCTTTAACAGCTACCTAAGCCCAATTTTGGGCATGAATAATAATTTTTTAGTGTTTATATGTTTCATATTCATTTTTAGCACTTTCAAACCTTAAAGAAACCACAGAAATAATTTTAGAAGATTGAGGGTTTTTTTTTTTTTTTTTTGAATTTTGATATAGGAAGATACATGTCAATAATGTTATGAGCTTTTACACATACATTAGCACAACTAGGGAAAAATCTCGATTTAAAACTTCCAAAGAGAGATTCACATTGATGCACAATGAATAGTCGCATCCAAAAATTTCCAAAACGGTTCTAATTTCCAACTGACTAATATTTCAATACTTCAAATATTTTTATTCTTACATCAACCTCTAAAAATAAGAGGTTAATAATATAGCTTATTAAATTGATCTTTTTGCATATAAGTTTTCATTTAATTTTCAAATCTCATAACACTCAATTATTTGGGTCAAAATTTTTTAAGAATTAATTTCAAAGTCATTTTAGCTTCATCTTCAATTAATTTATAGTCAAAATAGTCTATTTCAATGCAACAAGCTTTTTAATACAAACAACACTTGAATCCATGTCCAAATGGGAATAAAGTACTATGAAGCATAGTAGAATTTCTCTAGGCCATATGTGGGTTCAAATGGCCTCCAAAATTTGCAGGCTTCTAATTAAAACGAGTATATTGATGAAATGAATCCATCGAATCTAAGATCGCATAAGTCCAAGTTCATCTAGTCACTGAAGTGTTCAAAAAAGTATAGATGAATCAAGGGAGTCATTTGAATCATTCAAAGAAATGTCCACAATTCTTTATATTTTTTCACATTCTAAATTCTACATGCTCAGAGCCTTAAGAGAATTTTGATTCTCTAAATACTTCTAAAACCACTAAACGACAATCCCAATATTGCAAGATTTATCACACAATAATCGCCACCCAAAATTAAAATCCATCAAGCAAAAGCCTATAATCCCTTACTCTTCCTAGACTAACATCACCCAACCTTGTAGTTGATTGATGTCCACCTAAATCCAACACTTGATGCCCCCACTTAAATCCAACTCTCGATACCCACCATTCACCATTCGCCAACACCGCCAACTGACACCCACCACCCCCGACAATATCCAACTCTCAACACATGTCACAACCCCTTTACTAACATTGTTGACTAACATCTTCCATGCTTTATCTCTATCAATGGCCTCCAATATCGTCAACAATCACCTCAAAAAATAATCTCAAACAACTAAAAACTGTAAATTATAATCAAACATTCATCGATTATGGAGAAAGACAAACCTTTATAATTTCAAACTTATAATAATTACCGATTTCAACTGAGCTATGCCCTATAATTTTTTTTGCTTCCAATATTTTTTTCAAGCAAACAATCTTTGGGGCATCTTATCAATGTGATTTTTCCTCTCTTTATATGTATGTGTGCGAAATCTTCGTACAACACAAGCTAAAACATAAAGTTTAACTTCAATCATCATGAATTTATTATCATGCAACAAATAAATATATCATGAATGATGCATAGGTTTAATGACATAATAAATACCCTAAGACAGCCATAAAGAAAGTGGAAGACTTCATAGAGACATAAAAGAAAGCTTCATTTTTCCTATGGCTTATGAAGTGGCCTCTTCATTGGTTACATTCTTTTCACAAAGAGCAACTCAGGTTAGTAAGTTCCTTTCAAAAGTTAAACATTTATAAAGCTGAGACCCAGTTCTTTAATAAAAATATGATATAACTAGTTCAAATCGACAAAGTTCCCCTTCCTGCAAATGACTGAAAATCTTCAAAAAAAAAGAAAAATAAAAAGAAAAATAAAAAAAGGAGCAATGCAGCATCAGAACTCGAGAGATTCTGCTTTGATATCACTACCACCTAAGCTCCTTCGAGGTTGCAAGCTGCATTTGATTAAAAAAATATAAAAAGGGCCAAGCCACATTGAGAAATTGGTTGCAGGAAAAAGGTAGAAGAACACAAAGTTACCCATGCAAGTGATGTATATTAAACTGGAGCTCTGAACTTCTACGTAGCATGTTTTGTGTTCCCTCTCTGCCTATGATGCCTGCCTGCAACTGAACATGGTCTTCCAACACCGAGC